>OW679194.1:72213887-72543197 GCA_940337035.1 Agriotes lineatus | reverse complement strand
TACATTTTTGATCCAAATTAGATATTTGACATATGTCAAACAAAGAGGTTATGACAACCAATCTTCCTAACTTGCTTTTGATGGGAGAGTTTTCAGAGTATTGATCATTCTTAGGATCTTTAGAACCGACTATTAGGAATATACGGCCAATTTAGTTAAGATTTAGATTTGCCATAGTGTGAAACTATCGGTCGTAACATGCTACAAAATATGTAAAAAAGGCACTTTTATCACACATGCCTTGCAAAAAGTGATCAAAACCAATCAAAATGTATGCCGTTGTTTGCCCAACTCTTAGTAACCTGTACTATACAGGAACTCTAGGAACAATTCTGATTGCAGCGTCATTTGTACGTTGCTCAGAGAACATATTTGCACTCGTCGTATATCATAGCACTTTTAATTAAAAGCAAAAAAGCTAAAGTCACTTACATAGACAAATCTAGCTCACGATATGATTTCAATTCAAAAACATAAAAATGTGGTAGAATACATTCTATTTAACATTCGAAAGCTAAAGTGATTTCTGATACAACTAAATTCTTGCCTTCTATTTTAATTGATCAAAGCTCTGTCATTCATAAAGTAAACTGCAAGAGATACAGCTTTATGTGGTATATCTTAATGTGTAAAACAGATACGAGTGTTGGCAGAAAAGTAATATATCCATTGAAATATCTATTGCAATTGTATGTCTAATTAGTGTTGTAATATGTTATTAATTTAATTTTTAAATAAGGGTACCACGCAATCGTGTTATCAAATCTTATGGTTGATTAAAAGTTACTTGTAAATTGATATATAAAAATAAATAGTTGTATGCTTTTGATAATATTTTATTTATCTGCAATTAATCCAATAATACGCTAGCTCAAATCCATGAAGCACAGACTCATCTCGGTTGGGTCCACCCTGATATGCATAATTTATTTAAAAATTATTAAATACGGATCTGTCTCCGCATACGCTTTAACTGCGCACAATCGAAACTGAAATTGGGGTCAAGTATAAGCTAAGATGGACGCCGTTAGCAAGATCGCGCCAAATTGAATAAACAAAACAAGCGAAATCGATCACAGTTCTATTGGTAACTATTTACATTAGGTTGGTTTTCGCGGCATTTGTTTAGCATTTGTTTATGGGGCCCGCGTCTATCTCCCAATTGTTTATTTTGGCATCAGTCTGGGGTCTCACTAACGGATAACCTCAAATAATGGATTTTGGGCTTCCTGGAAGACTAGATTCACTCGTACGGTTATGGTACTGGCCTGGATTGTTTTTGAGTATTGCTCTTCTTACGCATGCATAAATTTCCGGTGTTCACCTAATTATTTTTAGGATTAAGAGTACCTGCACTAGCCGGTCTTATATCGGGGTGTTCGTAGGCTACGCTGACCTCGTTGTGGGGCTGCTAGTGGGCCGGATCCTGCTGTTGGGGCACGGGCGCGTACCCCACGGGCTGCCGAATGGCACTGGTGTCTTTCCCAATGGGCTGGCTGGACTGGTAGACCTCCTCGTAGCTGTCGGAACTCAGGCTGCTTCGGTTCGAGGTTATGTCAAACAGCATCGGACACCTCAACAATTTTTGATGGCGGATTTTGTTAAAAATAATACCACATGGACACAGAAATTTGCTCAAAACACTGGGTAAAGTTTCAGACATGTATTTTTACTTATAATATCAGAATTTTCATTTTAATACAGAGCACAATTTTACACGTCAAGCCATTAATTTATTTATTTGTCTTCCTCCCTTTGTTATAAACAAAAGCTAGTTAGTTTCAATTAATTACGTAATGTTAACATGGTTCAAAATACTGACTTTTAACAATAAATTCTACTTAAAGCTAGCATTTTGTACACTAATATTACATCTAAAATAATTGTTTACATTTATACTAATTTTGCGTGTCTATTTGTCACTGCACGTCTTTTTAATTTGCGTTTTAAATATTCACATGTCACTGCACTGATTAGAGTATTTAATTCACGCATTTCCTGCACCTGGCTTCCTTTGAATTCACTGTTTTATTTTCCACACATTTTTAAGTTCATATGCTGTCTCCTTTTCTGCACTTTCTATAACCCTTGCCTTTTTTATTCTTACGGTTTCCTTCAAATGCTTTAATGCCTTGCATTTTTTATCTGCTCGTTGCATGTTTCATAAGCTTATCTATCTTTTAATTACGTTTCTTATACAACCCTGCCTGGATTTCACTATTAAACTGTACCTGAATTCTACGCTTCATTCCCTTGCGTTTGCGATCCATCCTGTAATTATTAAATTTCATTCGGCTTGGCATTTACTTTAGCACAAACCTAATCAATTAACTGAACTTACATTCAACTTAGATCTCTGTTCAAATTGAGCTTTGCTTATTGCGTTCATTAATTAATTATTTTGCAGTTACTGGCATCTTATTACAAATGTATTCATTCTGGCAAATTCAATTTTTAGCTTTGCAGTTATATAAAATATCTCGCTCTGAGCTTTCATGAAATGTCCATTAATTTGGCAATGCTAACAGACTTGATTGGTAGGGCTTAAAACCATAGCACTATATGCCATGCAGTTGATAGTAACTTAGCTGTTAACAGCTTTAACCATGAGGTGAGATTATTTAAAACGTCTGTTTTGGTATATAAGTATCAAACTATACTGCCTTGAATGTTATTAGTGATGCAAATATAAAATTATGTCTTATTATACTACTTTACTACAAATGAACTGCAAACATTTGATAGCTAATACTAAATATTTTTTCAAGATCACATTAAATATGGTCGACGGCTAGGACAGTACTTTAAATTTCGATGTTTACGTAGGGCTATGACTCAATGGCATTTTAAAACTTTTAAGCTAAAAATTAGTTTCGAGAAACCTCTCAGACATTCAATGCAGTTAACACTTGATGTTGACAATTCGGTTAATACGAGTAAAAACTAGTCTTGAAACGGTTGCAAATTAAAATGTGTTTTATATTTTGCGCGCAAATAACACAGCTATTGATGCATCCAAAAGGGTGCGTTTGTATCTCATTTTGGCACTTTAATAGCGTCCTACAATTTATGTTGGTAGCTTTGAAATGTCATTATGTCAAACCTCAAATTACTGACGGTATTTTCAACAATCTCTCGTATTTTAAGGATACATGAAAAACATTTCACACTAATTTTTAATTAAATTAATAGAAATGTGCAAAAGAAAGTTGACATAACCTCAAAATCGCACTCGTTCTTATACAACTTGTTCTTTAATACACTCATATAAGAGATTTAACAAAAGAATTGAATATAATTATGCATTAAAGAACATGGCTAGTAAAATGTAGGTGCTAACTGGCTCAGCAAGTAATCATGGGATAACTACATTTCATAACACCATTACAACTGCCATAATCTTCCCTGGGCTTGTTTCACGGTAAATTGCATCTAAAAGCGAGCAGTAATTGGTGTTGTACATGAAACTGACGCATTTTAATTGCTTTTATTATTTGCTTGCACTACTGTGGGTAGCATATGAAATCGAGGGAACAGTTTCGTGATTCTAAAACTACTGGTTTTCTCTTTTCTTGAGTAACTGACCGACTTTAATTTACATTTGGTATGTAAAGAACAGAAAACAAACTGTTGGAAATAAACAATCAGATTATTATTAAAAGGAAATTTTATATACAGACTTTTTGTTCTGGGCTTATAAGCAATTTTGAGATCAATACGCTCTTTACCACGTCGTTGCTCATAAATGGTTGTTATTTCTAGCTGTCGTTCCAGCAATTAGTTAATGTCTAAAGCTCCGTCAGATTAATTTGGCATCGCCCCTTCACTTATCACGTATAAAGAGAAATCCCGGCATTAGAGCGATTAAAAGATTTGTATCAGGTGGCATCTTAGCAGGACATTCATTATATGTATCAGTTTGAACACGCGGTCGGCAAAGTCGGGGTTGTGATAGGAATATTTATTTAATAGTTACACGTTTCATGCTGCAGGTTCCAAGATTTACTCCCCAAACCCGAAATGATGAAGAAGGATGCGGCCCTCGGGATGAATTACACTCGTGTGCGTGTAAAGTGCTTCATCTTATCTAGGCGGGTTGCGGCGTCATTAGGCTGCTACAACACTAAGCATGCTATACTGTATGTATGTTGTTATTATATGGGCTGCTGCCCTTCTTGGCTGAACTTTAAGACCTCATAAACTTCAAGATGAGGTTAATGATGCTGTCAAACGAACGTTATAAACAACGAATGTACCTCAATATGGTTATTCTGCCAGAGAGCTTGCTTCGAGGAAAACCTATTACATAAAATAGCAAGTCTTGATAGGAGTAATAGCATTTTATAAAAGTAAGATTTTAACTTTTGTTAAAGGACTTATAGTAATCAGTAAATATTTACTTGATCTCCAAAATTGATATAAATATTGCGCTTCGGCATATAATAATAAATAAACGTTCATATTAAAAGATAGTGACGGATGCGGTAGGTAGATGTTCTAGCTCAATAATAACACAATTTTATTACCATGATGTTGTTTGGATTATGATTGATACATAGGCATGAACAATGGAAATCTTAATTAGTATGGGAACTAAAATTATACAGTTTATTTTCATTACAAAGTGACAATGAGCAAATTAATTTTTGATTATTCTTATAACGGTAGGTAGATTAGTGAAGCAATAAAGGCCTATACAACCAGCTGAATAACCTGCAACTAACGAACTTGTATAAGGCATGTTAAAATGGAATTTAGTTGTATAAGGGTGCATCAGAAATGAGGAAGGATGCACTTTTGACATATGAACTTTTGGATGTGCAGAGAAGAGTGAAAAAAGTGTGGATTTGTGGGCGTTGTTGGAAGTTGTAAAGTATTTATAAGGGGATTTGAGTTTTAGCATTTAAAAGGATAATTTATATAAATGTAATAATATCCAATTGAATTAATGTAATTCAAATAACTAGAAATGTTACGTGAATAAGCTAGATGCTAGAAGCATTTTGAAATTAAAATTAACAAATAGTGGACAATTTTCAATAAAATGAATTAAACAGATATATTAGATAGTATTCAATCAAATAAGAATGAATAATTTTTCCAATTTAAGTGCTATTTAAAATAAGAATATATATGTTATTAATTGGCATTGCTAAATAATGAACTGACACAATCATAGACTGTGAAATACATGGGAGGAAGTTGCTGTAAACTAGTCGTAATTCATCAGTCTAGCTGTAGCAGAGAACTAGGTACCTAATTGGAGTGAGCATTTTAAAAAGGTTAGACTAGTGTTGTATAGAGAAAACTGAAAAAACATGGTCTCCAAAAAAAAAATTTATGATAAATAAATTAAACTATGTAATGCCTAATTCAGAATTACCTGAAATAAGCTGAGAAGTAATATTCATAGGCGCGGCTGAGTTGAAAGACTGAGTGAACTGCCAACGTACGCCTTACATTAAGGAAATCTTTATAACCGACATAAAGTTTGAACGAAAAAGTAATTTACAATTTAGAACAAATATAAATGCATGTTCCTATGTGAGGAATTAGTTTAATTTTTTAAAATTATTTTGCTGAGCTACTACCGAAGCGTATTTAACAGAACATAAGTGGTACACCGGGTAATCAACGTACAGTGAGGGTCGTAAATTTTGGAATAAATTCAGTATTTCCTAACATGTACGTTTCCGGCTCGGACCGGTCGATTTTTATTTTTATTTGAGCATTTTTTGAAATAAAAGTGCATACATACAGGGTGTCCCGTGTATGAGGTATGGCGTTATTGAAGTTTTTTTTTTAATGGAAATCCCCCCAAACTTTACGATCTCACTGTATATAAAATCCATTCGTCTGTTGCAAAGAAAGGTGACCAACTTATTTTTGCACTTCCCGATCGCCCACAAATCTGAACTTTAGAAAAACAATTTCTCGGGACCTAAATAAGAAATATTCAATATGGCGGATCCAATACGGCGCCGGCGGCCTCAAGAAAACTCAGCTTTTCACGTTTCGACACTTCAAAAAAAGGTAGAAATTTGAAATTTTCATAGGAGTTAGTCCATACCAAAGGAACAGCCTTTAGAGTAACAAATTACCAAAGTAGTACTGGGGTGACCCAGAATGTTTGTAGAGTTCGTAACTTTGCTATGGTCGCATTTTTATCAATAATGTATACCGGGACCCACGAGAATATGTTGTTTATCAAAACTTTCATCTTTCGAAACCAATATGAGCACACATAAACATTTTAGTAACTATAATTCCTGTTGCAGTTAGTAGATTATTGAAATTATTTCTATAATTCACATGAAATCAGACTTTATTAAGACTAAAACTGCGTATGTGATTGCTTTATCTGGTAAGTAGACAATTTAAAGAGCTTTGTTTTGAATAAGAAAAAGATGTGAATAATTTTAGTTGAGGATCATGTTTTCTGATGAACATAATAAATTTATACTGGAGGCTTATTTTTGGTCTGGGCAACGTAACCAAAATGGTGTTTGGCAATATTCACAAGCTTCTTGACTCGTCGAGTTCCAGCAGCAATTCGCAAACAATGACGTTGACTAGGAAACTTTCACACTACATGTTCGTCGCATTATTAACCGATTTCGGGATACTGACAGCTGCCCTCCATAGGTTAAATCTTTTGGAAGAAGGCCTGCGCTTAACGAAGAAGCCTTAGAAGATATTCAGGTGCGATTGGAAACAAGTCCCAATAAATCTTTAAGGCGACTGTCTGCTCTAACTGGTAATGCGTATAATGTTCTTATTACTAAATGCTGATTATTTATATTAAATGTAGGGATTCGTATGCAACATGCCAGAAGGCTTGCCGAAAAAAGCTGCATATGCATCAAATGTGTGTTGTGCAAGAGTTGCTATCAGCCGATTTTGAAAGTGAAGAACTTACTGTACCTGGTTTAACGAAAACTTGAATGACTAACGATGTTTTGGACTTAAATTTTTTTAGTGATGAGAAATGGTTTCATCTAGGTGGGTAGGGTGAGATTTCCAAAATTATCGAACCTGGACTACTGAAAATACCTATGTTTTTCATGAAACTACGTTACATCAAATTTAAATTGGAGTTTGGATTGCCATGTTGAGAAGACGAATAATTGTACCAATTTTTTTTAACGAGAATATATACGCGATAAACTACCAACAGCTACTTTTAAGACCTTTTTATTGAACAGCTTCATTCCGATCAGCTTCAGAATGGGTATTTCAGCAAGACGGTGCAACAGCTTACACAGTCCGGGCAAATGATGGAATATTTATGACAATATTTCCAGGATAGACTAATAAGCACAGGTCGATGGTCACCACGATCGCCTGATTTGACACCGCTCGACTTCTTTATGTTTGATCACTTTAAAATATTTTGCATAACGGTTGATGAGTTACAGGATGCCATAGTAAACGCCGTTAATGCAATCACACCGCAACAGTTAGAAGCCGTGTTTGGCAACATAAAGAGACAAGTAAAGTTGTGTGTAGAAATTAATGGACATTTCCAACATCTATTATAAAAAAGGTGATTCTTAGTTATGTTTCTAGATTATATTAATATGATTGTATTTTGTTATTGAATTGTACTACGTATTTTGCTCATTTCGTCTCATATTTGTTGTTATATAAGAAACATTCTTGTCTATGTGATTTCAATTTTATAATTAAAATTGGTTACATGTTTTTTCTTGTATGCTTGTTTAATTTTATTAACTTTTTGTGTAACAAAACATGCACAAAAAGTTGCAATAATATATTTATTTTTAATATAGCAACAGCTTTTAAATTTCTCGCCCAATCTGAAATACCTGCTTGTGAGCCACTGGAAATAGTTGGAATCACTGTATGTGCTAAGTGGACAATACCTTTGTTTGAAGGGGTCGGCACATTCACTCATTCTGGATCGCCTGGTACATGTGTTTTGAACTACAGCGGATGAAATGAGTCTTGAAGAAAAGGTGACCGACTAATTTTTGCACTTTCCGATCGCCTACAAACCTTAAATTTGGAACAGACATTACTTCGGACTTAAGGTTGATGCAGAAAATCCCAAATTTGGAAAGTTCAATCTGGCGGATCCAATATGGCAAGTTCCAAAAAACTTTTAAAAATTTTATAAGAGTTAGTCCATACCATAGGAGCTGCCTTTATAGTAAAAAATTACCAAAGTAATATATGTGGGCTGAACTATAAGGAATGAAATGGGTCTGTTGCAAAAAAAGGTGACCGACTTATTTTTGCAGTTCCCGATCACCCACAAATCTGAAATTCGAAACAACAATTTTTGGAGTTCTAAGGCTTATGGGAAAAATCCCAATAGGAAATATTCAGTATGGCGGATCCAATATGGCGTCTTTAAGGAAAATCAGCTTTTCACGTTTCGAGTACTTCCAAAAAAAAACGTAGAAATTTGAAATTTTTATAGGATTTTAGCCGTACCATAGGAACAGCCTTTGGAGTCAAAAACTACCAAAGAAGTACATGTGACTTGAACTATAGGGGATGAAATGAGTCTGTTGCAAAAAAGGGACCAACTTATTTTTGCACTTTTCGATCGCCCACAAATCTGAAATTTTGAACAATTTCTCGGGACCCTTTCCCAAATATTCAATATGGCGGATTCAATCCGGCGGCCTCAAGAAAATTCAGCTTTCAAAAAACGTAGAAATTTGAATTTTTTAGAGGAGTTAGTCCGTACCATAGGAACAGCTCTTTGAGTCAAAAATTACCAAAGTAATACATGTGGGTTGTGCTGTAGGGGATAAAATGAAATAGGGGTCGTGGTAGTGGTGAACTATATTTCATCGGCGTAACCTATAGTTTTTAGTGACTCAATGATCTTCTTAATGTCCAAATTAACTTTTAAAATCAAATTCGAAGAAATTCTGGGAGAAGGTTTTTGAGATATGATTTGCTCAAGTCGACGTCTGTAATCTGCAATCTGTTAGATAAACGATTTTTTTTGGCCAAGTTATCGGGCGCAATTTACAAACTTACAGTAGGTACGCCTAGCGGAGAAAGGCTATACTAGTTTATTAATATCAAGAAGTACAAAACCATAACTATACTAGGGTAAATCTACAGTGGCTTGATATAAAGTCACTGTAGGTAAATCAATTTGCCATTTGAAGGAGTAAACATTTGAGCAAGCTTAGAAAGAAAGTAATTTTGATTACAATTACAAATAACTGTAATGTAGAAAAAAATTATTTCATATACCCACAGAGTACCGTAGTACTGGACTTTTGTAGTACTGACTGGTCACAGTAACTTAGAGATAATTTAAAATAGAAGTAATATAATTAATATTTTATGTGCAATGAGTTTTGAATATATGTCTGTGTTGTATTTTATATGTAAGAGTGGAGTTTAGTAATTAGTTTTCTCCATAATGAACCGGATTTATAAGGCATAATAAGGTTCTCTTAGATGAGAACCCAGCCAATTTTGTACCATATCAACAATTTTCGAGTACGACACGTTTGATACGAGCTGCCATGCCTGAAGGATGTGTAAGCATTCAAATACCGATCTGATTGTACATCTGCAATTACGTACAGAAACAATGAAAATGTATGTCAAATTCAACTTTTCTCGTATAAGCAGAAGGAACTCGTGCTATAACAGCTTTGGTAATCAATTTTTAGTTACCAGTTGTTATAGAGTTATAGTGTGTTTATAGCGGAATGTATGAAATGCCTTTATGCTATTTTTTTAGATCGACCAGTAGTGGTCTTGTTAGGTCAGGTCGTAAATTGACGTCGCATTTGCTTTTTTATGCATGTGGAGAACTTAAATCGGATTTGACGTTGTTCTCTTGCCTAGTTGAAAAACCGGTGCTTTATGTTTTTCACGTCGTATATGTGTTTATTTATTTATTTATTTTGCACTCAGGCAACAGCTTTTAGGCCAATTATAGGCGTCGGTGTATATTTATGGGGACTTTCAACCTCACTCACGACTGTCATGATGTTATTATGACATCCGGGACCAACTATTTCCGTGACAGCCGTACCACGAGGCGCCGAGCAAAGCAGCTGTGGAACTCCCGTCCAAGTTCTGACCAGAAAGAGCGTTGCTTAACTCTACTGATCGAACGAGGACGATTGTTCAAGCTACACCACCCGGGACCCTGTTGCGACAACTTCCGATTATACAGGTGGATTTTGGGACTATTCTGCTATGCCGTATCCTTTATCGCCGCGTGCCGAATACGTGGCTACTTTACGTCACTTAGTTATCTTTCGAACTCGAAATGAAGTTTCCAAGGGGTAACCCCATCTTCCTGTTCAAGTGCTAATGGAAACGCTTCCCAGACACGAACGCTGTCATCAAGCAGCAGGCCAGATATGGTTACCAGTATAGCTGAACATTCCTGCAGCAACAGTAACCATGAGACAGCTAGAAATTGTAAAACGAGGTAAATTACCTTGAGCAGTCATATCCAATAAAATTAGATCACTGGAGCAAGCTGTTAGCTTCAGTCGCAAATTCGGTGAACGGCAACGCGATGGAGACTGGAGTTTGTCGCCTTGGCGGTGGTGGACAGCGGTGCAGAGTTCTGTAGGTTAGTTACCCAGCAACCTTCCGGAGATTTAGATTTAGAAAGGGGTGCGATTGCATTCAAGTTATTTAATCGGTCTTCACAGGATTGATATTAAAGACTCCGGTCTATTAAAATACGTTGGTCGATTCTACTGAACGCTAACGGACGAATGTGGAGTCGAATCTTTCGCAAAAGCAAAATAATGCATTCTCGACGTCGCTCGTGCACCAAGCAAGAATGCTCGTATTTCTGTCGCTCAGACCGGCATCTCCGGGGGTCACTCGTACTTCAGGTGTGGAACAAGCGCTCCTATCCCAGCAGCTACGCATCAATCGCTACTTTAAACTACATGCTCGCCGTGATCTTAAGTCAATATTATTATCACCTTGAGACAAATCTTTCCGGGACTTTCGGGATAGTTTCTACAGTGCTTGTAGTTCCTGTATGTTGATACCTTTCCTTGTAGTAGCTAAATCACATCTACTGTAATAGTAGCCTCGCTTAAAAAGGGTTTCAAATATAATATAAAATTTATAATTAGAGTAAGGGGTACTACACTTTATAAATTGTCAAGTTTCAATTGAGAATTGCCTGTTAAACTCAGGTCAAATTAAAAGAACGTAATATTTTGTCTTATCTCATGCTAACGTTTATTCCTGAAATTATTAATTACTGCTGCTCACATCAAGTGCATTTATTAAATGTAAAGTACTGATTATCTTGCAATAACTAAAGTATTTAACCTTGTTCATTTCGTATACTAGGCAGTCAGAATTGCTGTGGGCAGTAAACCATTACACTACATATATAATTAGAAGTAAATCCGATATAATTAGTATATATCTGTGTCTGTCATTTAAGTGTTCACCTTAGGGACATTAGCTTGAGTAGTGTCAATAGATAGGTTGATTTGTGATCGGCCTAATAAGTTTGATAAAGTATAGCTTGTAACTGTAAGGTCATTTTAGAACTATTTTCCTCAGATAGTAATAAATTGCATAACGAACAGTGCCGGTTGTGGCTGGATATCTTGCTCTCTAGTTTTGTTTAAATTCACTATACGTTATTGTTTGTACATTAATTCTATGAGCGAGTTAAACTTTGAGAGGTGGAAGTTTAGGTAATTGGGCAGCTTTAGCAAATTCCACTGCTCCTCTGACGAGGTCGTTCCTTTTAGAATTAGGCAATGCCAATCATTTCTGGCGGTGAGAATCAAATACCGTGGTTCCCGATTAATATTAATTAGCTACGTACTTTCGACGCTCTTTCTGAATAAATGTAGGCAGAAAAATCCACTACCGTGTCCCATTGTAGCTAACTGGAGGCACTTTTAGTTTTGATAACCTATCGCAACAAAAACTTTTCGTTGAACTTGCGGTAAAATCTTTTGTATTACGAATTTTAGCTTGTTGATATGCTAAGTCCTTTAAACTTCAATGTATTTCGTATAAAAATTAATGGCAACACAAGCTGTACCAGTTCGAAAATAATAAATTTGACAATCTTAGGCTTCCGATCTTATCGATTATGATCGTAAATAGAAATCATGTTAAACACAAAATATCCATTTCTAGAAACATCTTTAAAAGAAAAAACTGCTCTTATGATAAACACAATTTTATGAAAATAGGAACAATCTGGCGAATTTTTACTAATTATTTTCAGGTTTTCGTCAACACCAAATTTCTTACTGTACGCCCTTAAACCTTTACCTTCCTTTTCTTTACAATCCGAAAACATGACAGCTGACAAGATACACGTTATGTGCTGGTGCTTTTACTGGAGGGGATTTTTGTTGCGCACGTGTTCTGAATTCATCAGGATGGCTTTCATACAGTTCATTTAAGGTAAGCAGTAGTTGAATAGCGAATTTAACTACTATAATAATAAAAACAAATACTGTAGTAACAGATTTTTTAATTTGAATGCTTGATGGCAGGTATAAAGTTTATATTTTCAGATAAATAGTCAAGTGACAATTAACAAGTGAAGTGTAATAATTCAAAAGTAAGTCACACTCTCAACCCCTTGAAAATCGTACATAGCCTCTAAAAGTTCAACAACCCAAAACCCACGTCAATTGTTTAAATGAAAGCCCTATTGGCTTGCATTACATCAGGCGATCTCCGATTGGCTAATTTTATAACAAAATCTAAATCAACAATCTTTGGATGGAACATATTATAAAAACACGGAAATACATTATAAAAACGCGGGAAATTCACATATTAATTAATTCTACAGTCACATTTCTTAATTATGCCAAAGTTTATATGCCCACAGGTGGTTCAGCTGTAACGTATTCTTGACCCTATTCTAAATCGAAATCTCCGGAAGGATGCTGGGTAATTAACCTGCAGAACTCTGCACCGCTTTCCACCACCGCCAAGGCGACAAACTCCAGTCTCCATCGCGTTGCCGTTCACCGAATTTGCCACTGAAGCTAACAGCTTGCTCCAGTGACCTAATTTTATTGGATTTGATATTGGGATATGACTGTTCAAGGTAATTTACCTCGTTTTATAATTTCTAGTTGTCTCATGGTTATTGTTGTTGCAGGGATGTTCAGCTATACTGGTAACCATATCTGGCCTGCTGCTAGGAGTCTTAGTACCCTCGAACATTGCCTGCCTTAACTCGCACTCTGGTTCAGATGTCGAACCATATTACTGTTTCGGAAATGGGGAGGTGCCTTGTCTCGTCCTTACCAGCGCGTCGGATATGTGCTGCATAACCTCCAGGTGTTTTGTTAGTGTGCTGTTCTCATGAGACATTGAAAAGGAGACATCTGTAATAGTATCGTATGGATAGTCACATATGTTCATTCTTCGAAAATACACGCACTGTCACTCACTTCCGTTTTGAACGCATATAAATTTGTCTACTCGAATGCTGGTTGTTATTTAAGCTTTATTTAAGTCTAAAACTTACTGCTGTATGTTACAAAATAAGTTATCCTATTTTAACCCTTTGGAATTTGAACGAAACTATTACTACTTAAATGAAAGTCATATTTTGCACATAGCTCAGGTTTTTACCCTTGCCGAAAAAGGGAGTGTTTTAAACCCAACAATCTACAGAGTGAACACCTTTAAAAATAAAATTTTGTTTATTTTTGCTTTAACCGAGAAATAGATAACAGTAGTAATTTGCATAAGCTCAGGCTTTACGCTTGTGTCACGGAATAAGAGCGGTGATTTTAATGGAGCTGCATCAGAAATATTCGAACGGTTCCGTATGGCCACGTAGCTCAAGCTTTCAGTTCGCATTCGCAGTGTCTGAAAACTAATCCTATTGCCGGTAATGTTTTTTATTTGAAAATTGATGTAATTTGCATTGCAAAGCATTTCTTGTTATTGTTTCAGTTTTATCAGAAACGAAAGATATTTTCAGTTCCTTTGATTTTTAATAGTAGATTATGTTATTAGGAGTAAATAGGATACTTTATGTGGCGAAGCTGAAGTTTACTTAGCCGAACGTTAGTGAGGCAAATAATTCAGCTAAGCCACATAAAGTCACTTTTACTCCGAATAACATATACTATTTTATCCGCAGACGTATTTCGGTAAATTTCATTAACGCAAATTTAAAAAAAAGATGCATCTGCCGGGAATCGAACCCGGGCCACCCGCGTGACAGGCGAGCACTGTACCCCTGCGCCAACCTCTGTTGTTCAAATAACGAGCTACTGTAATGATATAGGAACATACTGAATCACCCGAGCTAATAGCACACGACCACAGCAGCTGTCCGCTCCGCTGCTTAAAGGATTTAATTAAATTAAACTTTTTCGTACTCTTTTTGAAAATAAAAACCGGTCAACGATCTAAGTCTAAAAATTAGCAACATTTAAGCCATCATACAATTTAATCGGTCCAGTATCTTCGCAGGAGATAGCGAACAAACATAGAAAGAAAGAAAGAGAGCAACGATTTTGTGTGCTTATAGGCAGATAAAGTACGCAAAAGTTGCTATTTTATCTGCTTAAGCAGATAAAGTGACGCTTTTACCTTGTCAATAAAGACACATAAGTTATCACTTTTGTGACGTTTGCGGATAAAATTGTTTAGTGCTCTACAGGTTTTTTTAAATTCTAACATGTTCCTTGTACCAGTCTTTTTTACAAAAAATATATCATATCATTCGATATATAATTAAGTCTCAGAGTATTCGTCTCTATTTTCTAAGTTCCCTAGTTTTTAACACAATAAAAATTTAATAAGGATGTTTTTGCAGTTAATAAATGATGTACAGAGAAAGTACATAGGATATAACTCATTTACCAAAAAATTTGTACCGAGAAAATCAATATTCCAGCATGCTCGGTAACGTTGTTTATTATACTGAAAAACCTTAATTTAATGAGATTTTTCGGCGTTCCCGAGTCTAAAATCTCGTCTAATGTAAACCGTTGATTGGTTTTCGACAGCATGGGATTAGGGAGTAGAGAAAATCACTTCCACTTTTGATTTGGTTTTCCGTAAATAAATAAAGTGCCTAATTGAGCAAAATTGTGAATGGCAAACGAAATGTAATAAGCGGGTGGACGAACCAGTAAATTGAACTCATTATGTTAATAATGGAATAACGACGGGGCAGCGTGCTAAATAATTCCGTTGATGTTAAAAGCTGCAAATTCGAAAACGTGTCCCACATTTTAGTTAATCTAGGTTTATTCATTAATGAATAATTGGAAGCCCTATTGAATGGCGAGTAATCAGATTTTATCTGTTATGTCGCATTGATTTAATTGGAGCCGCTAATGCTATTTTTCGGGATTACATTCTAAGAAGTGTTGTAATTCAATGTAGAATAGAAACAGGTGTTGGATTTAACCATTCAACAGATTATTAGCAGTTGCAGTTTTTAGATTTTAATACCAGTTTAAATTCTCTTTACGTAAAATTGCTCTTTGCAAACAGTTCGTCTGTTCTGGGAGTAAAGGCCTATCCCTATAATTTATATCCTGGAAGTTGGAAAATGAACCGCTGGAAGATTTGATTGTTACGTTGGTGGAACTTCCGGAAAAGTTTCATCGCACCAATGTTAAACGTCAAGTAAATGATTTAAAACTCTAAACGCAGCAATGATAACTCCACAATAAATAATAAAGTTAAACAAATGTACTATCTTAAAGTGTTGCCGGTAATTTAATATTCCATTTTCTCCCCTTATCTATCTGTACAAAGTGCCTGAAATATTTCATGAGATGATACGCGATGAAGTTTAAGTTGTTTTCGTGCCGCGCCTAATTTGATTAACAAATCAAACGGAATAATTTGTCACTGTAAGTCGTAGCATTAATAATTCCCTCTAATATCTGCCTAATGTAATATTAGTTTAACAAATTCGAGAAACTTTGGGAAGCAAAATTCACAATAGGCTATGGCAAACCACGAGCTAAAGATCGAACTGAGAAAATTAGCAGTTTACTTCTTATCCGCCTCTGCATGCTAAAATTTCATAATCGCGGAACTATTCTAACGAAAACGAATAGTAATTAAAGTCGCTTTTAAGCCGTAATTTCCTTGCATTTTAAGCAAGCGCATTAAAGAAGATTAAAGCAATTCCGTATACAAAGTTCTTAGAGTTAATGAAGGAGTAGAATGATCTTTTAATAGCGGACTTGTTGCATAATCTTTTGAAGACAATATTGCCTCCAAGATATAATAGCGGAAAATTTATAGATACCCGGAAAGCGTAATTGTGCTTGTTTGACAAATCGGCGCCAATTACGGGCGATATCCTGTGTTCCATTTGGTTGTGGAAATCTTTACGTGCTCGGAATTCTGCAGCTCACAATCGCGTTAATGGTACAACAATGGGCCTGATTAATGATAATACGAGTGTTTTGTCTTAGCGGAGAAATCTCAAGACATTAGAAACTATCCCGGCACCAATTATATTTAACTGAAGTTGGATATTGTTGCGCTCAGAATGCTCGAAGCCGGATTGAAATGGCCTATTTCGAATCAGAAATTGCCTCTTTAACTGGAGCTGTCCTCGTAGCAGCGGCACAACTATATATTTTCTAACCAAGTAAGCAACCAGTTAACACAGCTACCGTTTCCGATTTATTTTCGATTGCTTTCAGTTCAAATCCGGATATTATTCAACTCAGCTGCCCTTGCTCTATAAAAGCGCTGTGTAATCTACATATATCGATTTATTTCTATAGTTGAGAAAATTAACGATGTCTGTTTATGTTTTAATACACGTTGTTGCTTTTCAGATATAGCTACTTTCTGAAACACTGATGCAGGTAGAGACTAAAACTACTGTTCGTCAGTACTACATTAGAATACTACTTGAGTAAATATTCGCGTTAAACAGCATTTTCTTAATTTATTGTACTAAAAAAGATACACATTTATACTAAATATTTCATGCAATATAAATTAGTCTTTTTCGCCCTCGGGCGATAAATATCTTTTTCGCCGGTTAAATAACGTCAACCGGCGTGAAAGAATTTTTACCGCCCATTGACGTCATTTTAGTTGTTATTTAAAAACACGTATTAATGAAAACCTTACCTTGTTTTAAGGTAGGTACTGTTCAGTTAAAATAGTTGTAAGAATTGTCCTGTTTCCATTTCATAACGTCTTATATAATCTAAATCTGCCTTTTTAAAATTTCGATCGTACATAAGGTTTTGTAAGCACATCAGGCGTAGCAAGTGTCTTTGGCCCTTGTCGTGTTATTGCCGTCAGTGCTCTGAACCTCGTGCTATAACTTTTATGCCATGGGCCAAAAAACGCCTTTTTTAAGCCCTTGATACATAAATAACTATTTTTCCTACTATAAAATAAAGGTAAGTCGATACTTAATGCGAACTAGGGCACTATATGATTAAAATTAAACTCTAAGTTATCTCACGACGTATCTAATTTTGAAGAAACATCAACTGAGTAGCAGGAAGATGGCGAGTTGAACCACGGTCATTTACCTTTGCTTTCAGTTAATAACTTTACTATAAAAACACGTTCTGTACATCTGATTTACACTTACGATCATTGAAAATGAACAGGATTATGCAACACATGTTACAGATTTGAAACTATGTTTTTAGAAAGCTACTATAATTTTCAAAAATTTTGTAGAACTGTCAATGTAAATAATATTTCTGATCATGTATAGACCAATCAGAAAACGTAAATCAACTACGGTAATGTTGGTTTTTCAATGATTCTTTGTGTACAACAGCATACAACAAAACAAGTAATAAAATTTATACGCTCTATTGAATACACCAAGTTACAAAAAATGGTGCATTAATTAGTTAATTATTTCACTGTGTTACTTCACGAGAATATAAACTAATATGAAGCGATTGACTTCAAAAACACAAATGACAGCCAATAGGGCATTTAACATTCTCTGATGGGGCTACTAAGTCGTAAATACAGTAACACACAAATTTAAACGGCAACACTTCGAACATACGCCGAAATTTAAGTTTTAAAATAAGTCGGTAAATTGGCGATACGAAGCACACAATTTTCACAGCATGCAAAATTAACACAAATACAATTTAATATAGCGGCAATCGTTACGATATCTCAAGCCATGGTGGCAGTATCCAGTAGTTTGCTCCCTAGATATGTACGATGGTACACGTAGTATAATCGAGAATAATGGCATCATTGCCAGGTCAGCGGGAGATTGTCACAAGCGACGATAAGGTGCCTAGACGGGGTTGCAACGGGAAGCGCAGTTTGACGCATAACAATACTGGCCTCAAGACAACTCGGTTTAATTGTCACTTATAAAGTCAATTGCGTCAATCTTTATCTCGACACAAATAACCTCCTCCGGCTGAATTTTGAACAACCGTAAAGCGACGGCTTTGCAAGGGTGGCTGACGCCAGACGCTGAGTTCGCTGCCGAAACGACGTGCTGCTATCGAAACCTTAATTCGAGTGGGTCATTGCATAGCGGAATTTACAATTAACAGGATGCATTTTCCTTCGCGTGGGGTCTAACAACAGCAAAGTAATACTCCATAGACTTATATAAACGTATTTAATGGGAACTAAAGTTGCCCACATATTTTCGAGTTGCTTTCCTGAAGCGAAATCATTAGTCTGCAATGAGGGACTTTACATTCCTCGACAGGCTAGCGTCATGATTTTAAAACTTGTATCCTACATCGAAATTTACAGAACTATCTGGTAGGGCGCCGGCTTACCCCAAAGCGAATAAGAACTAAGTAATTTTTGCAAGCGGTGTTAAGAATATAAATTAACGCAGCGGTTGCATTAAGGAGAAAAGTTAAATTGTAATTTTATAGTCCACCATAACATCGCTGAAGGCAATTTAGTAGTTGTGCATATTTATTTGATGCTCGATTGCTTCAGTTCAGTATTATATTTAATGGAAGCTTCCATTTAACACCTCAGCGGTGCGCGAGTTTGCGTACAATGAAGTTCAGATCAACCTCTCTCAAATTATCCCAGAGAATATTTCTGATAAAGAGACCATGAAAGGTATAAAACCAAGATTATTGGCTTGTTAAACACAGTTGTGTGTCACCAGCCTCTAGGCTCTCAGAACTGTCCGAAAGCCGCCTGCAGCCAGACAAAGTTTTCCTGTTGAGTTCGAAGGTCGCCGCAAGTGAAATAATCCTGCTTCACCGATCCAGACTTCGTCTTGCCCTAAAAGCCGAGTCGCCGCTGGTCCGAGATCTAAGTCTGCCAAAAGGAGCCGTCTAGAATTCTATAAGACGCTAACTCCCTGGACGCACTTGAAATCATCTTCCAGAACTCTCAAGCGCATTTGTGTAGCTTGTTGGATCTAGTACCTACAAATATCTTCTGAAAACCGTTGTCCGTCGGCTTGGTGGAACCAATATGTGAACACGACAAGTCGAATATCTTCTAAAACCTGCTCTTTGTCGAATTTGTGGCTTTCTGAAACCAGTAGCTAAATAAGACACTCCAAATACCTCCTTGGAGTCGCTCTTCGTCGTATTCGTGGCTTACTGGATCCAGTACTTGAACACGACTCTCAAAACAGTCCCGTGGTCTGCCAGATTCATTACCTGAGGTGTACCTGACCTTTCTGCATCCTTACATGTCGGGATCCAATACTGGATGGCAAAATGATAATGATACGCTTCAAAAAAGGCATCATACATCTGCAGCTAACGAGGCGTTTACCAGGTCAATTAACCGCCAGAATTTATTAAGGGCATGCCCTACCTGTACAAGGGCTCTTTCTTGTTTCACGGTGAAAGCGGAGGATCTCGCCAGGCAAAGATTATAGCTTCTGCTCAAACCCCGATGATCGTCGCCAGCTCACTGTAAGCGTCTCACAGTAACATTTCCGGCCGACTGGGCGTATTTTCAAAGTTAAAATTAAACACATTCCGACGCTCTTGGAACCAATCAGAGAATGCCTAGAGTAAGTTTAAAACTTGCGCTTTACCATTCACACTCCCGAAATTGAGAAATATACGGTTGCTACCAACCGTAAGCAAATCTGCCAAGTGCAGGCATCTTCAATCGTATAATTTCAAAAACGTTCGTAGAATCCAGAAAACAGCTCCTTTGGCATCTGTTGAGGCCAGGTACATTTTCCGTACCGTATGTTGCAGCTTTTCCAGACCGAGTTCTGCAGAATACGATCGAATGCAACATATTTATTTTTTTGTTAACATTGTACATACATTATAAGTCATCTTATTTAAAAGAACTTGAATTGTAATATATAGAGCGATATATAATTTATATTTTAAATGCTCTTAGTCTAAACATGTTAGCATAAACTAAGCCCTGGCTAGCTATTCAATACACCCGAAGCAGATAGGCTGCTTGTGGACCTAAAGTTTTAATATGTGCAGTTCACCGCTCGCCGCGTCTAGCGTGGCTGTTCCTTGGAGGAGGCTGCTCTTGATTTTCCTTTGCGAAAATTAAGAATTAGGTGGCAGATAAACAAGCCAGACTTGTGTTAGAATTGCAATTTTACAAAGCTATCGCGACGTGAAAAAGCAGTGAAAGTTTAGAAATTTTTCCATGGTTGCATAGTCGATGTTTGACTGGATTTACAACTGTAAACTGCTTATGTTCTTGAAGGGGTCGACTATCGAAAATTTTAGTCTTTTTGGCCGCTAACAACCGATTTGTTTCTTACATTTGCGCAACACGTGACCCCTGTGGATTTTCGACCCCGTCGGAAGATTAACTACGTGTGTCCAGTTTTATCGCTAGATTCCCGCATCTTTGTTGTCTCGGCGACCATCTTCACGAACCAGTTGTTTTCCAGGTGTAAAATCTCACATCTCTGTTGTTCAGACAAACTTATTTGTGGTTTAATCGTTCTCCACATCAAATCCCAGTTTTTCCGTCGTCAAGTTGAACTTACCGTGGGTCAACCGAATCTGAAAAAACTCCACCCATCGTACCAGGCGAATATGCAGAAAGCTAAAGCTTTCTGAACATAGGTACTTCACGCTGGAGATCCGATTTTTCTTTATTGGCAGGTAGGATTGTAACCAGCTTAGTAGATTTTATAAATAACAGTTTTTAACTTGTTACGATATTGTTAGGGTCCACTTTCCACATGTAAGTTAATTTATGAACGAATTAAACATTACCGTCAGTAAGTTCGCAATGGTTCAGTTTCGACTCCATTTCTACGACACGGCCGATTCTTTCTGGGTTAGGAAATTTCCACCATACAGTAAGCGAGAATTTATAATGTAGTTGCTTCGGGAAAATGAATGTTACATACTCTGTAGGTCACACCAGAACTTGATTTAGACAGAAACACTTACGATTTCGGAATAAAGCCGCGCATGTGTCTCACCACAGCTAGCTGTGTGCGCTTTTACCTTGATTACTTGTTGCAAATTATTTTGGAAGTTGTGCAAATATTGATGTTGATTGATTTCTATACAGACAAAAATTACGAACTTTTCGAATATCCAATTTAAATATATCATAATTTTAGTTTATTTGACTTGCAGGTTTATTCTACTTCGTTGAAATTTGTTTACATAACAATATAACTAATAATAAAAAAGGCGCTTTTCATACAATTGCATTATTTAATATAGTTCTTCGAAATTAACTATAAACAGGCGTATAATTCGAATAACGCGAATTGAAAGCATAGCAAATACTGAGGTTTTCAATAGAATGGAAGAACAAAAAGACTAATATTTACCATAAAAAAAAATCTAGTGCCCATCTAGAGCACACAATGAGATGTGAAAGTTTTCAGCCCAATTATTTATCGAGGGAAATTATTGCTGTAAAAAAGATTTTTGAAACATTAAAAATGAAAAATCTTCTTATTTGATGCCATATTTTTGGCCGTCACTGTATATTCTCTAGTGTTTGTTAATAGAGTTCAATAATTAGATCTAGCAATGTGAGTGAAAGTGAAGCAGACGTCAAAGTGTTTGCACATACCACACATGGAGGCCGTCATCAGGTGACACAGTAGTAAAAGCATCGCCGAGAATACCTGTGAGGAACGGATTCGGTTGTTACATAGCTTACGGTAGGTGATTTATGTCACGCGCTTGAGCATGCTTAGTAGACCGTTAGTATAATTGCATCGTAGAAACAGCTGTCTATGTGTGGTTGAATATACTTCTTAAACTAAATGCGTGGTAGAAGCAGCTGTCTGTTTTTAGTATTGTTTAGTATTTAATTGGAGTATTAGTTACAATTGTTGCTTTATGGAAAATATATTGCTCTGGATAGAGACCAACAGAGAGATGTCAAGATTGATTTTACTTTATTTATAAATGATTGTTAAATATAACGGAAATTAATTACACAAACATTTTCGGACTTATACTGATCGAGTTGTCAAGGTTCCTTATTTTTCCAACAGAGTTATGGTACCATTTATTTTTTAATTAGCTAGTTTTAATTTTAGTTATTAGTGATATAGTTGAATTTTTGCTTTGATAATGGAAGCTGTGTTATTTTGTCCTCCAATAAACAAAATCATTTGTGTAACAATTGCCAGTTTGAAAAATATTTGTTAAACAAACAATTAAAAAGGGATATCTGTCCATTAAAAGTAGTAGGTGTTTGATTCCTTCGGAAACAGCAGCTGGTAGTAATAACAGTAGATCCACCACATTAATGTTTTACGTAAACCCTTCATTGAGCAGATAAATAAATATTGCTAAACTTCGGCTGGAAAAGACAACTCCGCGATACCAGGAAATTCAAATGAGCTAAAAAATGGAGCCAAGAGTGAGCAAAATATTGGTAAACTCCAACTTCAAGAAGTTATCTGAAGCTGATAGATTGGGATGGCGATCCACGTTGCTCCAAAGCAGTTTATCCTGTCCACGACAGCTAACAACTGGTTTTGGCAATCTTGCAGCAAAGTGTTTCCTGGGTTTCGAAAGATTATCATAAGTGTTTATAATGCTTTTACCTGTGAACTACGTTGTTATTTTTGTGGCTACGTGAGTCAAAATTTAATAACTGCTGGCAATAAAAAAAACAGACTATAGAAAAACGGCGAACTGCAATACCCGCTTCAATATAATTAATTAGATAGGCAATCGGTGCATTACAATTTGGCGCCACAACGTAGGTGCACCAATCGTTCTATTATAATTTGACGCCCAATCGGTGGGGATCTAATGGCTTTATTACAAGCCTTGTTCCAATCACTGAAGATTTGTGCCTCGCTGAGACACTTATTAAGAAGAATTTTTAAAATTGCAACTAGTTCGTTTTCTTCTTTCTTTCACATTTCTGTTGTTATGTAATTCATCTAAGTACGGTTTTATTTTTACTTACTTTTACGACGAAGGACGTATTGGATTCACTCCAAAAATTCTAAATTGAGTTTTCAACAGATCTTCACGTTTTAGAGTCCCCTGAACCCAAAAACCATGTTTTTCCTCATTGGTCTGTCTATCTGTGAACAGAATATCTCAAAAACGAAAAGAGGTATGTCGTTGAAACTTCATAAATATATAAGTTTTGTGTACTGATCTGACAGCAAGCTTTCGAAGAAAATCGCATAACCGGAAGTATGGTGTTTACTCTTGTGATTTTTCAGTTTTTAAAAATCGGCTCTAACGATTTTTTTAACTTCAGATTGTTATTAAATTTTTAATGTGCATTGATGTGAGATAGGTGATTTTCCAGTTGAATAAAAATAGGTTTCTTTTATTTTTTTTTCTATTTTTTTATTAACTTCTATTTTAAATAGAACATCCGGTATATTATTAAATTTTTTAATTCAGCTTAAAATTTTAGAGAAAATTTGTTTTTTCTATAGCACATGTTAAAGTGTGCTTTTATCAACTCAAAACAAAAGGTCAAGTTTTACTTTAACAGCAAGGGTAGATAAAGTAGCACTTTAACATCAAGGATAGATAAAGTAATTTAATTTTCTTTTGTTCTTTTGTTTAAATTAAATATGACCCAATCTAGCTACTGACATTTTGAAATGTGATTGACTGTCCTTATTTTCTTTTGAAATGGTTAAAGTTCTTGCTATAGAAAAAAATATTGTATTATACGCGACGATAAAGTTATTTCTACCCACTTTTGAATCATTAAGGTCGCGACTTATAAAATTTAACTTTATCGTCTTGTATAATAAATTACTAATCTTCTCTAACGCTCTATTTTGTACCGTTTTTGTAAAATTTGTAATTTTTGAAATTTTTTGACAAATTAATAAGAAAATTTTGGTTTAATTATAATATAACTGTAAAAGGTAGTTGTGCGCGTGTATCACACCAGATTTTTACTGTCTATGTTTAATGTTTCCTCCGAGTTTAGATCGGGTCTTTTGCCTAGTTAGTATACTTTCTAGTAAACGCGGCAGCATAAGCAAGATATCAAATCAAATGAACACATCAGTTGTTTTGTGAACATTATAGATTCAATGTTGAACAGCATTGTCTTGATTGCTAAATTATTTTGTCTATTTTGATGTTATAATGTGGTTCTTATAACAACGCAAACAGTGCCATAATTGAGGCTATTAAAGCACTGTTTTTGCATGGTTATTTTCATATAAAAAACGTTAAACATTCGTTTTTCTGTAGAAAATGGTAAAGTGTGCTTTAATCGACTCAAAACAAAAGGTCAAGCGTTACTTTAACAGCAAGGGTAGATAAAGTAGCAGTTTAACATCAAGGGTAGATACAGTAATTTAATTTTCTAACTTTTATTTAAATTAGATATTACAGCTTCGTATTATCCTAGCAACCCAATATAGCTACTGAGATTTTAAAATGTGATTGACTTTCCTTATTTTATTTTGAAATTGCTAAAGTTCTTGCTATAGAAAAACATGTATTATACACGACGATAAAGTTATTACTATCCACTCTTGAATCATTAACGTCTCGACTTCGTCTCGACGTTAAACGATTCACTCGTGGATAATAAATTACTATTGTTTCAGACAACTGACAGATCTTTACATTTATGAAATGTCAAATATCCAAGCTTTTGATTATATTGTAAAGTAGATGAATTAGTATGAGGCATTGTAGCACTCGTAGCACAATAATCGCTCTTATTAAAATACACTAAAAATTATTGGATATTTCATAGCATTTAAAATATATAAATAGTTGTAATGTTTTATTTAACTGCCTGTTATAAAAAATATTGTTGTTATAAAATATTTATTAATTGTTTTGAACAGTATAGTATAATAGTATACTAATTTGTTGTTATGCAGTGAGTGGCAGAGAGAAACACAGTCATCTTACAAACTTTGGAAACGGTTTTATAATTCCAGATAGTGATACAAGATGGCATAATAATTCTCTTCTGTTATTTAGACACAACTTCCATAATTACTCATCTATTTGGTTTAAAGTTACATACGTAATGACGTATTTTTAATATCCCTAAAAATTGAGGAAAATCACATAAAATTGTTTGGGATTTTCGCTATATTACTTTTTATTTTCTCCGAGGGTACAATATCCGTAAAATAGGACCTACAATCGCTGAGCCGTGTGCATACATCTATATTGACAAGGCAGGATTTAATCAATGTTTTAGACGAGATTTCTGTTTTTATTATTCGATGTTTATAATAGTGTATTTTAATTGACGATTAAATGTACCTATGGTTGCACTTAGAAAGCTGTTAACACCTGCATGCTTTAATAAACTTTGTGTTTTCGAAGCCCGTAATAGAAAACAACGAATTTAACTGAATAAGTACTGTGGTGAGAGAACAACGACGACTCTATACAGGGTGTTTCAAAGAAATGCGAAAAACTGATTCGTTGTTCAAAATAAAGGATAGTTTTTTATATAAATATTGGGTCCAAAGTCAACCATTAGGGAGATATCGCACTGCAAATATGGCTGAATAATTAAATGATCAGATAATAAATTTTTTATTAAATTTGTCGTATTTTGTATTCAAACTAAGTGAGCAATGTCAAATAAAACAACAATAAGAAACGTCTTAAAAAGTGATAACAGCCAACTAGATTATTTTTCTAAAATAAAATTCTTTTTCTCGACATGCAATGCTTTACGTTTTATTTTTTTATTTGGAAACGGTAAGTTTTATGAAAAAATTGCAAGAGACAAAAAAGTTTCTAAATAAACCAGGCTATCAATTGATACTTTTCCATGTCATTGCGTAAGTTTTTCTTAAATTTAGTTAAGAAGAATGATAGCGGTAGTCTAATTCAATCCCCTCTACTCTTTTTAAAAAAGTTGAGAAATATGCAAAAAGTGTGTTTTTATAATGGTAATAATTCCATAAAATTTTATTGTTCTACCTCTTTTCGTTTTTAAGATAACAAATAAAAACATTATTTTTCTGTCATATTTGCAGTGCGATATCTCCCTAATGGTTGACTTTTGACCTAATGTTTATATAATAAACTATCCTTTATTTTGAACAAGGAATCAGCCCCTTAAGTTTTTCGCATTTGTTTTGAAACACCTTGTATATTACGTTTCGTAGATCTAGTTCTTAAATATTTATTTATTGTATGCACTAACAGTGTTATTTATCAACCAAATTGAATTTAGCTCATGCTATATGATAAAGAAGAAAACTGAAAATGATTTTAAAATGACCAGAATATCACACCTTTTACGGACAAAATGGAAATGAAAATAGGGCATAATAATGTTAATATTTTTTTCTACTGCCAAAGTAATGGCTAAGTTTGTTTAGTCACATAAATGTACTTTCTCAAACATTTCCCCAACACAACGACTTTTAAAGAATACCACAAAAGATGAACAATTTTCAAGTTTTTTCGTTTACATGCAAATTATTGCCTTTAAATTTCTCGAAACTAAAGCTGCGTTAAAAAATTGACGAAACCGCAGGTCGAGTGGAATTTGAGCAGTATTAGTTGAGAGAAATTTGTAATAATTTCTATTTAACGAAAAAAAAAACTCCCCAAAAATTTTAGCATGAGTGGTATGCGGAAAGATTATTCAACAATATAAATATATGACTTCAATTTCACTGATTTCGACGTTTTTCACTATTAATTTCATACTGGATCTTCCAAAACGATTATTATTAATTTTTAGAATGACACCGATTTACAAACTTCGGTTGACGTTTTGGCGAAATGTTAGTCAAAGGCTATACACTAAATGGAATTTATTAAAACCAACCGCGATCGCGTGGAAACACTGCGACATTGGATGTTTCCAAATACAGTCAATTTTGATTGGCCGTTTCTGACAAATTGACCATTGTCATTGGTTTGTTTATTATCGTGTTAAATAATTTGTCATATTCGGAGATTAGCTGCTGCCCTTTGCACAAAGCAGGTAAGCTACGAAACAGGCTTCGTTTTTGCTAACAAGTTTTAAAGAACTGTTTAAAATGGCATTCAACGCAATGTGGAACGGCCTTATAAAATGGACAATAGCTGAAGTATTTGTAGAGGGCTAAAGGGAGGAGGTGAGTAAATTCTGAGAATAAACTTTGGTTTGTTCTCCAAATAAAGAAGCACTAAAATGAAGTGGCGACGTAATAATCAGAAGAAAAGAGTGGAAAGCGCGGAAACTCCTTTCGCCTTAGTTACATCATTTTTAGCTCCTAAAAAAGGCTTCACAATTTATAATGGTTCTTTGCATGCGTTGTTTAAACAACTGAAAATTGTAACACATTTTAAATGTAGTGTAGAACAAATACCTGTAGAGTTTGACTTCCAATTTAATAAAAATTGCTGTTAACTGCTTTGGGTTTTAGACAAATGATATTCGTTAATAGTTATGCAATAGTTTTTAATTACTTATTTTGTATGTTTATTCTAAGAGTTTGCATTGTTATTACCATAGTTTGATGAATCAACCTTTAATTAGTCATACTTTTGTGCGTTTACACATTTATCACGATGATTTCACAATGGTTGCTCGGTATGATAAAGTATTGTTTACTTTCCGTTAATTTGATAACAGCAAAGGCTAACTACTTGCGTATAAATGGAACGCATATATAGACATATACTAATTTTAATTTCACTACAAGTAATACTGTATCGCATATACACGTTTCAAACGCATGTAAAATGAATTTCCTACTTGCTTTAATACCCTTATTGGGTGTGCTGGTAGTCATTTCAACTCCTGTAAGTGGAATACCTTTTCCAGCATCAGGCAACGGAAATTCTACCGTAAAGGCGACTGAAAAACCTTCCCAGAAACCGCCTTCCGCTAAACCGGCGGTTCCTAAAGCTCCCACAGTCAAAGCCGTTACATCTAAATCCACATCTAAATCGAGTACGAAGTCGCCATCCGACGATGTAGATCGAAATTTGGGTGAGTCATGAAAATAAATATAAAGTAGAATTGGTTATTGTTAATAAAGCCAAAGCGATTTACGAAGATTAATGTTCTTGCAGACAATGAACTTGAAAACATCGTTTCGAACCTTGCACAAAGTTTGAACAGCGTTGTTGGCGATGATCCTGATGTAAAAGAAACAGCAACTTATATTTTACAAGCAGCCAACCAAATCATGGGACAATTGAATCGGCCTCTTAATGCTACTAAGTAACAACAACAATAACATTTAACAGCGAAGTCGTTGGTTAGTAACGGGGTACAAAATTATGACTAATATTCAGTTTTTTGAATTTTTATCTTATCCCTAGTAAGGTCTAATAACATATTAATTAATACCTTAAGAATATTTTATAATGGTTAGGTATTTGTGTAACGACACTTATTAATAAATTATTAAAAAATTGACATGGCTTAGACTTTTATTGTTTCTACAAGAATAGTGTTTTTATGTTTTCATAATTATCAGTTCCAAGCAGACAAATCAAGAACATTAAAGTACTACAGCCCATACGGTTATGCCGATTATGCTTAAATTTGATACAGAACTCAACCTTTCTAGCTAATGCAACAAGGCCTGTTTAGTCCTGTCGTGGTTCGAATCCACCCTTACACCTCGTGTTGAAACTAGACGTTTCGTACGGTTTAATATTAGAATAATTAATTTCCCTGTTTGTTCGATTAGTTAGCTCAGTGAACATGAAACCCTCTAATACCTCAGGTCGTGGTTATGAAGCGTTAATATTTGCCAAAAACAGGAATCTGGTTTATTCCTGTACTGTTTTCGGACTGAAGCTAACTTCAAACAATGCACAAGAAAAGAAAATTTGCTTACACAAATATATTGACTTTAAAACACATATCAAACCCCATATGAAACACAAAGGAGAGTCAAAATAAAATAATATTAGCTCCTAAAGTAACCTTCGTGCAATATGGCTTGGGGCTATTAGCAGGTACGTTATAAAACATACACAACAGCGTAAAACAGAAAGCTAAAATAACTGTCTTTTAACATTGTACTCGTCAGGAAAGTCTAATGACGACCCTAGCAGAAGCCAGTTCTGTTCATATTCGCAGCCCGCACCATTCGCGTAAGTAAACACATTTCTTTTGCACGGTTCTCACACCGCTTTGAACTGTCAACATTTTACCTGCAAGACTTGCTGAGCTGCATACGGGTTTGGCCTTGGGTTGCGTCCTCCAAACGTTGGATGGTGTAATGTGTGAAGGTCTCACTGAAAGTTGCTCAAAAGTTTCGTAGTCTTGTTTGGTATCTATACGGTTGACATCACGTTCTCATCAAGTTTTCGAAACGTCGCAGATGCGCTTTTTGATGCAGCCTAAATTGGTGTACTCACTGGTACACGCGGAGAAAGCGGTTGTTGTACTCACAAACGCTGGATTGTGACATCCGGGATGAACAATTATTTACTGTGAAGTTCCGAAACCGCTTTCTATGGCAGTCGCCGCTTTGATGTTTCGTAAAGGCAATTTAGTTACCTGCATTCGGAGACTCATTGCTAGCGTAGGCCAAATGCCGCTATATAATGCATTGTACTTCGCAAAATAATCTAAAATTGAAATTTCTTTGGCAGACCGTTGCATATTTCGAAGTTGCGCTAAGCGCTGTACACATGAAAGCCTCTGAATACACGAGTTTGGTCGACGCAAGCTCAAAGTAGGACACGCACCTTCGGTTATGGCAGATTGCAACGCTTAAATCTAATTAACAATAAAAACATATAAAACTAAGTACATAAAGAAAAGGTTAGATATATAAAATGATTATACTAAGAATGTGTGGGGAAGAAAACTGTTTAAGGAAATATTTGACGCAAAAAAAATAATGCATGATAAGATGCAGTAGAAAATATATTAAATGTATGGATAGTGGATTACATTAAAATTAATTAAACATAACGTATTATACGATTACGTCATATGATACACTTACCATAATAATAAGCAACAGTGAACATTACAGGAAGGTGTTAAGCACTACGAATGCAAATTGAGCTTTGCATTTGAGTATTATTTCAGGCGAGAACAAGCATTACCACTGATTTTTCTAGGCACGCGGTAAAGGGTTGTTGAACTGCAACTCGCGCCAATATTTTAGACGCGAAGTAGATTAGTGGTAGCTCATCGAGCAAAGGGTTTGTGCATTCCGTGCGTGTAGCTGTTCGGATAGCTCGCCAATTTTGGCCTATCCAGCTTTTCGAACAGTGTCTTATAAATTTAAAATACCCATTCTATGTCACTTGAATGTAGTGCAATTTCATATGTTGTAATGGTTTATTGCCCACAGCAATTCTGATTGCCTAAGTAACAGAATGAATAAGGTCAACATGAGCACAGAATTGTAGATTGTATTTATTGTAAGATAATCAGCACTTTACTTAACTAATAATTTGAGAGATAAAAGTTAGCATGAGATAAGGCATGTTGCAGAAGGGTTACGTTCAGAGTTTCAGATATGATAAGTGTTCGGAAGGGCAATGCCATTTAATTTGTAACTTACGGATTTGAGCTTAGTAAGGTAAAGCATAATGTGAATAAAATTACTTGTTAAGTACAGAAATTGTATGAGCGTTATGTAGTAAAAGTTTATAAGCCAGCAAACGGCAAGTTAACAGAACGGTAAACGAAAAACTGTGCTGGCAAAGCAATAATTGCAATAGAGCAATGGAACAATGTAAGGCAACCGATCGAAAGACAATTAGTGAGATGCTAATCTAAGAACTCAAGTGTATCAGTGCATTATAAACCAAAGTGGAAATTAAAAGCAGAGCAAAGTGTGGTAACATTTATCCTAAGAAAAGGACAATTTAGTGAAAATGCAAAGACATAAAATCAAAACTGTAGTCCATAAGTTAAAACATGTAATCAAACCTAATTTCTTTTAAACAGTTGCAATTCTAGTTGCTTAGTTACGAGACAGTCTGTTGTCAAGAAGGAATCAATGCAAATTTTGTATGTTGAGGGCAAATTGGGCTCCATATTTATTGTATTAAATTGTGAATAAAAAGGCATTTGTAATACCAGTTTCTTGTTAAAGTTATTCACCAAGTTGCTGGGCATATGTGGGTGTAATTTTCCCAAGTGTAGGAGCTCCCAAGATAGTGCAATTAGGCTAGCAAGTTTCCACCTGGTGCGTCGTTCAGTGCGAGCCAACTTCAGTGACGATTTTGGGGTAGTTCCAGACATCGGAAGGCAGATTTTTTTGTGCTACATGGAGAGGGAGCCTACAGCTATCCCTGGGTAGAAAAATTAGAACCAGCAAGCTATTTCCATTCTTTTGCAGTGGCGTTCTTCCAGTGTGCCAACCAAAAGCTAAGCACCTCTTCAAAAACGGTAGGATTCCATAAAAACTAGGAGCAACAGCCTCGTAGAAACTGGGGTTCATCAAGAATAGACCTTTGCCGAGAATTTCAACGTGTTTCCAGAGTCGTAAGTTTATTGAACTTCGAGTAATTTCGCTGGCGTCCCTAAAAGGTGCGAATTGAAGCGGCAGTTGCAGTTTTTGCCAGTAGTTGAACAAAAACGAATCACGCTTGGATTTACGTCACACTAGAAACAAAACGAGGTTAACCATTGCTGCGTCACAGAATTAATCGTATTTACCTTATGCATTCTTGTCATTTTGGTGTTTAAAATTCTATTTTACGTTATTTTTGCACTGACGAATCATATTGTTTACTGCACTAAATTTAGAGGTTCTTTAACTGTCAGTTGGGAACAGTACATTTGACCTAATATCAGAAAGTAATGGTCATACAATAAATTACTTGTCATACAAATTTTTCTACTTAATTTTATGAACCCACCCCGTGAGTTAGGAACTGTTTCATGTTCACCGGAGCTAAGCCCTAATTTATTGGAAACAAATAAAATAAGGAAAGAGCAATAAACCATTTATTTTTTGTAATTACTATTACATCCTTTGTATTTGCCCTGAGTTTGACAGGCAATTCTCAATTGAAACTTTCATTTCATAAACTGTAGTATTCCTTGCCATAATTATAAATTTTATATTTTATTTAAAACCCTATTATAAGCGAGAGTACTATTACGATATATCTTCGGCTGGATAACTTTAGAGATACCCTGCTATAGCTTCGCCAACGTAGCCCTAGAGGAACATCTTTTGTCAACATAAATATCGACGTCGACGCTTGTAGCGAATCTCTGAACTGCCTTTCATCATATCGCTTGTAGAACGAAGCCAATTACGCTCGTTGACAATCTTCGAAGTGCCCATTTTGGTTTCATCGAAGCCCGCTCGCCAGCTATGGCTTCCATTGTCGGGCCAACCTTTCGCTGTGATCGAGCTCTCCTGCCGATTTAGATATTCGCTTAACTTTCGGTTTTCTTCATTTTCGAATTTTTCCGTCGATTGAATTACTGCACATGCTAAGTTGAACCTGTTTGTATTACATGTGAAATTTTCTTTACGCTGCGTATATGTAGTAAGATAGTTATGCATGTGTAAATTCCCGGCAATCTTATACTTGTTGTATAAATAAGTTTTCAGTTAATCATAAGCGTTTTCCCTTATGGAATAGCTTTTCAGGCGAACACATGTGAAGTTATTGCTTAGCGTTCGACGTGACGTCACAAACAGCAGATAAACTTCGAAGAGATTGTTTGTAACCACTGCTTGTTGCAATTCTGGTCTAGCGTGGTGCACACATAAATACATCTTTATGAATGTTATTTTAGTAGAGTTCTAAAATTTACTGTATCATTTTCATTTGTGAAGCGAAGTGTAGTTACACATTTTGTTGTAGTGAAATAAGCTCTTCAGAAATCTCGCAAAGTAAGTTATATTTGAAGTTGAGTACGCACAGCTCCCATCGCCGCGAGAAACATTCTCATGGAAGGAATTTTCTCTTGTAGACAAAACTACAGGTGGTGCCATTAAGAATAACTCGAATTTGTCCTCGTATATTTTCATGCACAATTGCTTTGGCAATTTTGAGTCTGCCTTTTTTATTTCAATTACAAACCACCCTTATGAGTTATTAGACCCCCAAGCCTGTTATCTGTTGGGGTTTTCCTGGTAACAGTATAATCAGTTTACAAGTTCTTGGTATTGTTTACTTAGCTCTATTGTTTGCATAGCGATAGGACGGCTCAGTGTAGCCGGCGCAGTTGACAAAGGTATTCAGAAAATGAGCACAAAGTTCGTTCTACAAATTATGGAAAAGCTTTAGAAGGTGCTTTTCACCTTACAAAAATGAATGACAAAATCCCCTTCATTTTTAATTCGCCCGCCTAAATCTTCACCTTGTAATCGTGAAAAAATCACCTCCCAGATTTCTTCAGGTATTTACGTTTTAGGGTCGCTAGACGATGGAAAACAAGTTTTTTCTCAATTTTCTCTGTCTGTGGGTTGGTGTTATAGTTCAAAAACTGTTTGTTAGAAAACGACAAATTTCATGCTGATTAGATATCTACCTTGCTCGAAATCGAATGTACTTTCGGTCAAATATATACAGGGTTAAAGAAATAAAATGTTTTTTATTTTTGCTTTAATTCAGCGACTATTAGTTAGCTAAAGATAATATTTTGTACATAGCTAAAGCTTTATCCTTCACGAAAATAGACATTTTTGGGCCTAAAAGATGCAGGGTGTGGTCAAATATATACAAGGTTAAAGAGCTAAAATGTTTTTTATTTTAGCTTTAGTTCAGCCAATATTAGTTAGATAAAAATAATATTTTGTACATAGCTCACGTTTTTAGCCTTCACAAAAAAAAAAGAATTTATGGGTCTAAACAGATGCACCTCTGAAAAAGGCAGAAAAATGCAGTAATCTATACAAACCATACCTACCGCCGACAGAAATGTGCAGCGATCCATATGGTTAGAGAAAGATAATACTTTGCAAAAAAAGTTCTGTTTAAAGCCCTTTGTTTTATATGGATAGATAATATTACACAATAAAAAAAACTTGAAGACGGGTTAAAAAATGACGAGGAAACACAAACACTGTTAAAATTTCTCAATATGATAAGTTTGTGTACATTTATATAATTAATCTAAAAATACTACAATAAGTTATGTTCTTAGGGTTTCAAACAAGTAGTCAGAGCAACTAAAATAAATTTGTTTATAAAAAAACAACATAACGCTTTCTCATTTCAAAGGTACTAAATCATAATATTTAAAGAATCACATAAATAAACGAAACAAAGCAACAACTACAAAGTAATGCAATAAATACTATTCAGAAAATTCACAAGGATTCACAGGATTGATTGCGCATTCTTGTGTGCGTGCTCACTTCGTTTGTCTGTTAACCGGAACCAAGTTTGGACAAAAAAATTTGATTCAACGGAATATACCACTGTTCAAGATATTTTTTGTTTTTTTTTTGTTTATTGTATCTTCTTGCAATCTGTGTGTACAATAAGCAGGACATATGTTAGTTGGTATAGGACATGACAGAGTGACATGATTGTAATCCAATGATTAACAATTTGTAGTTTCTACATTATACTATATATTATACAAGTGATTTTGTTAGTGGTTAGTCAAATCTGTGTGGAAGGTCTATCGGTTTGTGTCTTTTAAGTCTATGCATGTTTTCACTATTGTCCAGTAAGTTAAGAGCTAGGGCGTTTGGGTGATGATCTAGTTTACTAAGGTAATTATCACTGTATTTCACTATCACTTCCTTAACGGTGTCAACTTTCAAGTCACTTAGTATGTCGTTATTTCTTACAAAGTATGGTGCATTACACATAGTACGTAGCACTTTGGATTGAAACCTTTCAATGATTTCAATGTTCGAGTTGGCTGTTGTACCCCATAGCTGTATACCATATGACCATATGGGTTTGAAAATCGTTTTGTAGACGAGGAGTTTACTTGTTAAGGATAATTTGGATTTCCTGCCAAGTAGCCAGTAGTGTTTGCTAAACATTATGCCTAGTTGTTTGCGTTTCTTCCATATATGTGGTTTCCAGGTTAGGTGTTTATCGAGATGTAGGCCAAGATATTTCACTTCGTTGACTTGTGTTAGTGGAACGTTGTTTGCATAAACTAGTGGTGTAATGCCTTTGCACTTGGTGAACGTGATATGGAAGGATTTAGTTTCATTGAGTTGAACTCGCCATTGCTTGGTCCATTGGATTATTTGGTCAAGGCTCTGTTGAAGGAGTTGAGCAGCTATAACTGGATCTTCGTGTCTTGTCATGATGATTTTGTCATCTGCAAAGGTGGCGGTTAGGGTGTGCTGATTTGTTGGGATGTCCGCAGTGTATACTAGGTATAAAATCGGGCCAAGTACACTGCCCTGTGGTACTCCTGAGTTTATTGGGTGAAGATTAGTTTGGTGCTGGGCAAATTTTACTAGAAAGTATCGTTCTTCCAAATATGATCTGAGGATAATGTAAAAGGAGTGAGGTAGAATTTTCTTTAGTTTGTATAGGAGGCCTGTGTGCCACACTTTGTCAAAGGCTTTGGATTCGTCAAGAAGGGCAGCTGTGCAATATTGTTTCTCCTCGAAGACCTGATTTATATAATCAACAATCCTATGGACTTGTTGGATTGTAGAGTGCTCTCTCCGAAAGCCGAATTGGTGATCTGGAATTATGTCATTGTCTTCTAGAATTGATATTAGTCTGTTTGCTAGGAGTTTTTCCAAGATTTTACCTAGTACAGGGAGTAGACTAATAGGTCTGTAGGAGGTAACTTCATTTGGAGGTTTGCCAGGTTTAAGGATCTGTATTACTTGCGCTACTTTCCACTGCACTGGGAAGTAGCCAAGTCTCAAAACTGCATTGAAGATCATGGTCAGCATCACTAGGCCCTTGCGTGGTAATTCTTTGACTAGTTTCCCAGTAATTTTGTCAAAGCCTGGGGCTTTCTTGGGATTTAAGTTGTACCTGATCATATTTTTAATTTCCTTTACTGTGAAGCAGTCCATAGGCGGAGTTAGTTGATATGGTGTTTCTAAGGACTCTTGTATTCTCTCTTCATCTCCTGGAGGGCTTTGAGTAGGTATAGGTTGGAAGACGCTCTCGAGGTGTTGGGCGAGGAGTTCTGCTTTTTCCGAGTCAGAGCGGGCCCATGTATTGTCTGGCTTTTTTAAGGGGGGAATGGGTTGTCTTTGTACCTTTATTCTCTTTGTTGCTACCCAAAGAGAATAATTTGTGTCGCTTGTAGCACTCAGATTATTGAGATAATCTTGGAAACCTTCGTTTTTTAAGTCTTTGATGAGTGTTTTTAGCTCTGACGTTGCTTGATTGTATCTTCTTTTATCGGATGGATATCTTGTGTTTTGCCATATACGCCTTAGCCGTCTTTTTTCTGCTATTTTTCTTTTAATTACAATGGGACATCCTTCTTGTTGTCTTTTGCTGATAGTTGTTGGTGTTGCTTCCACAGCAGCTTCTTGGATTATTTTAGTAAAGTTATATATAGCTAGATCAAGGTCTTGATCAGTTTGGAGCGAAATTTTTAAGTCTAAGCGGTTTTGAAGGAGGTTTCTGTAGTGAGTCCAGTCCGTTTTTTTATTGTGGAATCTTGGATCTATTTCTCGTTCCAGAATTGTACTGCTCATGATTGCTATAATTGGCGTATGGTCCGAGGATAGGTCAAGACAAGATGTAATTTTGAGGTAGTTCGGGGCTATTCCTTTGGTTATGAAGAAATCCAAAAGATCAGGTATTTTTGTTGGGTCAGTGGGCCAGTAGGTTGGTTCATAGGTCGATAGATGACCCAGTTGTAATTCTTGAACTGCTTGATGTAGCACTCTTCCCCTACCGGGTGGTGAGATTCTGGAACCCCATAGGGTATGCTTGGCATTGAAATCTCCCCCTGATAGAAATCTGTTGCCAAGTGTTTTGAAGTAATCAATGAAACTCTGCTTACTTGCAGCATAATTAGGAGGACAATATGTGGCTGATATGACTAGAGGACCATTCCAGTCTTCTATCTCAATGGATGTTGCTTGGAGGAAGTTCTTTTGAAAGGAAGGTAGAGTGTGATGTTTAATGTGTTGCTTTATTAGTATGGCTGTGCCTCCTCTAGCGTGATTATCTGAATCGGGATGGTTTGTGCAGTATACCTGATAGTTTCCTATTTTAAAGTGGGTTCTACTGGTGAAGTGTGTTTCCGAGACGAGTAGTATATCAATTTTATTGCTTCCGAGGAAAGTTTCTACCTCATGTTTATGATTTAGAAGTCTATTGGCGTTCCACTCTGCTATTTTATATATTGGAGCCATTTTTATTTTTTTAGTTCTTCTCTGAGAAGTCTAATTTGTGCTGATAGTTCATTTATGGTCTGCTGTTGTGCTAGTATAGTTTGTTGTAATGTAAATATTATGGATGTGAGGTCATGAGTTTGTGGTTGCGATTGTTCCTGAGGTGATGGTTGGGATAGGAATTGCTGTCTTTGGTGTACTGGAGCCCATTGTTTGTTTTGTTGACTTGTTTGATTATGTTGTTGTTTTTGTTGATTTTGTTGTTGTTGGTGATTCTGCTGATTTTGTTGTTGTAGCTGCTGTTGTTTCTGCTGTTGCTGGATTTGAAGTCTTGAGGCATAACTTGAGTTTGCTGAGTTTGGGTATCTTCTGTTTAGAATTTCAAGGTGTACCCTGCATCCTTTGTAGTTAGCTGGATGTTGCCCTTGACACAGTACACATTTAGGTGGTTTGCCGTCATTACGGTTTTTAAGGCAGGTGCGGTAATCGTGTAGTTCTGCGCACTTGACACAGCGTGCTGGTCTGGTACATCTGTTGCGTGTATGACCGTAGCATTGACAGTTTTTACACTGCGGTATCTGCTCTTTCTTTATTGGCTCTTCGAAAGCCACTATTGCGTTTTGAATGTTTGTTATTTTGAAGATTTCTTTATTATTTTCTTTGCGCTTGATGTCGATGAAGAATAGATTTTTTTTTACTTTGGTTTCTCTGTTCATAACATTCATTATATTAAGTACTTCATGGCCTTTTTCAGCCAAAGCAGTCTTAATGATTTCATTGTCTGTTGAGTGATGTAGATGTTTTAACACAACACGGAATTTCTTTTCCTCCTCTAGACTGTAAGTGTGCCTAGCAACTTTATTGGCATCAAGAACATCTCTTATTATTTTGTAATCGGGGAGATTATTTATTAGTAACTTTAGTTTGTTGCCTTGCAGAAGTTGATATTGATAGTTTGTTTTTGGAATGTGCTTTTCAATCAGTGTTATCAGTGGATTTATGGCTTTAATATAGTGAAGTATGAATGGCGGAATCTGTGTTTTGTTTTCGGAGTTCGTTTTGTTGGTACTGGTAGTAGCGTTTGCCAGAGGTTGGTATTTGTTGGATATTGAGATAGGCGGGCCGGATAACGGAGGATCGCTAGTGGCTTTTCCTTTTTTGTGGCGTTTAATTTCTTGAAACTCATTTAATTCTATTGTTTGAGAAGTGTCGCTGGTGGTTGACATGTTATCCTCTTTGGAGGAATTAATTGTTTGCCACAAGCTCTGCGATGAGTTGTATATTTGTGCTTGTGGTGGCGGCAACGGTGGAAAATTTGCGGCAGTTGGGTAATAATTCGCTTGAGATAGGTGTGGAGTATGTATTTGGGTAGGCAGCATAGCACTTGGGGCTGTTGTAGGCAGTGCAAACATTGGCATTTGTGATGTAATTTGTTGGTGGTAATTATGTTGAGTTGGTGTTAATTGTTGTATATACGAGTTTGGGGGCTGCGGCATATACGCTTGATATTGTGTATAATTGTTGGGATAAAAACCATCACTTGAATTTTGCATGATTGCAAAGTGTTAAATTTGCGGTTATTTTTTGGATTTAATATTCTGAATAATTTACCCAATATGTAGTAGAGATAACTGGAGGTCAGGCACTCTCGCGATAATGATATCTCACAGCGCTTCGACCCACGTCTTGCACTACAGAAATCAAATCGAGAACTTGTTCAAGATATTATATACCATTTTGGTTTTACTATGAACTGTGGTATCTCTAGAGCCCAGACTTTTTTCTTCTTACTTCTTTTGGTTTAAAACTTTTTACTATAAATATTTTTAAAGAGTAGTTTTCGTAAATATTGAACTGTACTTATTAAGGAGTTTTCCCGGTTTTATAACCTCCTTGGATGTTTAGATGCTTCCACGACTCGGACTTAATCCTTTAGATTCCTCTGTGAAGTTTAGATTGTGTCATTTCAGTTGAGACTAATTGCTGCACTGATTCCAGAGTATCCAATGGAATCGCTTCAGGACTCTTTGAATTTCACTCTTGTTATTGTGTGACAATTTGACTGATTTTTCGTAGATTGCACCTTGCCTTGTGCCTTGGAGCCATCGTCTCTGATGTATTTCCTTCCATCACTTGTGACTATTTACCGTAAGTTTACTTGTATTTATATATTTAATTGTTTGCTGTATGTGTGATCCCGTTGGCCAGTCATTTAGGCTAGTAAATTAGTTTAGATCGGAGGTTTATTGGGTATCATATGCATTTGTTACTCTCTGGCTATTATATAAATGCGACTCTCTAGTTCCATGTTATTAATTTTTTAGTTATCTTGCGATCGACTGCATTTTTTTGAGTTTACGACGTCTCATTTCTATGTGGGTATATTTTTGTCATAATTAAAGACTTGTAGGCGCCCTCAGCAATTATAATCGTTACTGCAGCTAGTCGGTCTTCGACTGTGTCCACGTAGTCTCTTGATGATTTATAAAATTATCTATTTCGGGTAGAATAAATTCTTCCAGCCTAATTTTTAGTTATATATTTTCACATATTTTCCTGTTGAAGCTTGTTTACGTCACTGTTTTTAGCACTACAATCTCTTGACTACCTATGTTCTTTTATTAGCTTTTAAATAACACTAGATGAAAAAGATAATTACTACTGATAACGATTCTCGAGTTTATGTTACCTAAGTAATGGTTGTACGTACTAGTGCTGTATCAAATAAAAATGTAACGAGAGAAATAAAATACAACGCTACAGTTTTCAAAGTGGTCCTGCAGAATTTCCTAAGCGTTAATCTGTAAATAGATTAAATATAAAATTATATGAAAAATTGCCTAAACCTAATTTCACCGCATTGCAGTAGCAGTCGATATTAAAAAAAAATCGTCAAGCATCAGGTTACTAACTGACAGCTTTAAGAATCATAGAAGGACATGTTACGACAAATTCGCAATACTTTGAAAAAACTGAACGCTGCTTGTATCGCCCGAAAAAGGCTATTATCGGGCTTTATTCTCCTTGTTGTCATTAAGTTTGATCTGATGTTGCAACCGATATAAGTAACGTAACCATAAAAAGACGTTTTTATGGGTTATGGCCTAATTTAGTGAGCTATATAGGACAAACGATCGGGATAGCAATCTTTGTTGTTTCCCTGTCTCGTTATTACAGAGAGATTTTGGGATTTGCAGAAGGCTACCTGACTAACATTTTAACTTGGCGTACATATGAATATCTTCCGCAGCGATTTGCAGAAAATCGAGAAGTTAGAAATAAAATATTAAAATTTAATATCTTGCTTCACTTACAATGAAAAGTTACTATTTATTTTAAATAATAAACTCGTTGCATGACTCGATAAGTAAACACCACATGACTTATCGAGGTTGCTTGTAATTAAAGAAGACCCATTATTTCAATAGCGATAGCTGTAGCTTGTCTAATAAGGCTATTTTATCGGAACTTCGGCAGTGTTGCGTATATGCTCAAGCAAAATAGAATGTTTGGTACAAGTTTAATTCTTTGTGTGTCGCTAATTTTTGTTTCCGTTGATTTGCAAGCAATTAAAAGGGTTAGAGATGAAAAACCGACAAATGACTTAGTAATGTACTCATATCAATCAAATTTTGCTGAAAATAACACTGCAGAAGATGAAGCAATTTATACAACAGAAAATAAAGCTCAATTTTCTGTAACAACCCCAGCACCTTATATAAATCCTACAATAAGAGGAAGTAACAGAACTAATATTAATAAAACCATACCGCAAATAACAACCAATAACGATGAAACTGAGAATGAAGTTGCAACTACAACTAATGTTAGATTGGAAAATACCACAGATGAGAAAAATACAATAAATATAAAGATGGACAACGATAGTAAAGATTATGAGCAAAAAGATCAAGAGAGTTACGAAGTCGGGAGCCTTGAAAATTTAGATGAGCTGTTAAAGCAAATTTTTTCTTCAGGTAAACAGTTCTAGTACTTCTTATTAAATAAAATTGGATTTTATAAAAAATATGTCATGTTTAAGTGTAGATGACACAAGTTTTATTGTCGAAGAGCAGGATCAGGGACATGAAGCAAACTCAAGTGTAAGCAGCGATAACAATCAAAATCAACCTATTGGAGAAAGTAATGCAAAAAATTTGTCTTTTCAATATCAAATAAATATCAATCCCTTAGATTTAGGCAACCATAGTCAAGAAGGTAGTGATGTAATACAACATATTGATAGAGAACTGCATTCCACCGTTATAGGTAAGATATAAACGGTAGCGAAAAGTTTGGTAGCAAATATATAATTTTCTTGCAGCTGAAGATGAAACTCAACCAGTTACTACTATTGAAAGCAAAATCGATATGTTTGATAAAAATCATAACCATAGTACTATTGATGGAGTGATATCGAACTTAGTTACCTCCAAATCAAGTACTAAAGAAGTCAGCATCAGCACTACTGATTCAGGACAAGATGCAGTTAATAAAAGAATTGATTTAAATTTGGTTAACAACACAAGTACTGAGAAAAATTCCAATAAAGATAACAGTGATCTAATCTTGGATAACGAAGAAACAAATATTAAATCACCCGTAAGTGTCAAAAAAGACACAGCCAATTCAACAAAATTTGGTGAAGCTTTGGATAACGCAAATGGGGCCAGTAAAAGTACATTGAATTTTACAAATAAGCCACAAACAGGAAAAGAGAATCCACAGTATCTTATTACTGTTGATATGAATCAAGCTGACAATATATCTGAAACAAATTCTGGTTTTCAGTTATCACAGAAAAGCACATCTGCTTTTAAAGCTACTACCGAAGCATTTAGTAAAGCTACATCTAGTTCTCCGACAATTCTATTGTCCAAGAAAAATCAAACTATGTAGTTAATTATAAATTTACAAAGCAGTATCTATAGTTACTTTGGTAAAAAGTGAATGTCAGTTGTTCAAGGGTTTGGACAGAGTACATTTATGATAAGATTTGCACATGTGTATACTACACGTATATCAATCTAACGCAACTTATGAGTCATGTTAATAGTGTGGCAATAAATTATTACATTTAAATAAAACATCCATATTTTCATTAAACCTTAGTTACTAAATGGTGAAAATAGCATGACAAACTTTAAACATTTTGAGTAGGTCTGTTACATTTTCAGAAAAAATACATGAATGCTAAAAAGTTTAGCAAGAAAGTTCTGTTATCCAAATAGTTTCAGATATATATTTACGACTGTGGTTATCAAAATGAACTATATTGTTTGTCGCAGGTAAATGTATTTTTGAGCATATTTTATGATATGGTTGTTAATAGCTTAGTTTTAATTTTTCGTAATTGGTCATTTTGTTGTTTTGTATTTGTACAACTCCTATTCATTTCTTGTAAGTCCTCAAAGTTGTTCGTTACTACGATCACTTTTAGGCACATTTTAATTGATTAAACATTTTTCCATTAACACTTACCTTCTTTTGCTTGCCTTGTCTCACTTCACGATTGATTGGAATTTATTGTGTTAATTTACTTCGTAAAAGATGATTCTTTGAATACCCCTGTAAGTGTAGTGTAGTGATAAGTACTTTTGATATTCTGGCGAAGTCCGTTTACATTGCTATTTATAACAACAAGGGTCAGTTTTCAGTACTACCTTAAGGCTGTGATGGTAGCTTCCTTGCAAATTGTTTGAACACCTGTCAATCGACGCTATCACTTTACAAGAGGCCATCTGGTCACAACAGAACGCGACCCGACGTCATTTGGAGTTACACCAGGAGTTACATAAAGCTAGATAGACGCTGCGAGATCTTGTTAATTGCATATTAGGACACATGTGGTAAAGGCAGAGGACATCAAAACAATGTCCCCGGCTCCCAAAACTAAAATTTCTTCCTAGCTTCTTCCTGAGAAGTTGAACGGCCTGAGAATCTTAACTTGACCTGATACCTTTCTTCGTGATTGAGTTAGTCTAACTGCTTTTAGCATCCTAATGTCCAGAAGTACGTTTACGTCCAAGCCGAATGCGCACGGAAGATCATGTTGATAAGCTTAGAATTGACTCCCTTGTAACCAATACCTGGTTTCGAAAACGATTATGTTTTATTCTCAAAGGAACAACTGTATTCAAACTGCCTTTTAAAGGTATCTTTCAATTAGACGCACTATTTTACTTTTTACTAAACATATCTCAAAGACGATGCTTATTTCAGTCATAATCTCACTTGAAACCCACCTTCTTCCTTGAGTTAGTCGAACTGGTTTTAACACCCGTCTTTCTTGAACTACCGTCACTTCTAAGTGGAATGCGCAAGGATGATCGTGTTGATAAGCTTGGAGATCTCTCTATTAATTAACACATGGATATCTGTCGTTTGCCCACGGGAGATCGTGTTGACAGTTTTGGACGTTTTCTCTACTTATTAAATTAGATTTCAACCAGCCTTCTGAACCAGTGTCGATATACGAGTTCGATAATTACGTCTGCATGCAAGTGCAACCCCCATCCAAAGGTCGCCAACTAGTAGACATGCTCAAACTGGTGATGTGCAGCACCAGCTCCTAGCTGAAGAAAATCCTGTCGAAAATGCAGCTAAAACTCGCAGAGCGCGGCATTTATTGAAATGTAAGTAAAAAACCTTAATAATTCTATGCGGCCCGAAAGCCCGGCGCACCAAAGAACGAAAAAACTTCTGCTGCGAGGCTCTGTATAACTCACCTGCTCGACAAATTCATCTTGCAAGCTCGAGAAGCAAATCCGAATTCGCAGATTTACGCACCTCAAGCTAATTAAGACGGTGCACACTAAAACATCTGAATTTAACTTATGACGTTTGTTAGCACACTTCGGATACCGCAAACTTTTCGATCGCAGATAGTTGTAGCTCTGCAAGTTGCCTAGAGTGTTGTAGCTTGCGCCGGCTTTCCAGACTGCCCCAGAAAGGTTCCTTTGTTTATGATACTTTTGTTTAAATTACAGTAATTCTTGGATTTGTATGCTAGGTTTAAGAATAAACATTGTAAATATTAAGTACTTAAGTAGTAGTTAATCATTCCAACGATCTCAGTACGCTGGCCAAGAGCTACTCAGTTTAGGTGATACTAATTAAAATGAAACTACTTAGCAAGAGTAATTCTTATAAGACTACCTGCCCAACTGCAAAAGTATCTTCAATTTCTTTCTTATTGCTTCCTTTTCTGAAGTAAAATATGATAATTTTCGAATTCGAGATTTTTTTCAGAAATATCTGATTTATGTCTTCTAATTCAAAAAAAGTAGTTTTCGAAGTGATGTCTGACTGTCCGTAAGTCTGTCTATCTCTATAGTCCAGGCAAATCGATAGATTGCCCTGAAAATTTGTATCTTTTCCTTTAATATAAATTCGAAAATCCCCAGTGATGTTTGGCTAAAATTAGTCTCAAGTTGGGTTTAGGTAGTCTTGTTTTTTTCTGTTTTCTGGAAAACGTTTATAATTATTTGGTAAAAATAAAGTTATTAGAACAAAATCATATATTACGCAATTATCTACTTTTGCTTAAGAAGTGTTTTTGCAGGAAGACTAAAATTTTAAAAATTAGTTAATAAAAATAAAATTCTTCAGAAGAAGATAATGTAATTCGCTACAATTTTTTTTCGAAGTTTGTTGTAAGAAGTATATATTTTTACAAGAACTTCCTCAAAGTGCAGAAATGAATAATCGAAATATTTTTTTTAAAACTTTATATATTACGTAGTTGTTCTAACTATTGTTAAAATTGTTCTTTTGCAAAAATTACAGTTTTGATAAAATCATTACAAGCAAGTTACGTAGTAAAAAAGTAATAAGTGAAAAGATATGGGAGACAGTTGTATGCTATCGATTTTTTATGAACGCATATAGTCGTTGGTATTGAAGTTTCTGTATATTTATTTATTTGTTTAAGCTGCAACCAACAGAGCACAGGCTCTAGAACTAGGTCACAGGTTCTGTGGTTTGATAAAATCCTAAATTAAATATTTTAAAATTATCTTTCTTAACAGTTTCTAAACACGTGGTAGCAGATAATAAATAAAGCAACTAACCAGCTATTTAAATTTTCTCACATATTTTCTTCTGTTAAGCATTTATTAAGTAGAACTTGTACGACTTCGACTAAGTTTCTTTACTTTCTTTTACGAGTTCCGGTGGTATTCGGCCAGTTATTATAATTCATGCAGGCAATGTTTTTAAAGATTGTTCTCCGTAAGCGTTTATTATGATTTCTAAGTTTATATTACCTGTTATAGGCTAACGCCGATTAAGACACCTTAATAAGCCAAAAAGGTGCCAAAATAAGGTCATGACCCAGGCCTATATGACAATCCAGAAAAATTGATAGGCGTTACCGCGCTGATCTAAGCCTGGAGGTAAAGTGGAAAACCTTCCTGCAAGATGAGGACTTTTTATGGTTTATATGATTTTTACAATAATTTGTGCTTTGCTTGAAATCACGCTGTATGCTTCCTGCTTTACATTCAATACACGACGTGTAAAATAATAAACGACTAAAATATTGAAACACTTGTTACGTTTTTCAGTGCGTTTCCCAAACTTTGGTTGACGAGAAGGGAACACAAATATTGTATGAAGACACAATCTATACTTTATAATTTGAATGACCTGCAATAGCTTTATAACAAGTCGAGGGGCGTCTTAAATAAGCAAGGCGGAAGGAAAGCACAGCCGAAACTATTCACTGAAGGCGAACTCAATTTCCAATTTCCAATTCCAATTTAACGGTCTTTAACTTAACCGTCAACAGACAAATTTAGCTTTTGATTATGCCTGAAATTTCCTCAGCTACACAGAAACTCACGTGTGCGGTTGTGAGGGGATGTCTATTCGACAATTCGGAAACACCAATTTAGCCAAGAATTACGGAATCCCAGTGAGCTGCTACTGCTACTACCCTGTACACAGCTTGCTTGTTCATCGAACTTAACTGGTATCGTGGGGGTGTAATGGCACCCAAAGTTAATAGTTACACTATTTGTATATATTCAAATTATAAAACAAATATTTTTATAGAAAAGATGAATTCTCTTTTGGTGTTGCAAAAATACTTGCCAATTTGCAGCTTCTGTTACAAAATTAAATAAAATATTAATTTTCAGTAAAACATAAAAATATTCATTGCAGTTTTATTCTGGGGGGGCAATGAGTTTCTAATTTCTGTAGCAAAAAAAACAACTTATTTTTTGTTCTCTGAATTTCATTTTTTCGCAGTAGTCTATTATGATATGTTTTATCTCAATAATCAAGCCCGATCAATTAAGTTCACGATGGAAATAGAATCAGAAGGCAAACATCCATACCTAGACGTACTAGTCCGGAAGAATTGTGACACGGTACCAACAAAGGTATATCGAAAACCAACCCCTACGGGGAGATACCTACACTACGATTCTAACCATCACAATGGCTTGAAACGTGGCTTCGCGAGATGCCTATAAAGCGAATTTATTTTAATGGTTAACATAGCAGTTTCGTTTCTATGCAAGCATTTAATCATACAGGTCACTTCCATAATTACCAATGAAATCAATAGATTAGAGCGTTTATTTTACGAGTTAACATACGAATCTGAATTAGGTACTTACTAATAAGAAACTTTAATTTTGTTACCAGAATGTAGGTATGCAACTAAAAAGTAGATACGTAGGATCAACTTGTGTGTTGTATCTTTTCTTCAGTGGTATACATTACGATAACTTTTAATTGTCTTTTTCACAAGTAATAATTCCTATGTTAACTCGTAAAATACACGCTCTAATCTATTGGTCTCATTTGTAACTATGGACATAACCTGTATGATTAAATCGTGGCATAGAAACGAAACTGCTATGTTAACCATTAAAATAAATTCCCTGTATAACCGAGCCAAGACCATATGCTCGGAGGAAGAGGACCTTAAATGGGAAATTGAGATAAACACAGAAATGCTGCAAGCTAATGACTACCCAAAAAAAAATTCTAAACCAAACGCTAAAAGAGATGGACAGAAATACAACACCGGCAGGGAATGAGAAAACGGAAACAACAACCACGGCCGTAATACCATACATCCGAGGAAACTCTACCCATATAGCTTATATTAGCATACATAAAGTATTAATAAGCATAAAAAGGATTTATATTAAGTAGTTTGCTATAATACAGACTATACAGAATTAAAAGTTAGACAGTTTTCAGGATCAGCACTCCTAAAGTTTCCAGAAGCAACTCTATATGCTGATTCAAAAAGTGTAAACGAGACACACTTGATTGTGCCCACAAATTACAGAGAATGTATTTTAACTAAAGCTAAATTACAAAGGAGTAGGAAACAGGCACAATTTCGTATGCCAATTACATAAAGGTAGTAGACAAGCGCAATATGGGATATTAATATACTAGTTCACGGTGATATCGCAAAAAAGCAAATTACATTGTTGACGTACATAAGTAAAGAAAGTATGCGGTGACGTTGCAGGCAGACAATTATAGGTGGTATGCTATATACGGATGGGGCCACAATTATATATAACAGCAATGAGATAACATAAACAACAAAATAGAATGCTTGAATAAGAAAGAGATCACCATACGAAAAAAATATTGTAGTAGGCATGATTAGTTGACATATGTCATAATTACGATAAGCGTCAAGCCTACTCGAATATTGGCTTCTATGTTTATCTCTCAGTCAAGCATCACGTGTTATATTCTTGTTCATGTTATCTCATTGCTGTTATATATAATTGTGGCCCCATCGGAATAATGGTTCAAAGTGTTCCAATAGATGTACCAGGAATTTCTGGATAACTCAAAGGTGATGCCATAGAAGTCGGTAGCTTCTAGTTTACAGAGCAAATTCGTTTTACTTTGCTCGACACGAGATCGTGTGTTAATACTCCCAGAACCGCAAGGCCGGGTTAACAAAGCAAAGTGTAGCGGGCAATTCTAATCGAAAAAATCTGGTGTGATCACTCACACAACTTCCTTTTACAGTGATCATATAATTAGCCAAAAGTAGATTCTTAGTTTCTAAGCATTTGTCAAAAATTTTAAAAAATTGCAAATCTACAAAAACGGTACAAAATAGAAAGTTAGTTGAAGAGGCAAATTTTTTCTAGAATTTTAAGCCGAATTCAAAAATGTAATAATATACGGGGTGTTGTATTTAAAATAGGACTTAATACAAAAATAGAAAAAAAAACAAAAGAAACCCATTTTAGAAGTATTCAACTGGAAAATTACCTATGTCGCAACAATACACACTACAAATTTAATAAAAATATTAACTTTGAAAAAAATCGTTAGTGGTTTTTGAAAAAAATTGAAAAAAACTGAAAAATCACAAGAATAAACACCTACTTCCGGTTATGCGATTTTCTTTAAAAGCTTGTTGTCTCATTTACATAGTACGCAAAACTGATATATGAAGTGTCAATGTCATACATTTTTTCGTTTTTGAGATATTCTGTTCACAGCCCGACAGACAGACCAATGAAAAAAATATGTTTTTTTTGGATCAGGAAACTCTAAAACGTGAAGATCTGTTGAAAACTCAATTTCGAATTTTTGGGGTAAATCCAATACTTCCTTTATCGTAAAAGGAAGTAAAAACCGAAGCGCGGCCGCAAACGGGGAATGTTGGAAAACGGAAGCGGTGACGTAACGGGACTCTTGGCAACCTGGACGGAAACACTTAGCAAGAACTGCTAATTTGGCAGCTAATACCAGCTAGGTCGACTCTCAAAAACTAAAAACTAAAAGTTCGAGTGCCTTATTACAACCAAGAATAAATAGGAGAAAGCGCTCACATACCTAAAAGCTCCTAGCCCAGCCCAGTGTTGGACAAACCAAACCCAATAATTTTTAATCAGTACGACCTACATAAATTCGTAGTATGCGAGTGAACACCAAAAAATCACACCAATTTTGTCCAAGCAAATCACTAATAAGCTGCCTGCAAATTAGGCCAAGATCAACCACAAATTCTTCTTCGTGTAAACAGCTTGAAAGATGCATGTAGAAAGAGATGCCAAGGCGAGCTGGCGTGCGACAAGACAAATACAGAGACATATCCCTGCAGATGCAGCGGCAACTCCAATAATTGGCTCAGAAACGCATGTTGACGATCGATATTTCTATGTCGACGTTTCTAAGACGATCAAAATTAATTAATGATTCCAGATCTACGGCGTTCTAACAGGGATCTCTAAAACTCATAAAGAAAGAGGGGCCATCTAAAAAGGCTAAAAGGCGTTACGCTATATAAACGTAATGAGACAAACCATGAAAAAACATGCAAACACAATATCGATTTACACAACCTGCCCATCCATTTCGGACAGACCTTCGATAAAGTGAAACAAAGCAAGACAATAGGAAGATTGAAAGATCACGAAATTATAAGCAAGCTTATCAGTTTGGTGTGCATGACGCTACAGGGTGCAAGAACAATAGTACTAATTCAACAACGGTTTTCAGATCAATTCGCGATAAATACTGGAGTAAGACAGGGACAGATATTGATTTTCATGTTAGAGTCAGTAATTAGAAGAGTTAATATTAAAGGAAATGTCAAGACAAAACTGGTACAAATCAATGCATAAGCTGATAACATCGTCATAACAAGTAGAAACTTGAGCAAGCTCGAACTTGTGTTCAGTAAATTGGAGGAAGTGATCGGGCTACATATGAACGAGTAAAAGGTGAAATACACTAGAGCTATAGGCAACTACAAATTTGAGCTGGTGGGAGATTGCGTATACTTAGCTTAATAACTGAATAGCATTAAAACTATAAGGGCCGGTTGCAGAAAGCAATGTTAAGTCTGGTGTTAGCTAACATCGCGTCAAAGTGAACAAAATCGCATCAAATTTTGTTTACTAATGTATTACTTACCATAAGCATTTGAGATTTGATTCGTTTTTGTTCACTTTGACGTCGCGTTAGCTAACACCAGACTTAACATTGCTTTCTGCAACCGGCCCTAAGTGATTATAAGATAACAGAGCGTATCCAGAATGGAAACAACAGTTATTCTATTCACCAGAATTTTCTGAAATTGAAATTACAAATTCTTTTATTTGCTTTAAAATACGGGTATCATTCAATTTTACATTCAAAATTTTTTCTATACGTACCTTAGATTCCTTTGTTGCAACTTAGACTTCTTAGAAACCATGTATCACATACATACGCAAATCTATTTTATTCTAAAATTTATATTTTGAGAGGTTGGTACCTAAAACTTTAAACAAAATAAAGTTGATGACGCATATTATTGTCATAACATATAATTTAAATGAGAGGCAGTATCTATCTTTCACATAAACGAACTGTTTGATACAATATGTAAATAGTTGTTGGGTAGCCCACCATTTATTACTTAAAGTACAGAAATATGACCAAGTATTATAAAGTAAATTTTTAAACTAATGCAAAGATGGTAAAGTAATACTTAAGCACAAAGTTTATGGAGAAGTACCATCGAAAACTTTTAACGTCTAGAGGGCTGTGGATTTTTAAAATTTTTTATTTATGTTGGCAGTGATCAGTAAAGGTACTTAATAATATAACCTGTACAATTTTGACAGAAGCACTCACCTTTTACAGGATGTTTAATACTGAACACAAGGTGGTGCTGTGTATGGAAAGTGCAGGAAATCGTTTTGAACAGCTGTAGTTGTTTTTGTTACTAACATTTTTATGCATTCAACAAAAATGTATTTGTTAAAATGACATTTCTGATATAACCTTAAACTGACAGATATAAAATGTCAATGTGACTTTTATTACCACAACTACCAACAAAATTTTTGGCAAATTAATTCCACAGTCCTCTAGGGGGTAAAAGCTTTTGATCATACTGTACATTAAATAGGGGTTAACTAACTGGTGGGTGGAATTATAATGAATCTAGTTTGCTAGTTCGCTGAAGCTGGTTCTTGTTTGTCTTTATAATTAATCTACTTTGTTAAATGAGTCTGTACTATAAAGTTGCAGTTTATCTTTTAAACTAAACTTTATAGTAATTATTAGAATATTCAAATAAACTGAACTACATCTAATTGAGCAAACTATTATTATTATTATGGTGTTATCGCCACCTATTAAATAGTTGCAAGCTATGTGTTAAAAAAAGTATAGTGAAATTAACAACTTATGAAGCGTAATAAATAAAAATAAATTAAAGATAGCCTTTGACGTACCTAGTAAGGGTTTTAATTTCAACTAGTGTTCTCATCTATACTACTTTACCCTCAAAGTGGACCATAGTAGCAGTTGAGCCGATGAATATTCTAATTTAACAGGATTTCCATTTCTTACTATTTTTTGAGATATCCATCTTGAACGTGCTGCTTTAGACACATTAACTACTTAGCTGTGTATTTATAGAGCTCTCCTAGTGTATAACACGTAACTCATAATGTCAAATTAACTTTTACTCTTTATAGAATTGAAATCAATATTATACAAGTATATAGAACTAGCTAATTAACAATAGTTTCCATTTGTGGAAAAGCAGGAGTGTGGTTGCTAAATATAATATATTTACATATTACCGAGATTGCGTTTGCACGTGCCCTGCACATGTGATGTGTTGGTGAATAAACACAGGATCGATATGCTTTGTTAATAATTCATGTTTCGAAAATTCCAGCATCATTGGTTTGAGTGCGTGTGTAAACTGCAGGTATTGATTAATCCCAAATTATTTGGAAAAATAGGTAACCTTACCTTCATTATATAGCTAGTATATTTTGGAATTCAAAGTGTTGAAAACATTAAAAAATTATTTGACAACAGTGCTCGTAATAAGTTGCATAACAATTATTTATTAAGTGTTGTATCCATGGAAATAATGTAAGCCTCACCTACTTGTAATTAAACAATCTTGCCAATTCAGCTAGTTTCGAGGACAATAAAACATTGCTAAATATCCAAAAATATAACACAAATAATTTTTACTTCCTTTTACAATAAAGGAAGTATTGGATTCACCCCAAAAATTCGAAATTGAGTTTTCAACAGATCTTCACGTTTTAGAGTTTCCTGAACCCAAAAAACATGTTTTTGTTCATTGATCTGTCTGTGTGTCTGTGTGTGTGTCTGTCTGTGCCTGTGAACAGAATATCTCAAAAACGAAAAGAGATATGGCATTGAAACTTCAGATATAAGTTTCTTGTACTACGCAGATGCGACAGCAAGCTTTTGAAGAAAATCGCATAACCGAAAGTAGGTGTTTACTCTTGTGATTTTTCAGTTTTTTCGATTTTTTCAAAAACGGCTCTAATGATTTTTTTCAAACTTTACATTTTGATTACATTTTTAATGTGTATTGATGGGAGATATGTGATTTGCCAGTTGAATACTGTTGAAATGGGTTTTTTTTTCTTTTCTATTTTTTTATTAACTCTTATTTTAAATAGAACACCCGGTATATTATTACATTTTCGAATTCATTTGTCTCTTTAGCTGACGCTCTATTTTGCACCGTTTTTGTAGAATTTGTAATTTTTGAAAAATTTTGGCTAATTATAAGATCACTGTAAAAGGAAGTTGTGTGCGTGTATCACACCAGATTTTTTTATAATTATTTTATCCTGGTCAGAAAGTGTTGTTTAATAAAGTAACATTTAATTGATCCGTATTTTTTTGCGACACCCTGTATATGAATGACTTTATTTACGGATGACACTAACATTATTGTTAAAGCTGGAATCTCCAGTGAGTTGAAAACGAAGCAAAACATGCTGTTAAAAAAGTTCACGAGAACAAACTAAAAATCAATTATGACAAATCCTGTACAGTTTATGTCGCACCTCTAGGGCACCAGTTAACGTAACTAGCATAAAAACAAAAATGGAATAATTAAAGTATTAATACTACAATATTTCTTGATGATACTACGTCTTAGAATTAGCAGATAACAAATCTAAATAAGTCGCTATGCTCAACTGTGTGTGCATTAACTCAAATAAAACATAAAGTTTATCAAAATATTTGTAAAACAATATATCACACATATTTTGAAAATTTAATGACATATGGAATAGAGTTTTGGAGAAGTTCCACTACGGCAAACATAATTTTCAAAACACGGAAAAGTACGATTAGAATAATGTATAATATGAAAAAGAGAAAAAAGCAGATTAACCTTTCTTGAAACAAAACAGACAAGAAGATGTTCACAATACGATATAAAAAACAAAACAAAGACTTATAATATATATCGAACTACTAAAATATACCTAGTTAGTTAAGAGGTGTTTTATGCAGTAGTATTAAAATTTTTCAAAACCTCTCTGTTGACATTAAAGAAGCAAGCACATTAAGATTATTTAACAATTCCTTGAAAAATGGTTCACTTAAAAAGCATTCTACGATTTACAAGATTTTTTTATAACTGAAGTAAATAAAAATAAAAGAAAAGAATTATTAAATTAAAGTTACATAAATAAATAACTTACGGTCGCTTTTCCCTATACCTGTTGGTGGTTTGCTATGCACACGGCATACTCATTAGAAAAATTATTCATTTATGGTAAGTATAAACTGTATCTAAAATGGCGAAAAAAATTCACGTGGCGATATTATTCATAAAATACTGAGAAGAAAATCGTAATACTAAAATGTTGGATTGTCTTCATGAGCCCTCACGAGCGGTAGATGGAATTCTCTTCTTTTTAGGAAAGTACTTTTTCTGTTTTAAATACATCAAAGTATCATCAAGGAAAGTCGATCAAAATGTAAAACTATGGTCCCATACAACGTTAAAGAAATATATGAAACCGCATGTATCAGCTGAACTACTTTTGTGGTAACACGGTTTCTGAAATTTTGCATGATACCGAAATTTTACATTTTGAACAACTTTCCGTGATAATATTTTGACGTATTTCAAACAGAAAAGTTGCTGTACCTTAATAAAAAAAATATAATATCTAGCATTCGTGAGAGCTCATGAAGACCAGTCCAACATTTTAGTATTAACATATCTGTTTGATTCACACAGATGCGTGCATCAAAACCTTTTTGATTATAATTAATCACGTAATTCAAGTCATAACTGTTTTATCTCATTCAAAGGTCGTGGTAAAGCCAAATTTGCATCTTGCCGTATTTGTTTGCCTCTGTTAATGTTGGAAAGGAATTTGTAAGCTTCCCTTAATGGCTTTAAAGCGGATGGATACATTTTCTACTAGAACTTAAGCCGACTTAGCATATTTGGGAATCATGGGTTTATGGATTTCGTTCAATTGCCTCATTGAGAGAGCTTAGCATTAAGGTTTCTTAGAATAAGCATTTTTCCTAAATAACGTGCGATGCTCCGATTGGCTACGCAGGATCGCCTCAGCCAATAGTGTTTGAGCTTGCCCCTCCTTGAATTGGCGAGTTCGTCTCGCTGTAAATTCAGAGTTAGTTAGATTCAGAACCTCGAGGAAGCAAGTTCAGCTATGCTTTGTGCTAGTTTGCGTTTCGGTCTAACTCCCTGGTAAAGACGTTTCCAGGTTGTTTTGTGTTACGGTTACGCGCAATTCGCTATTTTCGCGTGGCCAATCCAAGCGTGTCACAACAGTTGAAGCTTTTGTAAAATACCATCGGTCCATCAGTGACGTTTGTAATCGTTGTTAATCAATATACTCGTGTTTGTTAAGTCTTGTTTCACTCCAACAACTAACTGAACCCAAGTTAGGGTTATTAAGTGGCAGTTCCCGGCAATCCCATTGAACCGGAATTCGCAGTGGATTAATTGGGGGCCCCATTCGTGGACGCCTCTTATCAAGTTAATCGTACAAAAAACATTGGTCCTTCGAGCCGGATTTGGAAGAAGCTAAAAAACGCGAGTGTACAAGTTTCCAGTAGCTGGTGGATGCAATTGCTCCAACATCATTTCGTCGGAGAGCGTCAAGAAGCTTCCCCAACACCAGGAAATTCAACCATCGAGAGCCTACACCGAGTCCAGTTCCCACGTCAAGCGGCAGCGATCGGCGGCGGGTTGGTTTTCTGTTCGTCAAGAAGTTACTGCGTTCTCAAATCAAAAGTAAGTCCTTTTCCATTACACCTTCGTTTAGTGTTGTTTTTTGCTTGTGTCAGTCATGGTGGAAACTCGTTCGACATCAGCGGTCATGTCGGAAACTCGCACTTTAACCACTCGTTGCAAATTCATAAAAGCCCAAGTAGATCGTTTCAAAACTCTATTTCATAGAATTTCTTCGTCCAGCCCCGTGAAGGCTCACGAGGTCGGCAACTTGTCAGAAGAGTTTAGTTGTTTCCAAAATTTGTTGGATGAGTATAAGAAGTCAATGGAGGGCCTAATGGAGGCCGACGCTGAAAACTTTGATGAACTTTTCAATGAATTTGACTCTTTTATGACTCATTTTAGCGAGATTAGTAGCGCAGTAAAGGAATTCTTATCAAAAAATAAGATCAGTTCGGGTATAAAACCGAATGTAGGTCAAAATTCTTTGCAAAGTGGCCCTTCAGGAGAGCTCGCTGGATTAAGATTACCACCCTTAGATTTGCCTTCCTTTTCGGGGAAATTCGAGAATTGGGTTCAATTTCATGACTCCTTTACGTCGCTTAATCATAACAACGTTAATTTGACCAACGTTCAGAAATTTTACTATTTGATTTCTTCCCTTAAGGCAGAAGCTGCTAGTTCAATCTCGTCGTTAAAAGTTACCAACGATAACTATACCATTGCTTGGGACATTCTAGTCAAGCGATTTGAAAATAAGAAACTGATCGTAAAATCAAACATAAATGCGTTATTCAGTTTAGAGAACGTAAAAAAGGATTCACATTCGTCTGTTCAAAGGCTGCTCGATAGTGTAGTTAGAATTTTGGAAATTTTAAAGGCGTACGGGGAACCCACAGTCGACACCATACTAATACATATCATAGTTTCGAAGCTCAGCTCAGCAATGCAGACTGACTGGGAATTATGCAAACATGCCGGACAATTTCCTACTTTGCGAGAGTTGTTAGATTTTTTAGAGAGCAAAAGTCACTTATTAGGTTCGCTGGAAGCTGCGAAAATAGGTTCGAGTTTGGGAAATCAGGGATCCGAGCAAAAAAGTCATGCACGCGCTCATGTAGCCAGAGAGCAAGGTAATCACTCTTGTGATTTTTGCAAAAATAGTAATCATTCGATTAGCGCTTGCGAATCATTCTCAAAATTGTCGGTAAACGCTCGTATCGAAGAGGCGCGTCGTTTGAAATTATGCAACAATTGTCTCAAGCCCGGACATTTCGTGGTAAAATGCACATCGTCGAGATGCCGCGTATGCAGAAAAAAGCACCATACTTTACTGTGTTTGCGTCCAAAGCGCGACGCGCACGAAAATACTTCGTCGCCGCGTCCTGGACCGCCAGAATCCAGCAGTGACGCACGGGAGGTCGGGGCCGTCTCCCCGAGCGAGGCACCCGTCGCATCCGTTTCAGCAGCTTGTAGCCGTCCTGCAATCGCGGCGCCAGCGCAAGTTTTATTGTCCACGGTTAGCGTATTCGTAGAAGGATCCTCCGGGTCATTTTCCCGGGCAAAAGCTCTTTTGGACCCCGGATCCCAACTTAACTTAGTTAGCGCCGACTTGTGTCAAAATTTGAAAATTGAGAAACGAGGTAATATCACCTCACTGTCGGGTGTTGGTGCCAGGGCTCTGAACGCTGAATTCAGAGCAAACGTTCGAATCCGCTCCCGTAACGGGAAATACGAGGACATTTTGAGCTGTATTGTGTTAGACAAAATTACGGACCCTCTGCCGGCCCTTTCTTTCTCGTTGAGGGATTTGAAGATCCCACCAAACATTGTGCTAGCCGATTCAGATTGTAATACACCGGGAAAGATTGATCTTTTATTAGGCGCGAATGTCTTTTGGCAAGTGCTCTGTCAGGGACAGGTGAAATTGGGCCCAGAGAAGCCATTCTTAACAAAAACTCTTTTTGGTTGGGTTTTAGGCGGAAACATGAACATCGAAAATCGAGCGCTCATGCTTTCAAATAGAGTTCATTTAAGTGTAGCCGGCATCGAGCACGGCATTCAGAGATTTTGGGAAATCGAGGGGGCTTACGGTTCATCAGGCCGACTCTCTGCTGATGACAAATTTTGCGAAGACCATTTTCAATCGACTACGAAACGGGCGTCGTCGGAGCCGCGTAGGTTCATCGTGAGCATACCTTTCAGGAAAGATGCTCCATCGCTGGGAGACTCGCGCGGTATAGCGTTAAAGCGTTTCTATTCATTAGAAAACAAATTGTCAAAAAATCCCGAGTTGAAAACCGCGTATTCCGCATTTCTCAAAGAATACGAGTCGCTTGGTCACTTGAGCAAGGTGGACGACGAAGCGAGCCTTCCTCATCCTAGGTTTTATTTACCACATTTGCCAGTCATAAAGGAGGACAGTTCAACGACCAAACATCGCGTTGTTTTTGACGGCAGTTGTGCGTCCTCCTCCGGAGTATCGCTTAACGACCTTCAACATAAGGGCCCAGTGGTCCAGCAGTCGTTGTTTGCAATTCTTTGTCGCTTTAGGCAATTCAAGTACGTGCTGAAAGCAGATTGCGCCAAAATGTATAGGCAAATTCTCGTGGACCCCTCGCAGACGCAATACCAATTAATTTTATGGCGTGACGACAAAACCTCAGCGGTAAAATGCTTCAAATTATTAACGGTCACCTACGGTACTAAATCAGCCTCGTACCTAGCAACTAGGTGCTTGATACAAATCGCACAGGAAATCGAAGCATCGCTTCCAGAGGCCTCATTAAGAATTAGCCGGGATTTTTATGTAGATGACCTACTGACTGGTTTTGAAAATAGGGCGGAAGCCATAAAAACGCAATTCGAAATTAGTAGCGCTTTGTCGGGGTACGGGTTTGAATTGCGAAAGTGGGCATCCAACGACAGTGAAGTAGCTAGCGCCATTGGTGTAGATCGCGGCAGCATGGAGCCCATTTCTTTGACGGAAGACGCCACGGAGAAAACTCTCGGCATTTTTTGGGATACTCGGCGGGACGTGCTAAGTTACAGAGTAAACCCTAGCTGTTGCAAATCAGTTACCAAGCGGGCTATACTCTCTAGTATGGCTCAAATATTCGATCCCTTGGGACTACTTGGTCCAAGCGTTCTAACTTTGAAACTTCTCGTGCAACGGCTTTGGCAGTTGAAGATGTCATGGGACGAAACGGTGCCCATGGAGATGCGCTCCAGATACGACGAACTCCATTCTTCATTACGCTCTTTGGGCTCGTTGGCAATTCCGAGACGGGTAATTTGCGATGACATAAATTCGATAGATCTCCACGGATTTGCGGACGCGAGTTCTGTAGCCTACGGGTGTGCCGTGTATATACGTTGCGTTGACGCGCGCGGTAATGTCACCACCAATTTGCTTTGTGCTAAGTCAAGGGTCGCTCCATTAAAAACAATATCCTTGCCTCGTTTGGAGCTTTGCGCAGCCTTACTGTTGGCTCGTTTGATTAAAACTATACTCGATTCCTCCGCATTTAAATTTGACCGCGTGTACTATTGGTCGGACTCCACCATAACTCTGCACTGGATAAATAAGGATGCGAGTAATTGGAAGACGTTCGTCGCGAACCGGGTGTCCGAGATTCACGAACTAAGCAATAGGGAAGAATGGTTTCACGTGCGTACAAATTGCAACCCGTCCGACATAATTAGCAGGGAAATGTTACCCCAGGAGTTACTCAACTCACGCTTGTGGTGGCACGGGCCAGAGTTTTTGTCACAGGCGGACTTAAAACCCCAGCCCGTTAAAATTGATTCGGGTGAGCTAGCAGCACAAGAGTCGCGCCCAATAGTGGCCACTCTTCACCATCGCGTCCCAGAATTTGAAATTTTCTGGCGCTATTCCAGTTTCACTGGCGCCAGAAATCAGCTATCGGAATTAAAAAATATCCTGTCAGGCTCTAGTGAGCAATGCATAAGGGAGGAATTGTCGAAACATAGCATTAAGTGGAATTTTATTCCGGCACGCTCTCCGCAATTTGGCGGCATTTGGGAAGCGGGGGTAAAGTCATTGAAATATTATTTAAGGCGAATATCTTGCAATGCAAAGTTAACTTTCGTTGAGTATTACACCATGCTGACTCAAGTGGAGGCGATACTAAATTCCCGTCCACTCTGTGTTCTCCCTACCGACGCCTCATTCCCCGAAGTCCTTACTCCTGCCCACTTCTTGATCGGTCGGAAGCTGACTTCGTTTCCGGAAGCCCAACTCCAGGGCATACCGGAAAATCGTCTCAGCCGCTATGGGCTGGTCCAGCGGCTGTCCCAGCAGTTTTGGGATCGCTGGTCCCGGGACTACCTCCACCTCCTGCAGCGCCGGCCTAAGTGGAAGTCCTCCAGCACGTCTCTAGCCCCCCAGGTGGGCGACGTGGTACTCGTCCACGACGAGGCATCTCCAAGCTACCGTTGGCCACTGGCAATCATTTCGGCCACATATCCAGGAGCGGATGGTGTTGTGCGTGTGGTGCAAGTGCGCGATTCCCGAGAGAATCTCCTGAAACGCTCGGTGCGTAAAGTGTACATCCTACCCAAAGACGATCATTGCGATCAAGGGCAATAAACATTGACTTTGCTCTTAGTTGGTAGTTTTCGCTAATTGAACATTTTGCTAGGTTTAGTTGTTTCTTTGCTTGTATTCATGCTAGTTGTAAGTTATCTGTAAGACTCTTGGATTATCATCTGTCATTAGTTCTTGTTATGCATTTGATTATTTTGTAGTGTTAGATTTCAGTTTAATTTTGGGATTTAATCACGTCGTGCCATAGTCGGCACTTCGGGGGCGGCATGTTTGATTCACACAGATGCGTGCATCAAAACCTTTTTGATTATAATTAATCACGTAATTCAAGTCATAACTGTTTTATCTCATTCAAAGGTCGTGGTAAAGCCAAATTTGCATCTTGCCGTATTTGTTTGCCTCTGTTAATGTTGGAAAGGAATTTGTAAGCTTCCCTTAATGGCTTTAAAGCGGATGGATACATTTTCTACTAGAACTTAAGCCGACTTAGCATATTTGGGAATCATGGGTTTATGGATTTCGTTCAATTGCCTCATTGAGAGAGCTTAGCATTAAGGTTTCTTAGAATAAGCATTTTTCCTAAATAACGTGCGATGCTCCGATTGGCTACGCAGGATCGCCTCAGCCAATAGTGTTTGAGCTTGCCCCTCCTTGAATTGGCGAGTTCGTCTCGCTGTAAATTCAGAGTTAGTTAGATTCAGAACCTCGAGGAAGCAAGTTCAGCTATGCTTTGTGCTAGTTTGCGTTTCGGTCTAACTCCCTGGTAAAGACGTTTCCAGGTTGTTTTGTGTTACGGTTACGCGCAATTCGCTATTTTCGCGTGGCCAATCCAAGCGTGTCACAACAGTTGAAGCTTTTGTAAAATACCATCGGTCCATCAGTGACGTTTGTAATCGTTGTTAATCAATATACTCGTGTTTGTTAAGTCTTGTTTCACTCCAACAACTAACTGAACCCAAGTTAGGGTTATTAAGTGGCAGTTCCCGGCAATCCCATTGAACCGGAATTCGCAGTGGATTAATTGGGGGCCCCATTCGTGGACGCCTCTTATCAAGTTAATCGTACAAAAAACAATATCTACTCAGAATTTTACGAAGAATATCGCCATGAGTGGTTTCTCGCCATTTTAGATACATCTTGTATTATGCGAAATAAATTACTTTTTCTACGACCACTACTAAAAGTAGGCCTTTAGCGCTAGCTTTTTTCACTAAAAATGACGTTCAATAATTTAGCGTATTAAAAGTGAAACCAGCTGTTTACTTTTAGCCCATGTGCTAAAAGTAAACAGCTGATGTTGGATTTAGAATTTCGAACTGGAAGTGAGGTTGTAAAGTTATTCCAGTTACTTCTTTCGTTGGAGGTAAAGTGTTTTTTAAATAATTAAAGTATTATGTATTAAATAAAGTAAAATTAGTACATCTATTATTACCTTTGATAACTAATTTTGACAGCTACTAGCTGCAGAAACAGTCATCTGCGTGTCAAGGCCATCTTTTTACTATGACATAAATTATAACTGTTCTAAATGCAAACCTTTGTTAAGTCGACATTTATGGATTAATAACAGTAAATTAAGGCCGCAGAAAAAATATGGTGTGCAAACTCGTGCTGAAAGTGTTTATGCGCAGACATGTTATGAAACTCAGCCTTCGGCTTCGTTTCATAATTTTCATGTGTCGTGCATAAATGTGCACTTTTAGCTCTTGTTGCAGAAATTGCTACTATGTTAGACTGCGTTAAAAAATTTACAGAAGTTGCAATTTACCAATCTTCGTTAAGTCATTGAAAATGAATTTTGCTAATTTTCAAGTCAGGCACAAAATTTCCAAAATCTCAAAAAATTACAAGGGATAGAAATATAAAATGTTTTAAAATTGTTCACATTTGTATTATTATTGTTTATTACACGCAAAGCGAAACGTTACTGCGAAGTTCTACTGTATAGCATCTTGTACACTTTATATGAATGTGCAATTAGATAAAGATGTTGAATTCGATATCACATGCAATTTTCTTTATATAGCTTTAGAAGATGTATTGCTTATATGAGTCATTCGCTATTCTCTATTACATTTATTAGTTGTTTTAAAGGAGTTCTGAGAATTACAAGCATTCCGACTGGCGGCTATACATATTATTATTATTCATAGTTTATTTTGTTTACTCATGAAACGTACTTTAATAGCTAATATAAGAACTGGGGCATAGATGCTTTTAATAGGAGGAACAGGACAGTGTAAAAAATTAATTAGATGTGATTAGACCTTTGAGTTGTTTAATCGATATGTATCTTTAGTTTGGTGTTAAATTTTTAATAAATATATTTTAAACAAATTTTTTGTATAGGAAGCTTTTACATTGTATAAACCAAGCAACTTTGCATTTTCCGTATATATACATATGTATCGTATTTATATTGTTAAAGTTCCCATCAATTTTTTGTATTACAATCGCGCATTAAGTTTTAGTACAAACAGATGACGCTAACATCCCAACCCTGCCAGTGGCCACTACAATTCTGCGAACCAGTGCAGCGCGACAATGACCTTAACCCACGTAATATTATTCATGTTAGAATAAAATGCAATCCGACAAGCTATTTACTATTTACTTGCAAATTTACAATTTCACAAAGAACCATAATAAAAAATTTGCACATTATCCCTATTTAAAAGAAGAGAAAATAGGGTAACCTTTCCTCTCCCTCACAACCGTATCACCGACTCACATAAAAAATAGAATCGACCAGTAGAAAATTCCCAAACAGCGAATTTCACACAACTACTAATTTTACGGTTTTCTTATAATTCTAACGTTTTCCCCATTTTGTACTACCCAAATCCAACCGGGCCTCCAAACTCCCACATCCCGAATATCGACCCGTAGAAAGCCTCCAAACAGCGAATTTCACACAAATATTGATTTTAAAGTTTTTCTGATAATTATATCGTTTTCTCAATTTTGCAACCTCCAAATCCACCTGGGTCGCAAAATTCCCACAACCCGAATTCTCCTAAAAAATACAATTAGCCAGTAGCAAATCTCAAAACAGCGAATTTCACACAAATATTAGTTCTAAGGGTTTTCCGATAATTATAACGTTTTTCCCATTTTGAAACCCCCAAATCCACCTGGACCGCAAAATTCCACATTAAGAAATTTCTTAAAAAATAGAATCGACCAGTAGAAAGTCTTCAAATAGCGAATTTGACACAAATATTAATTTTAAGGTTTTTCTTATAATTATAATGTTTTTCCCATTTTCCAACACCCAAATCCGTCTGGGCAACAAAATTCCGACGTCCCGAATTCTCTTAAAAAATACAATAGACCAGGAGAAAATCTCCAAACAGCGAATTTCACACAAATGTTGTTTTTAAAGTTTTCTGATAATTATAACGTTTTCCCCATTTTGCAATCCCAAATCAACCTGGCCCGCCAAATTCCCACCTCCCAAATTACCTTAAAAAATTAAAGCGACCAGTAGGAAGCCTCCAAACAGCGCATTTCACACAAATAATAATTTTAAAGTTTTTCTGATAATTATAAAGTTTTCCCCATTTTGCAACTCTTAAATTAACCTGAGCCTGAAAATTCTTAAAACCCACAGATTCATCCACATATTACCAAAAACAAAATTTGACATTTTTTCTTTCCCCCTGTTTATGCGAACATCCGATTTGCTACAAATGCACGTCAGTCTTCTACCCCTGTAACTTCGCCCCCGTGCATCGCAGACGCCAATATCCAGCGCGTACGATAAGCGTTGATTAATCCTCTTTCCAACTAGCTCCAAATCACATTTGGATCTTTCAAAAAGTATGCGATGTAATAGCCCCGAACGCTTTCGTGTCCAAAGAATTGTTTTAACTCTCGTATTTTCGCCTCCTCATCATACATTTTCACAATCTCTCCAGAAAGTTAGCCATTGACGAGATTTTCAGAATGACACCAACAACATTCACCTGCAATACGTACAACAAAAATTCGCGAAAACTGCTCATTTTTCAAGCGTCACACAAATCGCTAGAAGAGCCCCGTACTAGCGTCACCTCTCCAATACGTTAAACATTTTCAATGTTAAAACATTTACTAAGGACATAATGGCAAACATAGAGCAAGATTGATTTGAAAAGACACCAGCGTTAGAGCTGCGCTAAAGTTGATTTTGTGTCGGACGGGTCCATTACGTAAGTAAAGAGGTAACCTTCTCTTTGACAGTAGCGTCAGCTAAATATATTTCTCGGTATTTATAAAGTTTTCTACCTGGATTGCAAAACCCGAACAAACATTGGCTGTTTACTATTTTCTCAGTTTTGTTTGTGAGCTTGATTCGATTAAGCGTAGCGCGTGTATTTTATTCTGTAGTTTTCATAAATTATCTGAATTGCGATGTGGTGACCTCTTTTAAAAAACAAATAAACGCTGCCAATGACTGAAGGTTAATGATAGCCGTCGTCGCATATAACGTCACTTGCTAGTGTCTTCTCATATCAATCCTGCTCTACCTGCGAGGTTCTACTACATAGCAGATTACTACATACTACAATTTTCAGCCTTCGCAGCATCTTATGCAAGTTGTTTTGAAGGATTTCTAAGAATTAAATGTCATCCTCTCGGCGGCTCCACATGTTATTGTTTATAGTTTATTTTGTTGACTCCTGAAAAGTGCTTTAATAGCAAAAATAACTTGAGTAAAGATTTAATGCTTTTATTAGGAGAAACGAGGCAGTATAAAATCGGGATTACATGCGAATAGATTTTGAAGTTGTTTAGCCGATATGTATCTTTGGTTTTCGGTTAATTGTTCAATAAATACATTTTAAAAAGAATTGTTGATTGGAGAGCTTTTACAGTGTCTAAACTGAATCACTTTACATTTTCCGTACATATACATATGCATCTGTATTTATACTTTTAAAGTCCACACCAACTTTTTCTATTACATTCTCTTACAATCTCTTGTTAAGTTTTAGTACAAACAGCTGACACTACATTCCACCTATGACTGTACACGTTTAGAGCGGCAATGACATCCCCTAACTAAATATTATTCATGTTAGAGAAAAATACAATTCGACATTCCGCTAGCATCACACCATTTAATATATACTTGCAAATTTACAAGTTTACAAAGGGTCAAAATTAAACAAAATAGCACATTTTCCTTATTTAAAAATTGAGACAAGGAGTCAAAACATTTCCTCACCCACCCACCCCTCACAACCCCGATTTCTCTTTTCTCTTAAAAATACAATGGACCAGTAGAATGTCACCAAACAGTAAATTTCACACAAATATTGATTTTAAGGATTTTCTGATAATTATAAAGTTTTCCCCATTTTGCAACCCTCAAACCCACCTGGGTTGCAAAAGCCCCACATATATCATTCTTTTAAAAAAATACAGCAACTGTCACTCAAATATTAATGTTATGGTTTTTCTGATAATTTTAACGTTTTCCCCATTTTTCAACCCCCAAATTTACCTGGGTTGCAAAAACCCCACATCCCTCATTTTTCTAAAAAATACAATCGACCAGTAGAACGTCTTCAAACAGCGTAAGTCACACAAATAAGGTTTTTCTGATAATAATATAATAACGTTTTCCCCATGTTGCAACCCCCAAATTAACCTGGGTTGCAAAAACCCCACATCCCCCATTCTTCTAAAAAATACGATCGACCAGTAGAACGTCTCCAAACAGCGAAAGTCACACAAATATTAATTTTCAGGTTTTTCTGATAATTATAACGTTTTCCCCATTTTGCAACTCCCAAATTCACCTGGGTTGCAAAAACCCCACATCCTGCATTCTCCTAAAAAATACAATCGACCAGTAGAACGTCTCCAAACAGCGAATGTCACACAAATATTAATTCTATTTCATACCCTGTAACTTCGCCCCCGTGTATCGCAAGTCCCAAAAACCAGCCAGTACGATAAGCGTTGATTCAGCCTCTTTCCAACTAACCCCAAATCAAATTTAGAACTTTCAAAAAATATGCGATGTAACAGCACCGAATGCTTTCGTGTCAAAAAAATTGTTTTAACCCCCGCATTTTCGCCCCCTCGAATTTTACAGTTTTACAACCTTTCCAGAAAGTTTGCCCTTGACGAGAGCTTCAAAATGACACCAACAATATTTACCTGGAATATGTACAGCTTGCACAAATTCTTAAAAACTGTGCATTTTCCAAGCGTCACACAAAACGCTAAAAGAGCACCGTACTAGCGTCACATCTCCAATTCGTTAAACATTTTCAATGTTAAAATAGTGCTTTAATAGATAGTTTAGCGTTTATAAGGTGGCTCTTTATTTCACTAGTGTATAATGATAAAAGTAAATTGACGTGATATGTCAACGTCAAAATGTGCAATTGAAAAAGTGATTTCTTCGCATTCGATGTAATTTTACTTAGACTATCATAGGTTTCTGCCTATCTATCTTCAAGAACATCAATTTTTTACGGTATCAGTTTTAAAATTTAATAGAAAACAGAAAAACTCCAAAATTTTCACATATAATCTCATAAGAAAATCGTAACGACACAGACCCTCACAGTTAGGTTGGTCTACTTACAATACATTTCCAAGAAATTTTGTGGTTGTCTTGGTTACAGCTCGTGAACTAATTTTTCTATTGGTCGTTAATGAGTGTCGTGCGATTTTCACATTAAATCTCTTTGAAGTTTATTATCGGTAACTGTGAATCGGCAAAGATAATCCAAAAGAGCACACTGTGAAATTGAATAAAATTTGTCAAATGGTTTTCGAACGTAAGCAACACTTTAGAAAATTACTACAAATTCAATATTTGAAAGCAGTCTAACATAAAATAGTGTATACAACTCGTACATAATACCGGGTGACCATAAATGGTTGTGATTTTTTTCTTAGGTTGGTACTGTTAATGTTGGTTACCCTGCTGTCAATTTTGGTGGCACGGTAAGTCTGTGTCAAATTTGAGGTTAGCAGATTAGGTTTTGCGTCAGTTTGTTTCAAAACTGACGGAAAACCTAACCTGATAATCTCGAATTTGACATAGACTTACAGTGCCACCAAAATTGACAGCAGGGTAACCAACATTAACAGTGCCAACCTAAGAAAAAGAATCACAACCATTTATGATCACACGGTATAAGGCTTTATTGTCTCGCCTTCTCTATTTGACCCGCTTGTTTCAGTCGCTCATCAAATACACCGGGCTCTACAATAACGCCTTATATTATGTACTCGTTGTATAAACTACTATTATTTACTATATATGTATACATTCAAACATTCATTTCATAATTATGAGAAATGCCCTGTAGAAATTCGAGAACATTTCTATTGTGGTAATCTTGTACAAGATTTTTTATGCGTATATCGGCTTCGATGTATTTTCACTTTTTCATTTGCGGCTCGTTCTCAGCAACTAAATGTTGAAAAAATACATCTCTGTTTCGCTGGATTGTCTTCAAGCCAGAAATCAGCTTCCAAATTGTGGGGTGATTCAGAAAAGGTTCAGTCTGTAACCGCCGACGTGCAGCTTTGGTATGATTATTGGCTCGGCCTGTGTTCGTTAACAGATGATTATAAACTGTCCATAGCTCTGGAGGAAAGATAGCAGGTCGCCTTCCATTTCCACGACGAGTTGGACGTCCTACATATGAACTTTCGAACGATTGCAACATATGAGATTGCATTATCCAAGTCGTCTATGGGCACAAACGCTAACGACGTTATCATCAGCATCATTATTGTATCTCCCCATTAAGTGAAGCTGACGCAAATGTTTCCTTATGTTTTTGGGAAGTTGAAACAAACATCCTAGAATTTCGGAATTTGGAAAAGCATCCTTGAAGGTGCTGATAGCGGATAACTCAAAATCACAGTACATTTTCTTGGATCCAAATTTGGTTGAATGTTCTTCGCAAGTTAATCATCCTTGTATAAGTGACAGATTGTTTATCTGCCAACAGAGCGTAGGTGACAGTGCGAACTGCGGCAAATATTTCTGCCATTATGACGTATATTTGGTAGAATAATTGTGGTGCAGTAGAAAAGGTTCCGTGAACGAAGCAATGCCGTGATTCCATTAAAATCTAATAACAAACAAAAACTAGTGTTTGTTTGTTTGTTAATGGACAAGGTCTAGGCATGCAGATTACCAGGTACCTTAGACACCGACTGCTATGGTCATATGGTCAAAGTCCTACTTAGAATTTTGCCGAGACTAGGGAGTTCCAACCCTAGCAAGGGATCTTTTACATGCTACACATCGTAGTAACATGGGACCCACGGCTTTACATCACTTCCGAATGATGGCATTCTGTAGAGGCTTTCATCTGCATTTTTTTATTTTTGAAAACCTCACCGGGACCGGGAATCGAACTCGCGACCCTACGATCAGTAGCCAGGATGATTACCACTGAGCTACCGACCCCGGCAAACTAGTGTAAATGCAGTGTTATAAAAACCAAAACAATTACAATAACAGCACAACCGAATCATGACAAAAAAGTCATCGGAAAAAATTAATATGTAATAAAATCAAGCAAAAAATGCATAACCATTCAAATGAAATAATTTCTGCTGCCTGTATGGGAAATTTGCATTTCTGTTAATAAAATAAACTATTAATATATTACGTATATACACTGAAAGACAAAAAACTGGGACAGTTAATTCTAAGTTATCTTAAAAATAAATGGATAAAGTGCCTTGATATGCTTATTTACTACTCTAATTTTGCAAATTAGTATCAACATCTTTAAAATTATGAGAACATGCCCAAATTAGATTTGAATTCCGCTTTAAAAACTGTTCGAATAGTGTCATGATAGTTCTATTCTGTCCCAATTTAATCGGCATTGTGTCTTTTACCGTTTTCGAAATTCGAGCGTCGAAATTGAATAACCCTGTATAAACAATAATCGTTTGCAGAACTAACTTTGCTTTTCTGAGAGTACTCTTTTCGAGGACTTTTTTCCGTTAATATAATTTTGCATTTAGGTGCTGCAACAGTAGAAGTCTGTCATATCAACACGACTAACCAATTGACGTGAATGAACAATAAAAAACGCCATAATTAAATATTAAAAATTACTAACTTCATGAACGTTTCTCTCCCGACCAAATATTAAAATTCTTTCCAAGTCTCTTCCGCTATCAGCGATTAGAAATTTCTAGGGAATTCCATTTGCCGTATACGTTTTGGATTCTTCTGGAATTCTTAGGTCTTCTATTCGCAACGGAGCTGGAGGTGCAGCGTTAATTTCTCTTCTCTTCCTACGAATCATTTTCAAAGCAGGATTTTTTGGTAAAGCTGCTTGGGCAGTTTGTGATAAATTTCTATTATTAAGACATGCATTAATGATATGACGCGTTGGCTCCATAGTTTCACAAGCACCGATTTTCATTTTACCACGAACTACGTTTGCCTCTACCTTTGCTGCGTTACTATCATGGGAATGCTGATGTACTTCCTTGACAATTATGCCATCCGATGTATGGATACGACTTTTACACCCATTGTTCTTTTGATCACATCGCCAAAATTCTTTTGTTTCACAAGCACTAAGTTTATCAAAAACATAACAATAACCATTACTATGAATGTTCTTTTTTCATTTTCGGGAAAACACCATTTTTCAAAACACAAAAAGTTAATAAGTACATCACAACGAAAACAAAGTGCAGTCTTCAAACACTTAAGAGGACAAGTACGTAAAATGCAAAATGTTATCTACTTAAGCTGGGATTGGTATTTTCTAAGATACCATTGAAGTGGGGTGGAAAATAGAGCTGATAATTGAGAATATTTAAAATTTATAACTCTAAACAATTTTCATCCATCGATTTAAGTTTGTCGTGGGTAATTTTTACTCGACCCTTTCAGGAATGAAGCAAGTCTTTCATAATACAGTATAAATTTGAGAACATCTTGTCTTATTCTAAATGTCTTGTAAATGGTTAACAACTTGTGAATAGTTATATACAATTTCTTTGAATTTAAATCGATTTGATACGAATTGGTGGAATTGAATTAAATTATCTGAATTGACTCTAGAATTAGCTGAATTGAATTGGAATTATTTGCATTGAATTGATTTGTTTTTCGAATTGACGGCATGAAATTAGAATTTTGAACTGTAATTGAATTAACTGAATTTATGAGTGTTGAACTCTAGTTTTTAGTTTCATTAAATACGAGTATTTCTATCTTTATACTAATTCGTTCACAAGTTTTCGTCAATTCTATATTTGTATTACGTAGTTCTCACGCTTTTTGTGCAGTTAGAGCCTAAAATTATTCATAACCAAGTTCAATGCACTTTATTTATTTACAACGTTAGTCCGACTTAAGCAATCCCGTTAAACTAGCAATAAAATTTTTGCCGATTTTGGTACCAAATCCGTGGGAAACGAAATTCTGGATTTCTGTGAGAAAATTACTTACCCGATTAGTCTCATTGGTCATTCACGCATCCCCACTTGGCTCCCGTATAAAGCAAAAAAAATGTAGGCATGGATGGAAATACTGATTCAAATTCATGAATTGAATTCAAATTCATGAATTACGTAAATTTTAATGGAATTCAGTTGCATTACTTTGAATTACATTGAATTAATGGAATTACTTTTGAATTTATTGCATTGAGTTGAATCTTAAAACTACATCTAAATGTATTGCAGTGAACTAAATTGAATTGTACACCATTGTTTTGGAAGTGAAATGGTTCCATTTGTGATTTGGTCACAAGTACATCGTTGCCTTTTCGCTGTGTAAGTCTTTCGTAGCTACCGATGATGACAGCGTGGCTGTCGAAATACGTATTTAGCAGTTGTTAAATATTTGTGTGGTGAGGGGTTTTATGAATTTGTGATATTTTCAAACCACAGGCTCCAGCAGTGTTGTATTTAAATAGTTGATAATTTTGTATGACACAAATGCCATTTACTAAATAGTAAATACCGTGAACAAGAATTTCTATTGAATTAAACTACCGGGTGGCCATAAATATCTGAGATCCCGGTAGCCATGGAATTAGCTACTTATAAATGTTGGTTAGCATTATATTTCAATTATTATAATAAGTATTGGTATGAAATGAAATAAATGCAAATAAGAAGAGGGGAATGTGCCCGGGATTCTGCAGTTTAGCCTACGACTCGATTATAAAAATCTCCTGTTCTAGCTTCAATACTTATTGCAATCTGTAATAATTTTTGACAGATAGGAATCTTAGGTGTGATGACATTAATGACATTTAGTTTAGTTGGATTCATCACTTTAATAAAGCGGTGTTGATTCCAAAGGTAATGTGATATCAGATATTTATGGCCACCCGGTACTTATTCTTATTTAGTTACATATTATTAAGCAATAAAAAGAATCTCAAAACTCTACATTGACTTGCTTTCTTCTTTGTGTTTGTTTTTAAATATGTATCAGGGTGATTAATATTCGATTTTTGTTATTGCTGTTGTTAGATGCATTAATACGAGTAATTCTTTGAAGTACGCGCCCATAAAATGGTAATATTCGTGAATAACAAAAACTTTCTGCTGGTAAACGTTATTCGGTAACAAAAAAAATATAATTATTAAGTAAACTGTCAAAGTTATAACAGAAGCTCCGAACAAAAAGTTCCAAAAAGGCCGTTTTTCTGCTTTGTTCCCAGACGGTGGAAAAATGTAATTGTTAGAAATAGTTTTAGAAACATTAAAAAATAATACTTAAATAAAAGAACAACATTTGACTATAATATAATATAAGTTTGTTTCGGTATTTGTTATAATGTTTAAAATTTCTAAAAACTTTATGTTATTTCCGTTAGTACAAATTAAAACGGCCAAATCTGCCTAAGTATCCTCGTTCTCATGATACTCAAACAACACGAGCCACCAAAGAGTATGACCATCGCGCGGGTTTTTGCTCCACTTCACAAGGTGCAAGGCACATTAAACCAGAAAATGCTGGGTGTTCATACACAAATACTACGCGGTCTAAGCCGAAATTCTATGTTAACATATGCTATTCTGGCGTTGGAGATAACTTTACGAAAAGCTTTGACTCGGGGTATTAGTACACATGTATCTATGTGCGATTGACTAAATTTGTTTTACCTGGAATCCAGATCAGTACAGTTGATATACATATATATAAAGCAGCACTAAAGGCTAGTTTGGCCTATGGCTTGAATTCTTTTGTTTCATTTCATCTTGTCTCTTATTTCTTCTTTCCACTTGTTTATTCCGGTTCCTTGTATGTCCTCTTTTGTTTGTTGCCTCCATGTTTTCTTGAGTCTTACGATCTTCTTTTTTCCTGCTGGTTCTTGTCGTATTATTTTTTTTATTGGGTTACTGTCTTCTCTTCGCATTACATGTCCGAACCACCTTCGCTCCCATGTCACCAGATTGTTTTCTTCTACTGTTGTTATCACCCATGTTTCGCTCGCGTATGTTACGAGGGGACCGAAAAAAAATTTGCCTTTATCAAAGATTAACTTTTTTTTTATTTTGAAACGTTTTGTAGAATTTTAACCTTTTCTATATAGTCTCCTTGCAAATCCACACATTTCTGCCACCGATGCTTCAACTTTACAATCCCGCCTTTATAGAAGTCTGCATTTTGCTCCTTCACTGCACTTTTCACACTTTCATCATCTTTAAAATGCGTTCCACGTAAATGTCTCTTTAAGTTCCTAAATAAATGATAATCAGAGGGTACTAAATCAGGTGAATATGGTGGATGTGGCAAAATTTGGAAACCCAATTCGGCCGCTTTTGAAGTTACTGCAACGCAAGTATGGGATGAGGAGTTGTCATGCTGCAGCAGGACACCGTGGCTAAGCATTCCCTTGCGTTGAAGTTTAATATTTTCCCTCAATTTACTTAAAAGAGACGCATAATAGTCTTCAGTAATCGTATGTCCTTTTTTTTAAATCTATGAGTATAACACCTCTTGAATCCCAAAAAACTGAAAGCATCATCTTCCCGGCCGATGGCTTGACTCGAAACCTTTTTGGGGGCGGCGAATTACTGTGCCGCGGTGCATGCTGGATTGTTTTGTCTCAGGATCAAAGTGATGAACCCAGCGTTCGTCCATTGTAACGATTTTGTCAAAAAAATTATCAGGGTCAGCTTCATAATAATTTAAAAGTTGACGACAAATGTCGACTCGATCCTGCTTTTGAAAAGGTGTCAGCATGCGTGGCACCCACCTGGCAGATACCTTATTCAGGTGTAACTGATCGCGTAAAATAGATCTTACCGACCAATCGCTAATCTTTGTACGTCTTACTATCTCATCCACCGTAATTCTTCTGTACTATACATAACTGATTTTCCACTTTTGCCACTATTTCTTCATTTTGTGCAGTTGTAGGGCACCCACTCCTTTCATCGTCTTCTAAGCTTATTCTTCCATGTTTAAATTCTATTGCCCAACGTCTAACTGTAGATTCTGAAGGTGCAGACCCTCCATATACATTTCTTAAACGTTCCGAAATTTCCGTGAAGTGAATTCTGTCTTTTGTGAGAAATTTTATTACTGCGCGATACTCGATTTTTTCCATTTTCGATTACCCTGTTATATTCTGTTTTATAAATCAGAAATTAATAAACGAAACAGGCACAACTACCAAAACTTTGACAATTATGACAATCAAGAAATTTTTTTTACTGCTGTAAATTTACTGTTTTTGCTATAATTTTAAAAATTCTAACTTGCTGCGGTTCACATATAGGTGAAGGCAAGAGTACTTTACATTTTTTTTAATGATGCATGCGAATGTTGATTTACTATCTTTTTATCATTTGACCAGAACATTTTACAATGCCGTATTAAGTCAACATGTAAGATGTGATATTATTACCTCAAAATAAAATTTTTGTTCTACAGAAATGGCAACTTAGGCTGTAATAATAAGAATAAATAGTTTTGAGAGAAATCACATTGTTTTTATTTCTAATACTAACCAAGTGCAATCATATTTTATAAACGGTAACAAACACTAAAAAATATCTTACCAAAGTTTACTATTTTACCCAATTACGTCCAACTGCAGGCATACAAACATCGTCCCTTGTATAGTAATAGTTATTTGAATACCAAGGCATTGAAGTGTAAATTTTCATCACGAATGTGGATTTAGTTGCAGAGGCTTGTAGGGCACAGGTATATGAGCCACATGAGAGATAAAGAGAACTCAGTGCAGAGGGGTACAGTATGTTTATTTTTTTAAATCGAACATACGTCGGTTGACCTTTAATTTTCTCCCCGCCACCTATAAAAAGTTGTAAAACCATGGATTACTTCACTGCCTATTTCTCGTATTTTAATGACGATTTCTACGTTTTTCAATACCGATTAGGAATGAGCTCGTGACGTGAAAACAGTCGGATTACGCTGAGTCACGGCGGGTCCCGTCATGAACGTGAGTAATATTTGAAAATCGTGCCCTGAAGTTTCACTTGAATTTCACGTAAAATTTTCAGTAACGAATAAAAGACTGCAGGGTGCCCCGCTGCCAACCCATGTGGAAGATCTAGATCTGGAGCGGGAGGTCATTGTATATCTGTGTGATTGCCTGCAGCGACGAAACTTCGCACTTTTGTTGTGTTGTGAATGTTGTGTCTACAGTCAATCGCGTGTCTGCGTCTATATGCGACCAAGTAGAACTTACTTTTAGTTCCTCGGATGTGAAAGTACTTTTAAACCTAGAAATTACAAGTGTTGCCTAGCAACATATACCTTCTTGTACTCGTATCAATAAGGGAAAAGTCAATTCTAATGACAGCTTTCGGTATTAAAAGTAATGTCTTGGAAGACGGTTGCAAAAATGTGTTTGCGAGAAATCAGTATTTGTATTTGTTGCAAGCTATTGTAGTACATTTTTATTTATTTCTTTTTGCAACATAGTGTAAATTTTTTCAAGTGCAAAATGTATTTTATTTTAGAGTTTTAGTTCTGTGGCCGGTCCTTTATTGGTTTTAAATTTAAATATTCCGTTCTATCTGAATTGCAATTTTCACATAAAAGCTGCGGGTCACGTCTTAAGTGGAGGGTCAAGCCGTGAACGTGAGTGAACGTGAGCGTGCGCATGCGTAAACGTGAGTGTTTAAAATAATCTTAAAACGTGCGCCACGTGAGTGAATACTCATTCACGTGCCCGTTTCTACTGCCGAATTAAAAAAATTATATACGATTTAGTGACGTATTTTCTCCCACACTACCTACAATAAGCGGTTTCCGAAAAAAATACTGTGAGATAAATGCTCATTTTGGCAGGAAGACATCTATGTGGAAAGGTAATAGTAATGCTTCATGTTATTATTGTTACTAATTAATACAAACTATTTTCTAATTTTTTTTTGTCGCGGTTAATCATTATTTTATTTATCACATATTTAAACATTGTACGTGGGTATTTTATATTTGTCAACACGTTTATCAAAACACCTGGCTGACTAATAATCCTGTTTTATCTTTTCGTGCCAGTAGTTGAAGCGAATTATCACCTTTCTTAATCAGTTGCCCCATTGCTGTAATTAGCGTTTCAAAGATAATAGCAATTTCTGCATCAAAAGCAAATCGATAAAAAAATATATTTATAATTGGCCTGAACTTGCCTTTATATATCGGTACTCGTTTCTTGCCATTAATTTAGATTAAAAATCGAGGAAATGTTCTACTATATATTTCTCTTAATTTACGGCTTAATTCTAGGCACAACATTAGAGTCGTCCGAAGGTGCTGATAATGAGAAGATCGTGAATGAAGTACAATTAACAGATATAAATCTCCTACAAACAGATTTTCCTGAGGGGAAATCGGATTCCAATAAGAACAATACCGATACAAAATTAATAATAAATGAAACAGTGGATAGCGTCAGGGCACCTGTTGAAAACCAAGCTGACGGGGACATAATTTACGGTAGTATTGAAAATCGGGACCTAGTTAATGAAACCGCATCTGTCAGTAATAGCATTAACAGAGAGTTAACTAACAGCAGTGGTGTGCATTCAAATATTGGAAAACTATTCGATACAACGTTATCGAATTTAACTGGTTTAAAAATGGAAGGTGTTTGTAGTGTTTACACCGATGAAAATTGTTTTAATTATTTAATTACAGGCCGTTCGAATAAAACGAAAATTGGTAATCACAATGCTTCTCATAACACAAACGTTTCAGACACGTTTGAGAATGGTGATAGAACTGAGAATACACTGATTTGTCAACTTTTGTCAGCAGTTAGTGAAATGGGGATTAAAGTCTCTGTGCCAACAGAATGTAACAACATGACCGTATCACAACAAAATTCTGGGAGAGACTCAGGCCAAAATGCGACAGTTACTGATGGGTGGATTTTAGTAAAAGAATCTCAAAATTGGAGTAACGACAGTAATAACACTACTGACAGACAAATTACTGATGCAGGTAGATTTAATATTATTAAGCAGAAGTAGCACTTCAAATCCGTATTAATCTTCCAGAGACCGAAAGCGAAGGAGAAAATAAGATTTATTTGGATACTTTTGTTAAGCAGTATATACAAGAACTTCTGGAATGTACATTTAGTAATATGGATATATCTAAACTGCTGGAGTTGCCCGAAAAAGCCATAGATATTATTCAAATGGACAGTGATTAGTCAAACTGGTTTGGTGTACATTTTTTAGTAAGACGAGTCAAAAGTCTGTATAAAACATTATTGCTTGAAACCCAATTTATTGTTTTAAATTGTGTATGTTGTAAGTAAGGCAATTTTGCATCTTCTCAGTTTAGGTTTAGTGTATGATATATAATAAAACAGTAGGTTCTAACGCAAATATAAACTCACCAAGTTAGCTCAGAACAGAAAGCCGGTGAGTGGTTGTGGTTTAACGAGATGAAGTAGGTTTACTTGGCTTTTATAGAGAAAAAAAATCTAGGGCATGGTTTTTGTTATCAGCAGCTTGTTACCTTTAAATTTAAACGTGGACGGTGTGAGAAGATAGAGTGACACTTCGAAGACCTCCAGTAGCTGTTTATGCTGAATACGTTAATGCCACGGAAAATCTGCTTAAAAATCAGAATAAAACACACTTTTAATAGCATCCTTAGTATGTCAACTGTGTATATCAACAGCTGAGTGTGAAGAAGCTGTAAGTCGTTTGTTAATGAAAGAACAAAATAAATCACAGGTAGGCTGGTGTACTTTATGTTGAAATGTTCAGTGTAGGCTTTTCAAAGTACGTGTTTAATGTTATTGTGTATAATGAGTCTTCGATCTATAATTATGACCTCGATACTCAACAACAATAAAGTGATGCGAGTTTTTGAAACGAGGCTGTGCTAACAAAGGTTATTTCCTTTAAAAGGGCAAACAAAGAAATGATTGTTGCTTTCTTCAGACTTAGTGGTCTAGTTACAGTTTCAGTAATTCCTCTTGGCGATCATAAAACTGTAACTTCTGATTGATATACAGAGGCTTTGAATATTTGAAAAAGTATTTAATGATTGGCGAAAATCTGGTTTATGTGGCATTTTCTTACACAACGATAATGGAACATAGATAGTATAAGACTGCAAAAACTTTAAATTTCTTAAACACAAAAAGTAATACACACTAGAGTGGACAATTGTTGTTTAATTACTCGTACTTTGCTCATTTATTTAATTTTGCTTTAAGGGTAGTTCAAAACGCTAGGATCCAATTCACACTTAAGTATATAGATTAGGAACACACTAAGCAGAAAGTATCTACTTTTATGCATGTTTCATGTCAAATTCTCACAAATTAAAATTATATAATATATGTACAATGTTAAACAAGAAGACCAACTTCATTCTGGTGGATGTTGCTGAACTCCGCCTGGACAGGGCTGCAACTATTCTTCTGACACTGCAAGCTGTACTTTGTCGGGACGGGTGTTTCTGGAACTAAACGTTTAAATATTGCTGCGCTATTTACGTTCGATGTGGAACTGATATTGGTAATTTCTCCTGTTTCGGGCTCTCTTTTTGTGTGAATTGCGTTGGGCAAGGGTAAATCTTGCTCTGGTGTACTTTGGCGGCCCCTGGAGCGTGATAATATGAGTAAATTTGGCTCGGGGCTATTTTGAGAGTCGGAGTGAAGGCTCTGATTTCGCCTGGCAATGCTGATGGTTATCGCTGATGATTGGGAAAATCCCTTCATAAGAGTTGAGTTGGACCCTTAATTAATTCTGGCGATAAATTTGGTATCGTAAATGCCTCGTTCGCCGCTCTTTGCGGATTGTGTCGTTCACGCCTTGGAAGGGTAATATTGTCTTTTATGCAACCTCGTGTTGAACGCAGGAAAGGATAACTGAACCTTAGGTGCTTGTTGCGACAAGCTACTAGGTATAATTTTAGGGAAGATTTAGGAGTCATATTGAGATGCTAGACTCAACAAGCCATGAATACGATATGAGAAACGGTTTCAAGAAAATATTTGTGGGTGCTAGACCCAACAAGCCACACAAATATGCTATGAAGTTTGGAGTTTGGGGTCGGGAGATTTTTTAGGTAGATCTTGAAATTTAGGTGTACCTTACTGTAATAGACGGCTTTGGCTAAGGCCAGGGAGCCTAGGTGACTCGTCCAGTTAAAACTGGCTAGAGGGGTCGCTGGATCTAAGCATTCTGGTTTTATACCTTTGTGAGCTAGCATCAAGCAAGAATTTGGAGTACAGTTGATTACACACCATATGTTCAGATCTTGCCACCAGCGATTCCTTTTTGCTTCCAAAAATTTGAAAAATTTATATCTAGAAAGGCGAGGAGAAAATGTGAGGGTTGCTGAATTTTTGAGGATGCCTGAAGTCTTCTTAATTTTTTGCGCTTTTTAGGGAGCACTTCAACAAACATAGCTTGTAGATTGTTAAAACCAGGTTATTATGCTGAAGAGGTTGGAACTTGCTGAAGGGATGCAGGGTAAGGTGTGAACGGCGTAGCTAGGTCTAACTACCCCTTAAAATATTTGTAGCTCTCGTGAGTTCACAGATGAACACACGTAAGTATTGGGGATTGTATTAAAAAAATTAAATAAGGTACACAGCTGTAAGTATAAAATGTTGGTGTCGTGTTTTGCTTATTCTGGTCAACTTTGTGACCTTGTTAATTACTTAGCTTAATTGCAAAACCTACATTTGCAAAATTCCTTGTTATTAAACAATGACGCTGCAACTTGACCAAGTTTTTTTTTCTTTTTGATGTGGTTTAAGCTAGTTTAACATATCCTTGCTATTCATAGCTGCGGTAACACGAATCACTGTAGTTTGCTACGCACTAAAGGATTTCATTGACCCATCACCAGTTATGTCTTCATCACTTTCTTCGTATAGCAGGATATCCTGAGGCAGTTTGCGCTTCAAGCGTGTGTGAATATTTCTTCTTCCGAGGTAGTAGGACTTTATCGCAGGGCACAATGGTAATTTTTCGTTGTAACGTTTGTATCATTTAGTAACAAATTTTTTGATGGTTGGTATTTTTAGTTCTCGGTGTATTAAAGAATTCCTAATAAGCCATGGAGCATTTAGTATTATTCTGAGCACTTTGTTTTGAAATGTTTAAATTTTGTTTATATGCGTGTCACTGGCATTACGCCAAATTGGGGAACCATAGGTTAGGATAGGTCGAATAATGGAAGTGTAAATTAGAGTTCCGCATTCGGTTTTTAATGGAGACTTTTTGTTGAGCAATGGATATAATTTTATTAATCTTACATGAGCCTCATTGAATTTCTTATTAATATGATACCCCCATGTTAACCTTTTATCGAGGTAGACTCCAAGATATTTAACAGCGCTGTCAGCGCTATTCCATGTAATGATGTGGTCGTTAATACGTACGTTGGGGGTATTGATTAATCTGCTGAGAGTAAAAACGTTAGCTTCAGATTTTAACGGGTTAAGCTGCATTTTCGATTTATTAAACCATTTCGTAATAATATCTACGCTCTCTTGAAGTTGGTTAATTGTGATATTTATATCTTCGCTTTGGCTTAATATAGTCGTATCGTCTGCAAACATTACAAGTGTTGTATTTTCCATTTCCGGTATGTCGCGCACGAATATATTAAATAAAAGTGGTCCCAGTATGGAACCCTGTGGTACACGGCTTCTATTGATTTAATTTCAAAAGTTGCTGTTTTTATGGATGTAGAGAAGGAACGATTTTGAAGAAATGCTTTAATGATGTGCATAAGGTAGCTCTGTGTGTTATTCTTAATTAGTTTAAAAATTATTCCCTTATGCCAAACTCTTTCAAACGCTTGTTTAACATCAATGAAGCTGTGTGTTTTTTGTGTTCAAATCCATTCTCAATACATTCAGTAACACGATTTAGCTGATGAACAGTAGAATGATCATTACGGAATCCGACTGAAATTTAGCTATTAAGTTTACGGAGGTGACAAATGCTGATAATCTTCTGTTAATGGCCTTTTCAAAAACTTTTGAGATATTTGGTAATAAGCTTATTGGCCTGTAACTTGACACTTCAGAGGGTTTTTTCCCTGGTTTATGAAATAACAAAACCTTCGCAAATTTCCACTGTTTTGGAAAATAACCACATCGGAGACATGCGTTGAACACAGACACTATGGGCCGGTTGCAGAAAGCAATGTTAAGTCTGTTGTTAGCTGAACAAAATTGCCTGAGAGGCCGCTTCAGGATTCCGTTACTTTGCGCTGATTCTATCCGTCAAGCACGTAAACAAGACTGTGTTTACGTTTTAAACCAATATAGTTAATGGTACTTGAACGGACGACAGTAGAAACACTAACCCCTGGAGCACAGCCTCATGCCCCATTAATATTATAGCTTAGAAGGGGTAGTGAATGAATCAAACATTAAATGCAGATTGTTTTTATTATAAAAATAAACTTTTATTTATATAAAACTAAAACGCTTAACTAAGTAACAATATCAAAGTTCATATGTACAGTTTACTGGGTCAGAGTGTTTAAATTACAAAACAGCAATGTAGCAATTCTGCAGTTTTTATTTCCTGCTAGAGCGAAGGTCGCCCGTTGAACTTGCTACTGTAGGTCGGTATTGTGCATGAAGTGCAGATTTGCATTTTTCCTGGTCTTTAACTCGTCTGATTGCGTAATAACACTGGCTTTTAAATTATGAATAATGTTCCGTAAATTTAGACTGAAATATATATATGTTTAATCTAATTTAAACATATTAAATTTAGTAATTATGAGGCAAAGACTGGTGATTGCGGCATTAAAATTTTCTTGTTATTAAATCGGAATTGCATTTTAAAAACGTGCGACTGGATTTCGTAAATTTTAGAAAATAAAATTTATGTGTGTTTAAATCAAGTTTAAACATATTGCCAATTTTAGGCTGAAGAAAAAGAAAAAGAAAAAACTATATTGTTTCTTCCACATTAAGAGTTTTTAAAGGATATTCTTCTACGGCTGACTGGCGTTGTTTGGATTGATGCTTCCTTCGGTTGATTCTTTTCCGAATGTAGTAGAAGGCTCCTATTAGAATAGCCCCTCCCAATAGGCTGCCTGTGATCCCGCTGGATAGATAGGAGTGGTGGCGGATGGTTTTCCATGTCACGTCTTTTAGACGCTGTTGATTATTCCTCTGGATAGGTAGTAGCGACGTCGGATGGCTCTCCATGCTACTTCCTTCAGATGATGTTGCAGGTCTAACCGAGAGGGTTGTAAATCCTCGAAGTGGTTCGGTTGCTGCAACACTGGCTCCTTTGCTATTTCTGTAAAAGAGCTTTTGTGTTATTGTGTCGTTGACTATGTTACCAATTGGTTTGGAACATCCTGCCAACGTCCATCGGCTGCCTCTTCCTTTGGAGACGAATATTATATGAGTGCATACGATAATTAATATCACTCTTGCCGAGGTTAGCTGTTTTAGAGGATGCCGCATCGGTATTCCACATTGCGAGTCTTCGGTAACTTCCCTCGCAGACTTTAATAAGCCGTCTTCTTGATACCATCCTCTACGAGGGGCTAAGTGCTTAGCATTGTGTTTATTGTTTCCTAAACTTGTTGCTGTTAGTTCTTGAATCCACCTTCTATTAGGCGTAGAATATTTGGTTTCGGATTTTTCATTTTCTGAATTCCTGGCTGCTGCCATTTCTAGGTTCCACCCTACACCGGGTGCTAAGTATTTAGCGAACTCGGAGGTTTGCTCGCTTGCTGCATTTCTTGATGCCATTTCTTGATGCCACCCTCCACTAGGTGCTAAATGTTTAGAGAACTCGGAGGGTTGCTCGTGTACTGCAATTCTTGCCGCTGTGTCTTGTTGCCACCCTCCACTAGGTGCTAATTGTTTATTGAACTCGGAGGGTTTCTCGATTGCTGCAGTTCCTGCTGCAACTTCTTGACTCCATCCATCGCTAGGTGCGACGTGTTTGGTGTTTTCTTTCCCTGCATCCCCTGCCGACAAGTCTTGGTGCCGCTTTCCACCAGGTGTCAAGTTTTTAATGGAGTCGGAGGGTTTTCCGTTTTCTGCAGTTATTGCTGTAACTTCTGGGCTCCGTCCATTACCGAGTGTCAAGTTTTTAGTGGGCTCGGAGGTGTTGTTGTTAGCAGCAGTTATTGCTGCAGCTTCTTGGCTCCATCCATCGCTAGGAGCTGCGGTCGAAGCATCTGGAGGAGTTCCAACGATTTTTTCGTGGCCTGCAATTTCTTTTCCTTTCTGTCCATCGACTTTGTGAATGGGAACTTCCTGAATGGGAACTTCGTGGATGCGGACTTCATGAACGAGGATTTCGTGAGTGAGGACTTCGGAGGTTCCATGCACTTGGTGATTTTCTTGTGGATGAGAAGATGCTACCTTTTCACATTCGATGATAACAGGATGTTGAACTTCCGTATTCTTTATATTGGCAGCTGCGATTGCTCGTTCTTCCGCTGTAGGATCGGTTGTTAATATTTTCTTCACCTGCTGGATTGTTTGCTTGTCATTGGTAGGTGAACTTCGGAACTGACCACAGCTTTTGATGTAGTAACCTCCATGATTAAGAGTTTCGGAAGCTTCGATTTTCTGCGGTCTTGCCTGTACTGATTCTGTGAATTTCTTTTCACGTACCTGATATTTTGGGGAAAGTGTTCTTTGTGTGGGTACTTCTTCTGTGTCCCAGAATTTCTGCAACTGATATTCTTCTCCAATTTTGGCAACCATGGTGTTGACTTTAATGCTGTCGTTATGCTGTCTTCCAATGGTTCCAGATAATACCCAACCCAGTTTGGTATTTTGTCCCAAGATGCCATCCTTTGTTCTAGTGATTCCTTCTAGAATTATTTTTGAATATTCTTCGGCGCCTAGAATTATATCTATAGGACCGGGTCGGTTGAAGGTTGGATCGGCGATGAAGGTATTGCTCCAGGAATCTATATTTATGTTTGGGATGGGGGATGAAGGCATGGCTTTGGTAAGTTTAGGAAGTATTAATAAATTGACAGGTAGGGAAAAGTTACTTGAAAATCTAGGTGTGATCAAACCTGGGATTTTCCATTTGGCAATTTTTGGCTCGCTGTTCCCGATTCCTGTGATTTCAGCTCGAACTTTGGTCCTGGGTAAGCCCAATAATTCGGCTGATGCTTCCGTGATAAACGACCCCTGAGACCCGGGATCTATTAATACTCGTAATAGATGAGTTATCCCGGATGCTGCTTTTACTTGAACCATTGCTGTGGCAAGTAGAACTTGGCTCTCTTGTGCGCCTAAATTGGCGGTGATGATGTCTGACTTCGGCTTCTTTTCTGGAGCGTTGGAAGTCTTCATAGCTGCTGCATGAGCTGACGTTCTCATCCTTTGGGCAGGGAGCGGCCTTGATGGTGGCTGCGCCTTATGAAGCAGTGTATGATGCGGGAAGCGACAGATCCTACAATTAAAATAGGCACGACATGGTATATTTGAATCGTGCCGCAAGCATCGATAGCACAATCGATTGGTTTTTACTGCTTCTAGTTTTTCATGGGTAGGTAGCCTCTGGAATTGACTACAGTTGTCGATGTAATGATCTCCATGGCACCGCTTGCAATTTAGGGATGCGGAAGCGTAATTCTTCTGTGGTCTTTCCTGCGTGGGCTTTCGAGCTCCATCTATGGATTCTAGGGATTGGAACAGCACTTGCAGGAATGCCATTAAATTTTGGTGATCCTGGACTTCATTTGGACATTGAAGCGACTGCTCATATAATTTGTTGGTTTCGGGATCCCATTTTCGAGCGATAGCTCTGTTAATCCACGGACCCCAACTGTCCGTGGAGATGCCTAAATTTTTGATTGCCTCCACACATTCGTTGATGGAGTCGTGCAATCTTTTTAACCCTTGGGCTGACTCTTTGGAGAGGACCGGCAGATCGAATATGGTATCTAGCAATTTAGTTAAAATAAGGCGATTATTTTGATACCTTTGTTGCAGCAGATTCCAGGCGGTGTTGTAGTTTGCTTGGGTAACAGCTAGAAGCTAGATGCTGGATCAGTCGGCTTGGCTCTCCCTTAATATGCGTCTTTAAATATTGCATCTTGATGACATCGTCCATATTCTGGTTGTCATTTACTAATTTGGTGAACAGGTCCTTGAAAGTGGCCCATTCCTCATAATTTCCCTCGTATATGGGAATTTTGACTTGAGGAAGCGAGATGGCTGCTGCTTGCTCGTTTCTTGTCGGCGCTTGCAATAAAATAATTAAATTTTTATACCTGTCTTCCAACGTAGTATATTCAGGACTGAAGTGCATTTGTTCTGAAGCCATGTCGTTTGACATAACTTCTTCGTCCATCTCGACCACACGATCCCATTTTTCTCTTAATTCCCTTGTCGTGATGGCGGGCCTCCCTAATTCTTGTGTTAGTTCGGCGTCGTCCATCGCTTGCTTAAAATTCTGAATCCGAATCTGCAGTTTTTGGATACGAACCTTTTGCTCGGGGTTGGCCACCATTTCCTCTTGAGTTCTGCTTACGGAGGGGTTGGAAATTTCCGTTGATTTTGAACAGCTCTGCAAGTAACCTTTTGATTCGCCGTATATGGCTTTAATTTGGTCGTAATACCCTGTTTTAAAATAATTATGAGTTGGAATACTTAGCTGCCCCATTTCTGCATGATTTTTAGTTGCAGTGTTCCAAAGTTCGTCCAGCGTTTTGTTGCGACTGGCGATGTAGGCTTCATTTTTTCGGCTGGCAGGGTCCTTTTTGCTGTTGGAGAATATTTGCTTTATCTTCTGATCGAGCTCTTCTTGGGCGATAGCTAAGTTGTTGAATTCCTCCATGTTGTTGGCCATTTTCTGGGAACTGGGTGGTTGGCAGATGTTGTCTTCTTCTCGGGATGTGTTTTTTTGTTAGTTGAAGACAGTTCCGGCTCGAAGGACCATGAACAGAATTGCCTGAGAGGCTGCTTCAGGATTCAGTTACTTTGCGCTGATTCTATCCGTCAAGCACGTAAACAAGACTGTGTTTACGTTTTAAACCAATGTAGTTAATGGTACTTGAACGGACGACAGTAGAAACACTAACCCCTGGAGCACAGCCTCATGCCCCATTAATATTATGGCTTAGAAGGGGTAGTGAATGAATCAAACATTAAATGCAGATTGTTTTTATTATAAAAATAAACTTGTATTTATATAAAACTAAAACGCTTAACTAAGTAACAATATCAAAGTTCATATGTACAGTTTACTGGGTCAGAGTGTTTAAATTACAAAACAGCAATGTAGCAATTCTGCAGTTTTTATTTCCTGCTAGAGCGAAGGTCGCCCGTTGAACTTGCTACTGTAGGTCGGTATTGTGCATGAAGTGCAGATTTGCATTTTTCCTGGTCTTTAACTCGTCTGATTGCGTAATAACACTGGCTTTTAAATTATGAATAATGTTCCGTAAATTTAGACTGAAATATATATATGTTTAATCTAATTTAAACATATTAAATTTAGTAATTATGAGGCAAAGACTGGTGATTGCGGCATTAAAATTTTCTTGTTATTAAATCGGAATTGCATTTTAAAAACGTGCGACTGGATTTCGTAAATTTTAGAAAATAAAATTTATGTGTGTTTAAATCAAGTTTAAACATATTGCCAATTTTAGGCTGAAGAAAAAGAAAAAGAAAAAACTATATTGTTTCTTCCACATTAAGAGTTTTTAAAGGATATTCTTCTACGGCTGACTGGAGTTGTTTGGATTGATGCTTCCTTCGGTTGATTCTTTTCCGAATGTAGTAGAAGGCTCCTATTAGAATAGCCTCTCCCAATAGGCTGCCTGTGATCCCGCTGGATAGATAGGAGTGGTGGCGGATGGTTTTCCATGTCACGTCTTTTAGACGCTGTTTATTCCTCTGGATAGGTAGTAGCGACGTCGGATGGCTCTCCATGCTACTTCCTTCAGATGATGTTGCAGGTCTAACCGAGAGGGTTGTAAATCCTCGAAGTGGTTCGGTTGCTGCAACACTGGCTCCTTTGCTATTTCTGTAAAAGAGCTTTTGTGTTATTGTGTCGTTGACTATGTTACCAATTGGTTTGGAACATCCTGCCAACGTCCATCGGCTGCCTCTTCCTTTGGAGACGAATATTATATGAGTGCATACGATAATTAATACACTCTTGCCGAGGTTAGCTGTTTTAGAGGATGCCGCATCGGTATTCCACATTGCGAGTCTTCGGTAACTTCCCTTGCAGACTTTAATAAGCCGTCTTCTTGATACCATCCTCTACGAGGGGCTAAGTGCTTAGCATTGTGTTTATTGTTTCCTAAACTTGTTGCTGTTAGTTCTTGAATCCACCTTCTATTAGGCGTAGAATATTTGGTTTCGGATTTTTCATTTTCTGAATTCCTGGCTGCTGCCATTTCTAGGTTCCACCCTACACCGGGTGCTAAGTATTTAGCGAACTCGGAGGTTTGCTCGCTTGCTGCATTTCTTGATGCCATTTCTTGATGCCACCCTCCACTAGGTGCTAAATGTTTAGAGAACTCGGAGGGTTGCTCGTGTACTGCAATTCTTGCCGCTGTGTCTTGTTGCCACCCTCCACTAGGTGCTAATTGTTTATTGAACTCGGAGGGTTTCTCGATTGCTGCAGTTCCTGCTGCAACTTCTTGACTCCATCCATCGCTAGGTGCGACGTGTTTGGTGTTTTCTTTCCCTGCATCCCCTGCCGACAAGTCTTGGTGCCGCTTTCCACCGGGTGTCAAGTTTTTAATGGAGTCGGAGGGTTTTCCGTTTTCTGCAGTTATTGCTGTAACTTCTGGGCTCCGTCCATTACCGAGTGTCAAGTTTTTAGTGGGCTCGGAGGTGTTGTTGTTAGCAGCAGTTATTGCTGCAGCTTCTTGGCTCCATCCATCGCTAGGAGCTGCTGTCGAAGCATCTGGAGGAGTTCCAACGATTTTTTCGTGGCCTGCAATTTCTTTTCCTTTCTGTCCATCGACTTTGTGAATGGGAACTTCCTGAGTGGGAACTTCGTGGATGCGGACTTCATGAACGAGGATTTCGTGAGTGAGGACTTCGGAGGTTCCATGCACTTGGTGATTTTCTTGTGGATGAGAAGATGCTACCTTTTCACATTCGATGATAACAGGATGTTGAACTTCCGTATTCTTTATATTGGCAGCTGCGATTGCTCGTTCTTCCGCTGTAGGATCGGTTGTTAATATTTTCTTCACCTGCTGGATTGTTTGCTTGCCATTGGTAGGTGAACTTCGGAACTGACCACAGCTTTTGATGTAGTAACCTCCATGATTAAGAGTTTCGGAAGCTTCGATTTTCTGCGGTCTTGCCTGTACTGATTCTGTGAATTTCTTTTCACGTACCTGATATTTTGGGGAAAGTGTTCTTTGTGTGGGTACTTCTTCTGTGTCCCAGAATTTCTGCAACTGATATTCTTCTCCAATTTTGGCAACCATGGTGTTGACTTTAATGCTGTCGTTATGCTGTCTTCCAATGGTTCCAGATAATACCCAACCCAGTTTGGTATTTTGTCCCAAGATGCCATCCTTTGTTCTAGTGATTCCTTCTAGAATTATTTTTGAATATTCTTCGGCGCCTAGAATTATATCTATAGGACCTTCTTCAGGTGTGACCGGTTCTATCTCCCCTGGAACAGATGAACTAAATTTATCGAACTCGTATTCTATTTGTTGAATGTCGTCTTCATCGCGCTGCTCGCTAGATGTCGTGAAAGTGTTTGATAAGTATGTTGCAAATAATTCACACTTTTCAATATCTGTTGTGTACAACGTGCTGTCCTGTTTTAAAGTAGGTAGGTATGTCATGTTGTTGCTTTAGAATGCGGTCTGTTGCTCTCCACAGCATTGCATCATTGGGTCTCTTGGTTCTAATTCTTTAATATAAGTGGAATATCTGGAAATTCTAATTTGTTCTAGCTCTCTTTGAACTTTGTGGATTAAATAATTCAATCTAATTTTTACAATTGGGTCTCTAGTCAGTAACCATTTTCTTCTCGCCCTGTGCTTATCTCTGATCAATTGCTGTATGGCAGGCGGTAGTATCAAGTAGTTCGGTGGACGTCTCCATTTTTGAACTGTGGTGGATGAAACAATTGCATTTTGTATAGACTGAATTAATATGTCTATGGCTTTATCAATTTCTTCGTCGTTACATAATGTTGTTGGGATTATTAAGTTGGTTTGGACTGAACTACTAAATACTCCCCGGTCAATCCGTCTGTTTATCAATTTGGGCGGCTTTAAGTTAAGTTTTGGTTGCTGACTAAGAACTAAAAGTACTGGCAAATGATCAGAATCCAGTTCTGGAAGTATCTGTTGATGAATTGGAGAAGTGATATTCTTATGAAGTGCGATGTCCAGGATGTCAGATTGGGGGTTATTACGGTATTGGGTGTAGGTATGTTCTGGCGGTGGTGAAATTTGAATGTCATGGGATTCAAGCACATAATAAAGCCGGTTGCCATTCGGATTACTTACTCTGCAACCCCACACAGTACATTTACAATTTAAATCCCCCACCAGTAAGATTGGTATTATTGCAGAACATATTTTCAATATCATCGACCAGTAGCCTTTTATTCGGTTGTTTATATGTACAAATTAGTTTTAGCTGTTGTTGGTTTTGTAACTTGATCAGTACTGCTATTGTTTCTATATTAGTGACAATCCTTCAAAAACAAGGGTTATCCGCTTGGTTCGGTAAGTGATTTCAAAAATTGAAAAATATATTAAGGGCGAAAGGTAATATTTTGAAAAATAATAACATTTATTTATTTAAAAGGTTTCTATTTTCTTATAACTAACAGTTAATGCAACAACCGTCGTATTTTTCTGGACCTCTTGTCTTCATCTAATTTCTGGATTTCCTCTTTTTGCATAACTTTAATTAAAAAATATATTGCCTGCCGATAAGCGGCTACTGATTCTTGTAAATTGAAGCATCATTGATCATACGTAACAAAACTGCTCTATTGCTGTAATTTTGTTCGAATCTTTTAGCACCAAAGTAGGTAAATTGGAGTTTTAATGGCTCCTTTTCAATGTGCCTGTTCCAGCTAAACGGAGATGATATGTGGGTGTACATTTCATTTATTTAAATTTTGTTTGTTCTCAAAGTTACCTTCAGAATATACTTACTCAAATATTTGTCATCTGAAATGTTATATTCACTATACACTTTTTGCCTTTTTAAATTGCCCGGTGTATCAGTTATAGTCCGGGAGCCAGTGACCTTTTTTAATGACCAAAACCACAAAAGCTGAAAATGTTTCCTAAGCTTTATTTGGTATCACTAGTAAGTGAATGGACCTCCAGCTGGCGCACTTCCGGGGGGTTTAGCTGCGGCATCCTCCCACGCACGTAAAATAATAATAAATAATTTTAACAGACGTTGACAGAAAATACCTGATTTACGCCAACTAATTATCAATTTTTTTGACAAATGCTATTGAACTTGAAAAGCAAATCATGACATATTTATAAATTCCCAAGTTTTAAATTAGTATTTTAAAATAAAAATCGCATATAGAATATTATTATTGGTATCATTTGATGCGTAATAATTTCATCTTTTCATTGATACTATGACCTTCCCTGTAAGTTGAATTGGCGAGCAGGAATCGACAGAAACCTTCAATACAATGTTAATCGCCTATGTTCGACTTTGAGAACGGACACCCGGTATAGTGTACTAATACGTGTAAATTAATAAAGTAATGTATCAACAAATTTTTTAGATTTGGTCTTCTTCGGATTCATTGCCATCCAACTAATTATCGATTTCGTTACCGCTGCAATTGATGTCGATCTGTGAAATATCTTTGACATCATCTGTAAACATATATAATAATAATATATTAAAAGATATATATGATAATAATATAAAAACGTATAACACGCAAGAGCAAAATTGCAACACAAATCGGATTATGAATTATAAAAAAAGTTTACATGCTAACAAAATTGTTATAAATATTATTCAGTTTTATTTTTCAATTAAAATTATATAGATAAAATTAAATAGAAAATAATCAAAAATTTACATTGAAATAATGAAAAAAAGTAATGAAATGAGAGAGAAATATATCAGTATTATTTTAACCTGCAGTACTTTTTTGTCACCATCGATAGTTATATCTCCAAGGGAAGAGGGTAGCTGCTCACCCTCGAAACCATTTGAAATGAAATTTCTCCTCCTTCTCTTCCCAGCCAAAATCAGTCGGATGTAATGCCGTTGGAACCTGAAGATGAGCGTGTGCCCAAATATTTGCTATATACGTTGTCCGCAGCCAATGTTGGCGTTGGTGCAGCTCAATTTTACAGGGAGGCAGAGCTGATCCGTCGATATTATTCTTCGGTAAACGGAATAAAAAATTGTGGCGGTCGGTTGGGCTATTCGGTGTAGCATAAAACTGCTGCATTAAATCTTGGCTCAGTATTATGCAAAGTGGCTATCTAAATATTTACTATTTGCACTTTTATGTGTAAATATTTGCTTTTTGCATTTTAATGTCCACATATTTACTGTTTATGTTATGTATAAATATTTAAATGTGTAAATATTTACTAAAACCCTTTAAATTCAAAAACTTGTGAGATAGTATAATAACTGCATGGACGTGTTTAATGAGAAAAGTATAGATATCTGATACTATCAGAGCTGAAATTTGGTAATACAATAGTTAATTGAATAAGTTAAACGAAAAAAATATCCAGCTTTATATTTAGTGAGGAAAAAGGGTCCAGCTGATGCAGTCAAAGATACAATGCGCCCACGCGCATACCGATGCGCAGCGTCTTTCAGTGCATCGGCTGGGCACTTTTCCCCCACTAAATATATAGCTGGATGCTTTTTTTGGTTAAGTTATTAACTTAACTATTAGTTTACCAAATGTCAGCTTTTGCGGTATCAGTTTACTCATCAAATGATACCAATAATAATATTCTATATGCGATTTCTATTTTAAAATACTAATTTAAAACTTGGAAATTTTTAAATATGCCGTGCCTTGCTTTTCAAGTTCGATAGCATTTATCAAAATAATTGGTAATTAGTTGGCGTAAATCAGGTATTTTCTGTCAACGTCTGTTAAAATTATTTATTATTATTATTTTACATGTGTGAGAGGCTGCCGCAGCTACACCCCCCGGAACTGCGCCAGCTGGAGGTCCATTCACTTACTAGTGATACCAAATAAAGCTTAGGAAAAATTTTCAGCTTTTGTGAAATGACTAACTCTAAACGGTCACTGGCTCCCGGACTATTAAGTTTTGTCAATTATTTTTAACTAGCTCAGTAATTCTTTTAAAATGAAAATTCTCCTTCGGGTTAGCACATGCCTTTGTATGATTGCAATAAATTTGTAACGACTGTTTTTGTTATAAACTCAAATTTTCCAGTAAAGTAGATTTATTTAATATGAATTGTAATTTTCATTACAAATAATATTACCATTTCAATATACAGCCCTAACGAGTCTGTTACTTTTGTTTTTGTACGTAGCACTCCTTAAAACAGTTTACAAATTTATTTATTTATGTTTATTTTTCCACATTAGAACTACAGAGTGCTAGAGATTCATTTTTATTCATGTGTGTTGTTAAATTATTTATCCAAATTCTACAGTTATACTTGAAATTTATGTAATTTCGGAAGTGTCAACTCAGCCATTTTCTTATATCGAGCCGCTTGGCTTCTTCCAAGTGCTTACTTCCTTCTTTCTATTTACTTTCTATTTACGTTCTATTTACTTTAGTCAGAACCCCTCTTTCCCAAATACAGTGTTAGTTCGTAAAGCTGCTTATATATGCATTTGCTGCTTTTTCGAACTTCCTACTAAGCTATGAGAACGAACTGAAAATAAAGTGGCTCCATCGTCACTTTCCCATGAAAATAAGTAGTATAAATTAGTGTTAGCTTTATTTCTCAACTATAAACCAAATAACATACGTTAATACAAATGTAGTATTATTGAACTAGCAAATATCCGTAAGGGTGGCTATCCTCATCTTGTAATACAAATGTTAAAGTAATATTAGTTGCTGCAGTGCCTTTTGCTTAATCTTCCGCTTGCCCAATTAAATAGTCCACTTCAAAACTCTTCAACTTATTTTCATTTCAACGTTTGTAAAAAGCGCCTTTCCAGCTAAATATGCTGTGGTAAATTCTGAATTCTGAACAAAATAAGTTATTTTGTACTTCCATTATTACGAAAGTACTTTCTCACTAAGCTGACTATAATTTATTTGAGCAATATTCGCAAATGCTTGCCCATTATTTAATTTTTTATCTTTCCCACGCATCATTAACAAAGCTGATTTATTAACCACGAAAATTGCTAAATACGGCCACAGCTTTAGGTTTTCAATGCAATTTTCAAGAACACCTTGGATGTCCATTAATTATAAAGTAAGCGCGTTGACCCCTGAATTGGTTGTTTGCGGATCACGGCAAGGCCTACCCAGGATTTATGATGGAAGTGTACCTAAAGCAAGATTTATAGGGGATTCCACGAGGTTTATATTTTTTCATTACGTTATTATAACTCGTGTAATATTTTTTATTGTGTATGAGTACAATAGAAATCGTATTGCGAATGCGGCTGCTGATTTATTCGGTATGTGCTTTTAAAAAATGTCACCAGGTTTTGCCAAAATTAAACTTCTGTGCTTTCCGATTACCTCTAAAAGCACGTTTTCACTGAAAGTGAATAATTTCAACCTTGGCAGTTTAGGAGGAAGCGATAATAATAATATATAAAAGCTACAATATCAGCCCTCAATCATAGTATTTTATTCAAGGGTAGTTGACCTTACCCCTTTGGAAGATTCAACTTGTCAGTCAAATATTTGCGTTTGAATTGGAAAATAAAATTTTCCTCGCCACACTCGAATACAGATCACCACAAAACGTGAGCGTCCCCGATTTTCTTAATGTAATTGGCTGTTGCCACATCGTCGTAAATCTGAAGCACAGGGGTTTCCGTGTGCTAAACTGTCCGCTGAATCATTCAGCACGTACAGCATCCAGGTGATCACGCCTGAAATGAATTTAGGAAGCATAAAATGGGAAAGTTAAAAACATAACGTAAAACATGATGTAGCGTTATCTGAATTTGAACGTGTTCGAAAAGAGCAACTCGAAACTGAGGAAAGGGGAAAACTGAGTTAATAAATAGATTTCAGAATTTAGTAGATAGTTGCTGCGCCAATGTAACACATTTTGTAGAAGGCTAGCAATAATTTTTCATAACATTCTCCTTGTTCGGTGTGATTTATGCAAATATTTTTACTTGCTGTAAAGTACTTGTTTCATGGTTGTACTTGCAAACTAATTTAAGGATCACGAAAAAAGAATTATAAGGCAAGATCAAGTACGGGTACCAATAACTTGATGTTCTGAAAAGAATGACAACCGACGACTCAGAATTAATTACCTTTGTGTCCAAGAACGGTAGTGTGAACATGTTTAGTTTTATCGCTAGATAAGGTTCTAGAAATCGCATTCTACACACTAGATGACGGGTGGGATAAACACATTCTTTGGTAGTCAAATATTATTTATTCATTCATAGATAAAGTCAGTATTTATTTGTAGTTCGAAACAGAATGACGTTTTGGTTACTCTCCAGCGCTTGTTATATCAAGTGAAACGCAACATATCAAGTTCGCGATGCCAAGTGCATAATATTATAAAATGGGGTAAGTGCATGTGGTATAATAACTAGAAATGCGCGAGAATTGGACAATGGCGTTTGCTCACAACCTTGCAAACTTGCAAATAATATAATACAATAATATCTGCCGAATATCAATGGGAAACAGCATATATACTGCAATGGTACATAAAGGCTGATATTTATGTAATTCAATGTTAAAGATTAATTTAAATAAAGTCGTTAGATCAATATAATCAAATTGGGAAAATTTATAAAAGAATTGCCTGTGTAATTGAAAGTCATTAATAGAATTTAAATAAGATGCAAACTAAGGTAGTATTTGAGTATTCTTAGATGGTTTTATAAGGAATAAGATAAATACAAGCTCATGTAGCAGGTGACAAATATCAATTCTATTGAAAGAAAATTATAAAGTAGGTAGCATTCAGATAAGCTAAAGTTATAGATGGTTGAAATAATTGTAACTTAGCCTAGAAAAATTTTGTTATGATTATTAAAAAAATCAAAGATTGAAAAACAACATGTAATTTGGTATTTTTGGTGAAAATAGATAGAAATTTAGCCCTGTTTATTTAAAATATATTCCGATTAGATAAAAGAGTTATACTTAAATCTACGAGGTGAAAGCAAATGAAATATTAAAAGAAGAATATAATAGTTACTCAAGAGAAGTTGGAATATGGTTTAACTAAATACTAACAAGAATAAAAAGCAAGAATAATAAGAAGCAAGAATAATAAGAATTGGATGTGATTGAGTTAATTTTAATACCACAATTTATAAGAAGTTACGTTAATTGGAGGGTCACTGATTGCTGGAGTTCTTGTGGGATTGCTGAGGACGTAAGGACAGACATTGACGGAGGAACTACTGGATGTTGGAGATTCTGTTGGCTACTGACGGAGTGAATGGTTGGAGTAGAAGCTAAGAAAGGAGAAGATTAATTTACATTCATATGTAGAAGCATACTTAACGTGAAGACGTTTGAAAAAGGGAAGTTGCAGGAGTAACACAGGCGTTGGAATAGGAAAGGTACCATTTCTACAAGCATCCTAAAATGTTGCAAGTTGGTGGCTGATTGTTCGTGAACAGTGCATCGTGGCTGAACTGTGTCGGAGTCCGAGTAGTGGATGTAAGGAAGACTGTCGTCTTAAGGTGGTTTGGAGTTGTTCAGAGTAAAAACAATCCAGGTGGGTTTATAATTAGTTATATTAAAGCAATCTGAAATGAAAGACAATTAGAGAAGTATATTGAACTATAATTAAATACTTATCATATAATATTGAGTCACAAAGAGTTGGAAAGTATTTATATTTGTCATATTTGATTGAAAGTGTCGTAGAGCACTGTTTGAAGTAAAAGTTGACAGCGCATGTCATTAATCAATTTTAAATTCATAATAAAAAAACCAACTAAGAAGCAACTAGAATAATTAACTATGGCTGATAAGAGTCTCAAAGCGATACCGACATTATTATTAAAATGGAATTTTAAAGATTCAATTAAATAAATCAATTTATAAGAATATAATTTGAGTTATGTTAAACGAAAATGTAGAATTTGCTCAATTTCCGAAATGATATGCTCAATCTGGGAACTGCGTATAACATAAATTCTCCCCACTGTCGCATTAATTTGCTGAATTTAGGCAATTGTGTGAATTCAGAAACTGACTCTAAGACACGGAGGGTTTCATAATAGGCGTTAAACTGAACCCAAGAATGCAAACAGGACCGTGCGCCTTTTCAGTATCGAGATATTTTAGTTTTTAATAATATTTTTTTTTACAATTTGGCAACTTCGATATAAGCATGGTACGGTATGTTGATTAAATCACATTAAAATGAGCATTTGATTAACAATTTTTTTCAAAAATCTTTGTATTCACAGTCTCAGTATGGCTGTAAAAGAGTGAACATGTACCTTGCTCTGCTAGTAAAATTGTTAATATTTTTAATATCAGTGTTCTTCCCTGAATATAAGCAACTATGTAATGTTAAAAGCGTTTTACCAAGTGCATCAAAATGGTGTTAACCCAAGTTTAAAAAGATTACATTGTTGACCTTATTTCTATGGCCACAAAGAAACTAGTCCACAATGAAGAGTTTTTAAAACTACCGTCAATTCGGTGACAGAAATGTCGGTTTTTGCGGGATATAAAAATAGCTTTCAAAAGAAGATCTTGAATATGCGATATGGGTTCCAAGAAAAAGAAAATATTAAATAACAGAAAAATGGTGGTAACAGAAGTCTTTACTATAAAGTTACTGGATTTACTGAAGAAGGCATTGCATCAATTAAACAAGAAACGTGTTTGGAGTTCAAATGATAATATTGGGATTATCAGCGATGATGAAAAGAGAAAGGTACAATCGAATGAAGACCTAAAATATATGTAAAACGTTCCACGCTCAAATGGGTTTAGTTGTTTTGTGCTATCTGCTTAAATTCTTTTGTAGAGGCATTCAAATAAACACCACTATCAATTTAACGCATTTATTTAGCACTTAGTACAACTGGTGAAAATAGTGATCAACGAGGAAAATTAACTAAAACAAAACAAGAAACTTAGATTACGTAAATAACACAAAACAGTTGTTTTACACGCGAGTCTCTGGAATTTACTCGGTCAGTTTTTTAAACCGAACGGCATTCGTAGATAACGGTACATTCCGCACGCACTTGCGTTGGCATTGGCTTGCTTCAATAAATCCATGGCATCACTGATTTTTGTAAAAATGCTAGTTTGCTTTATTGCATTCCTTTGGTTCTGGGAAATAAAAAATTGTTAGCAGTAAGAATGGATGCAGTATATTTTTCTCTACAAAAAATGTACGTACACTTTAGCTCTAAAATAATTAGGGAAGCAAATAATTGAACATAAATAATTTCCTATATGGAGTTCTGGGTCGAGCTCGCGCATCCGAGGGCGGCAGGTGAGCTGGGCCTGATGGTGGAGAAATGGCGGACCTCCTCCGGGGGTGTGGGAATCGAGGGCGAGCAGATCGGTTGGAGTGTTGTCAGGATCCGGAGTGCGGGGACGATGAGCGGAAGTGGCCTCCTCCGAGCTGACGGCGAGGACAATGAGAGGTAACTGGGGCCTCAAGGCTTGTCGGCAGTGGTGTGCGTCCTTCTTCAACTGCGATTTGGGGGTACCTGGTGGCAAGGACCCAAATAATCGCTCCACTGGTTTCTGTTGCCTAAAAATGAAAATATATTAAAGGTTACCTGGTCTGTATGGTGGCAGCCGAAGACAGTCTGGGGTCGTTGTGTATTGATTGAGACCGCTTACGTCTTGGACATGGTAACCGCTGGCGAAGACGGGATTGACCGCGGCTTTAGGCAACGTGGGGTGTGACCCGGTTCTTGGAGTCGTTCGGAGATGCTGTCCACCAAGGTTGCAGCGCACGGCGTGTTCCGGGGCTTTTTATTGCTGGTGGTGTTAAAAAAGATACTATAGCTGCACGTATAGGAGTGCGAGCGCAGAATGGCCTAACTAGGAGGTGCTGATGTACTTTGACCTTTTCAAGAGTGGGAGATTTTTGAATTTTTTTTGCGGATTCCTTGGTTTGTGCCTAAATTTTTAATTAATAACGTGTATACCAGACTCGAGGTGATTACGCCGATCTGGACGCGTTTCACATTTTATTACATACTTGTTTTTAAATCACATGCAGGGTTTCATTGGTAGTGTCCGGTCGTGATTTATAAGGAAGTGGCCATGTATTCCGTTGTTTCTTCCTGCTCTGTGTTCTGTTACCTTCGGCGTTTAATCCTTTCCATTGTGCAAGTCGAGCGTCGTTCAGACATCTAGGCGCCCAGATTGGCCGCTCGGGGTGGTATTTGCAGCCCGTGCGACTTCTCGCTTTGTCCCTGGCAATACATATTATTGCCTGTTTAAATGTTGCCAAAAATGCGTTTTTGAGATTGCCGATCGTTAAAGCTCGAGTGGCTCTTAGCGTTTATGAGTGGCTGCGATAAATTAAGTTGCGGTGTTGAGGCGAAGTTGGACAAAGAATGGCTTATGATTTGATGTCAGAATCACATCAAAGTACTAACAGTAATTTTAACGAAACAATCGCTTTATTCAGTAAAATTTTCATGTAATAATTGCTATAGAAGCTTGGCAAGTGATTGTACTGGATGCTACGGTATAGATAGATATAGTTTCTTTTACTAAAATAAATTTTAATTTTAACCTTATTTGTATCTACAGATCACCAGCTATTGACAAAGAAATATTTTTGGAAAATGTACAAGTTAATTAAAAGTTAATAATGCTCCGGATTATGGCAAAATATCACTTACAATATTAAAGAACTTCAAAAATATTATAGTTCATTCTTTGCTTAAAAGCTACAATTATACAGGGTGTCTCAAAAAAGATTGGGACACCGATTAGTTATAAATTGCATATGTTAGAATAAACTGATTAAACTTAATATACCTTATAGTTATAGGGTCTTAAAGTAAATCTTTAATTTCTTGTTTTTATGTTAATTTCCTCAAATGTAAAAATATCGATTTGAATTTTGGTAAACATCATTACTATTATGTACTGCACTAATGAGAAAATTTTCATAAACTAGATTTAACAGTAAGAGGCATTTTACCTATCTTCTAAAACTTTTTTTAGCTCTAACTTTGTTATCTGTAACAAATTCTTAAATTTTAGATTATTATCTGAAATGGAACTAAGAAATGTAACTGTCTAGGGTGTAAATCACACATTTCGGGAGTTTTGTTCTACTCCGATCTTCAGGTGTTTCTGGTTAGTCCTGGGAAGGACTGATATTGTACGTTTTTCAACGTAAATTTGTGCCTCCCCCGGGGTTTAAACCCGGGACCGCTGATCGCTGTCATTACTACTCTGCCACCCCGGGGGAGGCACAAATTTACGTTAAAAAACGTACAATGTCAGTCCTTCTCAGGACTAACCAGCTACACCAAAATACGAGAGTAGAACAAAACTCCCGAAACGTTGTGTGATTTACACCCTAGACAGTGGAAGAAGTCCGAAAAACATATCATAATAGACCACTGCCAAAAAAATGACGTTCAGAGAACAAAGTACTAGTTCATAAGCTTAAAACCAACCGCTTACCTTAAAACTCCCATCAAGGGTTTTTGATTGTTATTAAGACGTGCCATTGTCAAGTAGTCATGATCAAAAGCAATGGGTCTGCTGAAAAGTTATATATTAATTAATAATAATAACTATAACTTCTTAAATAAAAACAACAAATCTATTGCCGTACTTATGGACTTAGCGAAAGCTTGCGTCACAGTCTTTTAAGGTATTATTACTGAATAAGTTAGAAATGTGTAGTATTATAAGGGTGTTGCGTTAACTTTGTTAAACAGTAGAAATATTAGTTCTGCAAAGAATTATTTTGAGTCCTACTCTTTTCTTATTTATATCCTTAGCATGGTAACATATTTCTTTTAGTGTAGGTGTTAGGCATGACACAGTCTATTATTTTAATGCTGAGATGGTCAACATAAAATACACATCGGAATACTAAAACATACCGCATTAGCAATTAAGCATATATTTGCATGTTAAAGTTAAGGTAAATCAAAAATGTCTTCCTGGCTTGTGACTCCTCTAAAACGTTGGTTGCTGTTACACTTCGTTGACTGCCTCAAAATGTCTTTATTTATGTTTTCAACAATACACTGGATCATTCTATCATCAAAGGACAATTTCCAAACTGCAATTTTGTTTTCTGATTTTAAGGCAGTTGGTTATGGGCCTGGTAATTTCAGGAAAATATTTGTAACGGAATTGGTAACGTGGTGTCACATGCAACACAACCGACAATTATTTGCAATAAATGAAACAAAATAACCTTTCACTTACAACAGTGTACAGCGACGCCTATAATTGGCGGCTGTTGGCTGAGTACGAAATAACTAAATAAATAGACAGTCGCATAACCAGCAAACTGTAGAAAGGTACTGAGAATATCAGGTCTCCTCCTCTGTCCATGCTCCTTAGACAGCTAAATTAAAATTGATTGGGTCACCGGCTCATGGCTTGGTTTACCTGTGTGTCAATTTTGTGTGTATGTTTGCTGGTAAGCCATACCGGCCGGTAGTATTCCGCTGCTGAGTGACGATGTCTTAAGCGTATCCGCAGTTGCTCCCCACTTGGTGTTTGTAAGTTTCTGGATAATGTTTAATTTGGAAGATGGTTTTTCTAGACGATGATTATAGCTGAGGGTTCTGTTCAGAGTTACCCCAAGGTATTTAGAGGTATCATTGTGTTTCAATCGGGTCCCTTTGAACGAGACATTTAGTTGACAACGTGCTTGTCTATTGTGAAGATGGAAAGTTGTAACTTCGGTCTTAGTTGTGTTCGGATGTTCACATTCTTCTTCCCGGCATGGGGTATAGGTTTTCCGGACTCCTCTAGGAGTATGTTTCATGGCCACTGAGATAATCACTTTTGTGAAGCCGCTATAGTTATTTACTATTGGTTTAATCCATCTAATATCGTTTATCAGTTGCTCGGTGAAGCTGCCCAGTTTTCCTTTCTTAAGTTCCAGCGCGGCTTGTTGTAAGAGTTAATTAGAGAACTAGTTATTCCATAGTGATTAGGACTGGCCTACGTTGTGAGTGAGGGAAAATATCGAGTACTTCTCTAACAGTATGTATTGGTCGTAGGTTTTGGTTACAGGTGACAAAAGATAGGTCCGGATTGGAGCCTTGGTTCCACCTAGGAGATCGGAAAGTTTGTTTTCCCGCTGCTGATCATGTAAGTTAGTGATACAGCCTTAGTAACAAAACGTGTAAGTCGGTGATTATATTTGTTTGCTGCTTTTTCTTGACAACGGAACTTAATATGATTATTAAGTTCCTAGGATAATAAAATTAGCAAAGCAAGATGAAGATTTAGACGTTTTGTTTATAAATTGCAAGTGTTTATGTGACATGTGACACTCACAGGTAACACGACTCACGAAAACTAATCCTGGTGACAGGTGACAAACCAAACGATTTTTTTCAAAAATCTAGGAAAATTTCGATAAGCAGCGGGAGAAATATAATAAGATAACTCGGAATGTATCGCCCATTAACATTTTCGGCAGGCAACAAGCCGCGACTTCGTCTTGGCTTGTACTTGCCTACCTCAAATGTTAATAGGGCCTTACATTCCTTGTTACTTAAATAGCTATTCTGCTTTGCGTTGAAGATTAGTCGCAGATTATGTTGTCCCATCCAGTTGACAAATTTTAGTCCAATTTGGTCATTACGGGAATATTTCCATATGTGATAATGGCTGTTCATATCGCCAGTTGTTGGGTGTTGAAATAAAGGAATAGTGGAATGTATCTATTCGGCGTTTGCTGGTTTATATATGTTGACGATACTGTGATTGTCAACTTTGATTGCTAAGCTGAAGATATTATTAGCATGTGAGTTGTGTATTATAGAGTAGTTCTCTAGGTTGTGACTGACATATGTGGCTACGCCATATTGAGGAAGGTTCATGGATGCGACCAGTTTGTATCCTGAAAATTTTCCACGAGCATTGAGTTGTAAGTCATCGGCTGTATGCGTCTCTTGTATTGCGACTACGTCTATTTGATCGTTGTTGAGTATTTTGCTCAATATTTCGCATTTACTACGGCTTATTCCAACAATTTTGATATGGCATATTTTCAACGAGGGGTGGATTTTTCTATAGCTCTCACAATAGCTCTTTGGTATGGTAAATCTTGCCTTGGTTGCATTTCCAATGGGCGAACTTTCTGGAAAGGTAGTGAAAATGTAAGATTTGAGAGGGCGAAAATACGGGGGTTAAAACGATTTCTTGGACACGAAAGCGTTCGGTGATCTTACATCGCGTACTTTTTGAAAGCCCAAATGTCATTTGGGGCTAGTTGAAAAAAGGATGAACCAACGCTCATTGTACGAGCTGGTTTTTGGGGTCTGCGATGCGCGAGAGCGAAGTTACAGCGGTAGAAAGCTGAGGTGTATTTGTAGCAAATTGGATGTTCTCATAAATAGGGGAAAAGAAAAAATGACGAATTTTGTTTTTGGCAGTATGTGGATGAATCTGTAGGTTTTTAAGAATTCTGCGGCTCAGATTAATTTAGGGGTTGCAACATGGGGCAAACGTTATCATTATCAGAAAAACTTTTAATATTTGTGTGAAATTCGCTGTTTGGAGACTTTCTACTGGTCAATTGTATTTTTTAAGAGAATTCGCGATGTGGGAAATTTTCGACATTTGTGGGTTTGGGGATTGCAAAATGGAGAAAACGTTATAATTATCAGAGAAACCTTAAACTAAATATTTATGTGAAATTCGCAGTTTGGAGGCTTTCTACTAGTCGATTGCATTTTTTTAGGCTAATTCGGAATGTGGGAATTTTGCGGTCCAGTTGAATTTGGGGGTTAAAAAATGGGAATAACGTTATAATTATCAGAAAAACCTTAAAATCAATATTTGTGGGAAATTTGCTTTTTGGAAACTTTTAACTGGTTAATAAAATTTTTTAAGAGTATTTGGGTAGTGGGAATTTGCGACCCATGTGGATTTGGGGGTTGCAAATCGGGAACAACGTTATAATTATCAAAAAAACTTTAAAATTAATATTTGCGTAAATTTCGCTGTTTGGAGACTTTCTACTGGTCGATTGTATTTTTTAAGAGAATTCGGAATGTAGGAATTTTGCGGTTCTGTTGAATTTGGGGATTGGAAAATGGAGAAAACGTTATAATTTTCAGAAAAACCTCAAAATGTATAGTTTTGAGAAATTCGCTGTTTGGAGACTTTTTAAGGATCGATTTTTAAGATGTGGAAGTTTTGCAGCCGATGTGGATTTGGGGTTACAAAATCGGGAAAACGTTATAATTATCAGAAAAACCTTAAAATGAATATTTTTGTGAAATTCGCTGTTTGAAGACGTTCGACTGGTCGGCTGTATTTTTAAAGAAAATTCGAGATGTGGGAATTTTGCGGTCCAGTTGAATTTGGTGGTTGAAAAATGGAAAAAACGTTATAATTATAGGAAAAACCATAAAATCAATATTTGTGTGGAATTCGCTGTTTGGAGATTTTCTCTTGGTCAATTTTATTTTTAAGAGAATTCAAAATGTGGGAATTTTGAAGCCCAGGTGGATTTGCGGGTTGCAAAATGGGGAAGACGTTATAATTATCAGAAAAACCTTAAAATCAATATTTGTGTGAAATTTGCTGTTTGGAGACTTTCTACGGGCAGATCGTATTTTTTAAGAGATTCGGGATGTGGGAATTTTGCGGCCCAGGTGGATTTGGGGGTTGAAAAATAGGGAAAACTTTATACTTATCAGAAAACCTTAAAATTCGTATTTATGTGAAATTGGCCGTTTGGAGACTTTCTACTGGTCGTTTTTATTCTTTAAGGGAATTTGGTTTGTTAGAAATTTTGCGGCCCAAGTCGATTTGGAGGTTGAAAGATGGAAAAAACATTATAATTATCAGAAAAACTTTAAAATCAGTGTTTGTGTGAAATTTGCTGTTTGGACACTTTCTAAGGATCGATATTCGGGATGTGGGAGTTTTGCAGCCCAGGTAGTTTGGGGGTTGCAAAATGAGGAAAGCGTTATAATTATCAGAAAAACCTTAAAATCAATATTTGTGTAAAATTTGTTGTTTGGAGACGTTCTAAGCATCGATATTTGGGATATGGGAGTTTTGCAGGCCAGATGGATTTTGAGGTTGCAAAATGGGGAAATCATTATAATTATTATCAAAAAAACCATATGAAATTCGCTGTTTGGAGACTTCTACTGGTCAATTGTATTGTTAAGAGAATTTGGGATGTGGGAATTTTGCGGTGCGGGTGAATTTGGGGGTTGGAAAATGGGAATAACATTATAATTATCGGAAATACCTTAAAATTAATATTTGTGTGAAATTTGCTGCTTGGAAACTTTCTACTGATTGTATTTTTTAAGAGAATTCGGGTAGCGGGAAAGTTGGGGCCCAGGTGGATTTGGATGTTGCAAGGTAAGGAAAACGTTGTAATTATCAAAAAATCCTTAAAATCAATGTTTGTGTGAAATTCGCTGTTTGGAGGCTTTCTACGGGTAGATATTCGGGATGTGGGAGTTTTGCGGCACAATTGGATTTGGGGGATGCAAAATGGGGAAAACGTTGAAATTATAAGAAAAACCTCAAATTCAATATTTATGTGAAATTCGCTGTTTGGAGATTTTCTACTGTTCGTTTGTATTTTTAAAAAAAGTTCGGAATGCGGTTGTTCGGGGGGAGACTACCTTATTTTCTCAGTTTTTAAATAAGTTAATGTGCAATTTTATTTATTCTGTCTCTTTGTGAAATTGTAAATTTGCAAGTAAATAGTAAATAGTGTGTCGGATTGTATTTTACGGTAACATGGATAATTTTACCTGGGTTAAGGTCATTGCCGCATTGCGAACGGTAGTGGCCACTGGCAGGGTTGTGATGTTAGTGTCAGCTGTTTGTACTAAAACTTAATCCGCGATTCTAATAAAAAAATAATGGGGACTTTAAAAGTATAAATACATAATATACATATGTATAAGTACGGAAAATGCAAAGTTACTTAGTTCATACATTGTAAAAGCTCCCCATACAACAAATCATTTTAAAATATATTTATTGAACGATTAACACAAAACTAAAGATACATATCGACTAAACATCTCAAAGGTCTATTTACATCTAATCCCTTTTTCACACTTCCCCGTTTTTCTTAATGAAAGCATTTTCGCTCCAGTTTTTATATTTTCTATTAAAGCACGTTTCATGAGTAAACAAAATAAACTATGAACAATAATATGTGGAGCCGGAGATCGGATGGCTTGTAATTCTCAGAACTCCTTTAAAACAGTTAATAAATGTATTAATAAGAATGACTCATATAAGCAATACATCTTCTAAGGTTATGTAAAAAAATTTAAATGTAATATCGAATTCAACATCTTTATATAATTGCAAATTAATATTAAAATGTACAAGACGCTGAAAAGTTTCAAAACTGTAGTACATATTATTTATTAATGATCTGATATGTAGTAGAACTTCGTAGTAACGTTTCGCGTGGCGTATAATAATAAACAATAATAATACAGATGTGAACAATTTTAAAACTTTTTAAATTTCTATCCCTTGTAATTTTTTCAGATTTTGGAAATTTTATGCCAGACTTGAAAATTAGCAAAATTAATTTTCAATGCATTAACGAAGGTTGGTAAATTGCAACTTCTGTAACTTTTTAATAAATATGTCATCATGGCCGTATTTAAATCTGGAAATAAAAAGTTGTAAGTAACTACAGACCCATATCGTTAACGTGTAGCACCAGTAAAATAATTGAAAAATGTAGTAAGACGTAGGCAGAAGATCAATATGGTTTTTGTAGCAATGTCGATACCAATTGTGTCTTATTTGAACTAACAAAGTGTTTACATGGCAGGGTAGGTAAAAATAAAAATAAAACATTGGCAGCTTTTTTTTTTGATGTCGTAAAAGGCTTTCTCTGTCTCAAGCGGATTCGAATTAGAAGAAAAGCAAATGACTTGATCAAGTCGTATATGTCAGAATGCAAACTGTTCGTCGGGTTGGTTCTGATATGAGTGACGAAATGGGTATTCCTCAAGTAACTGTTTTAGGTCTAATCTTTTTCTTAGTCTACATAAATGACCTTGCTATGATGGAAATTGATGAAAGGCTCTTTTCCTTTGCTGACGATACTGCTGTTTTGTTTGAGCCATTGAGGTGTACTGATCTGGTGCTAAAAGTGGAAGGAGGCATATTTTTGGTAATGCAAAAATAAAGTGTTGGCATCCTATCTTTAAACTAAAACCAAATGTATATATTTTTCGTTAAGGCAATTCACACCCATACCTTTTAAACTTATTTGTGGTGTTCATTCAGTAAAATGTTTAAAAACGAATAAAATTAACTGTTGTAGTAATAATTCATTATTTTTTCTGTTCTTCACATTAAATACTTAGGAATTCATACAATGACCGCCAGAAAGTGGGCATCAAATGGGAAAAAAATCATTTGTGATTCACAGCAATAATTTGTGCTCGTTTGAAAATCTCTTTAGCCTGTATCAGATATACTGAGTGATTTTTACTTAGAAAATGGCGTTTTTCGAAAATCCAATAAATGTGTTAGTGTTTATCTAATTACATGTTCTAAAAAATCTCCTCATTTAGACAACAGTAAAAGAACATTTTTAGGATTTTTGTAACAGTAATTCATTTGCAGGGCTGGATTAGAGTTTCTTGGAGCAATTTAAATAGATATTAATTAGAATTAAAAAATATTTCTTCTAAAAAGCACCTTTCATAAAAAACGTAAAAATTATGCAAACATACTACTTTTCCGTAAATAATAAAAAATCTAAAGAAGTAATTAACATGTTATATTATTTTTTCAATTATAAATCTTTAAAGTCTTTATATACAAAAATTGGAATTTTTATATTAAGTCTTGGTATGTGAAATTTTGAAAAATATTTTAAAAATTGAAAAATTAAGTTTTAGCTAAAGTTAAAAACAATTAATGGTTCTCTGGCCTTGAGATTGTTCAATTCGCTAAAAATAACACACTTTAAAAAAATCTCATTGAAATATGTCTTAGTTTCCGAAAAATAACACTTTTCGGATTTTAAATAATCGTAGTCAACTATTTGTTACCGAGACTGTGGCATGATAAATAAAAAATAAGGAAATCATATCCTTAGGGAATTATAAGTGGCGGACTATGTATAACATAATTCAGAGTTCTCTAGTGGCCAAAGTTAGTACGAGAATGCTTCAGTTGGTACATGAATCTATGCTCTAGAACTGCGGTAGAGGGTATAATTATTGTAAGAGGTCTTTGCACGTTTTGAGAAGGGGTCTTATAACTAAAGCTGATATTATATGGCAAATGCATATTTTGTAGAATTGATATGCCGGCGAAACTTTTTGCATATGTATATTAATTATGTGAAAACAAATCGTTTAAGCCAAGTTTCATTTTGCATATTTTGCATATTAATACGTTTCTGAGCATATTTTATGGATTTTGCATATTTGGTTATATTTAGCAATAATTTGTAATGTATGAAGAACTTTTTGAGATTTTTTAGTAAAATTTACTATTTTATTAAATTTATTAATAAAATTTTTATGTACAACTGAGATACATACTTTCACTTTCTGCCGCTGGAGTGCAGTGTGCGTATCGAAATGAGCAGAGGAAAGGGGAAGGCCCTGTTAAAATCTTTGACTATATAAACATCGACTGCCAACAACCCCCACTTTTCCCATACAAGCAGTGTATAAGGAATCGGTCAACACAAAATCTATTTCAAGAGTGTTGGGTGAATAACAGTCCGGTGGGGTTGGGAAAAATCTCATTTTTATGTTGCTTACAACGTGAAGTTGGTGTTGGCACTCCTTGTTTATATAGTCAAACGTTAAAATGAATGAATAAAAATTAGAGAGATAAATATACTCATACAAAATAATTGAAATTTTTACATTATTTAGAATACTCCTACTTATTTTCAAAACAATTAGAGCATATTATGTGCATATATTATAACTTTGGGTACATATACTCAACCAAATGTATGCATATATATGCGCATATTTTCGTACATTTGAGTGCATATAATTATCAGCTTTACTTATAACAATTTCAGATTCTCAAATCTACGCATTATAATGAATAATATTAAATAAATGTTCAAAAATAAGCTAACACAATTTTGCATGAGAGGTCACGTTTGGTATAATAACATATTTATCGTGTGATCCATATTTTAAGATAAGAAACGTCAAATGACGGCTACGTAATATTTAGAAAGTGGGATTATTATTTATTGGAGCTTTGTAAGATATAATATATACAGCCATAATGGTGGCGTATGAGTATATATCGTGCTACTAAATTTTATATCTGAGAAAGTGTTAATCTTGTATTCATTAATTATATAAATGGGGTAGTAGTTCATCCATACTGCAACCGCGATTCTCAAAACAGCTTGCAATAAAAGTGGATTTATTATTCTGCCCGCAGCATTACCACACTACTGGATGTTTAATTATTTATTTAAAATTATCTCATTTCATTGCTCAGTACTTTAATTAAGGAACAAAGCAAACTTGGGGCAATAATTATAAGCAACTAGAGTGTAATTCAAATGAAAAAGATTTCTTGTTTGATTCTCCCTAGCAGAGTATTTACAGAGAGAAATGGAGGGCTCGCATTTCTGTAACACAAAAAGTAAGCTTCCATTAAGTAAATATTGCATGCGTTCAGAGAGGATTCATTACAAATCAAGCATTATTTACTTTTGGAGTTTTTCTATTTGTACTACATTGAATGTTGTCATGCTCAGTATTAAACATGAAAAAATCAACTAGTCTTAATAATTTTCATTAAAATTCATATGCCCTTCGTTTACAGTTATTTTAACTACCACTCTATTTCAATATGAAATACAACACTCAATTTAGTAAATGGTTTTCCTGGTGGAATTTCACATTGTACTATAATCTTATTATTGATAGTCGATTCAAATAATTTGTCACTGCTACTTATTAATTTTAAATTTAGATGTACAGACAAGTTACGCTGTTGTGTAGTTTAGCGTAAAGCAGAAACCAACAGTGGTAGTAGAAAATATTAAAGAATTTATTTTTCTGTTTTGGGATTTTAAAAATTCTGTAAATAATTCCTTCAGGCAACTGTTTTGGCTGAACTCCATAAGATGAAGAAGAGAAAGAATGTTGGAATTTTTAAGCCAAGGTGAAGTCATCAAGAAGTTCGGTTGTTCAAATATCTATCATATTATATTTTACGTCATTTAACGCTTATTCTCCTGATTTTGGTATACACAGCTTGTCAACAAACTGTACCAGTTGTGTAGTTAATGATTGTTGAATGAGCTTCTGAAAGATTACTAAAAATGAAATTGCGACAGCGATTGGTGGAAAAATAAAAAGTGCAGCCGATAATATAAGTAACCTTATTATTAAACGTATTATGGCAACTGCATTGGACCCTTTGGTGTTTTTATTTAACGTATATATATATATACCAAATGGTCAATTTTCGAATTGTTTAAAAATAAGTAAAGTAACTCTGGTCCTGAAAAAAGAGATTCCGAAATGATATCAATTACAGAGCAACTTTCTACCATTTCAACAATTCTCAAAAAAAAAAAAAATAGTCGATCGCGTAGCAGGTTTCTGGAGTAAATATAACGTTTTATCGCATAGGCAACACTGGTTTATTGTAGGTAAATCTAGGATACCTTAAAGTCAATTTGACCTATTTGTCTTTTCCAGAGTACGGAGAGATCGTTGTTGTCGCTTACTCTAAAGTACTTTAGAGTCTATAAACACAGGAAATTGAGTATGGCATGTACGAGAGCTACGAGTTCGCATACCAATGATGTGGAGCCGTGACAAATCAAATCGGGCAGTAACATAGAGGACCCGCGCAAGCTACAGGCCAAACACACACTTGAAAAAGGTGTTCATAGACATTCTTGGGGCCTTCGTACACTGGCAGAGTGGGTGGACTTTAGTTTGAAGCGAGAGTGTAAGTCGCAGAATTACATTGGGCCGTCTGAACAAAATTCGTGAGAAGAATGAGTCTTTTAGGGATAACACTTCCACAAATGCAGCAACAGTGTGGGTCCATTTTTTCGGTAGTGCATCCGAGTATTAGCGAGTTACGGACATACGCGATTTTTGGTATATGTGTGCTTCGGAATGCGCTGAAAACGGTCGGTGGTAAAATTAATTTTGGATTTAAGATTTTATGTAGTTAATTGATGCATTGCCATAGGCTTTTGTTGAAAAATATTAATGTATTGAGAAAAAATTGTTGAAACACTTACGTAGAATTAAACTAATCCCTGGCGGTAATTTTCGTTTGTTTTCTGAGGGCATAAATAGAATCCACACGAAAGTTTCCAGGACTCCATCAATTTTATTCCAAGCAAATCCATGTCGATTTGTGCTCCTGTTTTTGAGGTTAAATTATTAGTCTTGTCATTTGTTTTGTTAACTGTTACTTACGCCAGAATAAACAGTGTCAATTGTTTGTGTTGTTTGGTATCCAGTCTAATTGCTGGTATTCGATTTCGAGCAACTTATACAGCCTCCTTTAAAAACATTTATCGGTGTAGCAGTAGATAAATCAACCATCGGCTCACGGTTCCAGTCTCCATTAACCATTGGTGAAGAGTGAAAAAGGTTAGCTTGTTTATTATGTGTTATTAAGCTCCTTTTAGCTCGCGAAATATTTTACTGTAATTGTTGAGCTTTGCAATCTTAATCAACTTGGCAAGAATGGGAATTGGAAAGATTGATAATTAAAACAAAGCTTCGTCGTTTCGGCATTCATTTAATTTGAAAAATATGCTTCCATGAATCCTCGAAACTGAACTGATGTTATGTGTTAGATATTTTTTGAACTCAGTTGCTTATGAATAAAAATAAGAGTCTCATAAAGTTTCATGCTTGTGTAAACTTCACTGTGTGTGCAAATCATACCTAATTCGTTTCTTTATACTTAAGGCAGATATCAAAATAAATTCAGAGGTATAAAGAGAATGTTATTTAGCAAGTCAATAATTATTAAATTTAATTACGCACTCCATAGCAGGCGATATTTCAGGGCAATATATTTAAGGTAAATTATTAAACCATTTTTTAGGTACAGTCAAACATTATGAATATTTTTATTGCTTCACTGTTTAATATATAGCTTCTTCAGAAAAAGAATGAAAATTAGTGAATGTTGGTTGATTTTAATACATTTCGTGTAACTTTAATAGTTCGGAAAACAAGAATATATTTTAGATCCTGTGAAAGAAAGTGACTCATGTTTTATTACCAGATAGGTTCCAGTTTTTGCATACATTATTATGGAATCCTCAAGTTTTCTTTTTAGGTTACAATTTGACGGCGATGTCTTCATTATGATATTCAGATACAATTTATACATTGCCCAATTAGCACTGTTATAAGTATTTTAGTGGTTATACACCGAAATAGGTATTTTCCTGAATCAGTGAGTTGACATAAATGGACTTTAAAGAACATGCCTCAAACACCTTGAAATATAAAATTTTTATTTAGCAGAGGGGATTTCGTTAGAGAAATATTGTAAATTAGAGAAAAACCTTTTTTTGATACATATTTAGCATCACGTTTCAATTATATTTATAAATACTTATTTTAATAATAAACCAATTTTTATTTTTATATAAGATATGTTTTGTTAAGTGATTTTGTATCAGTTTGTAATTTACGTTGGGTGATTTTTTAATTTCTATGCATTCTATTAATAAGTGTTTTTTAGAGCAGTTTTCTTTGTGTACACTTTTTGGTGTTTTCAAATTAAAGTTATGTCAGTTTTCAACAGCGTGGTCTCAGAGTGCTGTATTAGATTTGGTTGGTGTTATTAATATTATTTTGTAGATTGTTTATGTGGTGTTATTCTTTATTTTAAAATATTGTTTTGCATATTTTATAGGTGGTTTCACAGTCGTTACGAGGTATCTGATATATTACGTTTGATTTCAAATTTTTGTCTTCTTTGTATTTAAGGTTTTTAACTTCTTTTACAATAAAGGAAGTATTGGATTCATCCCTAAAATGCGAAATTGAGTTTTCAACGAATCTTTACGTTTTAGAGTTCTCTGAACCCAAAAAACATGTTTTTGTTCATTAGTCGGTTTATCTGTCAGTCTGTGTGTCTGTGCGAACAGAATATAACGAAAAGAGGTATGACGTTGAAACTTCATATATAAGTTTTGTGTAGGTACTATCTAGATGCGACAGCAAGCGTTTGAAGAAAATGGCATAATCGGAAGTATGGTGTTGACTTATGTGACTTTTTAGTTTTCTCGATTTTTTCAATAACGGCTTCAACGATTTTTTTTCAAACGTTACATTTTTATTACATTTTTATTGTGTTTTGATGAGTTCAACTAACTCTCTATTTTGTACGGTTTCTGTAGAATTTGTAATTTTTGAAGAATTTTTACAAATGCTTATGCTTAAAAATTAAAAATCAAACTTTGGCTAATTATAAGATAACTGTAAAAGGTAGTTGTGTGAGGGCATCGCACCAGATTTTTTAAAAATGATTTTTGAAAGTGTTATGACTTTTAAATGCGGTATTGATGTTATAATTCTTGAGTTCCTTCTCAATTTTTTCCACCATGAAGGCGTGTACGGAATTGTGGTGTAATATTTGGCTTCCTTTTGTTAATTGTTAAATTATTCATTGATTTAAAAAGTTAGGTTGTAGGTCGATTGATGTATTGCATTTGTTGCGTTTTTGTAAAATGTTTAATATTTTTTTAATGTTTTTTATATATGAAGGGAAAAACTACACAATGGCAAGAAAAAATAAGCAATACAAAACACTAACACCAAATAAATAGGACAAAGCAAAAAATATGACGGCATCGGCAAAAATACAGAACAAAGCAGAACATTAATAGATGTTAAGGAAAGTAAAGAAAAACTGAAGTTATTCTTAGACAGTATGCTTTTGATTATTTTTAAATAGTTTTGTGATGTTTTTTATAGAAGAAAATTATAGCACAATCAACCAAACCTGTGACTATGCTTTTTTTACTTCTCTCGTCTGAAAGACGAAGGAAGTATTTTAATCACAAAAAAATCACCTTCCGAGATTTCTTCAGATCTTCACGTTTCAGGGTCCCTAGATGACGAAAAACAAGTTTTCTCAATTCCGTCTGTCTGTCTGTCTGTTGGCGCTATAACTCAAAAACTATTTGTCGGAGGAAGATTATATTTTGCATACACATTATATACAGGGTGATTCAAATTAAGTGCGCACCATTGCTATCTTTGTTATTATTAATTTTACAAAGTAGGTTAAATTATCAAACTAGTAGTGTTTGGCGCTGATTAATATGCAATTAATAAAGAAACAATCGAATAACGAGTTTGCGACAAAATTAAAAACTGTTAGTTGTTTTTAATGGAACACCCTGTATATATTTTAAAAACTTGAAGTAAAAATTAATTTGTGATATAAAAGTCTTAATACACTATTGACTTAAAATGAATATTAAAAAAGTTAGGTGCGAATGACGACCGCACCTTGTAAAAAGGCAGTCAAGAAACCTCCCCTGGGAGGCCATGGACCTTAACGGACCGTAGCGCCAAGGAGTAAGTAAGTAAGTATATCAACAATACACCGTACTTACGAAAAATTCATAGTAGGTTGCTACTAAAAACAAAAACAATAACTTCAACATCAGAACTATCAAAATCAATGTGTCGTACGTTTGGTTGTCGAAAGTACTTAATGTTGTTTATTTATTTCTTATTGTTTTGTTACTGTTTCTAATTATCAGTCTTAAAACAAGCCTGCAATGAATTTTTACAGTAGAATAATGTATGAATTTATCTATAAACTGAAACTTGCGATAACTTCTTTAGTATTCCTTTAAGACAATAGTGTATTAAGTCTTTTATATTACAAATTCATTTTTATTTCAAGTTTTTGATAAATATACAGGGTGTTTGATTTAAAAAAATATATTTTGAAATTTTGTCGCCAACGAGTTATTCGATTGTTTAATTGCATATTAATCAGCACCGAAAACACTACTAGTTTGCTAATTTAACCTACTTTGTAAAATCAATAATAACAAAGATAGCAATGGTTCGCACTTAATTTGAATCACCCTGTATATACCTGGAATAAAACCGTAAAATTTCAGACAAGTATATACAGGGTGAGCACTTTAAAAAATAAAATGTTGTTTATTTTTTATTTAATTGAGTTATAGATACAAGTAATAATTTGTACGTAGTGCAGGCTTTATTCTTACCAAAAATGGGAACCAAGAGATACAGAATAAATGTTTTACGATACCAGAAGGAGGCACAAATATAGCTGCGACGCAGGAAATCGAAAGGTTGGTGCTCCGTGGGGCAGGTAGAAATTGTTCAGTCTTTTACAATATCCACAAAACGTTGGGGCTGTATTCGCGGTCCACGTGCCGTTCGAGTTCGACCATCGGTAACTTTTTTTTTATTTGAAAATTTATTTAATATATTAGAAACGTGAAAATATTTTTACTTTTAACTTAATTTGATTTATAAAATTATTTAGTGTCACAATGTCGATGAGGAAAGTTTTGGGTAAAGCCTTTTACAGATTTTTGTATTTAATTGTTGTGTTAGAATTAAGATTTAGATATCTGTCAGTTTTCATTATTTGCTATACTAATTGGTGCTAATGGTTCCATTGTTTCCTCTAGTAAATGTTAGATATAAAAATTAAATTGACCGGTTTTTATTTTTGTTTTCCATTGTAAGTTGGATGAACTTTATTACATTTTTGGAATATTATATGTAATTGTATTTTTATCTGCATTCATAGTAATATCATCTACATAACGTTGATAAAAAAACATTTTAATTATCTTTTATGAGGTTTTTTGTTGTATTCATTAATACTAATTCACTTATACTGCTTGAAATTGGGAAGCCGATTGGTACTCCATATTTTGACAATAAATTGTATTATTGTATGGAAAATAAGAATTATTTAAAACAAATTTTACAGCGTTTAAAAATCTCGTATGGAAATATTTTCAATTCAAATATTTTAAAACAATTATTTTCTTTGTATTCCAAGATCAATAGGTGTGTTTCTATATAGTAAAACTACATGATTAGTTTTTTTTGAGATAGTGGGATTTTGTGTTTATTTGGTTTAATTTCGAAATTTTTGATGTATATACTCGTATGTATAATCTGTAACCTCACTTATCTTGCGGTGTAGAGGCTGGTACTTTATGCGCTGGCATCTGGCGGTACAATGCTCAACTTGCCCCGGATTCGGGATACAGAGTTGGAGCGCGCCTTTGGTGCTTGCGCAGCAACCATTGTGTGAGTTGTGTGTCTTGGTGATGTGTTGACCTTGTTACTCTATCTCTTACGTCTATGGTTCTGAGTAAAGCACAGTTAATTTGGTGCCCAACTGTAAATGGTCTCACAGAGCCCGATTGTAATCGCCAAGGATACAGAAAAATTCCGACCCCAGCGGGATTCGAACCGAGGACTTGCTTAATGCAAGCCTGGCGCTTACCCATCTGCTCCACGCAGCTTCTTCGAAATTTTTGATAATGTCACAAATATTTGCTCGAGTTGCATTTTGTTTTTATTCATCTAGGTTCTCAATACTGTTTTCAATATTGATTATAAATTGTTCATAAGGAATCTTTTGGGAACGAAAAAAATAAAATTTGGTCCACAGTCAAGAATTTCTTGAACGTTTTTTTGGAATATCAAAGGTTTAAAGAGAAAAAAAATAGAAAAAGTTTCTATCAAGGGATGTTGAAAGTTAAAAAAGGCTTCAATTAAGAGAATAAAAGACAACCTCGGGCTATTTGACCGTTGACAACTGACAACTCAAGTGACCGAGCGCGCTGAATTCTGGGTAGAGCCATGTAATAATCACCGACATGCAGTCGTAAGACAAAATCTAGTTCAAAGCCCTCAAATAGGGTTTTTCTGAACGGATGTAAGTTAGTAGGAAGAGCAGTCGAAGTGGCTACACCCATGCAGATAATTAAAAACAAAATGAAAACTAAATATTATTAATGTCTGACATAACTGCGGACAATGTATTGAGATGGTATGAAGCCCACGACTTGGCTCTGTTTGCAGTGCAAGATAATTGACCTATTCAATAAGCACAGAGTTGGGATGTTTGATCTTATTGCAAATTTTAAAACTCAAGTAAAACAGTGAATGCATTGATAATGAGAGGCGAGAAAGATGAAATTAGTTGGAGAAAGGTACGCAAAGGCAAGGCAAATTTCAAAGGGTTTAGATTGGCTTGTGACTAAATTAATATAATTCGAATAAGGTTTGTGCACATGTAAAGCCAGACCAATTTATAAAATGTATTTGACACAAAAGGTTGTTGGCTGCATCATAAAAGTAGAGTAATTTGTTAAGTCAAAAGCAAAAGATAGTGAAATTAGTAAGCAAAGCAGAAAGGTAAATTAAGCAGGATAATATAATAGAAATATTGCAAAAGAGCAATGTTAGAAGGCAACAGAGGAGAAAAAATAATGACGAGAACATGGTGAACTCAAAAATCAGTGTAATAGTGCAAAGCAAAGCAATGACAAAATAAAAATAAAAACGTTTGTGTGCGCAGTGCTATCGAACGGTTTAGTTATATAATTAAAGACAATAATTTAGTTTTAAGAAAATTATTGTAAATATAATTTAAGTACTCAAATTTACTTCCATTTGTAACCTTTCTTTACCAAAATTAATTTCCTTTAACATAAGAGAATCATAGTAACTTAGCAACCTGATGCTGTTTTGTTGAAAAAACAAAGGGAACAATTGAATTAATTTTTATGTGAAGTTTGTTAGATTTGTGCTCCATTTTTAAACACATTTTTATACCATTAAACGAACATATTACGAGTAAAAAAGAATTGCCTTGTGCCCATCTTAGAGTACATGTTACAGTGTTTGTGAAGGTTTCCGCACCACTAAAATACAAAACTCTCCAATCGCTTCTCCGAGGACATCACCTACCGTTCATCTGGAGTTTCCGATAATCGTTCCCGGCAAAAGTAAGAATACGGAGCCAGAGCTCTGCACTGCATTACGTCGGGGAGGACTGCAAGAACGTCACGGACAGCATCTGCAGCGAGGGGACCGTCTCCAGCAGAAAATCCGAGCAGCATTCACAACGGACAGCTTAGAAGTCTGCAAACGAGGTAGGATAAAGCCTGTAAATTTAAGTGTGCAGCGTCGGAAACGCATTAAAATCCGAGGTCAAACCTTTCCGAAGTGGCTTAGCATTATCTCGATGCCCCATTTGTTTCGGTTTTTCTAAAAATTAAGTAGCGTCGGTGGACTGTGCGACTTTGGTTGAGAACCCAAGCGAACAAAAACAAATGCACGTTCTGGCGAAGTGGAGCAGCCTTGTAACAGTCCTTTAGTGGTTTCAAAATTGTTTGTCATTTTCGATCCAACTTTCACTGCTACTTTGTTGTTCCTATATAGGTTTTTCACTGCTTCTGTCAGATTGTGTGGTACCCCAATTTCTGTCATGGCTTTCAAAAGTTTGCTTCTTGGTACTGTGTCATACGCTTTTTTTAAATCAATGAAAGCGAGATGTATTGCTATATTATTTTTGCTGTTTTCTTTTCTATAAGTTGTTGTAGCGTGTATATGTGGTCTATGGGCGATCTTTCGACTGTAAAACCCGCTTGTTCTTCTCCAATTCTTCCCTCTATACTTTCCTCTAGTTTATTCCTTATTACTTTCCCGTAGACTCTTCCCATCATCGCTATTACACTTATTCCTCTGTAATTCTAGCATTTCCTTCTGTCCCCTTTCTTAAATATAGAAGTTAAATAGGCGTGTTTCCATTCCTCGGGCATTTGTTCGCCATTTATTATTTTTTGGCACATGCTTCTGATCATAGGCATTAGTTTTTTGGATCCATATTTTATCAGTTGGGGGTCGATTTCTCCAGGTCCTGGTGATTTATTATTTTTGATTGTTCTTATTGCCTTATGCATGTCTTCTTCGGCGATGTTTATTATTTCTCTTTCTTCTACTTTTTCTTGATGTTCTTCTCTTTGCTCTATAAATTCTTCTCGAATTTCTGTTAGTAGGTTCTTATAATAGGATTCCCATTCATCTTTCCTGATATACGGTATGTGCGCTTTTTCTTTGTTATTCGTTTTTAAGCTCCTTATTACTTTCCAGGATTCCGAGCTTCTTGTCCCTCCGATGTATTGGTCAACATTTTGGCAGGTTCTTTTCCATCCCTCGTTTTTTTCTTTAACCACTAGTCTTTTCACTTCCCTATTTTTTTCTCTGTACTTGCGATAGTCTTCGTCTTTTTTTGTACTTAGCAATTTTTTGTATAGTTGTTTTTTCACGTTAATTGCTTCAGTGACTGTCTCATTAAATTTCCATTTAAAATTCTTTTCTGGTTCACCTATTTCTCCTACTGCTTCTAACGCCGCTTCTTTAATACTGTTCTTGATGTGTTCACTTATAAAACATTCAAATACACTATCACAACTAGCGACATTTTGTGTCATTTGTCAAATCAAGGATTTTTTTTGATTCACCAAGAACCTTGCATTCAAACTACTGAGTTCACGAATAAAATAAAGTCCGTTTATAATCCCAACATAATAAGATTTGAGTTTCATGCTTGCCTTGTAGTTAACCAAATCAGTTTTGCAGATTAGATAAAATATAAAAGGGGTATACGACCATTTATTTGCGTAGTCATTTATTACATTTCGCTTTTCACCAGCCACAATTTAACTTATTGAATTTTATTAAAGTTCACAAACATCACATTTATTAGGCGCCAGATAGTAACAGCCGAGCAATCATTACATTTATTGGCCCGTAATCGTGGAGCTTATAGACCCACTTCATCACATTTATTGGCCCAAAACGTCAAGCTTTTAGACCCGTTTTATCACAGTATATAATTGTATTGACAAGAACATAAAAAAAGTTAGAAATTGTAGTAACTTATTTAGAAAGAGAAGCAAGGACAAGGGCGTAACAATAAGCCAGAACAGGATAAGCTTATGAAAATGGCACAATAGAATAACAAATAGGTAATAAAAACATATGGAGGAAGTGAGAAGGAAACAGAGAATTGGCGTTGAAAGTATTCATATTTGTAAGAACACCAGTGATAGACAATAGAAAAGTGCGGAAATAAAAACTCGTATCGCAAAGATAAAAAAATCCGTGGGAGTGCTAAATTCAGTATTACCAACAAAAATGTTTGGCACATACAACAATAATAAGAGCCATAATGATATAAACTCATAAAACTGTCATTTATAAATATCGAAACTCAAAATATTAAGAGGAATATTTGGAGAAAAAGAACGGAAGAAGGGTGGATACGAAGAACAAATGAAGAAGTAATGGAAATGAACGGAGAATAAAGTATTATAAATGGAAGCGACGTACAGAGACTAAGATGGTTGAGACGTGTAAATAGTGGAACAAAATAGAGATAATAAATAGAGTAAAAATAAAAATATTTTGCTGTGAAAGAATTTGTAAAGCTAATAAGGGGCATTAGTAATTCTCATTTGTATAATTTATGGCACAACTCATCTTGGGAAACACTCTGTAAATAAGAATCCAGTTATGATTAAATCTATTTATACAGACTCTGAATTATGGATTTAGGTGACGTTCTTTAAAAATTGCTGCATATTGTTGCAAGGTCAGTTAAGCGACATACACCAAAAAGATCCTCATTAATCTTATCTCGGAACGAGGAAAGACATTAATTTTAGTCACTAGTCAAGAGCATAACGTAGTCCGCCATTTATTTTTGTTATCAAGCACGCGTGTTTCTTGTCAGTAAAATGTACAGCGTGCAGTATACATAATCATAAATTATGATGTACACGGATTATAATGATCAAAAGGTCGGACGCTTTTTAAAAGAAGTTATTTTAATTTAACATGTAAAACAGACAACCGTGTAACCGTTCATCATTAAAACTGCATTTTCCACACATTGAGTCACTTACATATTTCAGCCTGCAAGCACGATTTTCATTAATGGAAATTGTAGCTAACGTTTCGTTGGCAGGTATTTGTCATTTTAGTCACTCGTTTATAACCTAAACGTTTAGCAGAGATAAATCTCTAAAATTTGTTGGAGTCTCAAGTCGCTGTATTGTATGTGTGATTTAGATCTTATAAAGCTGTTTTATTCATGGAGTCGCTGGCGTTTTTCAATAACTGTGTAAAAAATGATTAATGATTGCACAAGCCCGTCTCGAAGCTTTGGAGCAGTAAATTGTTCTTTGTTTTCGACGAAGAATTATAAAATATTGCATTAATTTATATATGGCTCAGACATGCTCTGTTACGAAGCAAGATGAATGAAGTTGAAGTGCTCGGGAAGATGCACTTAAACGAATATTTCATTATTATGAAATGTGCTGGAAACGGTTGTTAAATATTGCATTTCATTAGTAACCTTCAGACTTACTCTATTGGAGAAATTTTATACTTTTATTTCACACTGCTGTTATTGAAAATAAACAGCTACTTCAGTAATGAATCCTATCTCCACTGAAATAATGATCACTAATGTGACTGAGCGGGACCAGTCATAGTATCATAATAAATATGCATTTCTGAAAGAATTATGCTATAGGATAATCATAAATAGATTAAAGAATAAAACATTGTCTTAATTGATGATGTAGGTAATTTGCAATTTTCCGACTTTTTATCTAATAGAGCATCATACTTCTATTTCTATCAATTATGACCTTCCTGGCTATGCTATGTTTTAGAATTTGTTAGAATCAGAACTCATTATGTAAGTTGCCAAGTTATCAAATAGGGTTGATGAAAAATAAAGCAAAAGGAACAGGGTGTTAAGCCTCTTTGTCAAACAATTACATGTACCTACCGTTTGAACGGAGCAAGTAATTGTAAATTATTTCTGAAGGTTGTTGAGGAATAAGAAATTATAAACCGTTATTGCAGCCTTTCTATAGTTCACTCCCAAGTTGTATATTATATTTTAATGATGACATAATTCGGTTTAGTTTTCAGTATTGTACATACTAATAGCGTAGAAATAGAATTTATTTGTTCCTTACTTGTAAACATCAATTTATCAAGTTACTGTATTCACCTTGAAAATGTTTCTTAACTGGCTAGCCAGTAAATTTTTTACTGGCTAGCCAGTTATATTTTACAAGCGTGCTCATAGATAAATGATAGCGTGCAAAGCCAGAGTTGTCTTCCTTAGTATGTGTCATATTGATTAATTTAGTTGCTTGTCAGTTTGACATTTTGAATAAATGGTGAATTTCTAGTTATTTACAAGTGAGGAACCAATAAAACATTCAACAATACACGCCAGGTAACCATTTTTACTGGCTCAAGGATATGACAGGCTCGCCTAACGGCTCGCCAGTCATCCCAATCCTATCGCCAGTAAAACCTGTTTTACTTGGCTTGTAATGTTAAATACTATTACAATATTACAGAATCTAGCCTTATTGAATTGAAAGGTATTGAAGTGCCTTTTTTTGTTTTGGAAGCAGTTGCTAGACTTGCTAGAGGTTATTCTATTAGCTATCATTGCTTTTATTTTTCTTCTTAAGATGGTGCGTTAGCACTATCGCTACACATTCTCTCTACTAGCACCCATTCTAGTTAGTTTTCTATTTTTAATTACTGTTAAAATTAAATTGACATTATTACAAATAGTAAATTAAGTCTTATTAAATTTAAAATCTAAATCCTGCTCTTAAATAACTTCACAACTTCCATTCTCAGTCTATAACAATTCTATCCATCACTTTCAACTCCAAACGTAGCAATAATGCCCACAATTCCATAAATTTCCGCTCACCTCTGCACATTAAAAGTCTAGATGCCAAAGATGTACTTCTTTTCATTTCCGCTACTAGGTACTTCGTTCGTTCAATTAAACTTAATCTTAACTTTTTCTTCTATAACTTTTCTGGTACCCTATTCATAGTCTGTAAGTGCAGGCCATCAAGCTGTTTATATATGCCTTGACTGCTTTACTACTCTAACTACCGTTATGAGAATAAACAGAAAGGAAAGTGGCTTATTGTCACTTTCCAGTGAAACAAAATCGTGCAATTTTAGTTACTGAGTTAACAAATATCAATAAGGGTGGCGTCCATATTTTATTATATAATAATTTATTGAATACTAGTTGTCGAAGCACATAACCATCGCAATATATTATTAAAAATGATCTATGGTGAATAAAAGTCAATCCTATTAAGCAAAGAGAAGCATGTAAAAAATACAGTGACATGCAAAAAAAGTAAAACAAGAAATAACAATAAAGTGAAACCCTCAAACAGACAGTTACAATTACAAGAAAAGCAATAACAGACAATTTAAGTCTTTTAATTTTATTTTTACCTACCGGATTTACTTCTTATACGTTTTGAGATATATCCAATATCCACATAAAGATCATTGGAATATATGTCACAGTCACATGTTGTAATTTTGCTTAATAAAGTGTCTCAACACACTGTAAATTGTTTAACCACACTGACCACAATACATGTTGAAATTAAATTTTCTCATCAATAATTACAGTACCTGTCCAGAAATATTGGACTCCTCGCAAAATGTCAGCAGCTGTTTAGAGACATACCGTAATACAGCATCTGTCTAATCGGAATCAAACAGTGACAACCGCCGGGTGCTGTTAAACATATTGCAGATGATTCTTGGCTTCCCCGTGCAGGCTTAAACATTCACACATACAGGTTTAGAGCACGATACAATATTAAATATTTTTAAATAAAAATCTTATATTAATTTCCAATAATAATAATAATGTATTTTATTAAAATCTTATCTAATACAAGGCAATAATAAAAATAATTGTCTTGTGTGTCGATAGTAGTATTTATTATTATATGATATTTTTCTGGTTCGGTTATTGTTCTTTAATAATAGTAATAATAATAATAATGACTTTATTCATTTTGTTTGTATTTACAAAAATGAATCACAAGGCGAGGTTCAGCAAATAAAATTGACAATACATTGCAAAGTGTAGCAATTTACGTTACATCGTCAATTCAAAAACCTTCGGAACTTACAAGAAGTCCAAATGGGCTGGGCAGATGCTGTAAAAATGGATCGATAAAACATCTGCCGAACCCGTTCCTGACACTTTGCTAATACTTCTATTGAGAAATCGATAAAAACTAATAATTTATACATACCTGAGGCTTTACCTTTGGCAAAAAATGGAACCCCACGGATACAGAGTAAATGTTGTAAAATAAACAAAAATGGCCAACAGTAGGTTTGTTGGATGTAATGCAGTGGTATCGTCCACATGCTATGGATTCCACTGTAGTAAGATGGGATCCACAGGAGCGCTTGAGCTGTTGTTATTCGTTCAAATCTCTTTGGCAGGCGCTGAAGTCGCCTCGAGTTCGAATTTCGCCTGCAATATTATTTTAATTTACAAATGGCTGTAATTGGTACTACCAAGCGTTATATTTTATTGTTTCAGTATTAGTAGGGACGTTAAGATATTTTAACCCTTACTTTCTTTTGATTTTTCAAAATATTTAGTGTCACAACCTCCATTTCTGAAAAAAGTTCTGAGTAAAGACCTTTACAGGTTTTTTCAATGTGTAGAGATACAGACTGTTCATTTATAATTTTTCCTGAAGGTTTGAATATAGGCAACATATTTTACAGCATTCTCAGTTAAAAGGTCTTACCTTGTGACGTATCTTTTGTTACGTATAATTTTTGATGTAATTTCAGGTGCCTTGCAAGGAAATGTCTCGAGTTGCCCGCAATTCCTGAATGTATGGTTGCTTATCCTCATTTCTCATTTTTACTTCCTTTTACGATAAAGGACGTATTGGATTCACCTCAAAAATTCGAAATTGAGTTTTCCGCAGATCTTCACGTTTTAGAGTCCCCAGAACCCAAAAAACATATTTTTGCTCATTGGTCTGTTTGTGTGTCTGGGTGTCTGTGTTTGTGTGTGACTGCCTATGAACAGAACACTCTAGATGCGACAGCAAGCTCTAACGATTTTTGTCAAACTTTACATTTTTTTTACATTTCTAATATGTATTGATGTGAGATAAGTGATTTTCCAACTGAATACCTTTGTTTTTTTACTTTCCTCGTCTAAAATACGAAGGAGGTATTGTAATCGCGAAAAAATCACCTTCCGAGATTTTTCCAGATCTTGACGTTTTAGAGTTCCTAGATGACGAAAAACAGATTTTCTCAAATTCCGTCTGTCTGTCTGTTTGTCTTTCTGTTTGTCTGTCTGTCTGGCGGTATAATTCAAAAACTATTTTTTGGAGGAAGACAACATTTTGCATAGACATTACAATTGCTGTGCTGCCTCCACGTTGTGGTGCCTATTTTATGCTATAATTGACTATGTTATAATGGTCTTTATGTTATAATAATATTAATTATTTTTGCTATTACATTAGACTTTTACTTTACTTTACTTCTCAAACCATTCTTTTCTTAAAATTGAATTTTAATTAATTTATTTGCCCTTTTATAGTTATGGATTATCAATATTATTAAAAACTCTAGATCCGGTAGAAAGTATTTTACTCTTAACTGAAACACAGGTCGGATTCGTTTATAATCTAGACTGCTTTTATTCCTGAAATTTCATTCTTCTAATCGAATTAATGACGGACGTTAAATATAGCTGGAACTCAGGAATTCGAAAGGTTGCGGTTGCTCTAGAAGCGGAAGCGTAAACTACCTTCAAACAAAGAAATCGAATGGGCCGGCTCGTTCGCAAGCTCTGAGTTCGACTCGTATCACCGGTAATATAATTTTTATTTTTGGTTTAACTGAGATACAACAAAGTAACAATGTGCACATGGTTTAGAGTTTACTTTTGACGAGAATTCAACAGATACAGCGTAAGTGCTCTTTCTGCTTTACAGCGTAAGAGGTGTCAACGAAAAGAGGTTCTATTTAAGCCAGCCGGGACGCACGCAGTCACTTAGTGCTCCGTAGCATAGGTAGAAATAGCTCATTCTCCTTGCAATATCCCACAAAACGTTGGCATTGCATACGCATCTACCGGCCCTTCGAATTCCACCACCGGTAATGTTTTTTTATTTGAAAATTTATTTCCGTACCAATTCTGTAAAAGAAGCAATTATAGCCATACTCCACCGTAATCTTGCTTTATTTTACTATTTTTGATTACTTTGTTATCCTTCAGGTTAAGTTTTCCTCATAATTTTTGTAGATTATTATTTTTAGCGTGTCAAATTAAAGATTGCCATACATTTTCGAAAAAAAAGTACAGTTGTGTGTCTTGCAGGCAGTATTATGCTTAGAACATGCTGTGATTACTGCTGATTCCTATCTCAAAGAAAATCGTGAATAATGCCATTTTATGCCTTTACAACTTTTGTTATTGAATTATAAATTATTTTTGTTACTTGTTTCGAATACATTTTTGTTATAAATTTTGAGAATAATTGTTTAGTTTATATTTATTTCTTATTTTTTTAAGAATTTTATTTTTTGTGTGTTCATGTTTCAATAAAGGTCGAAACCAATCATAATACTATTATTTACAACGTATTCAGGTATTTCATACTTGAGAGGTAATAAAAACTAAAAAATCCGAAAAGTAGATTATGAGAACTGCTTCGTATTCAAAGATAGGGTACATTGAAACTCCGTACCGTACCTCCAAAGGGTTAATAGGAAACGGCATAGTACAACATTAAATTACGCAATTTACCTCGATATTGCTTTGTTGCATAAAATGTTGATTACCACGAGAATGTTGAACATGCCGTTGAAATATGTTAATTATTGTTTTATCATATTAAGGGATGCCAACGAATATTTCTGTTGTAGAAAAATGCTTCCCTTTACATCGTGCCTACAAAAGTAACGGTACTGTTGTACTATTGGCTGAATTATTCTTTTTGGTAATTATACATATAATCTTCAAACGACAGTTACGGTGAATATTTTAAATTTGGTGAAGCAATTTATTAACAGTTGTAACATGTTCATATTATTATGGTGCATTTATGATATCATTACAGCGGCATATTTGATATCAGTAGCTGTAATGGCCTGTCATGTTAATATTAGGCTATGTATAGATATAATTTAGTTATTTAGTATACACTTGCAGTGGAAGCGCGTTGCTAATCCGCTACAGTGGTGGTTTCTAGCTTCTCTGTTCTTAATATTTGGCGTTTTCTATAGATAATACTTTACGATGTGTTTTTGGAATGCGCTGGACTGTTTCATTGACCGAAGGTCCATTGATAATGCTGCATTCATTTTGCTGCATAATTATTTTATGTAAGGTTGTGGCGTTTCTTTTTATATGTGCTCGTTCATTTAGTGATTTTTGAGCAGCTTATTTGGTTATCGGGTATTTATTCTCCTCTTGCTATTGATCGAACTTTTTCGTTTTATTTAGAAGTGTTATTTTGTTCTTACCTGGACTCCTGTTTTTTTCTGTAGCCCCTTCAAAAACTGCATGAACTCAATTTTCTATCTAAAGAAGCCAGTAGATAAACATCTTAGAATTATATTTTCAATTCTCGGCTCGCTTTATAGACTCTGCAAACCCACCCGTTGAAGCGGAATGTTCTATGCAATGGAACTTTGATTTCTACGAGCTAATGAACTGATGGCAAAAAACTAACTTTATTACAATTATAGGTACTGGACAGTCTCGGTTAAACCGCATTCTCACAAGGTGTCACTTTTTGATTCCCGAAAGCGACATTTAAAGAAAATCGTTTGTTTTCTCAAAAATACAGGACACAAAACGTTTCAATAAAACTTTTGCTGATATTAAAATAATATTCAGATCTTTCTTGAAAGTAGTCCTGAGTAATATCAACTCATTATCGTATTCAAATTTACCCTTGCGATTTTTTTAATTTGGAACTGGAGGGTTATATTGGAATTACAAAGCCAGAGTTAAGCTGAATATAAATATTGAATATGAATCAAGCACCTCATGTATTGTAATGGTCTTGTGCCTGAAGCTCTACTCTGCTTGCAGTACAGTTTAGAAAGCAAGTCAATAAGCACGGAGTTGGGGCGTTTTATGTAGCTGCAATACTAAGCTTAAATTTCATTTAATAAATGTATTGGAAAAGAGGTGCCAGTATTAATAAATGAATTGAGTAAAGAACGCAAAGGGCAAAGCTTGTTTTTCACAGAGTTGAATTAATTAAATATTAGGTTTGGGCAGAATGAATAGCCAAACAAAAAGAAATAAATAATCACAAAAAGGTTTGCTATGTGCAGGTCAATGAAGCGTAGATTTCAATATAGCTAAGTAGGTCAAATTGTGAACAATGTAAAAAGGTATAAGAAGCCACAAAAGTGATCATGTTGCAACGAGCAATTAAGAAGGCAGACCAAAAGACAGAAAATAGCAATTGTGAGAAGTAGACAAGACATTATAGGGCGAGTAAAAAGCAAACAGATGTACATCGAAAGCATTTATAAAGGAAGTGAACTCTTTAGAAGCATCAATGCAATTACGCAAATGAACAGAGCACAGCAAATAATAAAACTTGTAGTGGCGCAAAGAGACATCTTGACAATTAAAAATGTAGACAATATTTTAGAAATACAAAATGTTTAAATTTAATAATTTGCAAGTAAATTTATTTCAAAATGTAATTGATTTGAACTTGGCTAATTTCCGTTTGTATAGTAATACATTAGTATTTGTTTATATCCGACTTTAAGGGAGAACAAATGAATTAATTATAGAAGCTTATGAAATTTTGTGCTCCATTTTATACAATAAAATTAAATATTTTGAGCTAAAAAGTGTTAAGCAAGTGTTCAAGTTCATATGAGAACGTTTTTGGCGATTTCCGCAACAATAAATAATTTCACCGAGAGCATATCCAAGGTTGCGATCGCCATCCCACATCAAGATTACGAAGAAGGATTCCAGCCGAAAATAGGGTCCAGGACCAGGGCATTCTACTGCGACGCATCAGGCAGGAGCGCAGGACACAGACCAGCAGCACAGTCACCGGGGCAAACTGTTCCAGATGAAGATACGAGTCGGGGCCCCCTTCCGATAATAGAATCAGATCTTAAGGTACTGTGTAAACCTAAAAATACTAGTGTGAGCATCCAGAAATTTGTGTACATGCGAGACAATACCGTACTGAACAAGATTCAAGCATCTTCAAGCCTCCAGCGAGTCGAGTTGTGAGGTTAAGTGGAAATTAAACAATTGCAGAAATTCAATCGGCGTCCCTTCTGACGTCATAAGACAAATTAATTCCTGAAACAAATGATAATAATAACCGCCAAAGCACTACGATTTAAATAAATATGTGTATTTGGAAATAATTCGGGCGCACAATGGCCTACCAGTTTAGGTAAAAAGTTACAAATTATTAGGAATTCACGCTTTGAATAGAGTTGATTGTTCTACCGAGCTAGCGTTATGAGAATAAAATTGCAGATAAATAAAATACTATTTATTTTGAGTCAAGTAAATTAAAAATACAAATCAGCAAGATTATTTTAATCAGTTTAATCAGTGGTACATATCAAACCATAGAAGTATATACAGTTTTAGCCTAATCCGATGGCCAAGCTTTTTAAATCATAGAGTTTCGTATTAACGCTATGACATGTGAACCTAGTTTTCATATTTTAAGGTATTTTTATTGCAAAATATAGCCAGCGCTAACATATTATAGTTAGCTTATCGTTACTATGTTCACATTGTTAACAAATAAGTTCCGTTTGCTGATTGCTTGGAATCACATAACCTCACTTATTTCACTGTTCGGGTGCATGGAAAATTAGTTTGCAACCTTAATTGAACAGATGAGCTGTGAAGGTTAATATGAATCAGTGAACAGAACAAAGCAACAAAGGGAAATTCGCGTCGCCAAATACACGGCGAACGAAACAAAGAACTCAAACATCTGTTCACCAGCAAATCGCCTCGATCCTACAAAAATTTTAAGTATTAATTTGGAGATGAGTAATGTCAAAAAGAATTCTTAAAAATCCTGTGTGTTACTTCATTGCGTGATTTTAATTATTTTTTAATGAAAAATAAAAAATCATTTGTCAAAAAACATGTATATTATCGAAAGTTAACATTTTAAAATTACAAATCAATACGTTTCGCAATTTTTGATTGCATCTTCAGTTGTTAAAATTAGTTGACGGTATTTATTACAATTCTGAAAGGAGCAAACAAAAAACAAGTAGAATTAGCGAAAACATTCCTTTCTAAAAACCTGCATACTTACATAATAGTTTTAATTGTAGAGTCATTTATTGCAAGTTGTTGATGATTTTGTGTTTAAATTTGAAATTTAAAAAGAAACACTTTAAAACTTAGTTAAAATTTTTAGCGACTAAGAAATTTACATTTAAAATTTTAATTAGAACGACGTAGGCGCAAACATGTTAAAAAGCTGTCGCTTGTAGGGGTGAAATTGTTTAATTAAATTTACAGTAATCATTTCGTATGGAATGCGAATGTTTGAATGCATACAATAAGTGAACTTGAATAAAAGCATGCAAGGTTATTTCCTAAAAGTACATTATCGCGCTGCGCAGTCGGTTTGAAAATATGTACAAATGTTAATAATAAGACAGGGTTGTATTAAAGTTAAAAATTTTATGAGTTTTGAGAATAATTAAAAGTAAGAATTATGAGTTAGATTCCAAAAAGGTTGTTTATAAGTTTGAGAAGTACAAAAACACCCGATATAATTTATTTGAATAAGTTATGGTAAATAGAACTTAAGTTATCTATGTCTGTTTTGTAATTAATGGTGGTTGGGCTTTTTTGTATTTCTATCATCTCCAAGCAAAGGCGTTTTTTTAAATTGCTCTCTCTCTATGTAGGATAGTGGGTGTATTAAAGTTGAAATTATGAAAGTGTTTAGTTGCGTGATCAGTTAGGGCTGTTTTATTGGAAGAAGGTGAAATGTGGTTAATTTTGACAGAGTATTTGTGTTGATTAATTCTGTTTTTTAATAACTGTTTTGTTTGACCAATGTATGTAGAGGTACAGTTGTTACAATTAAGTTGGTAAACTACTTGAGATTCCATATTAGTGTTGGTTTTATCCTTTAAGTTATTAAAAAACATATTACCTAGGTTATTGTTGTTATTAAATGCTGTTTTTATATTATGCTTTTTAAGTTCGGTTTCAATTTTTTCAGCAAGATTGGGAATGTATTCAATAGAAACATATTTATTTTTTGATGAGTTATTTGAAATATTGAAATCATTGCCTAAGCAGTTAGGTTGTAGGGAAATGGATTGGTTAAGTTTATTTTGGTTTTTGATTTTTTTAATTCGGAAATTGATATGTTTATTGATGAATTCAGTTGGATAATTATTTGTAACAAGAATTTGTGTAATTAGTTCTAAGTTTTTTTTATGAAATTGTTTTGATGATAACTGAATTGCTCTGTCAACTAAACTATTTATTACGCTGATTTTATATTTGATTGTTGTGTTAGAGTTATAATTTAAGTATCTGTTGGTTTTAATGCTTTTTCTGTACCAATTTGTTAAGATAAAACCATTTTTTTGTCTGAAAAGTGTAAGGTCTAAAAAATTTAAAGAGCAATTGGAATTTTCATTTTCTATAGTAAATTTAAGTCTGGGGTGTACGTTATTAAAAAGGTTAAAAAATATTTGTTTGTTTTGAGTGTCTGTAGCCATAATGATGTCATCCACATATCTTAGATAAAGAGAGAAATTGGTATTGTGATTCAGAATATTAGTTTCGATATCTTCCATTACGAGGTTAGCAATTGTTGATGAAATAGGTGAACCCATTGCACATCCAAACGTTTGAGAATAAATATTATTATTGTATGTAAAATAAGTTGTATTTAAAACAGATTCAACAGCGTTGATAAAATCGTTTAGTGGTATGTTTGTATGTTTTTTAATTTTATTCCAGTATTTTTTTATAGTGCTTAAGGCAAGATCTATTGGTATGTTTGTGTATAAGGAGACAACATCTAAAGAAAACAGAGTATGGTTTGGATTAAGTTTAGTGTTATTTATATGTTCTTTGAATTTCCATGAATCTTTAATGCTGAATTTATTAAGGGAAGTAATATTAGTTAATATTTTTGAAAGAAATTTAGATAGATTGTAAGTTGGGCTCATGTAGGAAGCAACAATAGGTCTTAAAGGTATATTGACTTTATGTAATTTCGGTAAACCGTATATTTTAGGTGGAAGTCCGTTATGTGAAATTAAATTTTTATAAGTTGATTTGTCAATGTAATTTTTATCGAGAAAGTTTTTAATTATTTTATTGTTTTTATTTTGAATAATTAATGTAGGATCTTTGAGTTCTTTTTTGTATGTATTAACATCGCTTAACAATTCAGTCATTTTTTCATGGTAGTCGGATTTTGTCATAATAACGGTTTTTTGTGTTTTGTCTGCAGAAGTTATTATAAGGTTTTTATTGTTGTTTAAAAATTTTTTGGTTTCTATTATATTTTTAGTGAGTGTTTTGTTGTATTGTAGTTGAGTGAAAGTAAGATTTTGTTGATTATTTTTATTGTTTTTAAAATTAGTTAAAATATTGCAAATATTAGCGCGAATAGAATTTTGTTCATGTTGTGGTAAATCACTTATTCCGTTTTCAATATTACAAATTATATTTTCGATTGGTAATTTACTTTTAGGGTTGTAGTGTTTAAATTTAGGACCTAATTTTAATACATCAATAACATTTTCTGGAATTTTGATATTAGTTAAATTATAAATAAAATTATTTGGGTTTTCGATATTAGTGTTAGTGTGCAATGGGTGTTTTAATTTTAAACTTTTAGACATTGTTTGTTTGCCATTACTGGGAAGCGACAGGTTAATATTAATTAGTTGGTTAATTTTTTTATTTAACTTATCGTGTATTTTTGTTCTCAAACTTAGGTTTTGTTTTATTTTTGTTGCTAGAAAGTTAATGATAATATTTTTATTTGTGAAATTATTTAAGATAACATGCATGCTTTTTAGTTTAAGTTTTAAAGTGTTTAGATAGCTATAATTGTCTTTAATTAATAAAGTCAAATTTTTCATGGCAGTTTTGTTTTGATTATCTAAAAATTGATTATAATATTTATGATTTTGAAATTTAATATGAGTAGTTTTTAAACGTAAAAATTTTGGTATTAAGCAATTATTTTTACAGGCTTTAAGAAAATAAATGCGTTCGCTTACCTTTACAATTGCATTGTTAATTTTACTGAAATTTCTAAAAAGTTCCTCCTGTTGAACTCCATAACTTGATCGGATGAAATTGTAGAAGCCAACGTGTGGTATTGGGACGTCCATTTTGATGTGATGAAGTGCTGATTACCAAGTTGGTTTATGGGGTCAATAGTTATAGATGTATGGCCGGTACCAGATTGTAGTTGATATGAAGAGGTTCCTCAACCAGTAGGGCGAATCTTAGTCTCCAGATGCAGATTCGTAATATTAGTTTGAAATAATAAATGACATTTATAATTTTGAATATTAATTTGGAGATGAGTAATGTCAAAAAGAATTCTTAAAAATCCTGTGTGTTACTTCATTGCGTGATTTTAATTATTTTTTAATGAAAAATAAAAAATCATTTGTCAAAAAACATGTATATTATCGAAAGTTAACATTTTAAAATTACAAATCAATACGTTTCGCAATTTTTGATTGCATCTTCAGTTGTTAAAATTAGTTGACGGTATTTATTACAATTCTGAAAGGAGCAAACAAAAAACAAGTAGAATTAGCGAAAACATTCCTTTCTAAAAACCTGCATACTTACATAATAGTTTTAATTGTAGAGTCATTTATTGCAAGTTGTTGATGATTTTGTGTTTAAATTTGAAATTTAAAAAGAAACACTTTAAAACTTAGTTAAAATTTTTAGCGACTAAGAAATTTACATTTAAAATTTTAATTAGAACGACGTAGGCACAAACATGTTAAAAAGCTGTCGCTTGTAGGGGTGAAATTGTTTAATTAAATTTACACTAATCATTTCGTATGGAATGCGAATGTTTGAATGCATACAATAAGTGAACTTGAATAAAAGCATGCAAGGTTATTTCCTAAAAGTACATTATCGCGCTGCGCAGTCGGTTTGAAAATATGTACAAATGTTAATAATAAGACAGGGTTGTATTAAAGTTAAAAATTTTATGAGTTTTGAGAATAATTAAAAGTAAGAATTATGAGTTAGATTCCAAAAAGGTTGTTTATAAGTTTGAGAAGTACAAAAACACCCGATATAATTTATTTGAATAAGTTATGGTAAATAGAACTTAAGTTATCTATGTCTGTTTTGTAATTAATGGTGGTTGGGCTTTTTTGTATTTCTATCATCTCCAAGCAAAGGCGTTTTTTTAAATTGCTCTCTCTATGTAGGATAGTGGGTGTATTAAAGTTGAAATTATGAAAGTGTTTAGTTGCGTGATCAGTTAGGGCTGTTTTATTGGAAGAAGGTGAAATGTGGTTAATTTTGACAGAGTATTTGTGTTGATTAATTCTGTTTTTTAATAACTGTTTTGTTTGACCAATGTATGTAGAGGTACAGTTGTTACAATTAAGTTGGTAAACTACTTGAGATTCCATATTAGTGTTGGTTTTATCCTTTAAGTTATTAAAAAACATATTACCTAGGTTATTGTTGTTATTAAATGCTGTTTTTATATTATGCTTTTTAAGTTCGGTTTCAATTTTTTCAGCAAGATTGGGAATGTATTCAATAGAAACATATTTATTTTTTGATGAGTTATTTGAAATATTGAAATCATTGCCTAAGCAGTTAGGTTGTAGGGAAATGGATTGGTTAAGTTTATTTTGGTTTTTGATTTTTTTAATTCGGAAATTGATATGTTTATTGATGAATTCAATTGGATAATTATTTGTAACAAGAATTTGTGTAATTAGTTCTAAGTTTTTTTAATGAAATTGTTTTGATGATAACTGAATTGCTCTGTCAACTAAACTATTTATTACGCTGATTTTATATTTGATTGTTGTGTTAGAGTTATAATTTAAGTATCTGTTGGTTTTAATGCTTTTTCTGTACCAATTTGTTAAGATAAAACCATTTTTTTTTGTCTGAAAAGTGTAAGGTCTAAAAAATTTAAAGAGCAATTGGAATTTTCATTTTCTATAGTAAATTTAAGTCTGGGGTGTACGTTATTAAAAAGGTTAAAAAATATTTGTTTGTTTTGAGTATCTGTAGCCATAATGATGTCATCCACATATCTTAGATAAAGAGAGAAATTGGTATTGTGATTCAGAATATTAGTTTCGATATCTTCCATTACGAGGTTAGCAATTGTTGATGAAATAGGTGAACCCATTGCACATCCAAACGTTTGAGAATAAATATTATTATTGTATGTAAAATAAGTTGTATTTAAAACAAATTCAACAACGTTGATAAAATCGTTTAGTGGTATGTTTGTATGTTTTTTAATTTTATTCCAGTATTTTTTTATAGTGCTTAAGGCAAGATCTATTGGTATGTTTGTGTATAAGGAGACAACATCTAAAGAAAACAGAGTATGGTTTGGATTAAGTTTAGTGTTATTTATATGTTCTTTGAATTTCCATGAATCTTTAATGCTGAATTTATTAAGGGAAGTAATATTAGTTAATATTTTTGAAAGAAATTTAGATAGATTGTAAGTTGGGCTCATGTAGGAAGCAACAATAGGTCTTAAAGGTATATTGACTTTATGTAATTTCGGTAAACCGTATATTTTAGGTGGAAGTCCGTTATGTGAAATTAAATTTTTATAAGTTGATTTGTCAATGTAATTTTTATCGAGAAAGTTTTTAATTATTTTATTGTTTTTATTTTGAATAATTAATGTAGGGTCTTTGAGTTCTTTTTTGTATGTATTAACATCGCTTAACAATTCAGTCATTTTTTCATGGTAGTCGGATTTTGTCATAATAACGGTTTTTTGTGTTTTGTCTGCAGAAGTTATTATAAGGTTTTTATTGTTGTTTAAAAATTTTTTGGTTTCTATTATATTTTTAGTGAGTGTTTTGTTGTATTGTAGTTGAGTGAAAGTAAGATTTTGTTGATTATTTTTATTATTTTTAAAATTAGTTAAAATATTGCAAATATTAGCGCGAATAGAATTTTGTTCATGTTGTGGTAAATCACTTATTCCGTTTTCAATATTACAAATTATATTTTCGATTGGTAATTTACTTTTAGGGTTGTAGTGTTTAAATTTAGGACCTAATTTTAATACATCAATAACATTTTCTGGAATTTTGATATTAGTTAAATTATAAATAAAATTATTTGGGTTTTCGATATTAGTGTTAGTGTGCAATGGGTGTTTTAATTTTAAACTTTTAGACATTGTTTGTTTGCCATTACTGGGAAGCGACAGGTTAATATTAATTAGTTGGTTAATTTTTTTATTTAACTTATCGTGTATTTTTGTTCTCAAACTTAGGTTTTGTTTTATTTTTGTTGCTAGAAAGTTAATGATAATATTTTTATTTGTGAAATTATTTAAGATAACATGCATGCTTTTTAGTTTAAGTTTTAAAGTGTTTAGATAGCTATAATTGTCTTTAATTAATAAAGTCAAATTTTTCATGGCAGTTTTGTTTTGATTATCTAAAAATTGATTATAATATTTATGATTTTGAAATTTAATATGAGTAGTTTTTAAACGTAAAAATTTTGGTATTAAGCAATTATTTTTACAGGCTTTAAGAAAATAAATGCGTTCGCTTACCTTTACAATTGCATTGTTAATTTTACTGAAATTTCTAAAAAGTTCCTCCTGTTGAACTCCATAACTTGATCGGATGAAATTGTAGAAGCCAACGTGTGGTATTGGGACGTCCATTTTGATGTGATGAAGTGCTGATTACCAAGTTGGTTTATGGGGTCAATAGTTATAGATGTATGGCCGGTACCAGATTGTAGTTGATATGAAGAGGTTCCTCAACCAGTAGGGCGAATCTTAGTCTCCAGATGCAGATTCGTAATATTAGTTTGAAATAATAAATGACATTTATAATTTTGAATATTAATTTGGAGATGAGTAATGTCAAAAAGAATTCTTAAAAATCCTGTGTGTTACTTCATTGCGTGATTTTAATTATTTTTTAATGAAAAATAAAAAATCATTTGTCAAAAAACATGTATATTATCGAAAGTTAACATTTTAAAATTACAAATCAATACGTTTCGCAATTTTTGATTGCATCTTCAGTTGTTAAAATTAGTTGACGGTATTTATTACAATTCTGAAAGGAGCAAACAAAAAACAAGTAGAATTAGCGAAAACATTCCTTTCTAAAAACCTGCATACTTACATAATAGTTTTAATTGTAGAGTCATTTATTGCAAGTTGTTGATGATTTTGTGTTTAAATTTGAAATTTAAAAAGAAACACTTTAAAACTTAGTTAAAATTTTTAGCGACTAAGAAATTTACATTTAAAATTTTAATTAGAACGACGTAGGCACAAACATGTTAAAAAGCTGTCGCTTGTAGGGGTGAAATTGTTTAATTAAATTTACACTAATCATTTCGTATGGAATGCGAATGTTTGAATGCATACAATAAGTGAACTTGAATAAAAGCATGCAAGGTTATTTCCTAAAAGTACATTATCGCGCTGCGCAGTCGGTTTGAAAATATGTACAAATGTTAATAATAAGACAGGGTTGTATTAAAGTTAAAAATTTTATGAGTTTTGAGAATAATTAAAAGTAAGAATTATGAGTTAGATTCCAAAAAGGTTGTTTATAAGTTTGAGAAGTACAAAAACACCCGATATAATTTATTTGAATAAGTTATGGTAAATAGAACTTAAGTTATCTATGTCTGTTTTGTAATTAATGGTGGTTGGGCTTTTTTGTATTTCTATCATCTCCAAGCAAAGGCGTTTTTTTAAATTGCTCTCTCTATGTAGGATAGTGGGTGTATTAAAGTTGAAATTATGAAAGTGTTTAGTTGCGTGATCAGTTAGGGCTGTTTTATTGGAAGAAGGTGAAATGTGGTTAATTTTGACAGAGTATTTGTGTTGATTAATTCTGTTTTTTAATAACTGTTTTGTTTGACCAATGTATGTAGAGGTACAGTTGTTACAATTAAGTTGGTAAACTACTTGAGATTCCATATTAGTGTTGGTTTTATCCTTTAAGTTATTAAAAAACATATTACCTAGGTTATTGTTGTTATTAAATGCTGTTTTTATATTATGCTTTTTAAGTTCGGTTTCAATTTTTTCAGCAAGATTGGGAATGTATTCAATAGAAACATATTTATTTTTTGATGAGTTATTTGAAATATTGAAATCATTGCCTAAGCAGTTAGGTTGTAGGGAAATGGATTGGTTAAGTTTATTTTGGTTTTTGATTTTTTAAATTCGGAAATTGATATGTTTATTGATGAATTCAGTTGGATAATTATTTGTAACAAGAATTTGTGTAATTAGTTCTAAGTTTTTTTTATGAAATTGTTTTGATGATAACTGAATTGCTCTGTCAACTAAACTATTTATTACGCTGATTTTATATTTGATTGTTGTGTTAGAGTTATAATTTAAGTATCTGTTGGTTTTAATGCTTTTTCTGTACCAATTTGTTAAGATAAAACCATTTTTTTGTCTGAAAAGTGTAAGGTCTAAAAAATTTAAAGAGCAATTGGAATTTTCATTTTCTATAGTAAATTTAAGTCTGGGGTGTACGTTATTAAAAAGGTTAAAAAATATTTGTTTGTTTTGAGTATCTGTAGCCATAATGATGTCATCCACATATCTTAGATAAAGAGAGAAATTGGTATTGTGATTCAGAATATTAGTTTCGATATCTTCCATTACGAGGTTAGCAATTGTTGATGAAATAGGTGAACCCATTGCACATCCAAACGTTTGAGAATAAATATTATTATTGTATGTAAAATAAGTTGTATTTAAAACAGATTCAACAGCGTTGATAAAATCGTTTAGTGGTATGTTTGTATGTTTTTTAATTTTATTCCAGTATTTTTTTATAGTGCTTAAGGCAAGATCTAGTGGTATGTTTGTGTATAAGGAGACAACATCTAAAGAAAACAGAGTATGGTTTGGATTAAGTTTAGTGTTATTTATATGTTCTTTGAATTTCCATGAATCTTTAATGCTGAATTTATTAAGGGAAGTAATATTAGTTAATATTTTTGAAAGAAATTTAGATAGATTGTAAGTTGGGCTCATGTAGGAAGCAACAATAGGTCTTAAAGGTATATTGACTTTATGTAATTTCGGTAAACCGTATATTTTAGGTGGAAGTCCGTTATGTGAAATTAAATTTTTATAAGTTGATTTGTCAATGTAATTTTTATCGAGAAAGTTTTTAATTATTTTATTGTTTTTATTTTGAATAATTAATGTAGGATCTTTGAGTTCTTTTTTGTATGTATTAACATCGCTTAACAATTCAGTCATTTTTTCATGGTAGTCGGATTTTGTCATAATAACGGTTTATTGTGTTTTGTCTGCAGAAGTTATTATAAGGTTTTTATTGTTGTTTAAAAATTTTTTGGTTTCTATTATATTTTTAGTGAGTGTTTTGTTGTATTGTAGTTGAGTGAAAGTAAGATTTTGTTGATTATTTTTATTGTTTTTAAAATTAGTTAAAATATTGCAAATATTAGCGCGAATAGAATTTTGTTCATGTTGTGGTAAATCACTTATTCCGTTTTCAATATTACAAATTATATTTTCGATTGGTAATTTACTTTTAGGGTTGTAGTGTTTAAATTTAGGACCTAATTTTAATACATCAATAACATTTTCTGGAATTTTGATATTAGTTAAATTATAAATAAAATTATTTGGGTTTTCGATATTAGTGTTAGTGTGCAATGGGTGTTTTAATTTTAAACTTTTAGACATTGTTTGTTTGCCATTACTGGGAAGCGACAGGTTAATATTAATTAGTTGGTTAATTTTTTTATTTAACTTATCGTGTATTTTTGTTCTCAAACTTAGGTTTTGTTTTATTTTTGTTGCTAGAAAGTTAATGATAATATTTTTATTTGTGAAATTATTTAAGATAGCATGCATGCTTTTTAGTTTAAGTTTTAAAGTGTTTAGATAGCTATAATTGTCTTTAATTAATAAAGTCAAATTTTTCATGGCAGTTTTGTTTTGATTATCTAAAAATTGATTATAATATTTATGATTTTGAAATTTAATATGAGTAGTTTTTAAACGTAAAAATTTTGGTATTAAGCAATTATTTTTACAGGCTTTAAGAAAATAAATGCGTTCGCTTACCTTTACAATTGCATTGTTAATTTTACTGAAATTTCTAAAAAGTTCCTCCTGTTGAACTCCATAACTTGATCGGATGAAATTGTAGAAGCCAACGTGTGGTATTGGGACGTCCATTTTGATGTGATGAAGTGCTGATTACCAAGTTGGTTTATGGGGTGAATAGTTATAGATGTATGGCCGGTACCAGATTGTAGTTGATATGAAGAGGTTCCTCAACCAGTAGGGCGAATCTTAGTCTCCAGATGCAGATTCGTAATATTAGTTTGAAATAATAAATGACATTTATAATTTTGAATATTAATTTGGAGATGAGTAATGTCAAAAAGAATTCTTAAAAATTCTGTGTGTTACTTCATTGCGTGATTTTAATTATTTTTTAATGAAAAATAAAAAATCATTTGTCAAAAAACATGTATATTATCGAAAGTTAACATTTTAAAATTACAAATCAATACGTTTCGCAATTTTTGATTGCATCTTCAGTTGTTAAAATTAGTTGACGGTATTTATTACAATTCTGAAAGGAGCAAACAAAAAACAAGTAGAATTAGCGAAAACATTCCTTTCTAAAAACCTGCATACTTACATAATAGTTTTAATTGTAGAGTCATTTATTGCAAGTTGTTGATGATTTTGTGTTTAAATTTGAAATTTAAAAAGAAACACTTTAAAACTTAGTTAAAATTTTTAGCGACTAAGAAATTTACATTTAAAATTTTAATTAGAACGACGTAAGCACAAACATGTTAAAAAGCTGTCGCTTGTAGGGGTGAAATTGTTTAATTAAATTTACAGTAATCATTTCGTATGGAATGCGAATGTTTGAATGCATACAATAAGTGAACTTGAATAAAAGCATGCAAGGTTATTTCCTAAAAGTACATTATCGCGCTGCGCAGTCGGTTTGAAAATATGTACAAATGTTAATAATAAGACAGGGTTGTATTAAAGTTAAAAATTTTATGAGTTTTGAGAATAATTAAAAGTAAGAATTATGAGTTAGATTCCAAAAAGGTTGTTTATAAGTTTGAGAAGTACAAAAACACCCGATATAATTTATTTGAATAAGTTATGGTAAATAGAACTTAAGTTATCTATGTCTGTTTTGTAATTAATGGTGGTTGGGCTTTTTTGTATTTCTATCATCTCCAAGCAAAGGCGTTTTTTTAAATTGCTCTCTCTATGTAGGATAGTGGGTGTATTAAAGTTGAAATTATGAAAGTGTTTAGTTGCGTGATCAGTTAGGGCTGTTTTATTGGAAGAAGGTGAAATGTGGTTAATTTTGACAGAGTATTTGTGTTGATTAATTCTGTTTTTTAATAACTGTTTTGTTTGACCAATGTATGTAGAGGTACAGTTGTTACAATTAAGTTGGTAAACTACTTGAGATTCCATATTAGTGTTGGTTTTATCCTTTAAGTTATTAAAAAACATATTACCTAGGTTATTGTTGTTATTAAATGCTGTTTTTATATTATGCTTTTTAAGTTCGGTTTCAATTTTTTCAGCAAGATTGGGAATGTATTCAATAGAAACATATTTATTTTTTGATGAGTTATTTGAAATATTGAAATCATTGCCTAAGCAGTTAGGTTGTAGGGAAATGGATTGGTTAAGTTTATTTTGGTTTTTGATTTTTTTTAATTCGGAAATTGATATGTTTATTGATGAATTCAATTGGATAATTATTGCATTTTTGTAACGGAGAAACCAGGGCCACGACAAAATACAGCGGGCAAGGATACAATATTACAAATTAAATTATAATTAACGGAAGGAAGCATCCCAGAAAAGCGGGATTGGTCTCAAAAGTCTTATAAAAATAGCGCGCAACCAATCGAAGCAAAATAAACTTATTAACATACGCCATAAGAGTAATGCTTAATTAAGCTTTACGCGGAACACGGAATTAGAAATTCCAAGTTGAGCTAATCTTTACCAAAACATAGCAAATTGGGTGTCGTTAGAATCGACATTTCAACGACTATTGATTGCGACTCAAATCAAGTCGATAATTGATCACGCCGCTCAATTAAACGCTATAAATCCGAAATATATCGAAATCGGGCAAAACATCCCTTCTACTTCGACCAATGAGCGTCGAGATCGCGTTTGACAAAGGACTGGCTCCTTTAAATAGTCAGACGCTAGCAGTAAGAAATCACGCTGCCTCGGCGGGTCAATCCAGCAGCAACTCAGCCAAGGAGAGTCCACCAGCAGCCACTTCAGCTTCCAGGACCACCAGCAGCCACTTCAGCTCCAGGACCACCAGCCGTTTCATCTACTGGACTTAGCTGTCTGCCGCATCTTCGTGGACTTAGAGCCAATCCACTTCATTGGACTCTGCTGTCTGCCGTCTTCGTGGGACTTGGAATTCGAGCCACTTCAGCTTCCAGGACCAGCTAGCAGCTCCAGCCTCTCCAGAGCCTATCACCCTCGTGGACTTAGAGCCAATCCTCCGCATTGGACTCTGCTGCCTTCCGTCTTCGGACAAAGTTGGGAACTCGAGCCACTTCCGCCAGCCGCCGCCTCCGCCAAAGGAGATCCGCACTGCCGCCGACGTTGCCGCCGTCGCTGCTCACAGTCCGCCGCCCCGTCGCCAGTCGCCACCGCCGCCGCTGCCACCGCAGAAGGAAGCCGCCAGCCGCCGCCTCCGCCAAAGGAGATCAGCACTGCCGCCGACGTTGCCACCGCCGCTGCTCACAGCCCGCCGCCCCGTCGCCAGTCGCCACCGCCGCCGCTGCAACCGTCGAAGGAAGTCGCCAGCCGCCGCCTCCGCCAAGGAGATCCGCACTGCCGCCGACGTTGCCGCCGCCGCTGCTCTCAGCTCGCCGCCCCGTAGCCAGTCGCCACTGCCGCCGCTGCAACCGCAGAAGGAAGCCGCCAGCCGCCGCCTCCGCCAAAGGAGATCAGCACTGCCGCCGACGTTGCCGCCGCCGCTGCTCACAGCCCGCCGCCCCGTCGCCACCGCCGCCGCTGCAACCGCCGAAGGAAGCCGCCAGCCGCCGCCTCCGCCAAGGAGATCCGCACTGCCGACACCGCCGCCGCTGCAACCGCAGGAGGAAGCCGCCGGCACCACCTCCGAAGGACCACACCAGCTTCCAACTGCGGATGCCCATCCGCCATTTTCTTTTCTTTTTCTGTACATATATGTTACCTAGTTCTAAGCTTATTTGTATGTTAGTTAGTGTAAATATAATAAACTTTGTTCCAATCAAATCCAGTGTCTAGCTGAGGGTAACGCCCAACCTCCTCTTCCGAAACCGACGCCATTGAAGTAACCCTACCGCTGAGCATAGACGTAGGCTTGTTAAGGTGTTTATATCGCAATTTAATTTAGGTTGCTTGATATACAAATTTACTTGGCAAGACCACTCAGAAGTGTTCAAAAAACATGAGAAGAAACTCTCGGAAGTAACGAATCCAATCGGAGTTTTAAAATTTTAATAATTAACTTTAACCGCCAGAAGCTAAAGAGTTGCCGTGAGCTTTTTTTGTATTTTAGTGTTATTACTATTTAGAGCTTTTTTGAATAAAAAATTGTGCTTAGTTTTGCACGGTTGCATACAGAAATCATAGTTCCTCATATAGGTTGAAGGGAAATCAAACGCAGAGGGCCTGCGTTTATCTTCATTCCCAGCAATGTACAGGCTCATGAGCAACATTCATGTTAATGTGCAGCTTCTTTAAATAATTTGTCAATATCATTAAGATTGCGGATGTACAGATAACTTTCTCGTTTTCTTGTAATATTTTTATATATTTAGTAAAAATAAATCTTTAGTATTATTGTTATGACTTATATTAAAAGAGGAGTAATAGAAACTGTTTGAAATATTGATTATTAACGGATTTATTGTGTTATAAGTAAGTAGCAACACTTGTAAAATATGATTTCGAAAACTTGTTTAGCTGTATAAAATTTTAAATCGTTAAAAATGCAAAGGTCGGGTCTGTCCAACAAAATTTTGTGTAGTTTTAGTTGTATGTTTGCGAAGTTTTCAATTACGATTTTAGAGGGAGCGTATGGCCGGTTAGTAAGCGTTTGCTCTTGCAGTCGCAGTCGGTTAGTAGTGAGTTAGAACCTCAGACTCGAACAGTGGTTACATCTTACTCTCTTCGGACATCATACAAACACCTTTGGTGATCGTGACTCCCGTGAAAGGGCATTCTTCTTTAATTTAAGACTTAACCTAGCCACTTTTTTCGAGCGCTGCCGAAGAAAGCTTATTCGACGGCACTCAGTGTGTGAATCTGAGCCTATACTAAGAGGAAGAAAAAGGAGCAATTTTACTGAATTAGCAAGAAATTTGGCCAAATGAAAACGGTTAAAATTTGTTCTCATGGACTGTCGTACTACAGTTTAGGGATGTGCGCGTGACTTGAAAACAGTTCGGCCACCAATATTTGGAAATCGGGCCGTGAATGTGAGTGAAAGTTTCCAAGGCGTGATTCATGTTTCACGTTAATTTCACATTAAATATTTAGTAACGAATAACAGGCTCTAGGGTGCCCCGTTCCCCCGCTGCCCACCCATGTGGAAGATATACAGTTGGAGCGAGAGGTCATTGTACTTCAGTGTGGCAGCCTACAGCCACGGAGATTCGCACCTGTGTTGTGTTGTAAATGTTGTGTCTACAGTGAATCGCTTGTGTGCGTCTCTAGGCGACCAAGTAGAACTTACTTTTAGTTCCTTGAACGAAAAAGTACTTTTAATCTTAGGAATTAAAAGTGTTGCCTAGTAACATATACTTTCTTGTACTTGTATCAGTAAGGAAAGCGGTACTTCCAGTGACAGCTTTTGGTATTAAAAGTAATGTTTTTGAAAACGGTTGCAAAAAATGTTTTGCGAGAAATTAGTATTTATCCAATGTTGTAACCTATTGTAGTGGATTCATTATTTTTTTTTGTGTCTACTATTCTGATTGCCACATATCACGTAAATTATTTCACTTGCAAAACATATCTTATTTTAGTGTCTTTAGTTCTGTTGCGGGTCCTCTATTGGTTTAAAATTTAAAGATGTTGGTCTATCTGAATTTGAATTTTCAAATAAAAGCTGATGGTCACGTCGTGAGTAGAGGGTCACGTCGTGAACGTAAGCCAACGTGAGCGTGAGTGTGTGTGAACTTGAGTGTTTAAAGCAAGTGTGAATCGTGCGTGACATGAGTCTCTACTACAGTTGCCGTGAAACAGATTTAACGTGAATAATTTGTTTATTAACATCTACTTATTATTTGTTTATTACTTAGTCAATGTTTCGACTTAAAAAAATTAGTAATTTCAATTGAATAACAAGCATTTGTTACGATCTAAAAGGAGTTTTACGACACCCCGCCGGCACATACAAAAACTAAACGGCCGGCGTGGACGATATTTTACAAAATCGGCACAAAGACTCACTTAGGGCCGCTACCCAATCCACAACAAGATAATGCCGCAGTGGAGCGAGGAAGAGTTCTTCACGAGATTACGTAGGGGCAACGGCCAAAGGGGCGGTAAACACTGATAAAATTAAATAGGCGCCACTTGGTTTCATTAACATAAACGTAAATACAAGGGTAGACCCAGAGAATACCGGGATATTAAGTGAGCCTACCTTCTAACTTTGCACTTTAGCCAAAATCCAGAACTCAAGGGGAATGGAAAATAGAAGCAGCTTCGTGACCTTCAGCAGCGGCAAGCGTTGCCAACTTACCTGTAACGCTCAAACACTCAGGCTTCGCCGTAAATTCATCTTTACACAGTAACCTAAAAATGGGCATGCACAAACCCGTCGTAAATTATAAGGCCTCGTTTAAAATACCAGTAAATTGGTCTCACACATGTAAAATTGGAGATACACAGCAAAACAAAAGGTTAACACACAGATATGGACTAAACTAAATATATATAGCTCAGCTGGGAGACGCTTTATCTTTATCTCTAATTATAGTTAAGTGGTCACATAAACTCAGTTGTAGAACAAACCCTGGTAGGCAGTTATGAATTTTGTCATACAACAGGCCTTGGTAGGCCGTAATGAATTTAGTTATACAAAAGGCCTTGGTAAGCGAATGAATGAATTTAGATATATAACACGCCTTGGTAAGCTGTAATGAATATTGTTATACAACAGGTCTTGGTAAGCGGATGAATGAATTTAGTTATACAACAGGCCTTGGTAAGCGGATGAAGGAATTTAGTCATACAACAGGCCTTGGTAGGCGGTAATAAATCGGCCAAGTTACACTGCGGTTACAGAAAATGCGGACAAATTAGGCCAGCGCAGATAAATAGAATTAGTTATGAATGACAGCGGCCCAGTTACACTGCGTTTGTAGCAAATGCGCTCAAATTAGGCCAGCACAGATAAATGAAATTAGTTACGAATGACATCGGTCAAGTTACACTGCGTTTACAGCAAATCCGCTCAAATTAGGCCAGCGCAGATAAGTAAAATTAGTTATGAATGACAGCGGCCCAGTTACACTGCGTTTGCAGCAAATGCGCTCAAATTAGGCCAGCACAGATAAATGAAATTAGTTATGAATGACATCGGTCAAGTTACACTGCGTTTACAGCAAATGCGCTCAAATTAGGCTAGCACAGATAAATGAAATTAGTTACGAATGACATCGGTCAAGTTACACTGCGTTTACAGCAAATGCGCTCAAATTAGGCCAGCGCAGATAATTGAAATTAGTTATGAATGACATCGGCCAAGTTACACTGCGTTTACAGCAAATGCGCTCAAATTAGGTTAGCACAGATATATGAAATTAGTTATGAATGACAGCGGCCCAGTTACACTGCGTTTGTAGCAAATGCGCTGAAATGAGGCCAGCACAGATAAATGAAATTAGTTATGAATGACATCGGTCAAGTTACGCTGCATGCACAACAAATACAGTTACAAGAGTTTAACTGTTAATGCTAATTACACACACACACTACCTTATTGGGACCCGCCGAGCGATGGCGTGTCGGCAGCTAGCGACTTGTCCACTGCAACCGACGTACAGACGAAAGCGTGGGAGGCAAACGGCACCTGCAGATATTCCAACAACGTGGCGAAGACTGAATTACGTCCCCATCGGGACAAATAAACGGCGAGACCGAAGATTTGGACAGCTTTGCGATATTAATTCCCAGTTTGGGAGAATGGCTTTTTCACGGCACTACAAAATTATGCAAAGCTGACGGTCATCCGAACGCACAAGGCACCACAGCTCACTCCACTCGCCAAAACCACCTCTCGCTTTGACAGCCCAAACACAAGTCCAACAATTAATAAACAGCGGTACAACGCGGCACAAACACAGGCCGAAACTCGCTGTACCAGCAGAAAAACATCGGCCGCCTACTCGCCGAAGTGCGTCGGCAGCAAATCTCACACTACACGATTGTCCTAGCTGGCGACCCGAGACTGACTATTGGGAAAAGAGACGCCACGCTTAGTTTCGCGCTCAAACTCGCTGTCTGAGACCTGCAGATGTAACCAATGAAAACGCAGTAAGCCTCGCATGACGACCGCGAAGCAAGCCGCGCGCGAGAGAGATCGACTGAAGTTTTTATTATTTAAGGAAAAGTATCTCGCTTGCTCCAATTGACTGGGTTTTTGAAAAAGCTGTAAACCAGCGCTCTTAAATGCGACGGGACGTGAACAGCTGCACAGACGGCGGCATAGAGATTAGAGCGGTTGCGCTAAACCTTTTTAGAAAACGGAAAGATACGTGCGTGTCAACGTTAGAATTTTGGATATTAATAGCTGAAGAGTTATACGGTAAAATATGATTGAAAGGCAGATTCGCCAAATTTGTACCAAAACTGCTCCAATAGGCTACGTAACTATAGAAGTTAAATAAAAATAAAATGGCCTGACGCATTTTCTCTTTCTGGTTTTAAAAATACTGATGTTAATATTGCAAGAAGAAATCCGAGTAACTAAAAATTGTTAAAATGTTTTTCTCGTTCTATTATATTACGTAATAAATCGCGTTCTTGTAATTGAAATTAAAGAACAATATTTTCAAAGAAAAGAGGGAAGGATGGATCAGCTGAGGAATTCAGATATTAGAAGACAAATGGTGGTTGACAGGGTATCACGGAGACCGTTAAATCCAAACGGCTTATATGGTATGGACACTTCAATGAATGCTAGAATAGCATTGGCCGAAGAAATTGATGTCATGGAATTCTCCACCAAGATTGAAAAGGGAGACTTAGAAAAGCCTTAAAAGAACAAGTAGCTAGTGTCCAGTAGATGATTACAAGTTTAAGGTTGGAGAGGTCGGAAAAGAAGAAAGTTGGGATACTTAGATAGGGTGCTGCAAAACGTATGGAGTAACTCCATGTTGCATTATCAAGAATGTGCGTGTTATATTTTTGAAGACCGTTAATGAACTTCAAAACTGGCGGCACTCGTAACATTGTTTAATTACAAATAACTAACGTCGCTTGGTTTCCATGAATATAACACTTAATTGATTTATTGACATGTAACCTTACTTTTATAATATTTTCAACATAATTTTTGAATTTTTACAGTTCTTGAATTTCTTTTCGTTACTTGTAAAATTATACATACTTAGCTCGCAATACCGAATATTAGAGACATTAAGAATCAACTTAAAACTGGCGATAAAGTTCCTAGTTATGCTGCATATTGTGATAGTAGATACATACTTATTTAATTACACTTAAAACTGAATTTTATTTTAACAGATGAAAAATTTTGTATAAGTCCTTTATAATCCAAATTTTAAGTAGTTCGTGTTCAATACTAGTTGTTGTGAGCTCAACTATATACTATTGCGACATAGTGTATGGTAAGTTTTAACTGATTTAAATTTCGAAAATAATATTTGGTGGTTGCATATAGTTTGTTTGTGAAAATTAATTCCTAGGTATAACATTATGTGTAGAATGATAAAAATATTCAGTTATAAAAATACAAAGATAAATTTAAGTAGAAGAAAAATATCAAAATTATTCAAAGGTGTATTTAGTAAATTTACAGATTAAAATTCAAATACAGTCGAAGAATTCAGATTAAGAAACAGAAAGGTTATAACATATGATTTACATTACTTGAATTAAGGTGGAAAGTTAATGTCGAATAATATTTAAAGAAATCATTCAATATGTCAGGTATAAGTATGTGTAGTGGCATATTATTTAGGAGTGTTCAACTAAAAAAAATGCATGAAATATATTACTATGGGGAAAATCGTACGACACTCATTAATGACCAATAGAAAAATTAGTTCACGAGCCGTAACCAAGACAACTAAAAAATTTCTTGGAAATTTTTTGTAGGTAGACATTACTTCTTTTTAGGGTTTGTGTCGTTACGATTTTCTTGCCGAATCTGCATTCGAGCATTAATTCATATCCGGAAATAATTTTTCGTGCATTCCAACAACGTCCTAATTTGCCCTCGCGTCCCGCTCGGGCAAATTAATACGACGTTGTTGCAATGCACTCAAAAAATTTCCGGAAAGAATTAATGCTCTTATGAGATTATATGTGAAAATTTATTATTATAGACAATAAAAATTTGTTGAGAAAAAAACATGTATCTAAACCTAGTTTGTGGAAAGCCAAAATTTGAAAATGAAACCCTTTTGTAAAGTGATTTTTTTTATCTGGTTTGTGTATGAAAGGGTATACATGGTATAGAATTGGCGAGACGAGAAAAAGAGGTGAATTTTAAGGAAACTATATGATGGGTTTATGGAGGAGGTGCATGATAGGAGTAAATAATACATTAAACTGCTACAATCTACAAAAGTATTTTCTGGAATTGGGTGCTGTACTGAGTTTATTGTTAATTAATTACATCATGTGAATTGAATAACCGGCGTTGCATTTATTGGTGGTGGGCCTCATTGAGTTTCTTGTTAGAGTAAACATCTTTGAATTGGATGAAAGATTCTTCATTTACTAGTATTGTACTTCATCAAGTTTCTTATTGGACTGGACGTCTTGTTACTGGGTTATGGACAAGAGAAATTACAGTTACTGGTAGTATTTCTTGGCAAACTTGTTGGTGGAAGTAATGAGGATTCTGTCATAATTGGATGAAGGACGTTTGCAGTTATTGGTAGTTGATTGCCTCTATACTTGGGTTAGTGCGCAGATGAAAAACTTCTGTAAGCAGATACAATACACCTGGATCAGTAAAGAGGTAGATTGAATTTCTTGGACAGGTGACTAACAAGTATTTGTTGAAAGAGCTAAAAGTAAAGCATTAATAAAGTTAAGTGAAGTAATTATAAAAAGGAACTACTTACATTTTTCATGTTTATTGAATGGTAGGTGTTGTAACAAATATGCTTTTGCCTGATTTTCCACTTTCATGGTCATTTCACATTGCCAATTATCCAACTGTCATAGAATTTTTGAAGTAAACTTTCATTGAACAATACTATGTTTCGAATGTCATAATAATCTTTATAATGCATGAACCAACCTGATTTAAGAGTAATTGTTCTACTAGAGCTGGAAATATTTAATAACACCAATAATCAATAATTTATTCAAAAGGGCATATAATTTACATACATTCATCTAACATTGAAATTTGCTATAAGCTAGAAAATTAATATTGTACAGGGTTATAGCAATATTATTCACTAGTGTCTACTGCTACCGTTAAACAAAACTAAATTCTTAGAACTACTGCCACATTCGCAGCAAATTTATTTTGAAATATAAATTTATAGAATTGCGTTGCTCATCAGCAAGTTTGATTGCGTGTCAGTCTTTGTTGTGCTGATGTCTTTCAATCTCATGATATTATACCGCGGTTTCTTTAAAATTTGAATAGAAATGTGTTAAGTACGAGGCTTGTTCAATTGAAACCCATCTTTGGTCAGGTTAGCCTTGGAAACAATTGTAATCACTCAACTGACGTTTTGCAATGTTAGTTGTGTTTGTAAACGTCACACTGATTAGTTCCTATCATTTGTATTTGACAGAGATTTTCACGACAATGCTCGGCCTCATGTTGCCAAAGTAGTGAAAGAAAATCTACAACGAAAGAAATGGAGGATATTAGAGCACCGCCCTATAGTCCCGATTTATCGCCCTGCGATTTTCACATCTTTGGGTCACTGAAAAAGGCGTTAAAAGGTAATCGTTTTCAGTCGGACGAAGAAGTACAAAATGCCGTAAAAGAATTCTTCAAGCAGCAGCCACAAGAATTCTTTACGCAGGGTATACATCGGTTGGTGAAACAATGGGATATGTGCCTTAATTGTAGTGGTAATTATTTGTAAATATATTTGCCAATAATTTTTTTCTGGACCAAAGATGGGTTTCAATTGAACAAGCCTCGTACATGTTGTAATTTGTATGGCGCTATATCCACCAAAAAAGTCAACTGGTTCCAACAAGATGCGACAAGAAGACATAAGGGTTTTACAAGGGGTTACATAAAGCCATCTGGTAGCCGCAAGATTCAGCTGTGCACTAGGTAATCTAGGTAGAAGCCAGCAATGTGCAGGTTTGCGCAACGTTCTTCCCTGTGTGTGCGCCCCACTTAGGTTCCTCCAGATGAACGAAATTGAAGGGCCGAGGACGAGCGTAAAAGAGGGACGGCCTTGATCCCCTTTTCTGTTTTCTCTCAGACTTGCATCGAGCAATCTTGGGACCCGGAGGGATCCAAGCAGCCACACCTAGTGGCCAGTCTAAGTGACGAGCGGCCAGTCCGCTTTTTTGCTTGCTCTATCCTAGAATCAAGATCTCTCCGATAATACTGGTGGACCGTATCTCACTTGCCTTGTAGCAGTTCTCCCTGTACGTGTTCCAGCATATGTTAGGGTGAAGAGGTTCACCCTATCCGTTAGAAAATGCTCTTGTATGTAGCTTTTTGAATTTGCAGGATCTCGCTTTGCTCGTCCCCCAAATCCCACGCGTTACAAAAAATGAAGCATTTCCTAACTGGTTTTATAAAGAGCCATTATCTGTTATTTATGTTTTGTTTTTTTTACTCCATATGCTGATATGTACATGATTTGAATGACGAGCAAACTCTTTAGCTGCGTGAAGGTTCTATGGTAAAAGGAAACCCAACCAAAATCATCAATCTCCACAATTTAGGAGATTGGACCAAAGGTCGAGGGAAACTAAATATTTGCCACCAGCTCCAATTGTAAATGGAGGTTTTCAAACAGATCTGAGATTGAATGTTCGGAACGATGTTATTCAGATTTTTGCAAACGAACCTGGTAGCAGCAGACTAGATTATTTTAGAACACTGACTAGTGCTAAATTACACAACTTTTCTAAAATTTAACCGCATATACTCGAAAATCGGAATTGGAATCTTGTATATTTTTGAATGAAAATATAATATTTAATGGCGCTGCAGTCAAACATGATTTCCATTTAAGAAAATGATATTACATAATTTCTCAAAAATAAGAGAAACTAGATACTGACATCCTCTTAATTCTTGACTTTCACTAGATAAAAATTGTATGAAATGTCCTCTATATTTTTAAGTAAGGAAGATATTTCACGGTTTAAACTTTTAAAATTAAAATTAGCAATGCAAAATGTCTAGATCCGGTTCTGTGTAATAATATTGAAGTAGAATACCGTACCTACCCTACATGAAACTAATCATAAGAACCCCTCTATTATTGCTTACGTCTACGTATCTTAAAATTAGTTAGCGCAGATAGTTAATTTGTAGCCGCTCGTCATATTTAATGAAGGTAATGTGGTTAGCCTCACGCTTCACAACGTCACAAGATATGTGCCCACCTACGCAATATGTGTTGTATAAAAGGACATACTCAACAATGATAGAGACAACAGAAACCAGAAGTCAAGCTTGCAATTCCAAATCAGAGAAGCCTACATTTTGCCAATCTAAGTGATGCCCTTCTAAACTATATCTAGAGCACCTGAGTGGGATAATTATAAATTTGTTCTACGCATATACGTAAAGGTACAGACATATTAACCAAATTGATTTGCTAAAATTTAATGCTTTAAAGTATAATGAAAGCCTATATGCACAAATTAAATATTTTTCTAAATTTAAAACCTTTAGAGACAAGGTGACATTTTCGGCTTTAAAAAAGGAGCCCCTATTTTGAAAACCAGTTCTAATTCCAAAGTGAGGCTATTTGGAGTTTTAAAAACTGGAATTGTTTAAGTGTTTAAATTTATTTTTTAATTTATTTACTTCGCCTAATCGGCTTGTACAAGCAGGATTTATGAACTGTGAGTTGCTGTCTTTTGCGGAATAGTGCTGGACAGTTGAAAATTATGTGTGAGGCTGTCTCCTCCTCTTCCTGACATAACCTACAGAGTATATCCCCTCTGTATATACCCAATTTTTGAAGATGTTTTCTCAGGTGGCAGTGTCCTGTGACTAGTCCTACCAGCCGTCTAATCTGAGTTCGTCCTAGATGGAGGTCAGTTGTTAGTCTGCGGAAAGTCGTTCTAATTATTTTCTTCCCCAGTGTTTGTCCCTGTGTGGCATCCTTGCCTAGCGGTCCATTTTTCTATCGCTGTTCGGATGCTTTATTTGGTTATACCAAATACATGTTCTGGGTCTTTAAATGGGGTAGATGCACTTGTTTTTGCGAGAGCGTCTGCCGCTTTGTTTCCCTCTATTCCTGTATGCCCTGGCACCCAAATGAGCCGAACAGTGTTATTTTCAGATAAGAGTGTCAGGTGATTTAGGCATTCTCTTGTTAGCACAGAGCTGACATGACGTGATTCAAGCGCTTTTAATGCCGCTTGACTGTCAGAAAGTATGCTTATGCATTGTTGGGAATACCCGCGTTTTGCATTTTTCTGGATGCTTGAAAGACTGTGGCTTTAGTGCCAAGAGATACACTAATGTCCTCTTTTGGTCTTACGCCATATATTCCAGCACATGTACTCTTTGTTGTTCGGGATCCATCTGTGTACCAGACTAGCCCGTTTAGCAGGTGGGTCGAGGTTTCTTGGGTGTCATTGTGATCATACCTCACAGTGAAAGGTTTGTCAAGAGAATACTTTGGAAGGCTGTAGTCTGTGCCCATTTTTAGGATGGAGTTGACTTCGCCCACTTCCTGTATCCGTTTGTGTCCGCAACGTTCCTGGTTGGTGTCCCAGTTTCCAGTGGATTTCATTATGTATGCTCCAATCGGGGCTTTCCCTTTTAGATATTTGTCTAGAGGTGTTAGTTCCAAGAGAGCTTCCATAGATGTTGTTGGAGTGCTGTTCATAACTGCACTGATGCACAGACATGCCAGTCTCTGTATCCTGGATAATTACTGTTTTTTCGTTCTACCTTTGGCCACCATATCAAAGTGCCATAGGATATCACGGGTCTGACTACTGTTATGTAGTACCAATAAACCATCATTGGTTTCAGTCCCCATATTATACCAAACAAGCGTCTACCCATCATAAGGGCCATTTTTGCTTTGTTTGCTTGTTTTATCTAGGTGTGCATTCCAGCTCAGTTTTGCATCTATGGTATTTAACTTCCTGGCCGACCTGAATTCTTTTACCAAAGATTGTGAGGTTGTTGAAAACCTCTACATTTCGTTTCTTAGTGAAAGGTGTTATAGATGTTTCGCTAGGGTTTACCTTAAGGTTTTCCCTATTACATGACCTTTGATTAATGTTCAGTACCCTTTGCATGAGAGCCGCAATGATAATTGGATACTTGCCGCTTATGATAATGACTATGTCATCTGCATAGAGTTGGGTGTAGAAGCCTTCATCATTAAGTGTCTGCGGGGGATCGATTACTACCATGTTCCACAGTAGTGGGGATAGAGCACCACCTTGTGGACAACCTGTGACAGAACGTACCTTGAGGGATTCTTCTCCCAATTCGGCCTGTATCTGGCGTCCCTCTAACATGGTATTTATCCATCTGTTTGTGATGTCGTCAACGTTATGTCTTAGAGTTGCAGTCATTATATTGATTCGAAGGAGGTATTATCAAATGCTCGCTCTATGTCCAAGAAAGTAGCTAGAGCTATGACTTTGTTTGTGATCGACACTTCTACCCTACTAATTATGTTGTGAAGCGCCGATTCGCATGATTTTCTTTGTTGATATGCGAATTGGCTATGATGTATGGGGTTGCCTTTCAATGTCCCATCTCGTATGTGCCTGTCTACCAGTTTTTCCAAAGTCTTTAAATAGAAAGGCATTAGGCGGATTGGTTTGTATGCCTTTGGAAGGGTGTACGATGCTCACCCTCGGTCTCCACACCAGTGGCAAGTAGTTTCCCGCTAGGCATAAGCAAAATATATTAATTAGCATCGGTACCAGAAGGTCTATTCTCCGCTGCAGTAGAGCGGGGAAGATTCCATCTGGTCCGGGCGATTTATGAGGTGAGAAGAATTTTACAGCGCACTGTACCTTGCTATGACTGATCACTTCCCTAGCAACCTTCCACTCGTCCCTCGCGGGTCTCTTCGAGAAGTTGCTAGGAACTGGCTGTGATGTCATGTCGGCCTGATCAACCATCAGTGCTCCTGGAAAGTGTAATTGAATTAGCATTTCCAGGGTTTCCGTTTCACTGATTGTGTATTCCTGTGTCGGTTTTAGCATGTTCCCGAAGCGTGCTGTTTCTGTGGTGTCTCCAATGTCCCCACAGAAACTCCTCTATGAGTCTGTTTTTGCTTTCCTCAGAGCTTTGTTATATTCGGTTAGAGCTTGGGCATGTAGGCCGCACTCTCCGTTATAATATTTTATTTCATACTGTTCGGAAAATATAACTTTGCGTCATTAAATTGAGTCCGGAAAGTGGAACATTACATCACAAGGAAAGTGTTGCTAGGCAACGCTCCCCGGCCTCTTGTCTTTTTTTACAAAAAATTTCATAAATTTTGATAACACGTTTATTGGAAAAAATCCCCTCTCCAATGGGGCCCTCGGGGTTCCGCCACTCTCCAAGGGGGTCCTCGAGGCTCTGTCCCTTTCCAAGGAGGCCTCGGGGCTTCGCCCCTCTGCAAGGGGGCCCTCGGGGCTCCACCCCTCCCCAAGGAGGCCCTCGAGGTTCCGCTTGCCTCCAATGCAAAAGCAAATGCCGGCGCTACCGTAACCCGCATTCGCTCAATCAGGACATCGGGTCTGCAATTGTGACGGACGCACACGTCTGGATCGTTCTCTTTTATTATATAGAGGATTAAAGTCAATAGGTCGATAATATAAAACAGTATGAAATAAAACATTGTACGATACACTGCAGTAAAATATTATTAAAAGAATCGTTTAGAAATTCCAGACTCGGCTCGTCCGTAAACATCTAAACTCGTACTTTAATAGGTCATTTTCCGGCTTTGTAAAGTAAATTACTATTACAGTAGAAGTCCGTTGGGATAGTCTTTATGGCCGGGACAGAGAATTTGTGAGACGAGCTCGAAGAGCGAGTCGAATAATTCTGGCGAGGTAGTAAAGGCCCTAACGGACGTGTATTGTACAATAGTTTGTGTAATACCTATATAGAATTCGGTCATACCTATCTTTTTCTAATTTATTTTCATCAAAACCCTAGATTTGTGTAATAACGTTTTAGAATTATTGAGAGCGCATGGGACGTTGCAACTGTTGTTTATAAATGTCATTTATTTCCAATTTTGTGTATGGCTGTAAGCAGGTGACAAACGTCACTGTGACGTTTGACACACAATTTGGCAGGCCGTGGTCTTTATGGACACTTTTTACGGCCTGCAACCGTAAAGAGGTTGCTTACGTAGTAGTAAACAGTTCTCAAAAAAATCTTTAACAAGGAGGTATTACAAAAAAATAGTTTTCGTGCTCGTTTTCTCAGGTTTGCCAGGTGTTCATTCCACCATATGACCTTCCCGTTAGTCTGTCTTTTCCTTAGTCGACAGTTGTTTTCATATAAGGTTAGTATAGCGTCATTCATTTGGTCCACAATTACCTCAATGTCTGCTGGTGTATGGATATGGGTTTTAACATCACATAACTTGCTAAAAAGTTTCTCCCTGTATGCAACCCAATCAGTTTTTCTGGGATTTTGATAGGTTACTGTTGCGTTTTCAAAATCTGCCATTGCAGATAGTGTAATCAGTGGTCTTCACTCATATTACTGAAGTAGCATCAAAAACCGCAAGTACAACATTCAATATCCTTTAAACGAATGTAAACTTTATACAATCAATGTTTCCAACTGGAAACGCCCACGGCTTCGGCCCGCCAACAGATTACGTTACTAATAACTATAGTGCTCCGGAAAATCACGGATTTACATTTAATATACCAGGTGCTCAAGGTCTCCACCTTTCCCAACAAGCAAGTCAATCCAACCTGCAACCTGCAATGGTGACCCATAATCAAACACTTGCTTTACCCGCATTTATACCACCCCCCAATGCAGCCCCAGAATCACAGGCAATGCAATATAACCCTAATCACCAGACTTCTCCTGAAATAGACAACCCTACAAACTATGGAAACACACAGCTTGAGAATGATTCAGACATAGATGAAATAAACAACGATACGGAACAAGAAAACTCAACTAACACTAATCACAAGTGGCAAACGACTAAAAAAAGAAAATGTACACAACAATCTAATCCCAGTAACATTCAACCCTACCAATTAAATACATCAAACAGATACGAAATTCTCTCGCATGAAAGAACCACTAACGATAACGACATCCAATTATCCAAAATCCCAAAACCCCCACCGATCTACATTCACGGTGTAACTAATTACGAGAAAATGATAGAAAATCTCACTCAAGTGCTTGAAATAGAGCAATATTACACTACAGCAACATCCAATGACACCGTTAAAATCAACCCCTTAACTGTAGATTCTTACAGAAAACTAATGCGTCATCTGAAGGATGAAAATATAATACATCATACCTACCAACTTAAGGAGGATCGAGCATCCGAAACCTACATCACTCTATTCCGATCGAGGTCATAAGGGCGGAGCTAGCAAAGCAAGGTCATCAAGTCCGAAATATCATCAATGTTAGACACCGAATAACTAAGCAGCCTCTCTCTCTTTTTATGGTAGATCTCGAACCATGTGAAAATAATAAAAAAATCTTCGACGTCAAACATTACAGCAATATAATAGTATCAATCGAGCCCCCCAGAAAGAAAAATTCTATTCCTCAATGCTTGAGATGTCAGGAATACGGACACACCAAAACATATTGCAACAAACCCTTCATCTGCGTCAAATGTGGCGGTGGACACCAAACATCCACTTGTAAGAAAGATCGTACAACCCCAGCTAAGTGCGCATTATGTGGCGGTGGACCCGGCCAATTACAAAGGCTGCACTGTCTACCAAGACCTTCAAAGAGCCAGAAACACACCTTCCAAAGGAACAGTAAACAAACATCGCCCGCATCAAGTACCATTCACCGCAACTGATTTCCCTCCTCTTCCAACACCTTTTCCTAGTTCCCCTACCGTCCATCAAGGAGTCTAGCCAAATGTCTCCATCCCTCATTCCACATGGGCAAGAAGACCTACCAATCCGCCAAATCCTAACAATCCCATAAATATGCACAAAATGTTCTCAAACTTCCTCCTCGAATTCAAAACAATGTTTTCCCAACTCTTAAGCCAAAATACGATGATCTTAAACATGCTCTCCACAGTTATAAATAAAATAGCTTCAAAATGACAACTTTACTACGCATTGCACTCTGGAATGCCAACGGTATCACAAACCACGTCCTTGAGATCTCCACATTCCTACAAATACAACACATAGACATATTACTTATCTCAGAAACGCATGCAACAACAAGAACAGTTTTAAAAATCCCACGCTATAATATCTATTACGCCAATCACCCAGATGGAACAGCCCATGGCGGCTCAGCAGTTATTGTCAAAAACACCATAGTTCATCACAAACTGCAACACTATCAAACAGAAAAAATTCAAAGCTCAATCATTCAAGTTCACACCCTTCCATATCCACTAGTTGTAGCAGCAGTCTACAGTCCTCCACGACACTCCATCTCATATGCCGAACGTGAGGAGTTCCTTAGACCACTAGGCAACAAGTTCATAGTAGGAGGTGACTGGAATGCAAAAAATACAGTCTGGGGGTCGAGAATAATCAACCCAAAAGGACGCAACCTTTTACGAACAATACAAAACGACAACTTTGGATATCTCTCAACTGGAGAACCCACTTATTGGCCCAGCGACCCAAAGAAACTCCCCGATTTACTAGATTACGCAGTCACAAACGGTATAACACACACCTACACCAAGACAGAATCGAACCAAGATTTATCTACTGACCATTCTCCAGTCATCATTACCCTTAGCACCACGATAATTGCTAAGGAATCGCCTCCAAGACTCTGCAATAAATATACGGACTGGGAACAATTTGCAAACTACCTAGATGAAAACCTTAGCCTAGCTATTCGAATCCAGAACAGCCAAGACCTCGATGTTGCGACTCAGTACCTGACTACCATGCTACAAACAGCCGCCTGGCAGGCTACTCCTGCTTCTGCAATCACGAATCCTGAAGCAAATAACAACCCTCGTCATATCCGAGACCTTGTAGTAAAAAAACGAAGAGCCCGAAGACAGTGGCAGAGAACACGAACCCAACAAGATAAAACTTCTTATAATAGACTTGTCCACTGCTTGCACAACGCCTTACTAGAAGTACTCAACGACTCATTCAAAGATTACCTATCTAAACTCTCTCCAGATGACCAAATTATATGGAAGGCAACGAAGAAATTTAAACGACCGATAGTTGCACTACCGCCCATCAAAAGACCCGACAATAGCTGGGCCAGAACAGACAAAGAAAAGGCAGATACATTCGGAACACATCTAGCCGACGTCTTTACGACCCCTCCTCCCCAAGGCAATCACGACAACAACGAAATTGACTCCTTCCTGGACGTCTCCTGCCAGCTTCATCTACCCATCGCACCATTCTCACCAGCTGAAGTCCGCCATAAACTCCAATGCACCAATAAAAGAAAATCTCCTGGATACGACCTCATAGTAGGAGAACTATTACACCACCTACCACGCAAGGCAGTAGTTCTTATTACAACCATCTACAACAGCATCCTGCGATTAACCTACTTTCCGATGCAATGGAAATTCGCTGAAATAATAATGATTGCTAAGCCTGGAAAACCACCCCACCAATCCTCTTCCTATCGACCAATAAGTCTCCTTCCTCTCCTGTCCAAAACTTTTGAAAGACTGTTATTAAAACGCATTAAGGATACAACCGACCTCGACCAGATCATACCCTCCTATCAATTCTGATTCCGAGAGCACCACTCGACGATACACCAAGGCCACCGAATCGTCACTCAAATAATGGAGTGCCTTGAAACCAAAAAGGTCTGTACGACTGCACTCCTGGACATAAAACCGGCCTTCGATAAGGTCTGGCACCAAGGGCTGCTGTACAAGATTAAACTTCACTTTCCAAGCCAACTCTACTTGCTATTCAAATCGTACCTTGCTGACCGGATTTTCCAAGTCAAAATCAACAACACGGTCTCGGCCTACCATCGTATTACATCAGGAGTCCCGCAAGGTAGCGTACTGGGACCACTCCTCTACTTAATCTACACTTCCGACCTACTAACCACAAACGACACAGTGATTGCCACATTTGCGGATGACACGGCTATCCTAGCTACTAGTAAATCACCACAGGTTGCAGCCGATCGCCTCCAGCACCATTTGGACCTTCTCCAGGACTGGACCAATCTCTGGAGAGTATCCGTTAATAGCGAAAAATCTGCTCAAATAACATTTACCAACAAACAAGCAATCTGCCCACAAGCCAGATTCAACGACATCCCCCTCCCACTGAAATCAGAAGTAAAATATCTGGGGCTGCATCTCGACGCAAAGCTCACCTGGAGCACCATGTTAAAGCCAAAAGAAAACAACTCGACCTAAAACTCAAGAAAATGTACTGGTTACTGGGGCCTCGCTCTCAACTCTCACAAACAAGCTTCTTCTATATAAGGTTATACTAAAGCCCATATGGACATATGGAATACAGCTCTGGGGCTGTACAAAGGCCTCCCACACCAAAATATTACAGCGGTTCCAATCCAAGACCCTCCGCTTGATCGCCAACGCACCCTGGTACATCAGGAACAATACACTCCACACAGATCTTAACATCCCAACCGTTGCACACGAAATCCGGAGACTCGCCATTACCTGCCATTACCAACTCGCAGGACACGGAAATGTCCTCATCGAACAGCTGTCTAACCCACCCGCAGTTGCCCGCAGACTCCACCGAAACTGGCCACAGGACCTCACCCACCAACTTCCACAGCCATAACATAATATATCTGGGAGAATAGCGCTGGCTATATCCCCTCACATGACATGTAATATTCTACCATTTACTTATTACTCAACTCAAGAGTAGATTGTAAATATGCAATGAAGGAATAAAAAAAAAATCTGCCAGGAAGTACTCAATGTGTCTGTGATCAGGCAGTGACGGTTCGTTAGATAAGCGCCATTGTATTACTCTGTCTTGCAATTCAGCCGTGGCCAGGGTTATGTCAATGAATTTTTGCCAACGTCGAGTTACAAAAATGGGGATATCACTTGCCTTTTGTTGCCCCCCCCCCCCCCCCCAACTTGTTTCAGTTTAATGGTGTTACATCCCTAAAACATAGATTGTACAGAGGCATGTATTTTACCCCCTTCTTACATAAATACATGTTCTGGGTATATTATCAGAGGATCTATCATATATTAACTCACCTCTAGCTCTAGCTATCCATTGCTCCTGGATGAGGGCCACGTAGATGTCCTCAGTTTGTAACCGGATGCATAATACAGCCGTGGCTCTCCTACTCCTACAGTAGCCTCAATACATTTGCTGGTGCTAGCGCCATCTTGTTCGTCAGGGGTAGGAGCAGATAGACATTTGAACGTTGCTCTACCTAGGTCTAGACATGGCTTCATGTTCAGGTTACAGATGGTTGTTAAGAAGGTTTCGTCAATCAACATAATCAGTGTCTTGCCTTTACGCTCCAATACACTGTTGATGACTCGCCAGTTCTCTGTCTTCAGCCCCTTGTTCTGGGTTTTAAGGGTGTGGGAGCCCACATAAGTAGTTACTTTGGCCGCATTCCGGATTTCCTTGGCTGATCCTACTCTGAGCCTAGCTTCCTCCCACAACTTCGTTTCCTCGCTCTTGCAGGAGAGGAAAACTGCACCTTTATCAAAGTAGTAGTTGAACTGGGGTCCGGTTAGTTCCTCTCCGGTTTGGATTTGTCCCAACAGTGCAGACTGTATTTCTTCGACTTATGCCTTCATCAGCTGTGTCTAAGGGAAGTCCTGAGAAGCTCTAGCTATTTTTAGTCTTTCAAAGATTTCCTTAAAGGTTTCTTTCCTTACTGCATTATTATCAGTGTAGGACTTTTTTGCAGTTGCCTCGGTTTGGGAGTTCGGTGTACTCCCCTCGGACCTTTGCCTCTTTTTAGAAGTTGTAGTAGCCGGTACGCCTGAGCCGCCAGCTATTTTACCTTTCTTAACACTGCCGGTGGGAGCGTGTGAGCTCCCGTCACGGTTTTTGCTAGGTTTCTTAGGGTTCCCCCTCCTATGGCGTATGGGTTGGCCAAGAGCTTTGGCCCTCTCAGTTGCGGATTTCCGCCGCTGTGCTCCAGAAAGCCGTTGCAGTGTAACTTTTTCGATTTTTAAGGTTAGGGTGTCAGCCTCCGAATCGACGGTGGTTTCCTCCTCAGTTATGGATTTTTCAGCCACATCTGATTTGAGTGATTTCAGCAGGGCATCTTTATCCCCGCTGGTAAGGTTAGGTTCTATGTCTTCATTATCCATATTGTTCCCACGAGTATGGGGGAAGGGTGTCGACACGCATGGAGCCCCCTATATGCATGACAAGCTAAGTACAACGAGGTGCCTCAGGTGCCCCGAGGTTGGTCGCTAGGGGCCAGGCTACCTTTTGGCCATGCATGCTTTCGGCGCGCACCGTACCTTGGAATTCGTTTTTTTTTTATAGTGGTGCCCTATTTACACGAACCAGGCTGTTAAGCCCAGTTCCGAGTGCCCCAAGTTGACACTACCCCGAGCGCCGAAGGCCACTCAGGGGTCGTTGCATCAAACACTGGTGGTTTACGGTATGTGAGTAGGTCTGCGACAGCTGTGGTGCTAACCAGTAATTTCCGTAAAAGGTTGTGCTCGTTTCCCTATCCGCCATATAGAGACGCACCCGGTCTGCGCTCAACCGACATGGCAATTAAGCCATGCTCTCGGGTGCATTATAGATAAAAATTCAATATTTTTTGTATACTGTTCTAGTAGCAACTGTAGACCACCTTAGCAACGATGACGGTAGGTGCGTTTTTGTGGCCTAGGCCGGTAGCACTTACATATGCTTGGGATTCGTGTTATACGTTTGGCAGTACGACAGTATATTCTTAGTGGCATTGTTAGTCTATGTTGAATTCGAGGTTAGCATGTTAGGTTTTGGGTCAGTCTTACACAAACTAACAGCATTTTGAAAGCAAATAAATTAGGATAATTCTTTAGTAATCAAAAAATGTTTCTTGTTTTTGTTCAGTTTAGTATACAAAAAATATATAAAACACACGGCAGGTATGCATGGTTATGGCCTTGCTAGATCTAGTTCTGATGAGCTCGACCGTGATGTACTAACCCGACCATGAATGCTTAGCTACCCGCCTCATTTCGCAAATTGCTATTACGATAAAAAAAATGTAGATTGCTAGAAATATATTTAAAAATTTTAAAAAAGCCTCAATTCCTTTTTAAATAAAATTCAACTCTTAGTTTTATTGTCACTGTGTTTATACTTAAAAAAAAATGGGTTTCTTGGTACGTATAGGATTTTTGATTTTAGCACATAGTTTCACGGATTAAACAAGGTTTGGTCGTGCATTACATGGAGGAGGTCAATCTGAAACGATATTGAAATATTACCCAAAATTTACATTTGTCTATTCCTATGCAAGTTCGGAACTACCTCATAACAGCAGATATCAAATTATTCTTGCTTATACGTTAACTGGCTGCTTAAATGCAATTTTAGATGTGGTAATGAGCTAAATTTGAAAAAGTTATACTTATATTTTCATAAATTCGTTCAGTGCAAAGAAAAATTCACCTCTATGCAATGAGACATGTAATATACTAATATTTATAATAACTAAAACTTTAAATATACCCACTCTTCGGTTTAGGAACAGTGACATTGGAAAGTACTTAACTTGCCTATGTTTATAACAAAGTGGTATGAGTAAATATCAGAACAACAAACTCCATCGATTTACCTATTTTCTGTTTTACAATATAAATACCTATAGATGGCGTTACAAGCAAATATCAGTAATAATTTGATAATCTGTAAATTGGTTTGTTAAATTACTAGAGTAAGAAATTGTAAAATTTTGAAAAATTTAAAAATTCCTAAAGAATAGATTTTAAGAATTTAAAAACTACTTTCAGGAGTGTAATTTTAATTAAAAAAATCTTCCTACGTTTGAAATTTTTGTTAGTTTAGGGTAATTTAAGGTATTTTATTTTGGGTATATTTTGGTTGCGCTCTGTAGAGAAGGCCACGTTTTCATGTGAGACGAACAGCAATTCGCATTTTATGTGGGTTGATTAGATCTTTGTCCATTTTTCCTAAGTTTTCTAGTTTTTATTATATTCAAGGTGCTATTTGCTTTTGTCCTGTAGGATGGTTTGCACTTTATTTCACTCGTAATGTGCTGTTGGGTTTTTAGTGCTCTTATTTTGAGTATTGGGGTTGAATGGTTTGGCCTGATGATTGCGGTTGGAGTAGATAATTGTGGAGTAGCCGTCATCTGTTAGTGGTATACCTTAGCGTAGTCACCATTCAACAGCGAAAACAAGGACTTGCTGTCTAAGCTTTAATCATTTATCCAAACTTGTGGTAGTGGGTTTTAGGATTTCTGTCCTGCGAATGATTCCAAGCTTCCTGCTTTTTATTTTTATGTTGTTTTGGCGAGTTTTGTACCACCCTTAAATGAGGGGTGAGTACAGCCATAGCTAACTCCAACTCTAGGCAGAAAATATGGTGTGTTAAATACAATACAAAGTTAAATATAATCTATGAAGCAACAACATGTAAGGCGCCTGTCGTTAAACACAACAAAAAAACAAAACTAGCTACCAAAACTAATTACCACCTACCTTGTTAGTGACGCACTTCAACCTACATAAAAACAACTGAGCCAGGTTCGCAGCATGAATACACAAATGAAATATAAACCAGTAACATTAAATACACTTTCCATAATCAACAACGAGGTAACCAATATCCAGCATAAAAGAGCTGGAGGCTGAACTAGGCCCAGCATGAATAATTAACAACAAAATTGAATTTAAGGTCATCCAAACTATTAAAATTTAAACCACACAACAAATTAAAATTTAAAAACTCGAGCCAACGTAACTTGACAAAAATTGAAATTCGGAAGCAATGCAAATGCCCGAATAATTTTTTCTTTACTTGCAGCTTCCGTCAATTGCAAGGGTCATGCCGTGAGCCTCAAGGACGCTCGAAAAAATACTCATAAGGTAATAATAATAATAAATTATAATAATAATAAATAATAAATTTATTCTTTCATTTCTTTTTTATAATGTACAGTAAATGTAAAAAATAGAATGGCACCTGACTATTGTCGTATGTGCCAACAGAATTTTTTAAAACTAAATCCAATTAATATAAATATAAACACAAGCATGCAAAAAGTATGAAACTGAAAGGTTTATAAACCAATTGGTACATAAGTATATAAGGTTAATACAGCCAACAATGAACCAATAGAAAAATCTGAGGGAAAGCAATTTCAGGGAATCTGTTTCATTATTTGAAGTAATATCTGAGTATATGTTTTGAATCTGTCAAAGCTCTGGTAGTTTGATTTCTTTTTTTATTTTTTCAATATTTTCTTTAATGAATTTATTTACTCTTGATGAGAACAGCTCTATGCTATTGACCACTTTCATATCGGCAGGAAGCATATTATACATTTTAGGACCGATGTATGTTACAAACTTTTTATCAAATGTACGTGTAATTTGTGCAGGCTGAATATCCTGACGGGCAGCAGATCTGGTATCATAACTATGTTCTGCAAATTGCTGAAGGTTTTTATTTTTGTGTATAAAAATACAAACATTTTTTAAATATAATCCTTTGAGGTCCAATACATTTAATTCGTCATATATTAAGTTGGTAGGATAGTGTCTCTTTTTCCCTAAAATAATTTTTATTATGAATTTGTGTACAATTTCCAAAGATTTAATGCTTATATTATACCCACCACCCCAAACTAATATTCCATATTGTAAAATTGATTCTGTAAGGGCGTGGTATATTGTTTTAAGAAGGTTTTTATTAAAAAGACGTCTTATTTCTAAAAATATAAAAATTCAGCAACATGAAATGATGAATTACCAAAGCATCAAGCGTTGCACAAAAGATGGTCTGCTACTGTGTACAATTTGTTAATCGAAGGCTTTCGTAGAACTGTTATTTCTTAGGCGATAGCCCATTACTGATAATTCAAACAGCAAGCTGAAGTCAATGTTAGTACTTACGGGGTGTTTAAGAGGCACTATCTTGCGATCCCAAGTGGGTCCTACCAGACTCGGCCTGAAGATGTTATATTGGACCTTAAATCGTGTACAGATGAGCTGTAGGCGCCGTTTGCCACGAGGAATTCAGCCAAAGGAACTGAACGCTGGCAACCCCAATTATCTGAGCTTAATCTGCTGTTGCAGGCACGAATGCCGTGAACTTGGAAGAAGGCCTGTTACAGGCTAAAACGGCATTTACGACAACGCGCCTGCTCGTAACGGTATTTACGAAAAGACACTGTAAAGCTAGACGACTAGCGCGTACAATAACTTACAAAATCGAAAATCTAACTCACATAGGACCGATGCAAAGCCCATAACAAGAGGTGCCGACTAGGCTCAGTGGAGCGAGGGGTAGTCCAACATGAGATAACACCAGGGCAACGGCTTAATAAACGGTAAAGAGATTTAAATTGATTAGGCACCACCACAATTCCATCACGATAAAAAAGAATGCACAGGTAAACTAATTGAGGAAGAGAGAAGCATATGACGAGTTTACCTTACGGCTTTAAACTTGACAGCGAGCCGGTTTAGCATCAACGGACATACCTTTCTAAAATCCACTTGGTCAACTGCCCAAACTCTTCTTACAACTGTAAAATATAATTACACAAAACGCATGCACAATAGCCAAGAAAACCACAGTTAATTAACATGAAATGTATTGACCAAAATAGTTGAATAAGTAAAAAATGAGACATACCAATATATAAAGTGTATATACGGCAGTTCGGTAAATTGCGCAACATTTAAAATTTATTTACATAATACAGCAAATTTGACATTAACTGTGTAAAACGATATGAACAGTAAACTCTAAACAAATGGCGGTAATAAGGGCGAGTTTCAGCTATACTAAGTAGCGGTTACTACACATGACAAGGACCACTGCGTAAAGCTGTCCGATATTTCGATGAAGCACTCTGTATATATGGTAAGTTGCACACTAAACGTTAATAAACAATACAAACAATATGTGTAAGGAACTTGACTGGTCAATAGCTGATGTCCTAAGCTGCTGCAACGGCTACCGTCTACCAAATACTGCATAGGACGAGACGGGAAGAAAATACTGCGACATCTCAACGAGTTGCGGGAGCGACAGGAGCTGAACACCTGTAGATTTATCCTCTCATACGAGACGTAATGCGAAGTTTGCACGGAAAATCACTGAAAGAAAGAGTCTGCTACTCCGCGGCAAACACGGAAACTCAATAGGCTTACGATAATCGACACCCAAACGGTGACTCACGCCCACGCAGCAAAATAGTCCCATAAAATGCTTAATGCACGGCCAAATGTCTTGAAACGACTGGAGTCCGAATAACACTCTAACAACGTTACTCGCACATACAGACTAAGAAGGCACACCCCCGCAAGGGGAACTGCGGAAGGCCCACTTCAAAACCAACTGTCGCTTATGGAGGCCGGGATGCAACTGAACTGCAAATGCAGCGCCAGACAGCGCGCAATCGATAAAAGGTCTCGGCACAGCCGAGCTGTAGCTGGCCCTCTCTCTCGCACCCATGGCCGCTGTCTGATAAATTCGCCCCAAAAGCACGCCTCAAAGCAAGCCGTAGACGGATAGCTATCTGTAAACTAGCGTGCCAACGAACGACGACGGCAAGCGGATAACACAGCTGCGTAAGCTAGAAAACTAATAAATGCTCGCACATAACTCGATATGCTAAAATGCAGGCGAAATAATACGAAAAACCCATATACAAGTGGAGTAGTAATCTAGAAAATACCCTAATTAGCAGTACGTTTGTACCAAACTAAAAATGTTCTAACAGACTACGTGGAAGCAATAACCTACATGGAAGCGGTAGACCACATGAAATCAATAGGCCACATGAAAGCAGTAGTCCAGCCGGAGGCAGTAGGCCACATGGAGGCAGGCTTAACTACTAAGAAATTAAAACTCACAAAAACACTGAAAAGGAAAATCACACCATAGCTGAAAATCGGCCTGATCATGTCTGCACGCCGCTGTGCATTCGTCAATTAAATTGTTTTTGCATCCCAGCCGCCTTCAATGTGAGCTGGTATAAGAAGACCGCAACTCAAATAGTTTCGATCCAGGTGCGCTCTTATCGGAGATCGAGTTCTTTTCGGAAAAACCCAAAATTCTATCGCCCGAAATAAGCGTGCGGCAAATAAAATTATAGATGTGGCTGCATCAAGGAGCGGGATACCAAAGTATGGCATAAATGGAATGGGGCGTTATAGTTTTTTATTGCGTATGCTGAGCTGTCTTCGCTGTTATTTTAATTTTTGAATTTTGAGGATCCCTGAGCACATAGTTTTGATAACTTTCAATTTATGATTAGTATCTACTTTTTGAAAAGCTCTTATAGAGGGAGCGATTTCTTGTTCGAACTTTGGACGCTTCATTCTTCAGATTGCTTCTAATGTTGTAAGATGCATTTTTGGGGTGTTTTTTAGGCGCTTTAAAAGTGGATTTATACTCAAATATCGAAAATAATCGGATTCAGCATTTATGTGGTGGTTTTTTCTACTTGTTGTAATTCGTGTGGTTAAACCAGAATCTCACAGTATTTCAAGAACAACTAACTTTTTGGACGCATGGTTTTTCATCTAACTTTCTTGCACGTTGCTTGAAGTATTATTGGATTTATTTCGAGCGTAATGTTATCTTCAAGTGATTCCCACTTATCCGCAAATGATTCAATCATCGTGAATTCACCAAAGTACCAGTGGAGCTCCTGTAAATATATGTAGTCTGCTCGAGTGCACCAATAGTGGACCATGGCTGGATCTCATCAGGGAGTAATCATCTCCAGCATAGTATGGTATGAGTTAGATTAGATACACTGTTCTTTGTAATACTGAAGTGAGCAGAGCCTATATTCCACGCTAAAACAGACATAGGATACTCCGCTGAGCCTTCCTGTTAATGCTGATTACTTACATTTGTCTTCGATTCATAATTTGTAATCAGCACGCACTTGCTTCGCTTAATCGCTTTCGAACGCTATTAAATTGTATTTTTTCTTAGCTTCATTCATTTAACATTATTTATTTTGTTAAATATTTAATCGAAAATTAATTATGTGTTTTATATAATTAATACTATTGAATAATGCATTAGATATAGGGTAACTTCTGAATGTTCCTATTATTTTATTTAGTTTGGAATTTGCGTTCCTACTTGTAAGTTTTCTGGTTTGGACTCCTTCAGATATAAAATTTGAACTAACTCAGGTAACCCTATTAGACTGTATATTACGTATATGAATCTCTTCACTAATTCACCCACAAACAGGCAGATATGCTTTTAGTGTTTTTGAAATGTATGTTTTTCTTTGATAATCAATACTCTTTATTTGAATGAAAACAAATGGATTGAAGTTCCACAATACCAATCACAGCTTTGTAAAGCAGTGACTAGCATGTTTATAAGTATGCATTAATTACGAAGTAGTAAAAAGTAAAGGACTCACCCGAAATTAATTAAAGTATCAACGATGCTGCACCATTGAACGCTACATTACTGCGTTTGCTTTGATACAGCGATATCATAAATGATGAAAACAGGTGATGAAGTTATGCTCGCCGCAAAAAAGATTCACTCCAACGAACGGGTAGTTTTTATCAACTGTTTTTGGGAAAAGTTTTGGGATGAAAACTTCTCACATTATTCACAAGTTGTTAGACATTAGCTCAAATGGAATTATATATTGTTGCGGATGGTTTTATTTACTTTAAGCTGGGACATTGCGGCTGCGTTTTGAGGCACAGCTGAGTGCCTTCTCAGTCGTTTCATATCTAGGTAAGATTCTAGTACATGCATAATAAAGAAATATTTCAAATTGTGTAAACGTAACGTCATTTATCTCAGAAATTGCTTGCTATTTTCAGGATTTATGGAAAGTATACTAACTATTTATATTAAAATGTGATAGTGGACTATTTTACTTGATTACGATTAGAAATGCCTCTTAAAAATTCACACTTAAAAGTGTACATTAAATGAAGTTTGTTGCAATGAGATTAAGTGACGATTTTAGAGGTAATAGCTTAACGCTGAAAAATTGATGCTTAATGTGAGAAGCTCATATCGTTAGTTTTCGTAGATTAAGCGAAGCATGAGCCGACGCAAACTGGTTAAACAAACTTTTTAACATATTGTTTTAGATAATTAGATTTGTTGGGGCTACACTCAACGTTGTTTGTCTTCGCATATGTGTTTAGCTAGCAATATTAATAATTTGAACAGCATTTCAATCAACCCGATATTATGAAAACATTGAATTTCAGTTTACATATACATGATTCCGTTGTAATGAATGTATGTATTTCCTCTTACAGAAAATTATGTCGCCATAAATGTGGTTTAGATTTCATGCATTGATGTGCACATATAAAATATAAACTGAAGTCATAAAGTGCTTACTCACCGATGTTTGCTGTAAAATGCTGCAACTCTAACAAAAACTTTCTCTTCAGTTTCGTTTGCCGACGCTAATGAATGCAAAAAGTACCCAGCAACGGTGAGATGCAAATTTCATTCAAAGGGAAAAGTGCAAAATTAAGTCCCGGAAAACTTCTTTGTGCCATTTGAACCTCATTAAAGTTGAAAAATATTTATAAAAACTTTATCGCATAAATGTGCCCGTTTCCCGCTCTTAGGAGAGGGCTTTCGGTAAATTTAGAGCTTGCTTTTACGCGTATCGCCGTAAAAATATCGTAATGTATCAATAAATGATGATATTAAAAATTACGACTTGCGGGAAACCATCTAAAGCAAAATAGAATTAGTGAATCGATCTGCACAGCTCCAGTCAATTTGTGCCTCTGAGCTTCCATTACAGCAGATTTTGAATGAAAACTAATAGGAACTCGTAAACAATATGTGGTTTCTGAATAATGTACTTAGTTCACTATTTACGTCTTTATATGGCAAGGTATTTATTTAAATCATGTATTATTTTAAATTGCATTTATTTTTTTCTTATTTTCTTTGGTCGATGTGGCAATGGTACACCTATAAGGAAAGAATTACAGATAATTCCATTTTCTCAGTTTATTTTTATTTCAGGAAAAAAACATTATCTAGAATATTGAGTGTAACTGGCTACAACACCTGCTTGAAAAATAACACCACATCGATATTGCTCATGTTAGTTTTATTGCAGAATTATAGTTCGTTTTTCACAATATTCAGATGATGTGAGAATAGTACAAACTGAAATACCAAGTATGAATTTAGTATTTGTTTTGTATTATTAATATAATAATAGGCACAAGTGGAAGTTTTAGCCGTTGACTTTCGCAGAAATAAGAAGCAGTTGTGTTGGTAAGATCAACCAACATTAAAAATTTAATAAATCACTCTTAGTTGGCAAACTATGCAGCATAGAAAAAAGTTGAATAGCAGACGTTGGATTAATGACAACACACAGTTTAGTTTTTCAAATTACTAAGAAGATTCAAAATTTTCTTAAAAAGTTCTGCTGATCTTAAAAGAGTTCGTTACTTTACAGATGATTCACATTTTTTTGCGTCATGTTATAAGTTAGGGATTTTTTTACGAATCTAGTAATTAATTTAAAGTTTATGTATGCATTAATTGATAAAGTTATTAATAATATTTTTTTCTGAACCACACTGGATACCACAGACGACCAGGAAAACGTACAGAGTGTTTCATAACCTACGGAGGAGACTGAAGTCGTAGCTAGAGGGGACCAAAATAAAGTTATTTTCTTAATAAACATCTGACCAAAACCCAACACCAAGAAAGTTACAGCAAGTTAAAGTCAGATAAATTAACGAACATTCTTTACAAACTGAGTTTACGTTCTATCAGGGGATATTTAAACAAGGCTGAGTTAAAGAAATTAATAAAAAATAAATAACATAAAGGCTACGGATATTTAAATTTGTCTTTTAAATGCTTTAAAATTGGTGTTCACTGATGGAGAACAACTGACTATTAATCAAAATTTAAAAATAAGTTGCAATAGAAATTTGGTTGAGAGCTAATTCATTTGAACGTCAAACTTAAAATACATCAGTTATAAAGTGTTTAATTCGACTTAAATTGTAACTACAGTATCGAAGAGTATGTAGATATGATTATTATAAATAGAGCTGCTGCTGCTGCATGTTAAATAATAAAATAAAATGAAATTTGTACCTTATATTGACGGTGATTATTTTCGTACACTTGTAAGCACAAATCCTATTGAGTAATTTATATGCAATGGACGTTTGTTATGGTTCAAATCGAAATTGGTAGCGAACATAGTCCCAAATGTTAATGCAAAGCAAAACTCAAAAATCCGAATCAATCAAAATGGCTTAAGACCGGCGCCAATGTTCTGCTTTAAAATAACACCCAGTACGTCAAATCTCAGAAACCTACTACAATATCCAACTTGTACAACCTCACACTTTGAGAAGCAGCAGTTCGTCATGCACGGTACTCAGATGACACAGAAACATTTGTAGGCCATCCTTTAATATAGCACAAGTATTTTAAGATAACTTAGTTTGTAAGTAACGATGTCTAATAGAGACATGTATTTTTGTAAAAAATTCCCTAACATTATCGGTGCTTAGTCTGGCCTGAATTGTAAGTTTGTCATGCCATTTTTGCAGTCTAAAGCAATTTAATTAGCCACTGAAGCTTTAGAGCGGCCTGTCTGTACTTTAAACTCTTTTTTAGTTATTTGGTTTCATCCTATAATATATTAATAGCTATTTTGGACACCCCTGACCTCCAAGGGTATTCGTATCATTGTGGACATCCCTCTTAGGTTTGTGTCCATAGTTGTATGTAAGCGCCTGCAATATTTCAAACACTTAAAAATTTCGCCTGTGGGTGCGACAAGGATGGCGATGGCTTGATTTGCAGCAGGCAGCTGTTGTATGTCACATTTGGCGCTGTGATCGGTCGGAAGCGATCTTTCCTCGGCAGGTGCACGTTTTCGCGCGCTAGCCTAGCGTCAGTCCCCAGGGAGTCGAGCGTGAGTGAACATGTGTGGTGGCAGTCCGTTGCAGTGAATACAGTATTATATAGGCTTGTTAGCCCTTTAATCCGCTTGTTGATAATTACGCGGGATCACGATCTATCTATTTATATATGTAACGGTTACGTCGTCAACAAATTGCATGACCAGGGTCGGTCAACGCAAATTTTCATCACCGAAAGGGGATCAAGGAGGACATTTAGCCATTTCCCTATATCGCTGTAGCCACGTAGGTACTAGATGCCTGTCCATTGCTGTGGGAAGTGCCTCTCTGTTTGCCGTCGGCTGAACTAATAAGGTAACGAACTGTAGTAGCTTTATGTCGCCGCTAACTTAATTACGCCGCTTCTTGCATGTGAGTTTGCTGTAAATACATGAACTGTGCGTCGTACAAATAAATAAAATTCACTGTTGCGAGTTAATGCTTATTTCATCAGCTGGCCTTTATTACGCCGCTTCTTGCATCTAAGTTTGCTGTAAATACATGAACTGGGCGTCGTACATTTTGCATAAAATTCACTGTTGCGAGTTAATGCTTGCTTCATCAGCTGGCCTTAATTACGCCGCTTCTTGCATCTAAGTTTGCTGTAGATACATAAACTGTGCGTCGTACAGTCCGCATAAAATTCACTGTCGTGAGTTAACGTTTGCTTTATCAGGTGGCCCTAATTTCGCCGCGTCTTGCATTTTAATTAACTGTAAAGTCAATGATTGTGGAACGTACACTCTGTCAAAAAATTTACTGCGGCGTGCCAACGCCGGCTTGACTAATATCGCACGCTTAAGCAAAACCGCGTGTGAATTAGTGTAGTGCAAAGTACATTCCGATTAAAAATTTACTGTTGGGTGGCAATCTTTGTGCCGTCAGGCCGTTTTAATTGTAGAGCATATATCGTATAAATCTAGCTTTGTGTACTGCCAATATGTGTGGCTTGTGCGTCGTTATACTCGGTCTTAAATTTAGGTTTGCTTTCCCGTGTAACGGCTTCAAGCCGTTGGGGCTTCTTCACTTCCGGCCTGGATCTGGCGTCCCGCTCGGTCGTACGCCGCCCCTAATAACATTAAGCGCTTACCCAGTTGGGCGTACCAATTAAACAGTATTTTCGGGTTGCTACATTTGTGTCTTGTATTATGTTCAATAGGTCACTGATGGTGATCAAATAGATGTATTAACCTTATCGTTTTTTTCTTGATACTGTTGAGTCTTGTGCATGTTTGTTACAGGGTGACTGTGTCACTGTGCCACGACAGTTGTGAGGTGAGGCCCGAACGCGGAGGAAAGGCATTCCAGGTAGGTGGTCGCGTCTGGTACTGTACCGTGGCTCCCGAAATAGTGATTTGAGTATTTTCCCGAAATAGTTATTTGAGTATTTTTTCAAAATAGTTATTTGAGTATTTTCCCGAAGGAGTATACTGAGAGTGTTTCTCGCCCCGTTTGCCTCTCCAGGTCCGGTTGAACGTGGGAACCCCGATTTTGGATTTGGTGGCGCCCTCTCTTTAACAACGATCTGCATATATCACGTAGCGCTTGCCCTGTGAAATGCTGGAGTGAACCACGCCCATTTCCCTGAGCGTATTCAAGCAGAGGCCTTTAGCCTATTTTATCGATCTCCCAGGTTGAGCGCGCTCCATTTTCCGGATTTACTTAGTATTCGATACTCGCCTATCCGCGGGTGTCGTAAGGACACTTTAATACCGCAACAAGTTAACCGCAGTTACAGTTTCTTGTTATGCTACCTATGGCAAGTAAATGTCGTACCAAGTTCATGAAGTTATTGTAAAATTTATTGATGAATGATACCAAGCTCCACCAAGTTTTGGAGCACTTAAAAATTGTGCGGCTTTGCCTCATGACCTAAAGTTTTCTCTCTCACGGGTAAATTTTTTCTATGTACTGTACCGTACATAACTATTTTTCTGGTAGAACGCCATATCTAAATAATTTAGATAAAACTACCTGAATTCATGTAAAGAAATAAAATTGTGAACTTATTACTTGAGTTATTTTGATATACTGAATGCATATGAGCTAAAACACTGCTGTTAGGACAACTGTTATTTTAGACTGAAATATAGCCAGATGGGTTTCAAATTTTCTGACCCTAAATTTTATAGCAAATTACGTGAAGCTACTAGGATCCTATCAGTAAAGAAATTTAGAAACCAAAACTTTCTAATTTAATATGCCTTTTATAGTATCTATAAGGGATGTTTAAACTACCGTTGAACATACTTAATTTGGATTAATTTTACAAGGTTCAGGGAGGACTTCAAACGTTAGTTCTACAACCCAACAGTAACTTCCTAAGTGCATCCAAACATTGGAATAAAATCCATATTAAACCGTCATCAAGGATAAAATGCCTTAAAATTAATTACAATCATCAAGAAAACAATCCTATAACTAACTAGTCCTTCAAGTATTCTCCTTAGCATAGAATTTCGGCTTAGACCGCGTAGTATTTGTATATGAACACCCAGCATTTTCTGGCTTAATGTGCCTTGCACCTTGTGAAGTCGAGCAAAAACCCGCGCGATGGTCATGCTCTTTGGTGGCTCGTGTTGTTTGAGTATCTTGAGAACGAAGATACTTAGATTTGGCCGTTTTGCTGTTTGTGCATCCATATTCACTAACGTTTTGCAAGACCTTGCAGCTTGCATCATCAGAGTGAAAGTCGCACTAAGAATCGAAGGTCGGTGTGGAGCTATTTATAGTCCTCTGTGCCAGGCGCGAGGAGTGCCGGCACGCTGGTTGGTCATCCGAGTGCAACGTAATCCGTGGGGCGTGGCCGTATGACGCACAGTGGTTGTAATGCTTTAGATCGTGTATCACAGGGGTCCACGTTTTACTAAGCTTAAAACCATCTTCCCTGTTGATATTATTTGGATGTTTTTCTATTTATATGGCTTCACGTATCACTCGCGGGAGGTAGTGAGGTATTCTGGCAAGTACTCTGGCATGCTCAAATTCTAGATTGTGCCCATTCGTAAATGTATGCTCAGCTACGGCTGATTTTGTGATGCGTTTGTGTTTGCAATCGGCTTTGTGTTCTTGGAGTCTTAGATCAACGGAACGACCAGTCTGTTCAATGTAACTCGAGCCGCAAGAACAAGGAATGCGATATACGCCAGTGGTTTTTAAACTTGGAATCTTGTCTTTTACCGATCTGAAGCCGTTACCCAAAGTTTCCTTGCTCGTGAACACAGTTTTGATGTGTTCACGAGCAAGGAACTACTGCAACCACTATGGATTTTCACCTTTAGACGCGAGAAGAATCTCCAACTTCACACGTGCAGCTGACGAACCTACAACTAACTAGAACTAGAACGAATTGCCATTATCAGCACGTTCAACTACCAAGCCTGCACCCAAAGCAAAACCGGTTATCTATAGTACAGTGAAATTGTCGTTTTACCTTAAAAAATTGACCGCGGCGATTCCTCTTGACCAGTGGTTTAGGGTCATTAGACAAGTGTAAAACCAAAAAGCCGTATCCCCACCCTCTGCCAAACAGCCGCCATCTTGATAACAATTAAATTTGATGTTTTCCCGATCCATTATTCGCACAGAAAAAGTTATTGAACAAAAAATGTTGGAAATAAAATTCTACACATCTTTGATCCGTGTCGCGATACCAAGAAGGTGGTATTTCAAACGGTAGAAAGCGACAAAGTTACCGAAAATTGCGAATGTGAAAGTTGTAGTGCTTGAAGAAATATGCACGAATCTCTTTTAATAATGTGATTGATTTAAATAGTCTCCGAGTGACAGCCCTTCAAAGTCCGCGTGGCGTGAGAAATGTAGGTATATATCGGCGCAGCAAAGTAACCATTTCTCTTTTGCGAGATAAAATTGTCGCATCACTCAAGTAGTTTCAATGTGAATAGGTTTTCAGAACCTCCAGAAATTCTACACATTTTTGGTCATTGCCGCGGTACCGAGAAATTGATATAGGTAAAAAAAAATTACAGGAGTTGCAATTTACCAACCTTCGTTAGTGCATTGAAAATAAATTATACTAATTTTCAAGTTTGGCATAAAATTTCCAAAATCTGAAAAAAATTACAAGGAATAGAATTAAAAAAAAAGTTTTAAAATTGTTCACATCTGTATTATTGTTTATTATACGCCACGCAAAACGTCACTGCGAAGTTCTACTGCATAGCAGATCATTAATAAATAATACTAATACAGTTTTGAACCTTTTCAGCATATTGTGTACTTTAATATTAATTTGCAATTAGATAAAGGCGTTGAATTCGATATTAAAGTAGGGACAAGAAATCAGACGACGCGACGTGCGCCACCAAGCAAATTTTAGTTTAGCTTAAATTGTTAATTTTCCATTGATAATTGATTAAGCTTAAACCAAACGCATGATTTCAAATGAGCTGTAAAGAAGAAAATAAATATCGGTTTTGTAAATCTAATTGCGGTATTTATGACGCCACTAAAATTTGTTTGGTGGCGCACGTCGTCTGATTTCTTGTCCCTACTTTACATTCAAATTTTTTTATATAATTTTGGAAGATTTGTTGCTTATATGAGTCATTCTTCTTATTACATTTATTAGCTGTTTTAAAGGAGTTCTGAGAATTGCAAGCCATCCGATCGGCGGCTCCACATATTATTGTTCATAGTTTATTTTGTTTACTCATGAAACGTGCTTTGATAAGCAATATAAGAACTGGAAAGAAGGTCTTTTTATAAAAGGAACAGGGCAGTTTGAAAAAGGGATTAGATGTAAATAGACCTTTCAGTTGTTTAGTCGATAGGTATCTTTAATTTTGTGGTAATTGTTCAATAAAAACATTTTAGAAGGATTTGTTGTTTGGGGAGCTTTTACGGGTCCCGGGAGGTGTAGCTTGAACAAGCGTCCACATTCGATCAGCAGAGTTAAGCAACGCTGTTTCTGGTCAGAACTTGGATGGGAGTTCCACGGCTGCATCTCTCGGCGCCTAGTTGGTCCCGGCTTTCATAACAACATCATGACAGTCGTTAGTGGGGTTGGAAGTCCCCATAAATGCACAGCGACGCCTATAATTGGCCTAACGGCTGTTGGCTGGGTGCGAAATAAATAATTAAATAAACTAAGTAACTTTGCATTTTCCGTACATATACATATGTATATGTCTTTATATTTTTAAAGTCCCCATCAATTTTTCCTACTATACAATCGCGCATTAAGTTTTAGTACAAACAGCTCACACTATCATCCCAACCCTGCTAGTGGTCACTGGCCACTACCATTCTGCGAACAAGTGCACAGCAATCACCTTAATCCACGTAATATTATTTATGTTAGAGTAAAATACAATTCGACACGCTATTTACTATTTACTTGCAGATTTACAATTTCACAAAGGGCCAGAATAAAAAAAATATCAGAATTTTATTAGTTAAACATTGAGAAAATAAGGTAATCCCCCCTCACACCTGCATCGCTAACTTTATTAAAAAATACAATTATCAGTAGAAAATCTCCAAACAGCGAATTTCACACAAATATTGATTTTAAAGTTATTGTTATAATTCTAAAGTTTTTTCCCATTTTGCATCTCCCAAATGCAACTGGGCTGCAAAACTTCCAGATCCCGAATATCGACCGGTAGAGAGTCTCCAAACACCGAATTTCACTGAAATATTGATTTTAAGGTTTTTCTGATAATTATATCGTCCCCATTTTGTAACTCCCAAATGCACATGGGTCGCAGAATTCCCACATTCCGAATTTTCTTAAAAAATAAAATCGACCAGTAGAAGGTCTCCAAACAACGCATTTCCCACATTTTGAACCCTTAAAAACAAACAATTGAAACATTTCCAAACGGCGAAATTCGCACAAATATTCATTTTAAGGTTTTTCTAATAATTATAACTAAAGAGCGGATTTTTAGGCACTGAAAATGTGGAAAAAGGCAGGCAAATAGGCACAATAAAACACAAAATAGGCATTAAATAGTTTCAAATAGGCATTAAATAGTTTCAAATAGGCATCAATAATTCACACATAATACAGAATATACAGTTGCGGCAAAAAAAACCGGTATACTTTTTTTGGCCTAATTCTCTAAATGCGTCAACATGAGCAATTATTCTCGCTTTGAGAAGTAGGTCAAAAAAGGTGTCCCGTTTTTTTTTATCTGCGACTGTAGATTGAAGAGTACCGCACAAATCTGCGACTTAACTGTTAAATTTTCCCTCACAATAAGGAACTAATACTTGTTCTAAATTGCTTTCTGTAAAATTATGTCTCCGATCTGACAAAATATATTTATACAATGAAAATGATCGTTCGACGTCTACGCTTGTTAAAGCAACATATTTATATTTTATCAGATCAGAGACATTTACACCAAAGTCAACTTCTTTTTTTTCCCACTAAGTACTTTAGATATCTTACTTAATACTCCTAGATCAGGATTTTTATTTAATACAGACTTCAGTTTGTCTGCTACATTCGTATGTTTTAAAGACTCCTCGACTTCCTCAAAATACTGGAAGAAATCGATTAAAGTTAAGCCTGCAATCTCTAACTTAGTGATACTGTCAGCTAAAACTTTAATCCGCTCTTTAATTATAACGTTTTTACCATTTTGCAACCCCCGAATCCACCTGGACCGCAAAATTCTCACACCCCGATTTTTCCTTAAAAATAAAATCGACCCGTTGAAAGTCTCGAAACAGCAAATTAAACATAAATACTCATTTTAAAGTTTTTCTGATAATGTAACCTTTTCTCCATTTTGCAACTCCCAAATCCACATGGGTCGCAAATTTTCCACATCCCGAATTCTCTTAAAAAATTCAATTGGCCAGTACAAAGTCTCCAAACAGCGAATTTCACACAAATATTGATTTTAAGGTTTTTCTGATAATTATAACGGTTTTCCCTACTTTGTAGCCCCCAAATCAAAACCTGGAATGCAAAAGTCCCACATGCCGAATATCGATCCGCAGAAAGCATCCAAACGGCGAATTTCACACAAATATTAATTTAAAAAAATTTCTGATAACGTTTCCCCATTTTGCAACCCCCAAATACAACTGGGTCGCAAAATTGCCCACATCCCGAATTCTCTTAAAAAATAAAAACACTGTTAGAAAGCCTCCAAACAGATCATTTGACACAAATATTAATTTTAAAGTTTTTCTGATAATTATAACTTGTTTTCCCCATTTTGCAATCTTCAAATTCTACTGGGCTGTAAAATTCTTACATTTCAAAATCTCTAAAAAAATACAATCGACCAGTAGAACGCCTCCAAACGGCGAATTTCACACAAATATTAATTCTATGGGGGTTTTGATAATTATATCGTTTTCCCCATTCTTCAACCTTTAAATCTACCTAGGCCGCAAAATTCCCACATTTCGAATTCTCTTAAAAATACAATAGACCAGTAGAAAGCTTCCAAACAGCGAATTTCACACAAATATTAATTTTAAGGTATTTGCTGATAATTATAACGTTTTCCCCATTTTGCAACCACCAAATCCACCTGGAGAGTTAAATTCTCACCTCCCAAATTCTCCTAAAAATAAAATCGACCAGTAAAAAGTCACTAAACAGATCATTTCACACAAACATTAATTTTAAGGTTTTTCTAATAAAATTATAACGTTTTCTTTTCGGAAAAAGCACCTCCACAGAGCTAGAATGGCGGAAACAGATTTTTGGTAACTTTGTCGCCCTCTACCGTTTGAAATACCAACTTGTCGGTATCGCGGCAACGATAAAAATGTGTAGAATTTTTTGTTCAATAACTTTTTCTATGCGACCCATGGATCACGAGAAAAAACAAATTTAATTGTTATCAAGATGGCGGCTGTATGGCAGGGGGTGGGGATACGGCTTTTTGGTTTTACACTTGTCTAATGACCCTAAACCACTGGCCAAGATGAATTGCAGCGGCCAATTTTTTTAATGTGATCTTCCGATAATTTTACTGTACTACTGTCGCATCAGCGTAACTTACAAATCTAACGGCATGGAAAACTACGAAACAAGAACTACGACATGAATACAATACTGTAGCACTGGTATACAACATTCTAGAGTTGCATCGCAACGTGAAGAATGATCTCACAACAATTAGAAACAAATAGTATGTTACGGTATTAAAACAACTTTACGACACCCACCCAAGGTGAGCATCGCACCACGGAATCAGTCCTGGAAAACTGGCACACTTGCCCTGAGATTTGCTAAAAACAGGCTAAAGGCCACGGCTGGAACGCTCAGGGAGTCGGGCGTGAGTCACACGATACGTTCTGGGCAAGCGTGTTGAGGCATATATATAGGGTACGTCAAAATTATGAGGGCGCCACCAAGCCTGTCTTAACCCGAATAACCGGGCCTAGGCGGTTAGACGGGGGCGAAGTATTCAAGATACTCCATCGATAAGAATTCTCATGAGCTGCAAGCTCAAATAACAATTTCGTGATCGCAAATACTGGAATGGTAGTATTGGGACTCTTTGGGCCGCGACTGCGCAAAAACCGGACCTACCTGCATGCTCTGATCTCTCACGTCTCGCCGTACACCAATTTTTACACTGTAGAGGCGCTATCTGAAACAAAGCATGCACAGGTCGAATAGGAATAATACGTCCCTTAATTAGTTATGCGTCTATTGGTCGATAACTACATCTGGGCAGCAAATCGTGCCGCCAAGCTTATGTTATTTCTTACGCTAAGCACCAGCTGATGGACGCGCTATGCCAATAAACAACACACTATGGGTGGCCGGCCGCAGTGGGCCACTTTACATATTAGAGTACAGTTTGGAAATACGCACTCCGGAAAAGGGCGCGTTAGTTCGCGATAACCGACGCCGACCTGCAAAGGCAACTCGAGCAGTGTAGCTAGCAGCAAAGCACGACGCCGCACAAATGCGCGACGAAATAATTGAAGGCCTAACTCCTTAGGCAGCGGGGCAGCGTGACTGCAATATTTGACCAGGAAGAGGGGCTAACATAGCCTCACTAAAGTATGCGAATTTGGAATAGGTGCCAGCCCCTGCTACGTCGCCCACGCAGTCGTTGGCTTCGGTTAACACCTGATAAGGAAAGCACAAAGCCCTCGCAAACATAAACAAAGGGCTCGAACAGATTAGGGCGCGCCAGGCTCCGCACGGCTAGGCGTTGATTCCATTTATGTATTAATCGGTACAATATAGCGAAGCGCGCGCACATAAAATTACTGAATTAAAAGTTCGCACAAACGTAACACGAAAACATAGGCGCAGAGTTCTTTAGCTATTTAGGCAATGAAACGCGAAACTCGCGCACACGAAATTACTAGCAGGCTACCAAAGTAGCGTGTTGGAGCATGGTGGCCTCAAACCGGCACTAAAAGCCGCGACAAGCAAGCAAAGGGCATGCATCCGCCCACACAAAGTTGAGCACAAAAGCAACACCGCTCGCACAAGCGACAGTTAACATATTTAAATGGTTGTAATTACAAATACCTTAGTTCGTACACGGTCTATGAGAGAGTTGCGTGCAATCAGTTGGTAGAAGGCGACAGTCTGTGGCAGCTAAATCGCCGAAACACGGCATCTGGGGTAAACGGGCTGGAATCCGCCGAGATGGCGGCGTTAGGACGCTCTCCTGAGAGCACACTTACGGCGGCAAAGAGGCCTACTTCGTCCTGCCTAGAAAGATCCTCGAAAACAGCGAGTTGAAAAGGGAAAGCCCCCTTTCTCACAAACGCAGAACTGGCCCCGTGAAGCCCATCACACACCCACGCTTTGACGTAAAGACTTGCCACTCGCACAATCACACGCGACCTCTTAAAGGCGAAACAGTTTATGGCATATTCGCTGAAACAGCACGGGAAATAGGAAGGCTTTCACAGCAACGGTACTAACAAACAACGGCAATTTACACAACATTCGCTGAAACAGCACGAGACGGGAAAAACAGGCTGGCGTCCCCGCCATGGCGGGAACGCCTGGCCAACACACACTCCCATGTTCAATCGCCTGAGTTGAACTGCCACTTAAGGCGAAACAGTTTATCAAATACTTTCTGAAGCAGCACGAGACTGGAAAAGGCTGACGCCCCCGCCAAGGGCGGGAGCGCCGCACGAACACACACACTATCCGACCTCTTATTAGACCGACGGCTCTCGGCTGAATGCCCCGAAAGGAGCGTTACGGCGCTTGCCGTGGCGTGAGCCAAAACGGCGTTACCACGTGACTCTCGACAGCCAATGGCGAGGCGCCCAATAAAACAAATAAGTGCCGGTGACAAAGAGAGCGCGAGGCCTCGCAGTCACACCAACAGCGTAAATTCTAGAAGGTTCGGAAATCCTGCGAGCGTTAACACCCGATTGTCAAAGTACCAACAAAGGGGTGCCCCGGATGACGAGAAATACTGCGCTTGAGGCCAAATATGTGCAAAATCATTATTATGGAATTAGGCGATGAAGCCAAATAAGTAACTAAAAGGGTTTAATAATAATAATAATAATAATAATATGCCTTTATTTCTAATAAATATATATATATACAGAGATACAACATAACATACTGGGGCGAAGTTCAGCGCACAGTAAAAAAACCGCGAACTGCTCCACCACTTAACCCCGGGTACAATAATTAAAGAAATTAATAAATTGTTGTTTACCCCTCATTCCGCCTCCATCCTGTGCTCAAGAAAATAAAATATAGTTGGTGCGTGCAAAAAGAAAAACATACACAATTAAACAGTATATGAACTCTTTACGTTTGAGTTTAAATAACTATTTTGCTGAGAAAACAGTAATGTAGAAAGTTGATGCCGAAACCCTGGTATTGCAAGCAACTTAAGATTTCTGGGCAAGTCATTAAACCCAATCGCAATGTTGTAGACAAAACGACGTCTTCCAATTTCAGTGCAGCGCCTTGGCACAGTGATATTGCCCCTAAATCTCAAGTTCAAGTTGTGAACATCCGTTCGAAACGTTATTTTATTATACAAATATGGTGGTGTTTTATTTAGTAAGACTTTACGATACAAAACAGAACAGTGTAGCGCTCGTCTATTTACCATATTCAACCAATTAGTATCCAGGAGTTTGTGAGAAACTCCGTCATATTTACGTATTCCGTAGATAAGTCGCAAGCATGCATTTTGAAGCTTTTGTATTCTGTTCTTGTCTTGTGAATCCAAGCAAGGACCATATACCACATCACAGTAATCGACCTGTGGTAAGACCAGACTGTTACATAAAATGATTTTGACTTTGCTACTCAACACATGACGGTTTAGAAAAATCGATTTTAAGTTGCAATAAGCTTTCTGTAGACATTTCGACACGTGTTTTTTAAAGCGTAAAGTTGAGTCTAATGTTAAACCCAAATTTTTAACGGAATCAGCGACCGGTATTACAGCATCGTTAATTTTTAAAGTTACATTATTCTTAACAATTTCGATATCATTTTTCCTACCAAAAAATATTACAACTGATTTATCTGCATTAAGTTTAAGTGAAAGTTTAAGAGAAGTATTAGCAAGTTGTTGTAGATCCTTGTTTATTAGTTGACTAGCGCGGGCTGCTTCTTGAACATTAAAAGAAAAATAAATTTGAGAGTCATCAGCGTAAAAATGGCAATTACAGGAGTCTACTACAGAGGGAAAATGAGAGATGTAAATTGTAAAGAGCAAAGGTCCAAGGATGGAACCCTGAGGAACACCCGAGGCTACATGACGAAAACACGAAATTTCATTGTTAACTTGCACTGCTTGATAGTGTTCAGTTATGTAATTAGATAGAAGAGTAGTGGCTTTTGGTAGCAATCCTATAAAATGGCAGATTGATAAGAAGATTTTATGGGAGATTGTGTCGAATGCTTTGGAATAATCTAATAAAACAAGAGCTGTTACTTTACCCGAATCTGTAGCTGTAAGTAAGTCATCGACGATGTTTAACAAAGCAGTAGCACAGCCATGCCCTTTCCTGAAACCTGACTGTGTAACAAGCAGCACATTATTTAATTGTACATGTTCGCGAAGCTGTTGCTCCATGACTTTTTCTATAATTTTTGATAACGTGGGCAAGATGCTAATAGGTCTGAGGTCCTTAAAATCTTTAGGAGCGTTTATTTTTGGAATAGGTATTACTATAGCCTGCTTCCAAGCTTTAAGGAATGTCGAATTAATTAAACAGAAGTTAATAAGATGGGTTATAATTGGCAAAAGAAATGGAATGCAAAAGTTAATGACATTTATTCCAATTCCGTCACAACCAACGGCATTAGTTTTAATTGTGGATATAATTTTTGAAACTTGAACTTCGTCTACTGGTTTAAATTCGAAAAACGTGCTAACAGAACTTTTAATATTACTACAATAAAACGAAGTGACGTCATCACTATTTAGGTTTGTGTTTGATGTGGGCAACGAATCAATAAAATAATCGTTAATTTTTTTACCGTCGGACAAGGCGGAGGGTAAAATAGTGCTTTTTGATTTTTTTGGTATGTTTAGATCCTTTAAGTTTTGCCAAAAGAACTTCGAATTTTCTGTAAATAACGTATTATAGTAAACTTTTTTTTCTTTCCTAATAGCACCTACAACCCGATTACGTAGTTGTTTATAATAATCATAATGACTTGGATTTTTGGTTTCCTTAAAACGACTTAGAGCTCGATCTCGTACACGAATCATATCCTTTATAGTGTCCGTTAACCATGGAGCAAACGGCTTAGTAATTCGAAAAGTTTTATTTGGTGCAAATACATCTAGCAAAATCGTAATGTTGTTGTTAAAAAAATTAAGTTTGGCATCTATGCTATTAATATCATAAATATTTTTCCAAGGTATAGAACGTAGAGCTGAATAAAATTGTTGATAATTAAAATGTTTAAAATCTCTACTCGTTCTAAGATTCGGCAAAATGTCGTCATGAGGTAGATTGATAGTACAGCATGTTAAAGAATGATCAAAATTACGATGTAATGAAATTACAGAGACTGAAGTAATAATATCTTTATTTGTAGTTAATATGTAATCTAGTAGAGTGCTTGATGTACTTGTTACGCGAGTAGGTTCGTTAATTAACTGATGAAGATCAAAAGTTTCTAAAAAATCAGTAACATAGGCAGTAGCTCGACTCTCAGTATCAAACATGTCTATGTTAAAGTCTCCAAAGCAAAATAGATCCGCCACAGTTGGTAATATCACAGACAGACTTGATTCTAGGGTATTTATAAAATCAACATAAAATCTTTGGTGCGGGTTATATACAACTCCAAATGCATACCTACGACCCTCAAAGGATACGCTTAGCCATAATTGCTCAATATCTCGGACAGTGTCAATAACAGAGAATACCAACGTTGATCTTACGTAAAAGGCGACTCCCCCACCTCTGGTTTGTCTGTCTCTGCGCACAATGGTGTAGCCATTAATGGATATGATATCGTTCAGAATGTTATCACTCAACCAGGTTTCGGTAATGGCTAGAAGATCGTATGACTCCTGGAGAACGTAATCCCTGAAATCGGCAAAATTGTGAGTTAATGAGCGACTATTGATATGAGCACACTTTAAAAATAAACTTTTATGCATTAAAAATTTGGCACTTGAGCAAAAAGCAGAAGCAGAACAAAGGCAAACAACAGGAGAAAGAAAAAAGTAATAATAATAGTAGTTGGTGCTGACACCGAGAATGAACAGGTAAACGCGTAAAAACAAAAGTAATTATTTTGTTCTCGGCGAATCTCGCTTATGATTAATTCTAAACGCATTCATTAAATACATTCATATGTAAAGATAACATACGGGCACGCTGCCCTAAAGCCTAGGTGGCTAATTAAAATACAAAATGACCTGACAAGTACTTAGCCAAACAGAAGAGAGTTCGATCCGTAACAGAATACTATGATATGAAACAGATAGGCTGAAATATCGCGGTGGCCGTCTTAATTAGCCAAAACAGGCACGCGCTACTTTGCAGCTGCCAGCGAACGTTTCGGCCAACGCGCATAATTCGGGGAATTTTGCAGAAAACAACCATAAAGTTTATTAGACTAGACTGCGAAAGGCACGTACAACGAGAGCACTGGACGAAGATAATAAAATAAGCGAGCATCAGCAATACCCCGAGCGAACAAGAAACAATCGCCCCAAAACTGAACCCCGCCGAGGGACAGGAAAGGTTCAAAAACAACTATATCGCGCTGATTAGCATACTCGTGTTTGGTATCCACGGGAAGGGAAAATTGCGTACCATCGAACACATGCATGCCCTTGGCTCAAAAAAATTACTCCGAGAAGCACGCGAGCAAAAACAAACCTCCAAGTAGCTAAAACCTTCGGGCACGGAAGCTCAATTTCGCTAAAAGTGCGGGTTTACCCCTATGGCCCGCAACAATGACAAGTTGTAAAGTTAAATTCGCTTGAACAAATTCGGAGACCGACTGACCGACGCCTTTGCCCTGCAGACTAAATTCAGGTTCAGGTTCAATTACAAAAACAGCAATTAGCACCACCTACATATCCGGTCACAAACGATTCGCCATAAAACAAGGAATTTGATAAAGCCGCTTGTTATCGTGAATCAGGAACTACCATCGAGGCAGCAGTAAAAACCTCGAAATAATAACGCCGAGCCCGTCAAAATTCGGCACCATACACCGGGAGAATTTTGGCAAACCAGCTCGAATGACATACCAAAATGCGCCTATTTTCGTGAGGAAACCAATGCTATTGGAAATATCCCGCTAATTAAAAGCGCGGATTAGATTGAGCCGCAATTAGCACAACGCAAAAGAAATGACACAGGCCTCCTCACTACGGCAGTCAATAAGAGCACAGGGATCGGCAAACAAAGCCACAGAAATCCCTTATAAGCCGGGACAATTTTCAGATAGGATCACTGGAAGCTGAAGGAGTCGAACCAACCTTGTTCTCTCCACTAGCGCTCTGACCCGCACCCACCTAGTGCGATACAGAGGCTTCCAGCGGACGAAGCCGAATCCGCCCGTGGACACGCACCTACCTAGTGCAAAACAGAGGTTTCGGCCAGTCTAGCACGCTCCAGTCTCGTCCGCTCAGCGAACTCCCGTGCGCCCTCATCTCACCGGCGATGGCGTAAGCAACCCGTACATATCTTCGCCCTTGCCTGCAAATACAGTACGCTGCCCGTTGCGGACGCTGCTAGGCTTGCTTTTGTTTTCCAAGCAACAAGCGCTGTTCGAACGGCTGTTTGGGTCTTCTCCACCACGCACCCCGAAGTCGCCCTTAATGCGGAGAGGCCGCCAGTGCCGCCAGCCACCCTCACCACCCGGGTACCGCCTCAACGAGAGCGTACGATTAGAGGAAGCAGCATCACGTCGCAGTCCACAGACGCCCGACCCCACCAACACGCCCGTCACCATAGCCGCCTGTAACGCCAGCACTCTGGACAGCTCGCACCTGGACCCCCTTCCTCGTAGCCGGATCACCTGCCGCTCCTGTAGGCTAGGCCTAGAGCTGCACCTCCATCTGAACCCCGCCGAGGAAGAAGACTTCGATAAGCTGTGGGACGCCGCCGGCCAGGTACCGAGGCCCAGTGTCCGCTTCCGCCTGACGGAGATCTAGCTGCCCCACGCCGCCCCCCGGTGGCTGACACTCAGTTCTCCCGACGAGACCCCCGGCTTATCTCTCACCGACGTCCCTGAACGCTTCTGCTCCAGCGGCCTTGTTACATTCCTTCGAGCCGTAGGAGCCAGCGCCGCCCCCACGCCCAGCGCCGCTTCCACGTCCCGCGCTGCCACTGAGGGGGATTCCCCCCTGACGGAACGCCAAGGGCCCCCCGTAGTGTTGGTGCTTTGTCGTGTTGTTGATGGTTTGTGCTATTTTCGAACTAGAACATTCCGCAAACTTGTACATACTTCCGCCCCTAGACATTAGTTTGTATGTATTTGTATGTTATTTAAGTAGATCTAAATAAACGCCATTAGAAACAGTCCACGTATTAACCGCTGGTTAGCCTCTCTACTCTGAGAATTACACCCTTTACGATTGAGCTAGCAGGTGAAAGGCCCTAAACCGCCATTCTTAAAGTTGGTCCCGCCCGCCTTCAGGCCGCACAAGCAGAGGACGAGTCAAGTCAACTAGATTACGTACGAAGGTAACGACACCGAACTACTAGAATAACTTCCGGCAGATCATAATTACCACAAACCAGTATTACTCACTATACAGGTAGTAGATAAAATATACGAAGCGGCTGCAAATTACATTCTCGAATGGCAAGAAAAACTAAATTCAACCATTCATAACCAAGAGGAGAGTTTAACCCTAGAATGAAATAATTCGGCCGAACAAGAAGACAGGCCTGGGAGGCAACAAATTAACCTGCAATTCTTAATGTAGACGTCGACAATGCAATTGCACTAATTGAACAAGTCAAAACAAGTATTTAAAATAAGTACATAAACAACTAAATATCTGCTCAATAGAAGTATATTAGAAAGAAACGAAGCAGGACCGGCAGAATCTATAACCACTGCGACACAGTTTGCAACTACACAAATCGATACAGAAAACAGGCAACCCAGAAGATGGAGCAACTATCAGTAACTCGAGTAGCCGATTCTGCAGCAGAAAAATGAGCGATACAGCTACCAACATAAAGAATCAAAATCAAAATAACTCTAAAGCAGATCCCAACGGTAGTTGGAGTTCAGATAAGACTGCAACAGATACTAATATAACGCTAGAAGATATAGCTTTTAGCTGTGCATGGGGTTTAGAAGTAGCAAAGAGAGAAAAGCTTACCCTGGTAAAAAACTGACATGAAAATGAATTCCAGATATGACGACAAGGACAGCACTCATTTGAAACATCACTGCAAAAAAGGAAAATCTGCATACACGTACAGCGATAATGGCAACAATCTATTAGAAGCAACATAATTTGTGATTGCCAAAATCAAGGTAAGTTCGCACATTGGAAGATTATCGAAAACACAATTACAACCAATCCAATGATAACTTAAACGTATAAACAGAGAAGATAAGGTTCCACATCATCAGAAACAGAAAATACAAAATCTACAGCATATGAAAGATGAAAGCAAAACAGAATACCGTTGTCAACAGTTAACAATCTACCAATGTGCATAGTCATTGTTTGTAAACATGAATACGAGACAACGAAACCGAGCAAGAATGACACCAACAATTCTAATTGCGCAAATAGGGCGAGAGTACGCAGTCAGAAACCAATTATCTCCAAAGGAAAAAGAATTGAACCAAAGAACACGTGGATGTTCATAATAAACAAAGCCTCCAATGCAGCGGTGATTCGCAATAACCTACGAGAAGAATTGGTCTTCAACAGTACTGGAGTAATACAAATCACTCCGGAGTGTCACATGCAAACCAGAGCTAATATGAATTATTTTCAAAATCTTTCTACACGATTCCAGTAACCTCTGTTCAGTCGCTGCCTCATTGGATTTCTCTTATATTATCCACGGCATTGTTTAATTCGTCTCTACACTGGGCTCTTCTTATTGCTGTAACCACAGCGTAGCATGTAGCCGATTTCATATAATCAGACTACCGTAATGGTAATCTTCCTCTCACCCTCTATCCTACTTACCGACAACCATGAGGTTTTTCAAATTATCGTCTTTTCTGCGAGTTGTGATCAAATCCATCACACAGGAGTTTAGGCCCGGGATATTCCTACTAGCTAACCACTAACCTTGGTCCGGAGAACTTCGGCTGTTCTTCTATCCGCCACCTGGAGACGCGCTTGGTAGGTGTCCCAACCCCAGAGTACTAAATCTATATAAGCCAAGTGTATCTCGTCTCCCTTTCTAATTTTCTTTTCCATCCAAGGTAAACAGGTTGTCAACACATCAACGGCCTGGCATAAATCCACTTTGGTCTTCTCCAATCTTATACCCGATGTTATTTCTTAGTTTACTGTGGATTATTTTTTCAAAAAGTATACTTAAGGTGCCATTCACATTCAGACCTCTATAGTGTTGGGGGGTTCCTTCTGTCATCTTTTTTGAACACGGACACAGTAGACGACACCTTCCATTCTGATGTGATTATATTCTGTTAGCAGCATTTCCTCACTAATTCCATGATTTTTTCTATGAGACAATTTCCTACTGATTTTATTAACTCCACAGACACATGTCCTGGGCCTGGTGCTCTTAATTTTTTATAGGATATACTCATCTTTGACTTCATCTGTAGTTACATTTACTGGATCCTTCTCTTCATTAATAGTTTCTACAAATGGGACGGATAAATTCACGTCAAGTTTCACTTAACAATTCTTCATAGTGCTCCTTCCACTTATGTACACTAATTGAGTTGGTCAAATTTATTTGAGTTATTGGTTTTCATATGTTTTATAGATCTCCAAACTTCTGTAGATTGGGCCCCACAAATTAAACTTTCAATTTGTAGATATTTCTGTTCCCAGTAATTGTTTTTCTTTTTTTTTATACTCTTTTTTGGTTCTCTATTTTTTCTTTATATTTCGCACTATTTTCGTTAGTTATGTTATTTAACCAATCAACCAAACAGCTTGTTCTTCTGTCTTATTAATTCTTGAATGTATTCCGTTAGCCACACAGGTCGATGCCTTTTTGCACGACTTTCCATCATTTTCAAGAATTCTGGATGTATGGTGTCTTTAATGATTTCATGCTTTACTTCAATGTTTTAATTTCACATTCAGAAAAACTATTCTAGTAAATTTCATAATTACTGGGGATCTCAAGATCGAAAAATGTTCATCAATAGCGGAGGAACCCATCTTAAAGACATCGGGCCACATGAGTGTTTTGCTGTTACAGCAGTAGCAAGTTCTCACTGACCTATTTACTACCAACTAGCATTATATATCCGTAGCATCGGGGCCAATCAGCAGTCTAACAACCATAACCAGCCTGTGGATCATGACCGGAGTTTTCTACCTGACCTGACGAGCTAAGTGCAGGTGAAAGGGACACACTCAGCATATAACTGACCTGCAATATAAAACCGTGCTTGAGTCACTGTATGCTGCTCCAACCATTCCTGAGCTATATCCCCGTCTAGCCTTTTCGTGATGTTTTGTTACATGAATAATTGCCGATGGTAAATCGGAACATGCACTTGCACTATCTCAGAGGACTTACCTTCAAAACTAAACCGTCGAAATTATAGGGGTGCCAAATGGATTCAGGTCTATGTTCCCTAGTCCATTCGAGTGAACAAACCAATAAATTTGCTCAAGGTAACAAACAATACAACATGAACAATCAAAACCCACAGTTCGAATAATGTTTCAAATAATTTATGGATTAATAACAGGGGGAATAAAAATCGATTTGTAATTACTGGCACTAACGGACAATAACAATACTAGCACAAAATAAGTATATCATAATAGGAAAATATCACAAGCTTAATTAATCAAAATCTGAACAGGGTGCATTCGAAAACTCAACCTTTCCTGAGGGTGTGTGAAGCTAATTTCTAAAATGATTTACTTTAAACTGTAAGTTGGCCAGCACATGAACTTTAGTAACAACCCGAATACTAAGTGAACGACACAGCTGTACTGCGTTCCGCCTTTAATGCATTAAATTAACATCTCGCTTGTACTCAAATTCAGATATCTGTATGTCGTAGTGGTATACCAATAATCTGCTGGAGTAATTTTCCGTCCAGTTATTTACTTAATTACTAACGCGATAGTTGCGGAACAAACGTACGTGAGTTCACCCTTAACTTAGCTAATGTATTAGCATGCAGAACTACGTTAATTATTACTGACCTGACTCAGCTTGAAACTGACTTTCATTTAACACGCCTGAATTACAGTGTACTACAACAGCGGTGAAGCCGCTAACTTTATAGTTTAATGCAGATATGAATTACTAAATTAAGACAACAAACGGCGAGGCCGTTTGGAATTCCATAGCATGTCGATCATCATAACAAAATAGCCGTTAAGTTCAAACCAAAATCCAGCACAAAGGTGAAGGTGATGTAGCTCCCAGCGGTTACTGGCAAAACAGCAGGCACATTTGGGCTGTATGAAAGGCACCGGGGCTAACGGAAACAACCCCGTACTAGAATGCACGTCACTCGACGATGCTGTATGCCTCTGCTCTATTTGGGACAGTTTTAGTCCGTAGCTTAAAGGCTAAGTATATACACACCAAATTAGAAATTTGATTAAACTAGGATAAGACGGCAAATTATTTTCCCATGGTTGTGGGTGGAAAATGTGGCCAAATCGATTATGCTACATACGGCTAACACAGTGGTTAATTTCTACCATCCATTAATCCATTTCAACCATGTTCACAGAGCACAATGATTCGAGACTTCGTTCGGGCCAAACGAGCAGTAATTAACACCTCCCTGACATTTTTGGGAACGCGGAAAGCGAAAGTGACTCAAACTTTATCGCCATTTAGCGACAATTAATGCCCCTCGGCGGAAAGAATTGCAGATAACATAGGAAATTGTATTTAAGCATTCAAAATGCTAGTAGTGTTGCCTACACGCTGGGCGCTTTCGGCCCGTAAAATTACTAAGTAAATTACAAAATGACAAAGATTGGTCTCAGTTTAATCATACTACGCTTGACCATAATTAATTTGCGTTACTTTTAGGTCGAGCTGCAATTGTGTATCAACATTTGTAATGTAATATAGCTTTATGTGTACTCAGCTCGTGAAATAACAGACCAATCCAATAGGTCGATGAATTAGCAAAACCCATAAAATAGCGTAGATAGTGAACTTGAAAAATTATATATGCGTATTCGGAGTTGTAAGTTATTTAATTTTAATACAGGCCTAATACCTAACAACTGTGTTCGTTTCAACTTGTGAGATAGCGTAGACTACAATTGCTAGTATAAGAGGGTTATGATTCGCATTCCTGCTTTCACAAATTCCTCCACCTTTTCATCCCCTCAACAAGCTTCCACCATATTAATCTATGAACAATCTACATTTTCTAGATTACTTTCTAAAAATGTACAGAAGTTGTAATTTACCAACCTTCTTTAATGCACTGAAAATAAACCTGGCTAAGCTTAAAGTCTGTCATAAAATATTGCAAAATCTGACAATTTTACAAGGGATATAAAGAAAAGTGTTACAATGTTTCACATCTTTATTATTATTGTTTATTATATGCCACGCGAAACGTTAGAAATTTTCGAATAGGTCTTCTTCTACATCATGACATCTTTCAAGATGTGTTGTTATTCTAATATAATAGGTTTGGAAATGTCTCGTCCAGAAAATGTCTCCAGGCGCTTCTATCTTGGGTCATGCGTAAAACATGTTCCCAGGGTTCTTAGAGACTCTTTCGCGTTATGCCGATCCAGCGTTGGGGAGACCGCCCTCGTCTTCCTTTTCCATATGGCTTTCCATATAGTATGTTTTTTCCATGTTCTCTCTTCTGGAGATGTGGCCAAAGAATTTGAAGGCTTTCTTCGAAACAAGTGAAGAGACGCGAAGTTGGCGCTTAATTTCGTTTAAGATGGATTCATTTGTGCGATGAGCTGTTCATTTGACTTTAAGCATACGACCCCAGCAGTATATTTCGAATGCGTCTATTTTCTTGCGCTTAGCTTCTCTGAACGTACTTGTTTCCGTCGCATACATGAACACAGAGAAAACTCAGGCTTGTACGAAACGTTTTGAAATACCGTACTGTAAATAAATACACAACTCGTAATAATTGCAATACTTGACAATAAACTTAAATCTAAAAAATACAAAATGATAAAAACAAACGGTAAACAATGCAAGAGAAAACAAAAACAATTTTTTTAAACATTTCTACATAAATGGCAATATCAAGTGATGTTACAAATCGTTTGTAGGAATCGCGGGGACACCGCTACTGCCGCCGTATTTGTTTCTTTTCTGCGACGTGTCAGGTTTTTCAGCATCATCTGCATCGTCCGTGGACGAGGAAGAAGATTCTATTGAAGTATCGAACAATTTGCAGCGGCTTTTCATCGCCGCAGCGGCATCTAAACCGCTCTCCGAATTTGATTGGAGAATAAGCAAAACTTTTAAGGGACAGGTCCAGCGAAACGCCCTATTTATTAATTTTAAAGCCTAGAATTTGCACGTGAAGCAGAGCGTAACATAGCTTTCAAACTTTAACATTGAAAATGGTTAGGGAATTGGAAGTGTAACGGTAATACGGGACTCCAGTAGCGATTTGTGTGACGCTTGACAAGTACGCAGTTTTTGCGAATTTTTGCAAGTTGTACGTATTGCAGGTGAATGTTGTTGGTGTCATTTTGAAGATCTCATTAAAGGCGAACTTTCTGGAGAGGTTCTGAAAATGTAATATTCAAGGGGGCGCAAATAAGGGTGTTAAAACGAATTTTTGGATACGAAAGCATTCGGTGCTGTTACATCGCTTACAATGTGATTTGGGGCTAATTGGAAAGAGGTGAACCAATATTCATCGTACTGGCTATTTTTTGGACTCTGCAATAGACGGGGCGAAGTTACAGAGGTAGAAATCTGAGGTGCATTTGTAGCAAATTGGATATACGCATAAACAGGTGGAAAGACAAAAATGTCGAATTTTGTTTTTTTCAGTATGTGGACGAATCTGTGGGTTTTTAAGAATTTTGCGGTCCAGGTGGATTGGAGGGGTTGCAAAATGAAGATAACCTTATAATTATCAAAAAAATCTTAAAATCAATATTTGTGTGATATTCGCTCTTTGGAGACTTTCTACCGGTCGATTGTATTTTTTAGGAGAACACTTATAAAGGGCACTTATTGTATGCGTTTGTTATTCGTGGAAATAATGTTTTATTAAATTTAAACTTGACGTGTGAAATCAGTATGTAATTATTGCAATAACGCCAACACATAAATCAATCAATTAACGAATATGTAGTAGAATACAAAGTTCGACTTGTTACTTTCTGTGTACAGCCTATCTAAATTACAAAACAAAACAAAAACACACTTTACAAACATACAAGCGAATTGTAATTCTTTTAGATTAGGCATGTGCGAATTTATATGGAAATTTGGCTTAATACTACTGTGCGATAAAGCAGTTTAAGCGTTTGACATCTTTTATAATCATTTACCAAGGTAAATTAATGGCAAACCCTCCAACGATAGATTGGTCATTTTAAATTTTGTTATTTTAGTTACAGAAGCGCTTGAAATGTTTCACAAAAATGTCACACATCTAGTCTCATAGCATAAAAATAATCCAAATAGAATTCGCAAAGTAAATATAAAACCAGAAGTATCAGATGCATTATTTAATGATTAAATAGAATAAAACCAATATTTGGCTACGTTTTAATTCGGTCCGTTGAGCAGAATTTTTAAATCGACATGAACTTCATTTCAATTTGCGGAATTCCAAATGTAGCGTGGCATTCATTTTAACTAGATCAATATGCGAGCCTATTCCAAGTTTGTGAATAGCAAGGTGGTTGTGCAGCGTCACGAAGCTGAAGTTTATCGAATTCTAATTACCAGACGCCTCCTCCAAGCATAAATTATAGCAAGAAAGTGTTAGGATAAATCAAATCCGAGCCAGAGCAACGACGATACATTCTAGAACGACGCACTTGGAAGAGTTTCGGAACAGAATCGGATTAAGTCGAACTTGCTACCATGAAACGAAATGAATATGGTCTCGTTGTTGTTAAATGATAGCGCAGGAAATTATTTAGCGGCGCGGGAAACGCCCATGATAAATGAGAATTTTTTGGAGTGAAGCGACTTGTTTCGCATGTTTGGCTTCACATGAGAATTTATCATTATCGTTAATAGGCAATTTATGGTTGTTGTGACTGATATATTGCTGTAGACTGTCAGAATACTCTAGGAAGGAAGAGACAACAAATTATGTTTTACGAATTTGGATTTACTGGTTTCCGACATGGCAACTGTCAGAGGTGGTTCGAATTTTATATAAAAAGGTTATTTCTCAAAAGTTCGGGCTCGATAAAACTCCAGTCTTCTGCTTCATTTACCTTACTTTATTTTTACTTCATTTACTCTACTGTATTTTCAGACCCATTGATATGAATTAATCGTTTTCTTGTAAAAAAGTTTAAACTAGATTTTTATGACTTCCAATGATAAACCTTTGTCAAAATATATTAAACGTTGGGCAGAATAGGTGCAATTTAGCTTTGAAGTAGTGAATATAGGGTTTGGCAATGCGGGGGTGGAAGATATTTCTAAAACTATGGGAGTTACATAGATATTGTGTATATATAAAACTTGTAGATACGAAGGGGGTGTGTATTATTAAAATAGTTATGATTACACAGGGTGGCTCAAAAAGTGTGGTAAAGCAAACTTACTTTTCTTTAATTGAAATCTCTATATTTGCACATCCCAAAAGTTTTGCACTGAAATACTCATAATTTTGATATAAAGTTGTATAAGTCTAACGTTTTGGAGATATTAACGATTTTATGCAAAAAAAATGCTGAACTTCAAGTGGCTGCTGTAAGCAACAGAAAACAATATCGAATGAAGGAAAACGTTACCAAAAACTGTTTTCCGTGAACTGCATTTCGAGTCTAAACTGTGGATCTGGATATTAATGCTATACAGGGTGCTCTACATTTGCAACTTTAATCATTTCGATTTTTTTCAAACGGAACGCCTTGTATATTTTTGTATTTCTGAAATGTTTTTTATTGAGCTGAAAGGTAGTCCACGAAAACATAATTTTTTGGAAACTTTCTCCTCCATTCAATTGTTTTCTGTTTCTTACAGCACATTTTTTGTGCATAATATCTCCAAAACAACTAACGTTAGTCCCAACCAACTTTATATAGAAATGATTACTATATCAATGCGAAACTTTTAAGGTAGCTAAATATAGGGCATTCCATTAAAACAGCAGATTTAATTCGTCAGACTTTTTTGAGCCACCCTGCATAATCAAAACTCTTTTAGTAATGTGTATCACCTTTGTACCTACAACTTTTACATCGACAATATTAATGTAACTCTCATAGTTTTAGAAATATATTCCACCCCGTATCCTTGCCGGACCCTGTACACCGGCGAATATATTGAGATGGAATGATGCCTTGTATTAATAAAGGGTTTAATTAGATGTGAAGAATTAAATAAGGCAAATCACCACCATGCTCAGGGTACTTTTATTGTGTAAATCTTTGCCTGTCAGTATTTTAGGCTAATCAAAATGAAATGTACTTATCATACGTTAATAAAATGGTTAATTGCCCCTTTCTATATTATATCGAATTGCTATAATATTCTGGGCTAGCTCCGGCAAGAACACAAAACTACTTTCTCAGGTTGAGTTTAAATCTGAGTTTTATTTGAAATTATGTTTAGAATATTTGACTCAGCGTAGCTCATATACGCAATTTTAGTACAACTGCTCTACTAGATTCGGTCACTCATAACCTCACAAACTTGACATTTGCTACAGAAAGTCGTTAGTGCATATAGCGTTTATTTTGTGGTATTTATTATTACTGCAATGAAAGTCCTCACATGTATAACAAGTTTAATGCTTTTAACTATAATACAACAATGAAACAACTAAGAGATTGTACAGTTCGCGTTGCCTCGGTTGATGCTGTCCGAGCACTGGTCAGTTCCGCTTCTCACTTATCTGGTTGCGCCCTCACACTGGATGTTACCACTTCCTGTGGTGAAGGTGGCGCGAAATTTAAACATAGCACGTCGCCACATCACTCTCTCCTCAGTGACGTTGGTGTGTAATGTCACGAATCGAGAAAACGAACTGGGCGACGTACAGATCTGCCAGTTCTCGTTACGGTGGCAGGTAACTGCTGTTCCTGTGGTGCCGATGACGTTGCAACAGGTAGCTGCTGGTCCTGCTGCCCACTTGGCGTTTTCGTGGGTTCGTCCCCAGTTTGCACGAGGTGGGCTGGTTTGAGGCGGTCTACAGAGATATTTAATTCTTTGTTGTTTACTCTGACTCGGTAGATTTTTTCATTGAGTCGTTGAAGGATGGGATGTGGCCCCGAGAACGGTTGCTGGAGGGGCCTCCTTACAGTGTCATCCCTCACAAAAACATGGCTGCAGGTGACTAAATCTCTGTGAACGAAAATGCCTGGTTTATGGTGATGTTGGGGTGGCATTGGCCTGAGTGCCTTCATGTGTTCTCTTAAAGTGTCCACGAACACAGTAGGGGTGGCACTTCCGGGGTGATTAACAAAAAATTCCCCCGGCAGCCGTAGGGTTGTGCCATACAGCAGCTCTGCGGGCGATGCTTGTAGATCCTCCTTGAAGGCGGTGCGCAGTCCAAGAAGGACGATGGGCAGGACTTCAACCCAGCGGTCGGTTTCATGGCACATTACTGCTGCTTTAAATGACCTGTGCCACCTCTCGATTATGCCATTTGTTTGGGGTCTGTAAGCAGCGGTTCGGCAGCGGCTTGCACCAAGTAGTTTTTGCAGTTCAAAAAAGAGTGAAGATTCAAACTGGCGTCCTTGATCAGTTGTGATTTTACATGGGCAAAGAAATCTTGCAATCCAAGTAGAATGGAATGCCGTTGCTACGGCGTCGGCGGTGATGTCCACGATTGGGGTGGCTTCTGGCCACCTGGAGTAGCGGTCAATCATCGTTAAACAGTACCGATAACCTTTGGAGGATGGAAGCGGTCCAACGATATCTATATGGACATGATCGAAACGTTCACTGGCAGGGCTGAATACTTGAAGTGGGGCCTCGGTGTGTCGGTGAACTTTTGAGCGCTGGCACGGTATGCACTCTCGGACCCACCTGGTGTTATCCTTCAGCATGCTCGGCCACACGTATTTCATTTGGATTGCTTTTTTGGTGGCTCTGCAACCCGGATGCGACAGCTGGTGGAAGCTATCGAATATCTGTTTTCGTAGAGAGTTCGGTATGTAAGGCCGAACTGCTCGTGTTGATGTGTCACATATTACGGTCGCATCTTCTTCAGGGAAGGTAAAATTTTGCAATACTAGGGAACTATTAGAATTTTCCTGTAGGTTAATTAATTCTTCGTCCTTTTCCTGTTCTCGTGCCATTACTGTGAGACTAATTTGGGTTGGCGTACTAATTTCCTCTAACCTAGAAAGCGCGTCGGCCACTATGTTGCTCTCACCCGGAAGATAAACAATTTGAGTTGTAAATTGACCGATGTAGTCGAGGTGTCGCATCTGGCGAGGTGAGGCTTTGTCAGACTTCTGTTTAAAAGCGAATGACAGCGGTTTGTGGTCTGACCTCACTAATAGTCGTCGTCCTTCTACCATGTACTGGAAAAACTTGATTGATTCGTATATGGCTAGGAGCTCGCGATCATATGTGCTGTACCGACGTTGCGCAGGATTTAGCTTCCTCGAAAAGAAACCTAAGGGTTTCCACTCGTTGTTGACATGTTGCTCCAGGACACCTCCAATTGCGACATCTGATGCATCGGTCGCTAGCTGTAGGTTGGCATCGTCTGTGGGGTGCGCTAAGAGTGTCGCGTTTGCGAGGCTGTCCTTACAGCGCTGGAAGGCGGCTTCGCTTTCCGCTGTCCATGGCACCTCCGTCTTGTCGTTCCTTTTTGAATTGGTAAGGAAGGCGTTCAACGGAGCTTGTATCTCCGAAGCAGATTTAATAAATTTGCGATAAAAATTTATCAATCCCAGAAATCTGCGGAGTTCTTTAATAGTCTTCGGCCTGGAAAGCTCCGTGATGGCTTGGACTTTCGCAGGTAGCGGTTTACAGCCTTCTTCGCTGACAAGGTGCCCCAGGTACTGTGCTTCAGAAACTCCAAATACGCATTTAGCTGGATTGACTGCGATGCGGTACTCTTGTAGCCGTTGAAAAAGGGCTTCCAAATGCTGGCGATGTTCCACCTCGTTGGTGGAGGCGACGAGGATGTCGTCTACGTAACAAAAGCAAAAATCCAGGTCTCGAAGCACACAATCCATAAAGCGTTGAAACGTCTGCGCAGCATTTCGGTATCCAAAACCCATCACCGTGAATTCAAAGAGGCCGAAGGGTGTAATAACTGCGGATTTCGGCACATCTTCCTCGGCAATGGGAATTTGGTGGTAGGCGCGCACTAAATCGATTGTAGAAAAAACCTTTTTTCCGTATAACTTGTGCGTAAAGTCCTGCAGAATGGGTACCGGATAGCGGTCCGGGACGGTAATAGAATTTAGGCGCCGGTAATCGCCGCAGGGTCTCCATTCCCCAGGTGTCTTCTTGGGCACCAAGTGTAAAGGACTGGCCCAAGGGCTGCTAGAAGGACGGCATATCCCCAGGTCCAGCATGTATTGAAATTCTGCCTTGGCGGCGCGAAGCTTTTCCGGCGATAATCGGCGTGGCTTTTCAGCGATCGGAGGTCCGTGTGTAATAATGTGATGTAACATGGCAGTTTTTCTATTTCCATTGGCAGGCGACGCCCTGGTGATCTCGGGGAACTTGACTAGCAGTTGGTGCCACGGATCGCGGCTACTAATGGTCGTCACCGCTGTAGATGGTCCATTCGCTACTGTACCGTTGGTCGAAAGACCTGTTTTAGCATCGATGAGACGCCTTTGACGCAGGTCGACGAGTAACCCGTGATACCGTAGAAAGTCGGCACCAATGATCGGTTTTGATACCGCGGCCACGATAAACGACCACTTAAAACTTCGTCGGAGGTTTAAGTCCAAACACAATAATTGTTCACCGAACGTCTTTATAACAGAGGCATTTGCAGCGTAAAGCACTGTGTCCGATGCGACAGCGCGTTTCATTGATTGCGTTATTGGCACTACACTGACGTCGGCGCCACTGTCTATTAAGAATCGCATCCCCGTAGATCGGTCGCATACGAAAAGGCGATTATTGACGGTGCCGTCGCCAACGGATTCGACTGGCGACGGCTGCACTAGTTTCCCGGCGGCTGAAAAGTGCACGGCGTTCGGCACTTGTTAGCTTTTGCACCGAAACGTTGGTGATAATAACAAAACTCGCGGTTTCGCGAGCGCGATCTCGAGCGATTTCTGCTGGCCTTGTTGAAGTCGTTGCCCCCGCTTCCTCGGCTTATCAGTTGATCAAGCTTGTGGGTGAGCTCCTCTACCTTCCGCTCCAATGACGCAATCGTGGGAGTAGTACCTGCGCAGTTCGTAACTGGTGGAGTGACGCCGGAACAAGATGGTAGACTCACGGCGGAAACGGAAATTGGCGGCGCGGTCCAAACTTCTGCGATCTTGTCGGCGATGGCGGCCAACTCTGCGAGCGTGGTCGCCTTAGGGCTAGCGGACAGAACCACCTGTATTTGTGACGGCAGCCTCTGCATCCAGAGAGTGCGAATAAAGTCGTTGCCGATTTTTTCTCCGGCTAAACTTTGCATTTCTCGTAGAAACTGCGATGGCTTTTTATCCCCTAAATCCAGGTCGTTTAACAATTTTCTCAGCTTCTTTTCCTCGGAATCTGAGAAACGGGATATTAATTGCTCCTTAAGATTTTTGTATTTGTCGTTCGCAGGGGGTGTCGAAATCACGTCAGCGACTTGCTGCAAGACATTGACGTCCAGCGCGGCGATCACGGCAAAGTATTTGCTGGCATCGGATTTCACTTTCCAGTTGTGGAATTGGGCCTCTATCTGGACGAACCAAAGAACAGGGTCGGATTGCCAGAATGCGGGAATCTTCATATTCCGTACTTCCTCTACTTCGATCTCACCTTGCACGTTTTCTTCGGGCATTGTTTATTAAAAACTAAAACTCGCGTAACTAAAAATCACGTCGGCGGTCACCACTGTGGTATTTATTATTACTGCAATGAAAGTCCTCACATGTATAACAAGTTTAATGCTTTTAACTATAATACAACAATGAAACAACTAAGAGATTGTACAGTTCGCGTTGCCTCGGTTGATGCTGTCCGAGCACTGGTCAGTTCCGCTTCTCACTTATCTGGTTGCGCCCTCACACTGGATGTTACCACTTCCTGTGGTGAAGGTGGCGCGAAATTTAAACATAGCACGTCGCCACAATTTCAATATTTAAAAGTAAAATGCTGTAAGGAACCATCAGGTAAATCGAATTAAAACTCCCGCCCAGCAACAACTGACTCGATTTTGTTGTCGCACAAAAACATGCCACTCCTACCTTTGAGTCTGGTTAAATGTCGCCTCGAAGTTGGTGCAAGGTGACGCCGACGGCCTTATGCGCTTGAAGACGTGATGCTAAATGCCAGCCACGGCTCCTCCCAACGCGCATGCGCCAATCCAACGGCACATCCTTGATGGCGACGAATTTTATTTTCAATTTGTAAAAGCGTTTAAATAAGAATAGGTAGTTTAAGCTTCTTATACTTATAGCTAAAAACCATAGAAGGTTACGGAACAATTGCTGCATTATTTTTAAAAATATTAATGAAAAAGTTATTTATTAGAAAGGAGCCAAATAATTAGCATTGCAAGTCTTTTATAGGAACTTTAGAGTTTTTTTTAATCTATTAAATAAATATTTGAAAATATGAGAATAGGTTACTTTTTTAACAATTTTCTAGTGAATATAAACTCCTCAATGTTATGAAACATTTTGTTGTGAACTTGTTGGAGGTGGCTTACTAAACTCTCATTTCGGGGATAAGAATTATTGCATTCTGATTCTAAACACTTGTAATTCCAGACTGATTTGTCATAAGACACAGGAATGGTTTTTGAATTGTGCACATTACGAATATGTCTATTTAAATTGGATTGTTTAGAAAATATCTTATTGCAAGTAAAGCACGTAACACCGGCCATTATGATCGCTCAGTCACGCACCGAAACTCAAACGGCCAAACGATACAATTTCTTTACAAAAACTTTCGGTGACCATAGGTAAAACGCTTCTGCGCATGCACCTTGCGAGGAGCCGTGGCTGGCATTTAGCATCTCGTGCTTGAAGTCGCTTCCCTGGTAGTCCAGGAAATCGGTGTCAGAAAAGGGTGGTTTGAAGAAAAAATCCCGGGCTTAGGTTTTATGACTGATCTTTATGTTTTCAGGTGTGCTGAATCCGAATTTCAACTTTGCCGCGCGCTATCGTGGTCGCCTTTAGCCGAAATTTGACAATTTATTTAAATTTCATGGTTTTTTCTTGTTTATGTAATATAAATCGTACTAAATTTTATTAAACATTGTTCGGGGTAGTACTTTATGCTTTCACATGTGATGAATGCAAATATAACCCTCCCGACTCTCTACGATTACGGGAAACGCCTAAATTTGACAATTTAATTAAATTTTATAGGTTTTTTTCCTAGGTTTTTAATTTTTTTTTCGCTATTAAAATCGTACTAAATTTTATTAAATATAATTCTGGGTGGTTTTTTATGTTTTCAGGTGCGCTAAATCCGAATATCATCCCCATGACCCCCTACAGGTGACCTAAGTAGCCGAAAACTTGAAAAAACCACAAAAACACCGAATTTTCTATTCTGCTTTTTTTCTACAAAAAGTCGATTTTTGAGCTGTTTTCACCTATTCCATAGGTTCTTTGGTGTGCTGAATCCGAATTTGATTCCCATGAGCCCTTACGATCACTGTATAGTAGTTACTACTCGTAGGCCGAGGAGTCAGCGATGCCATATTATCCAGGTGGACACAAGGAATGACTGCTTGCCAAGAAGTGTGCGATGTGATCGAAACGTTCTGCGGTATCAACTTTGGTACGACGGAGCAACATTTTGACAGCTGGGAGACGATGAGGACTTGAAGAAGATGTTAGAATGGTTTCGCAACCATCCACCTTTCTTGCACTCTAAAGACATAATATCCATCGGCACAGGGGTCCTCGGAGATCCCAACACAATTACATGCTACATGGCCAAAGAACATGGCGTGGAAAGAATGGAGAACGTTAAGACAGAGGATGGACGGGACAAAGACTTTCGGACTGTCAAGTACAAGAGAAGTGATCGAGTGTTACCTCTAGCAGCTGTCAGCACTGCACTTGTAATTGATGACCGGCCTGTTCCCATAAAACCTTTGACTCTCTTCCAAAGAATCAGCGTTGCCAAGCAGTCTGAGGATGAATTGCAAAAGTTCTTAACATACGAGCTCTGTCCATACCCTTTGGCTCTATTTGATGATATGGGCATGAGAAAGGGAACAAAATCAGCTTTGTATAAGGCTTTCCGACCGATGGCGGACATCTCAACTTTGGATAATGAAACACTGCATGTGATAGATGGTGGATTCTTATTACATCGAGTTGTATGGTCATCAAACTTAAGTTCTTTCTCTGATATTAGCCGCAGCTACATTAATTACGTTAAGTGCAAGTACAAGTCTTATGCCGTAATAGTATTCGATGGCTACCCAGATGATGACCACCTTAGTACGAAGTACATGGAGCGGATGCGAAGATCTGTTAAAAAGCATTCAGTCGAAATCATTGTCAACGACGACAACTCTCCCAGGTGTTCACAAGAGAGCTTCCTCAGCAACTCCAAGAATAAAGAACGATTTATATCCTACCTCAGGAATAAGTTTGCCGAAGCCAACATTACAACTTACCAGGCAGTGGAAGATGCTGACACCCTGATTGTAGACACTGCTCAGTCCTTGGCTTCGCAAAAAAAAGTGTGACAGTGGTTGGCGAGGATGTTGATCTTCTTGTGATCATGATCGGAAAGAAAACATCCGAAAACGTATACTTTATCAAACCTGGAAGAGGAGCAAGACCATCCATCTTGTACCATCCATCCACTGCCGTGGATGAAGAAGTTGCAGGTTTCATACTCCTTCACGCCATCAGTGGGTGCGATTCCACTTCTTCGTTTTATAATCAGGGGAAGATGAAATGTTTGAAAACATTGCGAAAGGATCCTAAGCTCCTGAAAACGTTGGAAGTTTTTTATGATCCCGATGCCGACAAGAAGGCACTGATTGATGCGGGTGAAAACTTCATCATATTTTTATATGGATCTTCCCCCTACAGCACCACATTGGATAGATTGAGATACAGACAGTATGTTACAGCAGCGTACAAAAGTAACTGTAACATGGCATTGCTCCCTCCAACGAGTGCTGCAGCACAGCATCATATATATCGTACGTTTCACCAAGTGCAAGTGTGGCTGGGAAATCCATGTGAACCCATCCAATGGGGATGGAAGAAAGTAAAGAATGGACTACTCCCAATTTTGACGGATCTCCCACCAGCACCGCCAGAGCTACTGGCCAAAATTTCGTGTGGGTGCAAAAAAAATTGCTCACAGAATTGCGGCTGCAGACGTGTAGGACTGTTGTGCACCAGCATCTGCAGATTCTGTGAAGGAAGATGCAACAATGCAGATCGTGTTGATTTGCTCGAAGAGGCAGAGCAGGAGGGGCTGGAGACTGACGACGTTGTGATTGCTCCTGAAACCGAGAACAATGAAGGTAAGAAAACATGAAAGTTGCTCAACTTCACAAGGTGCAAGGCACATTAAGCCAGAAACTGCTGGGTGTTCATATACAAATACTACGCGGTCTAAGCCGAAATTCCATGTTAAGAAGAATAATTCGAGTAACCGCGAAAGCCTCAAACAGTATATGAAAGTATGAAGTTAATGAACTTATGTGATTAGTTCTTCTTAGTGTTCTCTCTTTTTGTAATCATTTCACCTTTCTATCATTTCTGTTCTACACGATGATGAACTGCTCGCTTTCCCAACCACGAAACTTTCCGACTTTATTAGTGAATCAAATCAAAAATGCTCGCCAGAACCAGGACCCTCGACCCAGGCCCAGCAGATCCAAGAGAGGCCTACTAAACGCAGATATTCTTCTACATAGTCGCACGGTACGCATTCCTTCACTATTTACCACATGATTTATATTAGTTTTAATCAGTGTTCCCTCTTCTTTGCAATCATTTCACCTCTCCATCATTTCTGTTCCAAATGATGATGAACCGCTCACCATTCCATCCAAGAATGAATACCCACCAGAACCAGGACCCTCGACTCAGGCCCACCAGCTCCAAGATACAGCTACAGCCTCACGCTCTACCAAACGCAGATGTTCTGATACATAGTTTCACGGTATGCGTTCCTACACTGTTCTAACAAATGATTTAAATTAGTTTTTATCAGGGTTCCCTCTTTTTTTGTAATAATTTCACCTCTCCACATTTGAGAAATAAAATGTGTTTTTATATATTGAGTTTTGTTAATTTTCCCAATAATTTCCTGCTTCACCTACCAAAACTACCGAGAGTTGTGGCAGCACTGGTTTCTTATTTTTAATTTTCTACGAGTAGTAACTACTATACAGTGATCGTAAGGGCTCATAGGAATCAAATTCGGATTCAGCACACCAAAGAACCTATGGAATAGGTGAAAACAGCTCAAAAATCGACTTTTTGTAGAAAAAAAGCAGAATAAAAAATTCGGTGTTTTTTGAGGTTTTTTCAAGTTTTCGGCTACTTAGGTCACCTGTAGGGGGTCATGGGGATGATATTCGGATTTAGCGCACCTGAAAACATAAAAAACCACCCAGAATTATATTTAATAAAATTTAGTACGATTTATATAGCGAAAAAAATTTAAAAACCTAGGAAAAAACCTATAAAATTTAATTAAATTGTCAAATGTAGGCATTTCCCGTAATCGTAGAGGGTCGGGAGGGTTATATTTGCATTCAGCACACGTGAAAGCATAAAGTACTAGCCCGAACAATGTTTAATAAAATTTAGTACGATTTATATTAAATAAACAAGAAAAAAACCATGAAATTTAAATAAATTGTCAAATTTCGGCTAAAGGCGACCACGATAGCGCGCGGCAAAGTTCAAATTCGGATTCAGCACACCTGAAAACATAAAGATCAGTCATAAAACCTAAGCCCGGGATTTTTTCTCGCCTAAACTACCAATTTCCTGGACTATGGCGGCAAATGTTGTTCCGGGATATTTGTATACCGATCTAGGACAACTCGACGCAGCCAACTGGATTCGAAAAACTCGATGCGGCCAACTCGACGCGGGCCCAACTCGATCCGAGCCCAACTCGACGCGGGACAACTCGATGCCACGAATTGTTAGTACAGTATTTTGGATGATAAAAAAACATAACCGTGATTAATTTTTACGTAAATATAATCAAAAAATAATCGGATCTAGGAAAGACTAGTTACCGGTATAGATAGCATGTTAAGGAGAAATTTACATAATCTGCCTTTTAATGTTTAATAGAGCTATATACCTAAGTATATCTTTTTACCGAATCACAATTTGTCGGAAGGACCAAGTTCTGGGCCCCAAATTATAATTGTATCATTGTACATATTATTGTAAATACTTTTTGTGACTACAGGCTGCTGCATTGCGACCGCTTTAATATATCACTTGAATTGGTTGTGATTTTATACAAATCGTTTAAAGCGGCTAGCAGTAATTAAACATCGTGCTTCAAATAAATTGTGATTCGGTAAAAAGATACACATTATCATATACCTAGAGCTATATTAAATATTAAAAGGCAGACTATGTAAATTAAGCTACACATACTATCCATACCATAAATTTCGATAAACTTTCGTTCTGGTAAATTTACTCTCAGTAAATTGTCTTTTCTAGATCCGGTTATTTATTTGTTTATTTTTGTGTAAAAATTAATGATTGTTATACTTTGTTTTTTTCTTCCAAAATACTGTACTAATAATTCGTGGCGTCGAGTTGTCCCGCGTCGGGTGGGCTCGGATCGAGTTGGGTCCGCGTCGAGTTGGCCGCGTCGAGTTTTCCGCGTTGAGTTGGCCGCGTTGTGTTGTCCGTATCCGTTTGTATACACCTCCCTAGGCCGTTGAAATTGCGAAACCTAGCTTCTGCAGCTCAAATGGTCCGTTGTCGATGTTCGCAATCTCCAGGTGTCCGTGCCGTTTCACAGCCGAAGTCGATTTGGTAAATTCATAATTTTACGTCGCAGAAACTTCTGCAAACACTACCACCTGGTATAATAAAATGGTAAACCTTTTAGACTTGGCAAACACTTTTTATTATATAAAAACATTAAATTTGCTGGAACACAATTTTGCCCCAAACTAGTCAATTTACAGCAATTGTTCTTCTTTTTCGACAAAACAGCATCGCGTTGCTTAGTAACCGCAATATGATATTGTTTATAGGAAATTAGTTTTAATTATAATTTTTACATTAAGGAATAAAATTTGGTAACATATTACTTAAATCTAAAATTGTTTTTTTTCTTATAACTAAAAATTGTTCTTCCTCGTCACATAAACGTTTTATACTCACTGCTCTGTTATAATCACCTAGTTTTTACAATGCACTGGCACTTGAGTTCAATTTTAAACACGTCACTGGATTTTATTCAATTCAGTTGCTCTCGTTCTCAATTGCTCTTTGCAAATCTTTTCTTATCTTGCTTCGATTTCCATCTATCTTTCAGATTGCTTGCTTTTCACTGGCCTGTAGTTTTATTAATAACTCTACACTCATATTATGCACATGACCAATTTTTGTATCATTTAATTTCATTTGATCTAGTGTCAAATATGCTCAAACCTATTATATTACTTATATCTGTATTATATTAGCCATCTTAAATCTTTCTTTTACTCAAACTTCAAATTCAATCCCTCTGAAATCTGTTTTGCTTATGCTTGCCTTTAACCTTCTAATGATGCTTCTTGCATCTCATTTCCAATGCATTTAATAACTTCAACTACTGTTTAAATTGCAATTAAATAAAATATTTCAACTATGTGCTTTAATTGATTTTGTTCACTATTTCTCACTGCATACAGAACTAAATTGTGAGCTTAAAACCATCACAATGTATAAGGCATTCAGTAAACACAAAGATATATTAATTTTTTTGAAGTATTGTAAATATACAAACGTAAATACATATCAGAGATATGTGTTACGGTATTAACACAACTTTATGACACCCACCCAAGGTGAGCATCGCACCACGGAATCAGTCCTGGAAAACTGGCACACTTGCCCTGAGATTTGCTAAAAACAGGCTAAAGGCCACGGCTGGAACGCGCAGGGAGTCGGGCGTGAGTCACACGATACGTTCTGGGCAAGCGTGTTGAGGCATATATATAGGGTACGTCAAAATTATAAGGGCGCCACCAAACCTGACTTTAAATGGGCTCGGGTAACCGGGCTTGGACGGTTAGACGAGGCAACAAGTACGCTAGTTACTACTTGATAAGGGTACTCGAGAAGTATCGAACTCGGATGACAAAATCGATAATTTGAGGTTTGAATCGTTAGTTCGGGTTTGTGCTGCCACTGCGGGGGCGGCTGCTCCACTTGCCTCCACACTCCACTACTCAGAGGTCGTCGTACATCTAATCGTGACACTAGCTGTTTATTCTGAAAAAGTAAAGCATGCAGGGGTTGTACACAGTAATAAGCCCCGCGCTTGCACAATTGTCTATTGAATGACGTTATACAGGATCAGGCAACGAATGGGTCACCATACTATACCTAGGGCTTAACGTAAACCCCAGCTGGAGGTAATCGCACTATAACTAAAGCGTACAAATGTTACACACAAAAAAAACAATATCCAAATAGAATATTACAAGAAAGCGTTCGAAACGCCTAAAATTAGCAACGCAGCGAAAGTCAATGTTTGCACAGTTACAAACCAAGAATGTACTACTGAATGAATGCGACCAAAGTCCATCGCTTACAAGTCACATTCGCATAAAAGGGGTCACTAAGTTACATAACCTCTTTAAATGGTACCTGGTATTTATTCTGGACTTCTCCTGCCAGCAGCGCCTGCATTTGCAAGCATATCTCCTTGGGCAAAGATTCCGCCGAATAATGGCGTAATGTTTCAATGTAGTCGCTCACATGGGATCGGTGTGACAGAAACGTATGGGCATTATTCACGTCCTGCAGCGAGTCCCCAACAACTTGTAAGAATGAAAGAACCACTTCTTTTCACGACATGGCCGGACGTAGCCCCCAACAACAACGCCAAGGAAAACGCGCTCACAAAACGACACGTGCGTCACACACAAGAACTTCCTGCCGACTCTCGCTTAAGGCGAAACAGTTTATCAAACACTTGCTAAAGCAGCACGAGACGGGAAAAAGGCTGGCGTCCCCGCCATGGCGGGAACGCCGGCCAACACACACTCTGCGACCTCCTTGATCAACGGCCTAAGTTGAACTCCGAGCAAGAAGCGTTACGACGCCCGAAGTGGCGTGAGCCAAAACGGCGTTACCATGTGACTCTCGACAGCCAATGGAGATGCTGCCAATAAAACAAATACGTTCCGGTGGCAAAGAGAGCGCGAGGCCTCGCAGTCGCACCAACAGCGTAATTTCTAGAAGGTTCGAAAATCTTGCGAGCGTTAACACACGGCTGTCAAAGTACCAACAAAGGGGTGCCCTAGATGACGAGAAATACTGCGCTTGAGGCCAAATATGTGCAAAATCATTATTATGGAATTAGGCGATGAAGCCAAATAAGTAACTAAAAGGGTTTAACATACGGACACGCTGCCCTAAAGCCTAGGTGGCTAATTAAAATACAAAATGACCTGACATATGTTAACAATAGCTAACATATTTTACGCGTGTTTCAAAGCATTGTGTAATGTATAATGGCACTCCACACGAATCAGCTTCTTCGCTTTTTGGCAAATATAATATTAAATGTGAGAATTTGCTTCAGAACTTTTTCCGAAGCACGAAATTGTTAGCGGATACCGGATAGTATTTAAATTTGCATTAAGTTCAATGTGAGCAATTTCAAAACTACTAAAACTGGGACAACCCATGTCGATATTTCTTAAACTCAGCGGCAGAGAACATTGGGTGCATGAGTTAGTTGAATTACTATTTATACCACAAGTATTTGCTAAAGCGATTAAACAAGTATAAAACTTGTAATTGTTCTAAGGTATATAAGTTTCTTTCTACACGGTTCATGTGGCACAAAGACTATGTGCCAGCAGTGCATTTTAATTATTCTGAAGTGCAAATCCAATACTTATCAATTCAATTAGTTTTAAATTCTCTTGGAAAAGTTACGCTACAAAACAGTTTTTTTAACTTATTTTTTAAGAAAGAACATTAAAAATTCAATCACTAGCTGTCGACTGCATCTTTGTTAAACGACTAACTGACAGAGTAATTCGATTTTGTGGAGTCTGGTATTTTTTTGTACAGCAACAGTATTCGTTCAATAATTGTAACGACGACTGTTCATTAACTTTTTCACGATGTGACCTATACTTCAAAGAATAAGAAACAAACATTTTTTGTAAAATATTCTGTAAATCGAATTTTCTATCTTTCCCATTAGTGCTTTTACTTTTTTATGACAGCTTCTACCATAGTGTTAAATTAAATATTCTGAAACATTTTTCAATGCTTTTATTTTGTATAAATGCAGTATCTTTTACAAGGCCAATCTAAGGTGTTCAAAGAACGTTGCGTCAATCATAAATCACTTAAAAATTCTAGACATATATCTTCCATTAAACAATTTTTGTAGCGGTTTATAACACTCCGGGTGTTAGTTAATGGAGACATTTCTTCTATGATTTGTTTCGCTTAGATTATCTTTGTTTTTCTTATTTTTAAACATATATAGAATGTACGAGGTTGTGTTGAAAAGTAATGCCTCCAAGTCCATATCTCCAAAACAAAATAACTCACCAAATTGGTAAAATGCTTCGAAAAATCACTAGTTCTTGTGTCAAATTTTAATCAGCTATTGCCACTAGTTTTTTTACTTCGACACGAAGTGTACGAAGTATTGAAATTCCCTCATATCGAAAACCACTATGAGTCAAATATCTCTAAAATTTGTGCCAACCGACTAATAAACCCACTATACCAAATCTTCACCTCAGCTGTGCGGATCTTTTGGTGAAGACCCCAGCCCACTAGATCCCTCCCTCGTATTGGGGGGTGCCTAAACGTGCTGTGCGGGGTATGTATGTTCGTATGTGTACACGATTCCGGTCGCCAGGAACCTTCCTGATGTCTTGGATCGTTTTCATAGGATAGGTCCTCCGAAAATGAAGGCAACATCAATATTTGAGGTATGGTCGTCAGCAAAAAAAATTTTTTTTGAGTTTTTTTTTTTATAAATAACTTGTTCATAATATTTCATTGTATTAGCGAAACGGAATGATGCTGAGTGTCGAAGTATTCTTGGAAGGCACGAAAAGGCGCTTTTCTTGGGTGGGGGTACAGTATATTTTATATTGTCTTTATTGGCGATTAGTAAGTTTACAATCTATAAACTAATGTGATAACTTGTACAATACTTGACTTATATAGATTGCGGCAGGCAACTAGGACCAGTGCAAAAGCAAGGAGAATATGCATGTGGCCGTCGTGGTGTTTAACAAACGAACAATCAATGCGATAGCGGTAGGTCGTTAGGATCATTATAAATACACGGTATATATTCAATTTTTTAATTTTTTAAATACAATTACGGCCACATGTAAAGTCCCTTTGCTTTTGCTATGGTCCTAGTTGCCTGCCGCAATTTGTATGCACACCTAATGGCGTGATGAGGTAAACATCCAGCGACGGCACTTCAGGTCAGTCTTCTGTTTTTTATAGGTTGTATGAGTGGTGGCGTGAGTGGATTGGGATGACTATCAAGTCTGATAAGGTGTTTAATGCTGCGGGCTTGGATGACTTCACTCACGTAAGGATTTTTTAAGTCCGTATGGATGGCATGGTTAGAGACGTACTATGGTACGTTCACAATATTTCCGAGAATTTTAGATTGAACTTGTTGTATGATAGCTGTATTGGACTTGCTAGCGCAACCCCATATCTCTATCCCGTTGATTCTAAATAGGTTGTAGATAATCAATTTATTTTCGGTTGATGTTTTGCATTTACCTCCTACGGGCCAGTTATGTTCTCTTATTGTTTTGAAATAACAAGCTGGCCCCGCAAACGTTGTTTTGGATTATGACATGATGGGGAAAACCCTTCAAACTATTAAGCACACAATAAAAAAAGTATGACTGCAAATAGAAAGTCGTACAGTGTATAGAAAAACACACTTTCGGTATTTTCCAATTTTCCGGCTTTCCCTTTAGATTTTTTGGAATTTTCTTTTTTGCTAAATCACCTCGGGAGCAAAACAAAAAAAATCATCCTAATCGGTTAAGTCGTTCTCGAGTTTTTGCGTTACTAAGGGTCGGTTCTACAATCCAAGAATAAAGATATCCGGGGAATAAATACCCTAGAAACGATTGTTGTAACAAGTCACACCTTATCGAATGCCTGTTTTACGTCCAAAAAAGCAGCGATACAGTTTTTACATGGATATATTAATATTATTAGCTAAGCGACAAACTGATGGTTTGGGATCCATGCCTGCTGGTTGAAATTTTGATTTATTCTATTTAGAAGAAGTCTTTCAAGGAGCTTAGATATTGTTGGCAGAAGAATTATTGGTCGATAAGATGTGACATCAGTCGGTTTTTGTCCCAGGCTTGGGTATAAGCCCAGAATCACATCATTTGGCCCAGTTAAGATTTTTCAGATATCTTTATTTTGTACCCACAAAAGAAAATCTTTTTGGTCAATATTCTTACATCATAATTCTATGAGTTAATATTCTTACATCATAATTGTTTGAATTTTTAGCAATAGTTTAAACAATAATAGTAATAACAAATTACAAAAAATACTCGAGAAAAACTAAATTAAAATAAATTATCCGGTCACTTCATTTGGCCCATATGATCAAAATATCACTTCGTTCACCGTAACATGTTTAGGTTGCAGTGAAACATGCTGTTTGTTGTTTAATAACATATTGACAGTCTGGTGTCTGTATTCTTTTTGCAAAATTGGTACTTGGTAAAGCTAGTGTCAATTTGCTTAGTTCTGGTAATTTCTGTGGCAAAATTTTGAAACAATTGCAATTATCGTATTATAGAGTATAAAACATTCGGGAACAGGATACATAGCAGAAAAGCCAAATTTGGGACTAACTCCAAATATTACACCAGGAAATATGAGAGCTTCACGTATCTGGGCCACATACATCCGCAAGGTGTTCGGCAAATAGGTTCGGTTTTTCCTTATCGCTTTTTGCCCACGGGCCTGGAGGTGTCGTACATTTACGTAAATGCGGAGAAGTATCTTTAGGTTTTCCCGTTGTTTTAATTTTTTTCTAGATGGAATTGTCATATCTTGAAAGATTAGAAAGATACATTTCTACAGAAGAATTCCTCATTGCTTGGAGTCTTGATTTTAGATTGTTGGTAATAGTATTATATTTCTTTCTATTATTTGGTGTACGTGTACCCTGCCATGACGACCTGGCTCTTCTCTTTTTTGCCACCAACTTGTTCATTTCTAGAGGTATATTGTTTGTTTTAATTATTGGGTTACTTGTTAGTGTGGCATTTCTTGCAGCTTGTTAGAGAGTGCTGACTAGATAATTGCATTGTACTTCTATCTCGTCTGTTTCTTGTAGTTTTATAGAGAGCTCGGTGTTATTATGAATTATTTGACGATATGCATCCCAATTTGTTTTGCTGTTGTGAAGTTGAGGTGTTAACTTTTTCAATGTTACTCTTGTGCTTACTGTTGCAACAATAGGGTTGTGGTCGGAGGTTAAGTCGAAATTTGATGTTATATCTGTATAATTTGAAGAAATTCCGTTAATTATAAAAAAACCCACTAAATCTGGAAGCTTGTTTACATCAGTAGGCCAGTAAGTTGGAGACCCTGTTGAAATGGAGGAGTAGTTGTTTTCATGCAAGACCTGTGCCAATTCTGTGCCCTTCATAACGTACTCTTGCTGTTATAGTCCTCTCCGTTTATAAATTTTGGGCCCAGTGTCTCGAAGAATCTTATATAATGGTTCTTTTTTGGATTATGAAGAAGCGGACAGTAGACAGCTGTGGGGGTAACTTCGTAAGGAATGCTTTTTACTCATATTGATGTAGCTTGTATATGATTTTCTTCATGTTTTGGTAATTCGTAGTGTACTATCGAACTTTTAAGTATTGCTATTCCACCATGAGTTGTTTCATCAGGATGGATTATATAGTAACATTTGTAATTTGGTATCTCAACGTAAGTACTAGTAGTAACATGAGTTTCACTGACCAGGAGTATGTTTATGGAATTTTGTTGTAAAAATTCCATTGGGTTATATGTAAAAAGTTAGCCATTTCTAGTTAATTTTGTTGATTTCTTGTGCGATCATATTGAGTACTAAAATATGTTGCTGAAGTAGTTGGTTAAATAAATTTTTGAATGTGTTGAGAAATTTGGTCATTGTCGCCTTGTTTTCCGTTGTTTGTTTTTTGTTGCGTTTGCGTAGGTTCCAGAGTATTGACAGGTACTGGAGGTTTGGATATTGTTCATATATGTAAGTGAACTAGTTATGGGTTGCGTCGCTATTCATAGCCTCGAATTTTTGTTTCTTATCAACTGCTGGTAGAGTTCGCCGCCTTTATAGTTTGCTGGGTGGTTGCTTCTACATAATGCACATTTAGCCGGCGTGTCTCTCTTTTTAGTGTATATTGAAGTGTTATGGAGTTCTCCATACTTTAGACATAAGTATGGTTTATTACAATAGGCTTCCGAGTGACCATACTGTTGGCATCTCATGCACTGAATAATGTTATTTTTAGTCGTTTTTTTATATTTCAGTCCTTTTATCTTTTAAATGTCTTTATTATTTTCTGCAGGCTCGAGGTCGACAAAAAATAAATTTAAAGGTTCTTTAGTGATTCTATGTTACGGGTTAATTATGTTACGTAATTGATGTCCCAAATTACCTAACTCTTGCTTTATATCTTCAACTGGGGTTGAGTGATTTATATCTTATTACCACTCTGTAAACCAGCTCCTCCTTTAGTAGGTAGGTATAATGAAATACATGATTTTCTTTAAAGTTTTTTATTAACTTAAGATATGAGTCTGCTGTTTCACAATTTATTTTGACAACATTATTTGCGAGGCTTTTAGTGTGGTACTGTTCGTCTTCTAATATGTTCTTTATTTGATTTATCATTTGTGAGTAATTTATCACTCCGTCCACGAATATTGGGGGAGGTGTTGGAGCTTCCTTTTTGTTAGAATTTCCTGTGGTGGTGTTATTTTTCGTTTCATTATCTTTTGGTGTAAATCTTTTATTTGTTGTTAGTATTTCTCTGTATTGATTGATTTGTGTTTTTGTGGTTTTCTTGCTTTTGACGCTTTTTATTGGTTGCCGTTCGTGTTTGTTGTTACATTCCTCTTCTTACCGCTCTTCTTCACTTAAGGATGCCTTGATTACTAGTGTAGTTTTGACTAGGTAGGTTGTTTGTTGGTATAGTTTGATTACTGATAGACTTATGTAATTTAATGGTATTTGTTGACATGGAGTTGATTGATATAATGGATATTGATAGGTTTTTACTTGGTTATTTATTACTGGTTGCCATTGCATGGCTGTCATGTGCGACTGTGGATAGATTTGTTGATTATTGTTTTTGTTGTTCTGTTCGGCGCCGCAACCAAATGGTAGCATTTCAAATAATTGCTTTAAACTGTCTGCATACCCGCTTATTGTAGACACGCGTTTAAAAATTTAAACTTCTACAGGTTTATCAAGTGAATTTTACTGATTAATAAATAGTTCACTGAGCGCGGTTAGAATCATTAGGCGACCTCGGGATCGTGCTATCGTTTACACTTGAATTGAAATTAAAGCACAGCTATAACATATATTTACGCTATGAAATTCAAATGTAGATTATTGTCATTAGTGTGGAAGTGTTTTGAAAGTAGCTACAAATAACGATGAGTGATTGAATTTCTGATCTCAGACAAAATGGCTTGAATAGAAGTTTACAACAGTTTACCCCAAGTTTATGGTATGAACTGCGTTGATGTCGATACAGTTGGTCCTTCGGCTGCTTGCTGTATTCGTGCCACCAAAAAAATCCAATTTACAGGACAGATTAAGATCTTATCGCTCAAGAACGTCAACCTACAGGTTTCAGGAAGACATCCTCTCCATAGCCCCAATCTCGCTTCTCCAGATTACCACCTGTTTGGAAAGCTCAAAAGCTCAAGCGCTTACGAGGTTAACATTCTAGACGGTGGTGTCGCACATCAGCCGGGCGAGGTCTAGAGGAACGGGATGACCAAACTTGTAACGCTTTGGAAAAAATGTGCAGATTTGGGAGACGAATATATTGAAAAGTGAATTTATATCATTACTACTACACTACGTCGTTCAACCTTTCCTTGGGAATTCATTCGGAAGAATTATTTTTCTGCAGAGCCTTGTATTATGACTCTTTCTAACAAAGTTTTCACTCTTGACACTGTGGTACTTCATCGTTCTCTTTTTACAGTAGATTTGGCTGCTTGATCAATGTTGGAGTCCGATAAAGTTTCGATGGTATTCAGCCAACTCGTGGGTGATAAATGGAAATTTACAAGAAACACAAATGGATTTTGTTGATGTGATCCGTGCTCTGTTTTGCTTTCCATTATTAAATATTTTATCATGTCTCGTTTTTTAACACCTAAATACTATTGTTACAAAAAAACTAGGACAACTTTTAGATCTATTAGTCATGCATTTTTATCATTTTAGTTGATTAAATGACTTTCACTGTCATGTAATTAATTGACCCCTGATATATCAAGTTTTAATACCAAAACCTACAATATAAAACACTTACAAAACAAGATAAATGTGCAATTTTCCGAATAATTATACCATTTTCTAAGCAAGAAATGATATTAGCTATTAAAACTTTTCATATCATTTTAAATTTATTCACATCTCAGTTGTCAATTAAAACTCCAGATTCACAAAAAAACTTGTCTTAGTTTTTTTTTATAGCAACAGTATATTTTGTGTTGTGTTTGAATAATTTTTGTTCTGTGCATGGTCTATTTTGGATTTTGAAAATTAAAAAGGTAGCAAACCTATAGATTAAAATATCGCCGGAATGTGAGTGATTAATTACTATTTGTTGCTTAGTAATTGTTAGAAATTAATAGTCCCCCAAATACAATTATCAAGAGCCGCCACTGTACTAAACTTTTAGTGGTGGTTATTACAGTAAGAGATAGATGACATTTAAAAATTACTACGTTTTTGACAAATTTATAATTAATGAAAAAAATGGTAGTAACAATAATAAAAGTTTGGTGTTCAATAGAAAATTTTAGTCGTATTTACCTGGCCGTAATGCAATAATAAGTTCATCGTTATTCTGACCAATTAAAATCACCAATACCGCATTTTTTCGGTTAGGAATAGTAATTTAACTGAACTAGAAAACGTTCTATAAAGCGTAATACTTTTGTCGTTTTGAAACGGGATATAGTTAGCGTTAACATCTCTATAAAAAGTGGTTTGCCTTTGAGTCGTATTATTTTTAAAATCACTGTTTTCCTAATATGCCATTTTCATTAAATATTCGCCTTCGTTACGCTCAAGCAATTTATTCTATAGGACAAAAAATACCTGCTTTTAAACTCAATCGTCTGTCTCATAGTTATTACACTTAAAAGTCTGTCAGATGCAAAAACGCTCAGCTGCGGTATTGCGGTTTTCTCGTCAAATTACATACACAGTACGCTTTCATTAAAAATAGAAAATTTTCGGCTAATATGAAAGCTTTCCTCTAACTATAGAAAAGATTGTTAAGGTATTGTTGCTGATAGCGTTTAATAAGGCAGATGGAAATAAATGATAGAGATTTGCTTCAAGCCTCAAAATCCTGTATATTTTTTTAATGTGTATTGATTTACCTTTAAAGGTTTTTTAAAGGAATGTATGTTTTCTTCTAACTTTTCTACAGTAAAATTGCATTGCAGTTTAGATTATTTCTGTACACTGTATGTTTTTTACTTTACCTATATTTGAATATAGCTACTAGCAGATACAATGCGGTAGCATTGAACATTGAACATATTTGGTCTGTTAAATCGAATAATTTATAATGAAAAAGCTAAATTTCAAGTTCAAAGCATTTCTGTATAATTTTGAATTACCCGTAAAATGTAAAATTTACACAGAAAAATTTCTAAAAGGACTTTAATCTGAACTTCTCTAGCAAGTGGACGTTGTGCAACTAAAGAATTTTAGAAATCAAAAGAAATTAGGGGTAAAAATGTCTTAGCGATACTAATAATACTGGAACAATAAAAGGAAACATTTGGTAATGCAAATTACATCAGTTTTTAAATAAATACATTACCGGGGGTGGGATTCGAACTTCAGCTTTTGCGAATGCGAACTCAAGCTACCAGCCACATTATCACACGGAACTGTGAAGCAGCATCATTAAAGGCAACGCACTCGTTGCGCCTTTCTGCCTCTTACAACATTTTTATCCTGTTTCTGTTGAGTTCCATTTTCGTTAAGGGTATAGCCTGCGCTATGCGCAAACTACTATGTTTATCTACGTCTTAGTTAAAAAAAATATTTTTTAAGGTGCTAACTCTGTATATCTTGGGTTGGCGATGTCATTGTTCGTTAACGGTAAAAACCTGAGCTATGTGCAAAATATTACTTTAATTTAAGTAATAGTTCTTGAGTTACAACCAAAATTTTACCGAATTTTTCTTGGTTTCATGCCAGAAAGGGATACAATTTATATGCAAAAAGTCGTCTTCTTTCAAATAAATGTTAGTTATATAGAAAACAGGCGGACGGATAGACAGACAAGCAGACAGGCAGACAGACGGAATTGAGAAAACCTGTTCTTCGTCATCTAGGGACCCTAAAACGTGAAGATCTGAAGAAATCCCTTAAAGTGAGTTTTTTACTATTACAATACTTTCTTCGTATTTTAGATGAGGGAAGTAGAAATATGTAATTCCATCTGTTGATGCTAACTTAAAATGTTCTCTATAGTAGAAATTTGTAATTGTCTGTGTTCGGGTAAGTGGAAGATCAGTCTTTGTTGAACCCATACTTTTTGTATATCCTTTTTGTAATGCACAGAAAACTTTGGATTAAAACTATGATTACTATTGTCCTTATTCAACTGAAGCACAAACAAACGTAACGAGTTGGGTCGAACGTCGTTTAAAATGTAAACTAATAATGCCATATTTACATGTTTCTGTAGATCTGATAAATAATAAATCTAATTAATTAAATGCACACAATTTTAGTTGTTATCACTTTCACGCAAAATAGTTTATGAGACTCATGCAAGTGTCATAACTTCATATTTTCTCACCGTTCTAGTGTAAGGTGCATTCCTTTTTATCTCAAATTAAGCGTGCGAGTTGCTAAGGTGTTCACAGCCCACCCGAGCCAGCAAGCTTACCTACTGTGCAAAACTCTAAGGAAACAATTAAAACTTTGAAATAGAGCTCTCGGAAAGCTTATGCAAGATCGGAACGTTTGAAAATATAACATGTGCTTTATTGTGACAGTCTTAAGAATTGCCTTAAACTTGTAAAGTTTTGCCCTCCCTAATTTAACTTTTGTCCTGGTAATTAATTCTGATCATTTACGACTTTCAGGAATTTCGAAAAGCTCAAACGTTTATTGATCTCCACCTCGGGTTAGCTCAGTCAAAGAATAATGTTCACATGTTTATATTAATTGTTCTACAATTTTACGCAGAAATTAGCCAGTTTAAATGTTACCTGCGGGTTGTAGGGTTGCGTAAGTGCGAGTGGTGCTGATGCCTTATAATAGCCCGGCGTTGTTTCCGGAGTGGTTGCCCTGTGAATTTGTTTTGGTTGAAATGTGCTCGTTTTACCGGGCGATTTAGGCTTGACAAATCGCGGTTAGCCGGCTGCGAATTCGTGAAAGAAAGGCTCTGGCTTTGGGCACCAGGAAGTTGTCTCCAAACGTCCAAGGCGGATTCTCCAGGTTAGTTTAATAAGTGAAGGTACATTGCCCGTCCTGCTTTCTTGCAGAACGTACAAAATGGTTTCTACAGGTCAGGTTTATTAGCAAATTTGTGATATTTTCGGCGCTTACGGTAGCGCCGCGAATCTCGAGTTTTGAATTAACAGGAAGTATCTCAGGAGACCGAGAATGCTAGTCACAAGCTGAGATACAAGTCAGGATTAGATAATGCCTTGGGAGACAGAGAACGCTAGTCACAGCTGAGGCACCAGGTCAGGACTAAACAATGCCTGAGGAGACAGAGAGCGCTAGTCACCAGCTGTTACACTAGGTCAGGATTAAATAATGCCTCAGGAGACAAAGAACGCTAGTCACACGCTGAGGCACAGGTCAGGATTAGTATAAAGAAAAGTAAGTCCAGAGACTCAAGACAGGAATGGACAGGATCAGGACTGGTGGACTCAAGTGGGATGACTCAAGTCAAGTAAACTGGTAGCAGAACCTTCTTATATACTCTTCGGGCCGGGTTATCACACAGCCGCTAAATGCATCGTATCGTGGAGTGTTAGATGGCGCGGGGGTTGTTGCTTCGTATCTTCGCGCATAGCGCATATACTTTGATACCACGGGTTTGAGCGCTGGTTAGATGCAGCGCCTGACACCGCCTAAATAAGCCGTGCAAAATTTAAATACATTGTTTAATGTGCATTTTGTAAATTTATGCAGATGCTAGTGTTACAAACTAATTGTAGTAAATACCATTGTTATTAATTATAAGAGCCCTTACATGTCAAAATAGTGCTTATTTTGCCGATTCCACATAGCAAGTTCTTTAATTTCACAAATCTTTCGTTAAATTCAAATTTGTATGGATTAAATTGGTAAAACTATAGCAATCCATTACAAGTTATTCAAGGAGTTCTCAGTTACCCAAATGCACGTATATGCGCAAAGTCCATATAAATACAGCCATTGCGTCGCATGTTGCAATACGTGATAAACCAAGTTTGCATGAGTATATTTACGCAAATCATCTGCGTGCTTAATAATTAAGCTTGCAGAAAGATGAGCGTTCATGGACCATGAATAAGGTAAGGGGCTAGCTAATAAGTAAAGACACAGACATAATTTTGTTGATAGGTCCGGGATGGTGTAGTAGCTTGAACAAGCGTCCACGTTCGATCAGCAGAGTTAAGCAACGCTCTCTCTGGTCAGAACTTGGATGGGAGTTCCACGGCTGCATCTCCCGGCGCCTCGTGATACGGCTGTCATGGAAATAGTTGGTCTCGGCGGTCATAACAACATCATGACAGTCGTTAGTGGGGTTGGAAGTCCCCATAAATACAGTGGCTATATAAGGAAAGTGTGGTCAATTTTAAAAAAGGCAGCCATTAAGAGTCGTCTTTACAACAACCAGCCACGCCCTCAGGTATTGTTCTGTGCAAGGCCTGATAAATTGTAAGACAAAGTCACCCTGCTAAATTGTGACATAAACGTCATTTTATACGGATTGTACATATTATGTGAAATTCGGAGATGCTTTGCAGAGCGCTGTATACCCACGATCGCGAAAATTTGTGCAATATGAGGTGGTCAAAAAATGTGCAGTGTAACATTAATTTTACAAGAATGTCAATAATATTACTTAAACAGAATTAAACGGCAAGAGACGATGTCAAACGTAAGGAAACGCTGCCAGCGATTAAAAATCCTCGTTAACGAGCAACCTAATATTGGAATATAAGTCAAGGTGTCCTTTTTTATCTTCTTTATTGTGTTTTTGTATATAGAAAACGAAAATTGACCACATTTTGCGTTGACCGACACAGAGATTACGTACAAAGGCTCAAAAATATATTCATAATCAAACCGTTGTATTTATTCCACCAGTTAATTTAGAGGAATAGAATATTCAGTGTTACGTAGCCCATAAATTATCTTTAATTTGATGCAATAATCTTTGGCATTAAGACATCTGACATTTGATTTGGGCTAATGCGCAATTTTCGCAAAAAGCATTTTACTTTAACTCGTTGACATTTACTTATGCAAACGAAAATTCGGCATTCGCTTACACAGAACACTGTAGAATTTTATGAGGATTATTTCATTCCACTTCATATTGGGGCTACTTTCAATAATAAAAAACTTACAAGCACTTTTGTGTGACTATGTGTGATTTCGAAAACCACACTGTCCTTATATAGCCACTGTACCATAAATGCACAGCGACGCCTATATTAATTGGCCTAACGGCTGTTGGCTGAGTGCGATATAAATAAATAAATAAATAAATAGATAGATAGTATAATATTTAAGTGACATTAAATTTTTTAGTTGATTACAATAATAGTAGCCATTAAAGACAAAGAAGTGGGTTCCTAGCAAAACGCATTATTCATTATTATAAAACCACAGCTGAAGGATGCAACTTAAGGATAGTTACACATTTATTGGTGAGAGATTTAGACGAACTTCTGTTTATAGGAGTATATCAAGGTCTCAGAAGTGTAATAGCATCAATTTAAAAAACTGCCTGGTCGTCAGAGGTCTCAATCTATTTCAAGAAATATTATCAAGCTAAAACATCTGTTGGAAACTGAATTTTCCACATCGGTTCGCTGTACTGCCTTAAAACTTCGATTTTCGGTTTCAACGGTGTCGTATATTAAAAGTAAATTATTGGGCATTAAAGCCTACTCAAAGCTATCGGCACCAAAATACTATAAGATTCAAGAACAAACAGCAAGTAAAATTAGGCTGTCGAAGGGGTTATAAGAAAACATGGTCTAAATATGTAATAATCGAAAACGAATCTTATGTGCCATTTGACCCAGCAAATCCAAAATATGTCAACTACGGCCATGAACCCAAAAACCTGAGAGCTGAGGTTCAAATGCTGGAGCTAAACAAGCACATCTTTCATCGCCGAATGGAAATTTTGCTGGTGGAGGTTCTCCATTACATCACCAGGACATATACACCAGGTGGGGCCCTTGAAGGTAACACGAATTTTTCCCCGTATCTTTCCAGATACAATTATTTTGACTACCGCAAGCAAGTTTCCTTTTATTTCGCTCCGTGGAGCTACTGCACCCCTTTTAAGCTTGTTACGTAGGCTAAACTGGGTTTCCTCTGTAACATCCTATTATGGAATTTCGACACAATTGCTCATATCAAACTAGCTTACGCGACTTAAAATGCTATTGTATAATGTTACATTGCTTGTTATATGAATTCCCACCACAATTCACAGCATTAGGGTAAATGCACCAAAAATATTTAAATTTATTTCTTCAGTTCCTTTATGTATCATTAGGTCTCGCTCTACGGATCATTATTAATATATTATTCAGTTAACTTTAGATGTCTCGCCGCTTTAAAGAGCATTAAAAAACTACTGCAATATTAAAATATACAGGGTGTATTCTAATTCGACTGTGTGGCTTCTGGAAGTACATTGTAACGCAAAGAGCAGTCTAACACTCCTCTAAGGTTTTTTCTTCAGAAAATAACGTTCAAAATTTGAAAAAAGTTTGGAAAGCCGCCTAATTTTCGTAAAGCGCAATGTCTTTAAAAGCAGGCGTTTAACAAAAGTCGTAAAATTATCTAACCTGATTTTATACGACGTCAGATGTCAGACGTGTCAAAGACATTTCATTTGATAAAATAGCGTTAGCTGATTTTAAGTGTTTTACTACCCTTTTACTCTTAATAATATGCAGTTTTACGACAAATTTAGCGGAATTCAAAACGTTTTCTCAAACTTTTAACACTGCTTTATCAAATCAAAGAACTACAGATCTGAGGCAAAACCTTAGAGGTGTTTTCGAGCTCTTTTTATGTTGCAACGTACCTTGCGAAATGACAGGCTCTATTTACGAAGCACCCTATATATTAAGAAAACCCTTTTGGAAAACTAGTCAATGGCAAAATGTTATTTGTAGTCTGGCACATCAGTACAGATGGTCTATCTTAAACACCTATTGGAAATAAATAAAGGATCACACGGCTTTATCGCAACGCTGTCGCTTTCTTCAATTTTGCTATATGGCCAATGATATTAAAGCTTCTTTAGCTGGTTCAACTAAAAAACTTGAATTTTAAAAGGCGACGCATGACGCGAGAGAAATAATCGAAAAACTCTCGTCTAAATTGAGGGCTGGCAACCCTACCTGTATTAATATGTGATCCGGCTCTGCTCGAAAATGTTCAACGTCGCGCAACGCATCTTGCGTATGGTCGAGTGGGCCCCACGTGTCCAGAATGTCTTCGGTCAATGCATCTGTTACCGCTCGAATGCTTGAATCGAGACAAGTAAAGGGGACTTAATCACAAACGATGATGCCTTTCATAACCACGAGCCTCCGATCCTTCGTCGGTTATCACTGGCCTTCCGACTACATCAATTTAATTTTAAGGCGAACAATTTGAAGTATCTTTTTTTATTCAAAAGAAGTAATCCAGTATTTGCTTTTTATCTGAAGATGTCTCAGGATATCCGTTGATATTACATTAAATTTGAGAATTGTGGTTTATATTGTATTGTTGAAAATCACGGACATTTCTGCTTCTATATTTGTTTAATAATAATAGTTACGGTTACAATATCGATCCAGTTCTCCTTAGTTTCTGGCTAAACTAATAAATATTTTATATCGACTAAAAAGACTTTAGCGCTAGACTACCTAAAGCATTAATTTTTAAAATGTCATGATACACATTCCAAAAATGTTTCTAAATGTTTGTCTAATCAATAAAATGATTTCTAAAAATATTTTTTGCTCTTTAAGGAATAACTAAGAACAATTTTTCACCCTTTCATTTTGATAATTCTAAATTTGACTCTAAAGTTATTTAAATTATTTTTTACTCTGCAGATTCACAATGCATAATCTGTATATGGATTTATTGTTGCGTTGTTGACATTTATTTTCATCATTATGCACTAACATTTCGTATTTCTTTGTCAGAGCTTTTCCTTGTGCAGTACGAGCGTATTCTTAGGGACTTGTGATGAATAATGCCCCAACTTAGAAACGAATTGGTTGGATTTCCAGTCGGAAACAGTATATTTGCAGATTATCCATTCGGCTGCGGCATTGTGAGCTAAATCTGTAAATTTTGGGAAATTCAAACAACGATCTACAAATCATTAAGCTAGAATGGTTTATTTGTAATGACAAATTTATTGCTTTGTTATGATTTCTCACGAAGATGGAACGATTTAGAAGTTAATAGCTTTTGTACTGAGTAAATTAATGGTAAAAAGAGTAATCAAGAATAAAGCTTACTCCTTAAGTCTTACAGTATTACATTGGCATCTTAATAGATAACGGCACCTGAAACAAACAATATTATATTACGCATATGATCAGAATCGTTCTTAATAATTTTTTAGTTAGCAAATTAGTATGACGATGACATTTAACAAGTTAATCGATTCGCAGCATTACAGTTGTGGTTCAGCACAAGGCAACTGTCTGTTTATATGTATTGAATTTTGAATAAGGCAATATCAAGGTTGCAAAGTAATCAGCATAAATTTGTTGAAAAGGCAAGTCGAACCGCTCTACAATTTCCCGATTGTAGTTTGACAGAATTAGCTGCACTGTGAAACATTCATTTGAAGCATTATTATGCAATTAATGCAAAAGTAGCTAGCTTTTGAAACCGTTAGTGGGATTCCAGAAGTTGTTTTGTTTGAAATAACAGTTCTAACCTAAATGCGAAACAGTTGATGTTCATGCTGATAAGTGAAATGTTGATAAAATATTATGTTACGGTATAATCTTAATGAATCGACATTGCATGTATTCAACGTCAAAGAGCGGGTTAGGTTTAGAAGGGTTTGCCGGTTTCCTAAAGGACACAGATCTAAAAATGTCTCGAAGCAGATGGCCGGCTTCTGTTACCCTCAACTAGCTTAATCGGGAAGGCGTGGTTCGACAAACTTAACGAAACCGACAGGGGTTATCCTATTCTAATCCCTAACAATTCAATTCATAAATGGGGAAAATGCTCGGAGCGCCACTTGTTTTTAAACAGAGAATTGATAACGCAGCGAAAACAAGAAATACCACGTAGCTATGAAGAAGTCCTCCAGGTTGCTTTACACCACTCCAGCGTCACTCGTCAGCTGCACCGCCGCCGGATGCAAACGTAGGGTGGCCACAAAAATCGAAGTCACTTACCTTCGATGGCCACCGCTCTGGAAGCTAATAACAAAATACAAAACACCCCTGATCTTAAGGGCTTACACGTTCTATCGCATGCTCTGGTCTTTACATGAAATTACACTCGGCTAAAGCCGTCTTTAGTTGAAGACTCAATAGGTTCACACATTTAAATCAAACCAATAATTAATTTAGCCAATAATGAAATTTAATGATTTAAATTTTAGTACATCAAGCCAAAAGTCGGCTATCAAAAAGGTGACACCCTAGCTGAGGACAAAAGGGGATCCCACGCAAGAACTAACTTAGTCTAAACAGAGTTACAAAGAATAAACAACTAAAATATTGGCAAGAGTAAAGCTTCCGCCTTCAATGATCAACTGACATAATTAAAATACAAAGACGTACGCAATGTTCATAACTCCGCACACTGCGCAATAAACAAATGATAATAACACACCCGGCACTGGATAAGCGTAACAGAAATAGTTAGCAATGTACAAGTTTACCTTAGCCCAGGCATGGTAGTCTATTGGAAGTCCAAGCCTCGGTGATGCTGCAAAGGACGCTGGGGAGTGGTGATTGCTTCCTGCAGTGTAGAACAAGGTAGACCCAAGGGTTGTGGAACGGTGGACAGCGGTCCAAAAGAGGGCAGAGGAAATTTACGATGAATGCGGTCGTCCCCCGGGAATTCAAGAAAACTCGAAATCGGCTGAACGTAGCAAAATTTGCAAAAAGCAGACGTTTCCCCACTCACTATGGGAAAACTACGTGGGCTTCATAGGGCGTCTTGTACTAGATGTGCAACCATGTGCAAAATAACTTTCCCCCGGCTCTGGGGTTGGTTAACGAACATTAAAAACGACGCCCGCTGATACGTCAATCGAGTCACACACAACGCGTTCCGCGGGGAAAGAACAGAAATCCATCACAAAACATTAATTTAACTGGATAGCACCGAAATGGGTTAACACAAAAGGTCCCCCGGCGAATCGCCGAGGCGACCCCCGAGGGTGCAAAACAAACACCACGTCTAGTTTACTCAAGAGCTGAGTACAGATTCTTCATTTCAAATTGGACTCTGCGTGAAGAACACGACGGAAAAGAGTTTAGAACTCCGAAACCACTAATTTTAAATGCCTCATTCCCTAAGGAGTTATCAATTTTTATTTCCTTTACACAAAGCTTGGTGCAACTACACGCAGCATGATGTCATAGCTGTATTAGCAAAATAAGCAAAGTTTCCAGAAGCCCCGGGTAACGAAACACAAGATAAGGGTTTCAATGCACTACTAAGCCACGCACGGAAAATTTACGAGCTTAAGTATCAATTACCAGCGCGGCTCTTAAAAAAAATACCAAGAACTAAATTTAAGCTCTGAAATCGGTGTTTAAATGTGTGACAACAAAGATTTCAGTAAGCCTTATTTTGAAAGCTTAATTATATCAGGCAGAAGGCAAGTTGAAGGTTGAGATACAAAGCGATCTATATGAAACAGTGAACAAAGAATGCCTTATCGTTATCGCTGTAATTCGGAGATTTGAAACTAAACGGCACTACTTGCCATAAACGACGTAGTTCCGAGAACTATTTACAAGGGCAACAAAAGCGATGCACAGAATTTGGGGCGCTCATATACAGTGTCAGCAATACGAAATCAAAGAAGGAATTCACGGTCACGAAATAAATATGCGAGGCGCAAGCATTTCATCGCCCGTCAAAATAAATTCACATAAAACTAGTACAGGGCCGTAATCAGTAAGAATTCGGGCGACAAATAAACGTAATTTTGAGCAAAACGAAAGAGGTCGAAAATGATCTAACAATTACTTACAATATGTTGGTTGCCATGTCAGTCTTAAGTCAATTGTTTATTTAAAAACCGATACAAATCTTCTCTATGAAAATAACAGTGGAAAAAGAGGGTCGGTAAAATTTCAATTCCAATAAAATCTATCTGTAAACCGATATTTTTGTCATAATTCTTTGTCTATTGTAATAGTAATTCGTATAAATCGTCGAACATATGTGTCGCAATCTGTAGAGTAAATAAAAACGCGATTTAACAATTTTAAAGGAGAAGAATTAGCTGAACGTTCCCAAAGCCGTGCAGCACATCTCCACTTTTACGAGCCCGAGATTAGCAAAATCAAGGTTGCGCAACGTAATACGGATGAATTTAGCTGCTGTACAAGCGCAGTAACGCGTTCGGCGATTTTGTAAAGAGGGCAGGAGCGAGAAAATTACACTCGTATCTAGCGAACTAGTGCGAAATAGTGCAGGCCAGCATCCATCCCCCGAGAATCCGGTAGAAGAAAATTATAAAAGGTCGAAGTCAAAACGACTATAATTGCGTAATAAAGGCCTGGTAGGTTTTAGTTTAATAATTAAAAAGTGAAAATAATCCATTGAAAATTATTTATTTGTTTGTTTGTTTGTAAGCCATAAGTATTCATATATTGCAAGAGTGGTTAAACAAGTAACCTGATTATAACTCAAAAAAGGCGATCTGATTTAATTAAGCGGTAATTGATTGAAATTTAATCAACAGTAATATCCCAAGTGCATTAAAGTAACCGACTAAATTTTGAAGTTTTTTGTTAGAATCTTTTGCTAACAAATATGTTAAGTAAATTTTCCGCTCAACGAGAATTTTGGGGCGTAAAATTTACGAGATATATTTCTTCAGAGCAAAACATTCTGACAGAAAATCGTCAAAATTTATTCAGGCTAGTTTACATGCACGAGGGATGTTCGGCGTGATTATTTTTTGAATAAATAGATAAAATTCAGTTGGTGAAGCACCTTTAATAATCATGTCAAATATTATGCACAAGCGATTAAATTTTGACGTTTGAATTTTTGTCATTATTAACCTGACAGAAACCATAGTGATTACGCATTATTATAGATATGAAGGAAATAATCAGAGAAATCAATTTTTCTACGACCACTACTAAAAGTAAAGGCATGGCGCTAGCTTATTCAGTAAAAATGATGTTTTATAATTCAAAAGTGAAATCAGCTGTTTACTTTTAGCACATGTGTTATAAAGTAAACAGCTGGCGTTGATTTAAAATTTTGAACTGGAAGTGAGGTTGTAAAGTTAACCTAGATACTTCTTTCGTTAGAGATAAAGTTCTTTTTAAATAATTAAAGCATTATGTAATGAATAAAGTAAAATGTGTACATTTATAATTACCTTTGATAACTAACTTTGACAGCCACTGGCTGCAGAAACAGTTACATGCACGTCAAGGCCATTTCTTTACTATGACATAAATTATAACTGTTATGAATGCAAACCTTTGTTAAATCGACATTTATCGATTAATAACAGTAAATTTCAAGCCGTAGAAAAAAAAAATTGTGTGCAAACTCGTGCTAAAAGTATTTATGCACGAGACATCTTATGAAAATCAGTCTTCGGCTTCGTGTCAATTGTGTCAGTTATAATTTAACATTCGGCATTGTCTATTTACACGCAATTAGTTCCATATTGTGTTGTTATACTTGAACTGAAATTAAAAGTGTATTTATTTGAATTGAATTCCAACATTTAGGTGTTGGTTTAAAAGTAAATTTTCTGACAGTTACCCGAGAAAAGAGTTAGGATAATATGTTAATCTTTCTTCATGCTATTAAGATTGTGATGTAGGTAAGTGATTGAGCTTTTTATTTTAGAAGAACTCTGAAATTAAACATTATTTATGGTCACAATCTACGAAAAAAATCACAACATTATACAAGGTGTTTCAAAAATGGTGTCCATCCTTTATAAGGCTACATTATTAGTTCCTATAGAATACGAAATCGTTTGCAGAAAAAGTATTAGACCTTTCATTTAAATGTTATTGAAGTTTTAAATAAAAGAAATTTGACAACAAGACACATGTTAGAAATAATGGTTTTATTAATTAATAAAAACGGGAATCGACAAACCTATGAGCTAGTTTATAAAAATTGTTCAAAATTTCGACCCTGTGAATCTAAGTAGGCCTGAGCTCTTCTACGAATATTGTTATGAACATTTTCTAAGATTAATGGAGTAACATCTCTAAATGCCTGCTGTATCTTCCCTCGTAAAATACCTTCGTTCTTTACGGCTGTTTTGCATACAATGGATTTTATATGTGTCCCAGAGGAAAAAATCCAGGGGGCTTATGTCAGACCACTTGGCTGGCCAATTAACAACACCACCTGTACCAATGCAGTTATTTGGAAAGTGTTCGTTTATCCACTGTCGAACACCAACAGGAAAATGGGGTGGATCTCCATCTAACTGTAACCGGAGCCAGTGTATATAGGAGAGTATCCCCATTCTTTGATCAGTGAAAATGCCGCTATTGCCGCCATTTTTGTTCCCATCAGGAATAACTGATTGCGTTATGTCTAAAATTTTACTTGAAATTGGCAAGACTGTAAGTCTATGTCAAATTCAAGGTTAGCAGGTTATGTTTTGCGTCAGTTTGTGTCAAATAACAAACACAACCTAACCTGCTAACCTCGAATTTGACATAGACTTACAGTCTTGCCAATTTTAAGTAAAATTTCCGATTGCCAATAAATGTCACATTGACGGAATTGTGTTACAAACCTCAAAGTGACGCATATGACAGAGGAATGAACATGGCGGACATGGCGGTACTTTCCTATATACACTAGATCTGACTGTACCAACATATCCTTTCTTTCAGCCAAAGGGGGATCATCTAGCATGTGTTTGAAAGGAAATCTAAGAAAGTCTCGCCATTTAATCTATTCAGTAAACATACTTTGCACAAAAGTCGATTTCCTATAATGCCTGCCCACACATTGACCGAAAAGCGATGTTGGTGTGAAAATTCATGGTTCACATTTGGGTTTTCTACCGAATAAACATGCATATTGTATTGATTAAAACAGCCGCCCTCGAGAAGATTGCTTCGTTTTGCCATAAAACTTTTTTTTGTAAACGTAGGATCCCTTCCTGAAACGTTTAAAAGCCAGTTACTAAAATTAACACGTTTATGAAAATCTCCTTCTATTAACGCCTGGGTCTTAGTAAAATGAAAAGATGAAAATGCTCTTCGAGTAGAATTCGATTAACTGAAGAATGGCAAACGCCAGTTACGCCTTCGATTTCTCTGTGAAATTGTGGGATTTTCATTCACTAAGTCTAAAACATTTTCTACAGAATCCACTCTTACACCTCTCGGTCGGCATCTCTATCAGGTGTTAGTGGTTCGAACTGACCCGTAGCTAACAATCTATCTTCCAATCTTCTTCCTAGATTTCCTATATATAAGAGTTCAGCCACCTCGGGAATAGATGCTGATTTCACTGTGATCCACTGCGCATGCGCAATAAGTATCACTAAAAATCGCGGTAAATTTAAACGATACCATGGAAACAGTACCGTGACACTGACAGTTTTAATGCCATAAAATTAGATAACTGAGCAATAAGATTTTTCTTACTTGAAGAACCATTTGAAAAACGGTATGTAAGCGTATTTTATGTTCCAAGAAAAATTAATACCATCAAGACTTTATCAAATAGGTGTGCGTAAGATGACAGGTTGCTGTATTTTTGGATGCAAAGATCGATCGGAACAAGGATTCATATTGAAAAGTTTTCCAAAAGATACCAAAACAAGATTAGTGTGGCTAAAGAACATAAATAAACCAAATTGAACACCTTTAACAGGAAAAAGGGTTATTGTTCTCCATGCGGGATCTGAAAATGGTTGGTTTCTTGGAGCGTTACTTTTGTCAGCAAAAAATATATAAGCTGCTGCAGGCGACTACCACGAAGATATGTATATGCAATTTACTTAAACATTAGTTACCTGAATAATTATTTTTCTACAGTTTTTGAAATGACGGGCTGTTCCATTTTTGGCTTTAAAAGTAGATTCGAACGAGGCGCTGTGTCTATTGACACAAGTTCCCAAAAACGAGAAGCAAAGAGCAGAATAGCTCAATTTACTTTGATGAGAATCGGTGGGGAAAAAGTGCGTGTGGCTGGCAAACGAAAATAAAATCCAGTACTGTACCTATTTCGTTTACGTTGTCCCAACTATTTATCAAAGATTACTTATAAATATAGGATCCATAGTAGATACCTAACAGTGTTTTCATAAAGGCATTAAATTTGCCATTTTCTTGATATTGTCAAAGTCACAAGTAATTAAATTCATAGGTGACACATACTAAGAAAGACAAATCTGGCCTTGTATGCTATCATTTATTTTCGGAACAAAAATGGACGTTGATATTTGCGTTGTCTCAACTCTTATTTATATAGGAACTCTAGTTCTTCCACATGGATGTCTTCTGTTCGGATTGATAACGTCCAGCGTACTCTGGAGCTGCAGCTTCAGCATTTCCTACATACTCACCCAACAAAAGTATCATGTCTAAGTACTCTCTGCTAGTATACATGGTTTTGGAGTAAAGATTACGCAATTTTTTCACTATTTACGTTCTGCCAAAATGACATATAGGTTAGCTGTCAAGATGAAAACATTGAATAATCACTTTCATGGCCGGCTTATAAAAACATAAATGTAAGTACTTACGTAAGTGAGTACTTCTCCATAGTTGCCAGATGTGTTTCTGTCTTAATCGAAATTTGAAGATTATTTTCTTAAAATTTGTGTTAAAAATTTGATTTCAACAAATTCTTTATTTAACTTTGGATCGTTTAAATGATTGACACCGAAATTTTTGGAATATTAGACAGAATCTGCATACACTTATAACTTAAAAAATAACTATCACATAAAAATGTTGTTTGTGAATTTATAGTCATATTGGTTAGTAGTATGTGACGTATAAATAATGACTCCATTTTTGAGACACTCTGTATATACTACATAATCCTAAACTCTAAATTGAAATAATTTTAAAGTCAAAACAATAGTATATTACTCTACAAGTTGAGAAAAGTGATGTTTTCTGAACAAGTATGGCGTGTTTGAGTACTAGAGCGCAGCAAGCAGCTCCAGTTGATGGTATGCGTTTGGAACTACTGAAGTGTGTTGTTGGTGACACTGTAAGTCTATGTCAAATTCGAAGTTAGCAGGTTAGGTTTGGCCTCATTCTGTGTCAAAACTGACGCAAAACCTAACCAACTAACCTCGAATTTGACATAGACTTACAGTGTCACCAACATCACACTTCAGTATTGCCAAATGTAAAACGAATCGCCGTTGCGAGGGTTAAAAGTGTTGCTAATGGTAAAAGTACCACATTTATTATCGATTTTGAATGAAGAAATGTAGTACATTTCCAAATGAAATGCGATAGACTAAATTTATGCTGTTGTTATCACATGTCGGTTGGTTTCTATACACTTTTTTGTTTATACCCTAAATATACAACTGCTACTAGTGCATATACGAGATCGTAGATCGTTACTTAATGACAAGTAAAGCAATACTCAACTTCAATAGCGCCAGTTATCCGATAAGTTGAACAACGTTTAGTTCCGCATTTCCTGCTTTAAAGCTAAAAGCAATTTTAACCGTACATTGTGGTAGGCGAGATTCAAATTGAAATTTCTGTACAAAAGTTGTTTAACTGTTATACGTTAATTGTTTAACGATTATATATTTTTTCTGGTAATATTACCGTATTGGCAATATGTTGAATTGCTCTTATGGTATATATTGCGATGGTTCTGTGCTCCGTTGGTTAGATATTTGTATTAAATATGGGCACAGCCACTCATCGATATTTGCTAGTTCAATTATATTAAATTTGCATTAACGGTATGTTATTTGGCTTATAAATAATTAATAAATAAAGCTAATACTAGCAACGTTAATCTAGAAAGGGGGTAAATTTATACAATTTCGTTTCATTGGACAATGACGATGAAGCCACATTGTTTTCTATTCGTTCTCATAGCATTGTGAGCAATGTAACAAAGGTAAAGTATGTAGCCGTCTATATTTGAGTTTAGATGTTAAGTCAATCTGAAGTTTACCAGAGTAAACATTTGAATAAGGACTTGTGGAATGTAACTCTGATAACAAAAAATATTTAAATAAAATTAATTCATGCATAAACCGACAAATAATCTGAATATAAATTGAATAACTTTAATTACTAGATTTGATTTTATATATTGTTGGTATTCATCTTTTAGCTGTTTATTTTAGAGCAACTATAACTATAACTGAAAGAAACCTTGACTTAATGAGTGCTTAGTTAGCAACCGTAACGATTTCTTTCAATAGCTATATTTTGAAAAAAAATGGATTTCGTATATGAAAGAGCGCTTGGCATATAACATAATCTCTTTTTTCATCAAAAAGAATAAAATGTCTGGCGTAAATCAGGGCTGACTTAATTGAAAAATCCAGACCTCTCTAAAGTTCATTTAAACGAGCTGTGCAATAGTGTGTTCACATTCAAAGGAACTTTGTTTTAAGCGTCTGAAGTATGCATTAGTGCAACTAACCATGAATGCTACACACGAGCATTTGAATACATAGAAAAGCTTTCAAGCTTCGCAAGACAAAGGAAAGGAACTCGTTGGCGTTGTGTAGTTTTACGTTTTGGTTGCTATAAAAATGTTTCGCGATTGTGCATACTTTAATGCTTCCATACCCACAGAAATAGCCATAATAGATAGAAAATTCCTATTCATGAGAGTCTGAATAGAAGTAGTGTATATATTCAGTCTTACGGTTTCCTTCTTGTAAATGTAAACAGGTGCAAAGGTGCTTTGAGGTGGAGAAGTCTTTACATATTTTATGCTTTGTTAACTGTAAAGTTACTTTTAATTAAAAAATCTCATTATGTATTTAGGATATAGATATAGATTTGTGTAACGAAACAGAATCTATGAGTAATTTTAAAACAATCAAGGCAAAGAATAACTTAATTAATGTAACGCTTTTCTAACTGGGTAACATGAAACGAAGTAACTACTTGTTATTACTGTGTGAATATTGATTTGTTGGACATTTACAGTATACTCTATTACTTACTGATTATTAATGCTGTTATTAGTAAGTTTTCTCACATCTGATTAAAGAGTTGTTTTTACATCTTGTTAAAAAGTTTAGTGTACAATAAATAATTAATGTTCTTTGATTATGTTAAATTCGAAATAAGTATCCTTAAAAGTATATACGTATTTTAAAAGTAATACCGATAGAGAAAGAAATGTTTTGAGAGATGCTGTTTTCTTTTTGTAATGTCAGGACGAAATGGAAAACTAAATATAGATTTAAGTAATGATTTAAGTGAGAATAGCAAAATATCTCGTTAACCTGCGAACATCTACGTGTCAAATGCATCCAAATCATTAGTGGATGTAGAAAAAATGTGTAATATATTATTTTAAGGTAGCTAACGTGACAAGATATTAATTTTTGCTTATAATATTTAACATTTACAGAGAGTAAATAATCTGTAAAATAACTGAAGAGTACAGGAGAAATCTGTATAAGAAGCAGGAGAAAAATACCCAATATGAGACAAGCTGATCACCTAAGTGAGAGAAGCAGATGAATAAAAAATTAATAAACGTCAAATCTTAATATTCCAACTTATGTAGTAGAATTATGGACCCTTAAAGCAACAGATAAAATATTATTCGATACCTTTAGAATGTGTATACCCTGTTCCAAGTTAAGTGTGAGTCATTGTTTACCTTGTTGTCAATATTGGAACTACTATTTCGGTTATATTATGAATCTTCTAGTATTTTTACGTAGATAACGACGGTGAAAATATAAAAATAATTAAGCACCGTAATTTAGAATTATTTACTGAATTAAAATGACATTTCCTTAAAAAAAGTTCTTACAGACTCGGGCTTGACATTGCCTGCCAAAGCAGCAACAGCACAAAGAAGAGTAAAAGAAAAGCCTTTTTTATTTAATTAAATAATAGCAACAAAACCTGGTAAAACTTCGCATGTATGTCCTTTTTATACTGGGTTCAAAGGTTCAAAAGAAAGAGCTTCTGCCAAGTTGGAGAGTATTTCCACCCTAAACATTCTGATGAAAAACATCTCCAATCCTTGCTCGAAGCTCCGTTTCTGAATCTTGCATTGCATTTTTTTCCAAGGTTATCCAATTTATAATTAGTTCATTCCGTATTTGCGTTACATAATAACATTATTAGAAAATAAATATTTTACGTGGTCAGTTGTTACACTATAAAAGTCGTTTGGGACATGTATCAAAACAAGATATGCACACGGCTCGCTTCAATTGTACTTGGACGTGGTTTTTTCTTGAAAGTGTAGGTGATTTCGTATAAATCAGTTTGATAGAGACGTAAAAGGTGATTATTTGGTTGGTTAGGCGCCACTGAGTTGTTTACTCTAGCTTGAAGATGATTGGGAAGCTTTCGACTCTGGAGAAGGAATTGGAAACTTCGTAAGAATTTTGGTGTCCTATTTGCTGATCGAACTCACCTTACCTTTACTCGATAGCTGTCGCTGAGGGTGCCTGTGTCGCACTTGGCCTAAAATTATTTTTCAGCGGTTTAAAATCATTGCTACGTGCTCGAAATTGTATGCCGAAGAAAACGAGTGTAACACAGTGGGCAATATTACAATTATAAGACAAATTTCTAAGCAATCTCTATGCTAGTTTTTGCACCATTTTAAGAAAAATTGTATGGAACGATAATGAGTTATACATGTTACATCAACATAACCAAGAAATAACTTGGCGTGGTAAGTAATTAACTAATTGTGATGAGATGCCAATATGCCACCGTGAAATTCAACCCGTAGCTGTTTCGACCTACTTTTTTCACAAACGAAGAGAGTTTGATGGCCTAATTACTTTAGGTACTTGAGTAGGGATGTCCGCGTGACGTGAAAACAGTCGGGTCACGCGAGCTCACGGCGGGTCCCGTCGTGAACGTGAGTAATATTTGAAAATCGGGCCGTAAACGTGAGTGAAAATTTCCATGGCGTGATTCACGTTTCACATTAATTTCAGGTTAAATATTTGGTAACGAATAACAGACTACAGGGTGCCCGGTCCTCCGCTGCCCGACATGTAGAAGATATAGAGGTGCAGCGACACAGCTTCGCACTACTGTTGTGTTGTGTCGTGTCTAGACTCAATCGCGTGCCTGCGTCTATAGACGACCAAGTAAAACTTACTTTTAGCTGCTCGGACGTAAAAGTTCATTTAAACCTAAGAATTAAAAGTGTTGCCTAGCAACTAGTAACTTCTTGTACTCGTAGCAGTAAGGAGAACTTCAATGTAAATGACAGCTTTCGGTAATAATAGTAATATCTTTGAAGACGGTTGCAAGAAACGTTTTTGCGAGAAATCAGTATTTATCCCCTTTTGTAAGCTATTGCAGCTAATTTTCATTTACTTATTTCTTTTTCTGTCTACTATGCTGGAACATAACACGTAAATTATTTTACGTGCAAAACAGTTTGTCTTAGAGTTTTTAGTTCTGTTGCGGGTCCTTTATTGTTTTTAAATTTGAACATTCTGTACTATCTGATTTTGAATTATCAAATAAAAGCTACGGGTCACTTCATGAGTAGCGGGTCACGTCGTGAACGTGAGTAAGCGTGAGCGTGAGCGTGCGTGAACGTGAGTGTTTAAAGCAAACTTGAAACGTGCGTGACGTGAGTGAATATTCACTCGCGCGCTTAACTCTGTACTGGAGTATATTTTTCCCTAATATTTTCTTTACAATTTTCCAAACAGTAGCTAATCGCAACTTTTGAATCTAGCGCATTTGAAGAGAGCGTTCTCATTACTTTAATGAATTGTCTTTCAATAGAAAAAATTAAATTGTAACTTAACAAATGAGGTTTCTTATGCCTTTAAATTATTGGGGCTGCAAAACGAAAAAACCTGCAGTATAAATACAAATGGTTAACACATAAATCAATTTATAAAATTTGAAGCTCCGTTAGTTAACTAACAACGAAGGCCAAAAACTTACCAGAAATAGAGCTCGACTCAAAATAGTTAACCTTTGCTGTAAAAATAAAAACAGCTAACCTCGAATGTATATGTAAAACAACAAACCTTATGTGTACATCATGGTGATTCCTCTGTATACAGAACAAATCTTGTTAAATACCCACAGAATAATATTTAGTTCATACATATACGGGTATTACGAATTTACATTTACATATACGTTAACATACGTTAAACCAAGTCAGTTGCTAATTAAATGAGCAACACTTAATTTGGGAACGTCGCTGGGAAAACTAAAATTTCGGTCAAGACTTGATTTAGTATATAGTACCGGTGGGTATCCTTTAGATACGAAGTATAGCCTTAAGGGGGATGCTGCAAGGGGTTTGATGTCACCCAAGTCAACTTTGGTGGTCGTAGCAGATTCACATTACAGCTGCTTGAGCAGATCGACGTTTTATAGTATAATGCAAACGTGAGCAGTGAATCAACCTTCACGCCGTCAATTCTTAGCTCAGCTCCAAAGATACACAATTACGTTATTTCAGGTTTATACAAGATTAGACAGCTGTGTTAATCCGCCGAAGCAAAGAAAAACCGCACGTCCGTAATATTAATTAAACTAATATTAAGCGAAGTATAAATCTGATTTATATCCGAATGTAATGGCTAACAACCAATTGTAACATATCGACTCAACACGAAATCTTAATTCGCACAAAACCTTTAACGGCGGTCTAAAGAATTTCGACGGGCCCCAAGGGAATATGTTTGTACTCACAAATGTTTTTGTTTCTGTTAGCAGCACTCAAGTGACGCTACGTTAATTAATCGACCAGCCCTTGGGTTACTTTCTCCTATTTTAAATTCGGCGTTTGCGTTTTTGGAAATCTTTCTAGTCTAATGGTGCTCTATCGCTCCTATAGTGTGAAAAATTTTAAAATAAACATTGGCAACACAAAACTCTTTAATTTTAAAATTTAAAAACTGCAAAGTGCAAAGTAAAAAGTTGCAAAGTTTTTTTATAAAATAGGGCCCTTTTCAAAATATCACAATAATTATCTCAAAAGTAGGAAAGTTGCACAGGAGTAAGAGCGTTGTTCTAAAAGCCATATATACAATACATAGTTATGAATATTTATTACGAATAAGTAATACACACAAAAAATAAGTAACGGTAGCATTGGCAGTTTGCATTACATACAGGTTACTTCATACAAGCGCAAAGCCAGGATAGCCCTATTAAAGGCAAAATTTAGGGTTCGGATTAAATGTGACCCTAAATATTCAAATTCAAGAATATTCAGATGTTATTAGTGGTTAACAGAATGGTCCTACCGACCCGAAGATCTTGGTTCATAGTAGGGATATAATGCGGAATAAGCTTAGTAGTTAATTAGTAATTATCATTGGTTTATTTACGTCAGTTAAAGAGAATCAGTAATGCAATATCTTGCAAGTAGGGGAATGATTAAGTTTAATTTAACCGAACTAGTGAATCACTAACATGAAGTAAACGTTAAAAACTTTAAATAACAAGGTACATGCCAAACCGCTTCACAAAATCCAAAATTAGTAATAATAATAACTTCAATGGTACGTGAGGCACATCCGAAATTTCCACTGCATTTGAGAAAATTATCGCAAGTAAACAGTGCCTTCCAAATAATTCCTCTACACAGGTAAGCTCTATTTTATACTACATTTATGCAATCGTGAAGCCAGTCTGGTATTTGACGAATACATTCAAACTAACTCGAAACTACCAAATTAAAAAGAATCCCAAATTGCAGGTTAAGTAGAGGTCGCAACCCCAATTCTATAATGCAAAGCAATAAGTTCTTTCAAGGTAAACCTGTTGCTGATCACCAGGAAGAAAACAGGCACATCGAAAGCTGGCCACCATGTCGACAAACCACAGCGGAAGCCAGGTGTCTGCGATAGGTTAGAGCAGTTGTTCGATGTTGCAACCCTCGGAGCTGGTAGAAACGGAATTCTCATACACACAAATCCATCGAACGAAAAAGAGGCTCAAATGACAGAATGTATTCCCACATAACTAGAAGGAGCTGAATTTTCCCGTACTAAAATGGATCGTTAAGATGATCTGCTCCGTTTGCAAAAATCGTAGCATGCTGTCAGGTAAAACGCAGAATATAACTGATTTTAAAAATATTATGAAAATATGTCTGCCAGGAACTCCATCAATCTTTCCGGAATGAAGTCGCAACATCAAAGTGAATCCTCGAAGAAGGAAGTAAATGAAAAACCCCAATTACAAATAGAACATTTTACTTCACAAACGTAATTAACAAATCATTCATTCCTGTAGCCGCACACATTTCCAAATGGTGGAAAAAGATAAGGAACCAACCCAAAATTTGGAAAACCTTGAGAAACTTAGATAGGCAACCAGAATGCCTTGCAGCTTAAAATGTTGTAGGAAATAGCTTTAAGATTATTTAAGAATATTACTTTGATATATATAACTTAACTTATAGTTTAAATTATATTGTAGAAGATATCTTAATTTATCAAGAACAGGGCAATTAATTACGTAAATACTTATAAATAACTTTAGATTAATAACAATGTGTTGTAGCTTTTTGTTGGTAATAGGCCACAAACTGTATTTGAGCTTTTTCGATTCTATTTATACATATATATTGCCGTGATATCCTCTGAGCGAACTCCCTTTTAATTAGTTAATTGTTTAGTAATTCCTTGCACATAAGGAAATGTCTAAATAAATTTTACACCTTACCTGCATTTTTTTAGCTTACGAAGCACAGCCTTGGGATACCACAAACAGCTCTTATTTGTTTACTAAATAATCTGCATGTGACTCAACTTGAAATGAAATATTCTCGGTGTTATAGAGATTTACACGCCGAACTTGTTACTTTTAAATATTACCATTTAAGCTCAACGCGGGTTCCTAAGGGTTAATGGTCAAAGGGATGATTGCTTTGTTTTTATCTTACTCTCAAATCATTTCTTACACGTGTGTAAAGGCATTAAAACCAAAATTCGCGGGCTTTTAATTCATGCGGCAGAATAATTCAGAGAACGTTACCAATTACGAAGTCTGGTCCTGCTTCCTGTTGTGCGCCGGCGCCAATAAACTTCCTATGGCTGCGATGCCAATCAACAGCTTTCTATGCTAAATTCATGGTCTGCAGAAAGGGAATGGTAAAAACCTAAAAGCCGCATGCATGACTTCCAGGATGTTCATCGACGGGAAAGAACTCAACGCCAAACTTTTGATGTTAGCGCCCATTCCTCCTGTTGGAACTTCCCCAGCAAGCTCATTGTCTTATATTACAAAAATCAGTTTTATTGAAATTTTCCCAATACTTTTGTAAGTTAAGGAATCCTCCTGACTTTCCCTATCTCTGCAGCTTCTGGCGAAAGAAGTTTTTCAAAACTAAAGTTGATAAAGACATAGCTTAGATCAAAACTTTATCAAGAATGATTGTGTGGACTGTCAACATTAGCCATTGAAAGCGACACGTTGAAGTCAATTGATACATAATTTATTATGAAAGATTTTGTAAATTTAAAGGCTAGAATAATGACTGTAATTTTTTTATTCAAAGGAACAATGTTCAGTATATACGCGATGTAAATGTAAATAATTTGTAAACTATAGAATTAGGCAGTTTCATTAATAAACTACTTAAAAATACAAATTTGATCTTTCTACTCTCTCTAGTTTACTCAATATATTAATTAGAATAAAAAACATCTTTTTGTCCACGTTGTGATTCAAGCCAAAACACAAAAGTGCCAAACGCCAAACGCTATTCCGCTTATACAAAAAAAATGCTCTCGGACCGGCCCGTGCAATAGTGGGGAGTCTAGCAGCTTTTGGTTCTGGCTTGGTGACTCGCAATAGAACGTAAAGTGGGACCTCTTGGTCGTGTTTCCGGCGGCGCAGTTGTAATTGGCTCCAATTTCTAGCCCTGGCAAAATTCGACGTTCGTGGCAGGTTTTGATAAGCCAATGTCAAAAATCAAATCTCTCTCTTTTATACGTAGCAACGTTTACAGCGAAATAATTATTTCGAACGGTGTTCCACAGTGGCGTGCAACAATCCGTGCTTCGTAGCGGACTCGAAGAATGGCTATCGTGGAGAATATCTAGCAAGACAGTGGTATCAGGGGGGGGGGAGGATCTTGATTCTAGGTAGTTTGATTAACTAAATGATTTAGGAAAAGCTTAAGCGAATCACAAGCTTACTCCGACGCGCTCAAGCTTATTTGTCAGGACTATCGGGTATACAGCGTGTCCAAGATAAGGAGGGCCAGTATGAGGACCTCGTTAATTGTAAGAGATACAAATTTGATTAAATACGAAGAAACTTGCACAATAATTTTTCGTTTTTGAATTACCTCAAAAAACCGAATTTTTGGATTTTCTGTTTTATCTTCCAATATTAATATTAAATCTTTTTATAGCAACTTCTAGTAGACTTAATGATTACGTTATCAAATTTTCATCCAACGTTTCGTTTTCGAAACACGATCGTCAACTTCATGTTTTTAAATACGGTTTTGATTATCTGATGCCAAACCACACATTATGGTTTATTTACGTTTCGAGTGTTTTTTCACCGTCATAAAGAAATTTTTGAATACGGACCTGTGTCCTAAAGCATTTCATGCGTTGTTTCAAGGTTTGCAATTTAAAGAAAGGAGTAACGAGCCTTACTGAACGTTTTTTATTTCTAATTTTAATTATTGTTTATAAGTAAGAAAAATACGCGCTTATTAAGGATTAAAAACATCCAGTGTAGTTTATTACTTTTTTTATAAGTTACAAAAGCTACGACCACGTATTAAAGGCTCTAGGACACAGTTCCGTATCCAAAAATTTCTTGATGGTGATCTCCAAAGACTCGAAATGTAATTAAAGCATAATGTGTGGTACACTATTGAATTGAGAATAAAAAGGGTTTCATAAATTTGGAATCAGAAAATGAAGTTGATGATGGTTAGTCGAAGATCAAACGTCGGATAAAGAATTGATAACGTAATATTTGAGTCCATAAAGAGTTGATATAAGGATGTTTTGTCAGCTTAGCTCTAACTTGAATATTAACGTCAGACAAAAATGAAATAGGAAATAAAAAAAATCGGTTTTTTGAGATAATTCAAAAACGAAAAATCAAATCATGGATTTCTAGGTGTCGATTTGTCGTTTAATTGGGCAACTTTCTTCCCATTTAACCAAATTTGTATCTCTTACAATTATCGAGATCCTATACCGGCCCTCCTTATCTTGGACACACTGTATAATGCGGGTTTAGGTCAAGTCAGGTCAAGTTAATTTCTGGGAAATTTTACTTCTCTGGGAAAATTTAGATTTAGAACTTTACTTACCGGGCTTGTTTCGTGAATAAAACAATTAACGTGACCGCCCCTAGTTATAGCTGCACTAAAAGTCGGTGCCTTCGGTTTCTGGACTGACTGACTCGCTTAGCAGGATTAAGCGAGGAGAACAGCTGGCTAAGGCGCGTTAAGGGGCCAAGGGTGCTCTAGGCTCTAAGTCACCTGGTGAGATCAGCTCCATCTTGCTGCGAAAAGATAGCTTTGTGTAATTTCTTATGGAAACCAGATGGCTTCTGTAGCGTCTTGCAAATAGAAATATAGGTGTTTATCACATTCTAATGCAATTTGCAGAGAAGCTAAATGTTACGAGTTAGAATACAAATTACTGGCTTTGTATGCATTAGATAGAAATAGTCTAATATGCGATTAACATTTAGTATCCGCATAATCAAGGCGTTTTGTTTTTAGAAAAAACTGTATTCTAAAATAATAGACCTTAAGTAGTTTATAAGTCGATTTCTGTCTAACGCTCTTTTGAATGCTTGTGTCCACACTATCTAACACGAATCTGTATGACTCCAAATTCAAGAACCTGTATTTTTATAATAAAAATATTTACGACATATTATGCTCATATGCATTTTTTCTTTATTTAACAAGATTATTCTACTGTGGTATTTTCTCTAAATGTCTCTTAATCATCCTGTATGATCGATTTAGTCTAGAAAAGTTTGTACCGAATTCCCATAATTTCGTCGTTTCGGCTACATGCTTGTGACAGACTATTTAAATAACCAGATACGTTTATATAAAGCTGTAGTACATATATGATAAGGTAGAAGTTTTGCCATTATTGCTGAACACTGGGTAATAAGAGTAGCATTGAAATATAAAGATATTGATTTAAGGTCTATTAAAATACTATTTAGTTAATAATTTTATCATCAACCAAAATATATTGCATTTTATTTAAGTTAATTAATTTGACCTTTGCAAAGATACTAAGTAAAAAAGTAATACGATTGGGTGTTTTATATATATGCTGATGCTTTGTTAATTCAATTTTTATTTATTTTAGCTAGTTGGATACAAACCTAATGACGTAGTTAAACAACAGTACTTTCGTGGATGAAAATGGTAATTATCGTTGTTAAACCGTTCCGAAATGGAAACGAAGAAGACAATTAGATTACTACGTGGGCATCAATTTTGTTTTAGGAAGTCAGTAACAAAGAAAATTTCTAAAATCACTTTAGTACCTAGTATACGTGAGAGTAGAGCTGTGAGAACAAAATGAAATAAAAACAATTGACTTCACGGGAGAAATCTATTAAAATCTAATAAATGGAACAGACTAAACTAATATTCTCCCAGCACACACCTTCGCACTTTATTTCTTTTCAGTGTAAGAAGTGAAAATTGGATCCTAAATAATAGATTTTCTTATTTGCCCTTCGAGGAGCTTTTATAGCGGAAAAACTTAGTTTATCAGTTTCATCACAAAAAGCTTTTGATCAACTTAATAAAGTGGAAAAAAGACCGACCCACTAAATACCCAAAAACAAAGTTTCTGGCTCGATAAAGCTGAAATTCATTAACAACTCGAAAAGTTTCTATTGTAATTGATAACTTGGGGCGCTGTATATGAGATCATTAGGTTCCAGCACGTCGACGTCAAATCCATCAACATCAATGTATAGGCGTCACAGGCAATATTCAGTCAGGTAACATTCGATTGAACTAGCGTGCTGGCGTGTGGGATATTGACGAACCAACAGAGACGGGAAATTGATATCCACCGGTTTCGATCCGTTTGCCGTCCAGATTAACTAGATTAAGGATTAAGGCTTCAATTATATTACAGAAGTAAATTCTATGGTTGAAACTGTAGCACAAGTGGTGCAGTATTAAATAACTATTTAGCCAAATGCGAGACACCCTTTAATGGTGAAATTTCAAAGTACGAGTATTTATTACAAGTAAATTTATGATTAGATATACTGTGATATATAATGTACTTAACATCACGACTAGTTTAATGATTAATCAGATATTAACAATGTTTATAAAATTAGAGTCCATTTTAAATTATTTCTATTGAAAGAATGATATACTAAGTCAAATAAGAAGAGTAATGAAGTGATGCATAAAATTGACGAATATACTTAGCTGAATGGCATCATAAGTTCATAACTAATGATGGACGAAGTTGTAGACAAATATTCACGAAAATATAATATGCCAAACAAACGTTCTTCAATAAATAGTTATTTACGTTACAAGTAAAGAAAGTGGAGCGTTTCAATACGAGTGAGATATTTCCGAAAGAAGCCGTTAGGCCGAGTCCGGAATTTCGAGACGAGTATGGAAAAGCCACTTTCATTCGAGTTTCGTATAATATTTTTTCGACTTCCATTTTCTAAAGAAGGCTATTATTTAACACTTTCCATACGTCAAAAGGATGTTGTTATTGCATACTATGCAATAAAAATTTTATGCACACATATGTCACTTTATTGCACACTTTTGTCAAAACTGTTTATTAAATGTGATGAGTTTTCAATTTAAAACAATGAAAGCATACCTATCATGATTTTTAAATTTGAAATGACAGTGACGTTTCGTAATCTCTTTTATCATAAATATGTGGTAGTCGAAAAAATTATGTATACAACTGATATCTAAAACTTCTCTTTGCACTTCGGCTCATTCTTTAAATTTTCTCACGCGTGCAAAAAGTGGCACTTTAGCTACTCGTTGTATAAATAACAATTTTGGTACACTAACATACAAAATGGAATAACACATTTCCTGACGTCTTGGTTTTTGTAGAGTTGGTAGCAATATTTGAATATGTTAATTTCTAGGTAACACGTTGTTTTGTTGATTGTAAACAACCGTGAAAATTTTGCATTGGAATGGATATCCTCCCATTTGAAATTTTAAAAGATGTTGAAAGTGCGGTGTTCAAGTTGTACAAGGAGTATGAATTATTTCAGGAATGGAAAAAGAATAAAAATGTTGCTGTCGTTACAGAGGACGTGATGTTTGCTTTCTTTTATCAGCAGGTAGTTTCAGTTATTTGTCATTTTCTGCTTTCATGTATACGATTTTCTTTTAGTCAGACGTTTTCAAATCATCTACCTTGTGGTCGTGCTATGCAATGTTGAAATCCACAATGAATTTGTACGAGAATCTTGACATTTTGAAGTACACGAAGCTGACGTCATTTCTGAAACAAAATACCTAAGACCTAAGAAGGTCAAGATATTGACGAGTGAGCAGGTTGTTTAATCTCAAATTAAACAGATTTAAATTTAATTTCAATATTTAAGAAATACAAACTAGCAGTGTAATTCACTAGTTTATAAATGTTCAATATGCTTGAAAATGCAAACTAGTAACACATGCATTAGTTCATGAAAGTTCAATATGTTCCAACTGCATGTTAGCAGAATTGCAAAAATTAACGCATGGCAACCCTGCTCAATATATGCGAGAACGACTGAGTAATGTAAGTTCAATGTATTACAAATACGTGTTTCGGGGAAGCGCCTGACTGTTTGTTATGACACACGATAGCGACCTAGTAAATTACGCATTCTTGCACTTTAAAATAATGCAAGTTTTAGAACTAATCGCAATGTATTGCGATGAACTGCCTGTGTTACTATGGTACAAAATTAAATAATTTAACTTCGAGCAAAAACACCATAATTATCTGGTTATTTTATATTTGCCTGTCGGTAATTTTTAGGCTATTTAAAAATGAAGTGTATTTATTACTTTTCAAAATAAATAGGTTAAATACCCCTTTCTTAATATTTTATTGAACTGCAATACTTTTTAGGCCAACTCACGGCAAAACACAAAAACTCGTCTCAGGTGCTTTAAAAATTTGGCTCTATTCGTAAATTATTTTAAATTTTAGACTAATTGCCCCAAAGTAGCTCATATGTGCGACTCTAACTACGTATTATTCGTAACCTTAATGCGACAGATAGGCACAGAACTTTCGCCAGAGCAATTAGCGTCAATTTGAATATTTAAAATCGTGAAATGAAGCAAGGAAACCTCAGGTAATTTCATTTAATTATCGCGCTTAACAACAAACCTCCACGAATTTGTTTATAAGTGTGACGTAGATAGACGCCAACAATCACTTGTTTCTGGTGGCTTGGAAATTCTTGCAAATTCGCAGATTCTGATAACGCTATGCTAATTATGAAAACTGGGGCGTAGCTGAACTCTTGAAAATGCGATATGCTTCTTCTGCATGCTTTATTCTCGGAGTTCAACAACTTTTCCGAGCTCTTAACTTTCAATTATAGCTAGGTTGTACCTTGGAAGTTTTGCTCGAACTTGAACCGACGAAGGTGCAGGTGACGCTGTTGGAGTCGCTTAAATGCTTAAATAGGCCGGAATCGATCTTCGAAAAACTGAGGTGATCGGCAGATGAATCTGAGGATTTATAATTTTATCATGGTGGAACTTGCCACAAACGACATCACAGGTGAACAGTAACTTGGGGAATAAAACTGTATACTTTTTAATTGTTTAAAACACTTTTTATTGTTAAAAACATTAATTAAAGGAGGCACAAATTTTGCCCAAACTTCTTATAGTTTTATTTCAATTGTTCTCGGTTACACAACAAAACAGAATCACGTTGCTGTGATACCGCGATCTGTTAATGTTAAATGGAGATTAATTTCGATAACAAATACACATAAACGGAGTAAAGTTAGATTACATGATTCTTAATATTAAAATTTTCTTAAATCTAAAAATTTTCTTCATTGCTTATTGCACTGTGTTTTTATTAATGCACTGGTATTCGAGTTCACAATATTTACACGTCCTTTTCTTTTCTTCTCTTCCGTTGCCTAATTCTGGACTGCTCTTTGCAATTTCTATTTTATCCTTATCTTACTTTTATCTACCTTTCAGATTGCTTGTCTTTTTACCGGTCTGTGCTTTTATTAATAACTATGCTCATTTAGTATGCACATAACAAACCTTTTGTATCAATTAATTTTGTTTGGTCTGGCTTTCAATATGCACACACCTATCATTTGAATTATATTACCTTACCCAAACTTCAAATTCAAACCCTCTGAAGTATGCTTTGCTTATACGTGCCTTTATCCGTCTAATTACTGCTTCTTGCATCTCATTACCAATGCATTTAATACTTTTATTACTGTTTACATTGAAATTACGTAAAATATCTTAACTCTGTGCTTTATTGACTTGGTTAAATATTACGCAGTGCAAACAGAGCTAAATTGTGGGCTTAAAGTCATTTCAGTATATATGTACATATAGACCGAAATTTTATAATAAAAAGAATCAGCATTAATCGTTTGATTCTTTAGCATCTAGGTGCTACCTTTCCAAGCTTAAAATTTTGAAGTGTGAGGTTCCACTTCAGAGTAGTTACCAAAGTATAACGCCCCTTTGAGTGGCCTGACTAATTTTTCTTAAAATACAGCTTGCAGTCTCAACCGTATGCCCAGAATTAAAGGGACAGAATCAGCCCAGGTAACAGAAAACCTGTTCAGCTTTCAGGCAATTCTGTTCAAGGTTGATAAATTTATGAATGACGAGTCCGATGAAATAGTTATTAACGGCATAAGGCCGTTAGTAAGCATCTAACAAACTAGGATAAATTTGTGGCCGGAGCCGTCAGGCCGAGTTAGTTAGATCCAATAACGGCCGTATGTCGTTAAATATCTTTCATAACACCTACAAAAATTGAAATTTTAGCTGAATTTAAATGAAAAACTTAAGTAGTATGAGTAACGGGTGTTAGGTTTGGTAATACTGACATGTATTGTTGGTGACACTGTAAGTCTATGTCAAAGTCGATGTTAGCAGGTTAGGTTTTGCGTAAGTTTTGACACACACTGACGCAAAACCTAAGCTGCTAACTCGAATTTGACATAGACTTACAGTGTCACCAACAGTACATTTCAGTATTGCCAGTGTTAAGATATTACTGTTCTGTTATTTCTTAACGACCTAGGCTGTTATAGTTATTAAGGTACCAAGGGGCATTATGAGTAAAATAAGAGCCCAAGATTGTTAGTGAACTAACCGAGGGCCTTTGGCCCGAGGTGTGTACAACAATCGCGGGCTCTTAGCTCATAATGCCTGTGGTGCCTTCAAGGTTTTATGTCCTACCAATTTTCTTACCTAATTCATATTCGTATTCAATTCATATAATTACTATGCTATGGTATTTAAGATTGATGTAGTTAGCTGATCTAAGTTAGATTTGTAACATTAGATGAGCTGTCATTAATTTTCATTGTGACAGTGGTGCATAATTTTTGAAATAAACATTGTATCCATGGAAACAAATACTGTTAATTTTTCATAAGAACCCTAGTGTTCTTATGAAGAAAATAATTGCCCTGGAGCGTTATTTTGTATCTAAGATACCTTAAAATAGAGTCATTAATTTTAATTAATGTACTGGTAGGACATAAATTATATAACAGCCTTGGCTGTTATGGGAAACTTTTCCGTCAGGTTGACAGTTCTGCTATTGACAAATAACAAATAGGTGTTATGAAAAATATTTAATGATTAAGGTTGCTACACTAACTGGGATTGCAGGCCCCTGCAGGGGCAAAGAGCTTCACAAAATATGTGCTTTGAAGATATAGAGTAGCATGGTTCCGTTCTTGTGGTAAATATTCGGAACACTACAACAAATAGACCAGGCGTATTCACTATTGTGGGCGATAATGTAGTGAATCAGATTGCTATAATCAAGAAATATATTGCACTTCTTCCTAAGAAAGTTACCCACAATAAACTATTTCTGTTCTACAACAAAGCAAAGTGTAGTGTGCAACCTGTGGGCATACACACATTTGCAAAACTGCCAAAAGCCATTGCAGAGTACCTAAACCTTCCAGACCCAAATGAATATAGTGAACACTGCTTTAGGCGAACGTCTGCTACTCTGCTAGCTGATAGCGGTGCAGATGTAATGATGCTTAAACCTCATTGAGAATGGCGGTCGTCTTCAGTAGCTGAGGGCTAAATTGAAGATTCAATAAAAAATAAAATCAAGATTGCAAAAGGGATTGCTGTTGGAGATGGATCTTCAAGTTCTTTACGCACGATCGTTTTTGACGTGGATTTATCGAAACAGAACTCTTCTGCTGATTCTGTTTATCGTGCAGATTTGTTAAAGCAGAATTCTGATGGCCCTTTTGTCCATGGTGTAATATTTTCAAATTTGCAGTCTTATACTATTAATGTTAACATTTCAAAGTGAATGAGATTTTATCGTTGATAAATATATGTGATTTTGTATAGTTTCTAAACAAAGCTTTTTCATAAAACTTAATTGTTATTTATCAATAACGGAATCGTCAACCTGACTGAAAAATTTCCCATAACAGCCATGGCTGTTATACATTTAACAGCCTAGGTCGTTAAGAAATAACAGAACAGTAACATTTTATCAATATATATTCAACATGAACACTGGCAATACTGAAATACAGGGTGTCCCGTAATGGCCACTAAAGCTTCAGGTAGCGATATTCCTTGTACAATTCTGAGCCGAAAATCTTAATACGAAAATGTTGGATTCTTCTGCATGAGTCCTCACGAGCGGTAGATAAAAACAATTATTTTTTAGGTAAAGTACTCTTTCTGTTTTAAATACGACAAAGGTCACCAGGAAGAGTTGTTCAAAATGTAAAATTATCGTCCTATACAAAATTTCAGAAATATCGACGTATTTTTATGAAACCGTGTGCAATAGATGGAAGTAAAGGGTTTTCCAATAAGAACGATATGATTTTAAAATGAAATAAAATAGAATTGATTTCAGATATAACCACACTTTTTATATTATCTTAAAGTACAATCGATAACGTTTATGTTTTGAATAGCACGTCGTTTAAATGTCCACCTCGGCTTCGTGTACACGAGTGAATTCGACGAATCCAATTTTCGACGGCTTTGTGCAATAAATCGGGCGTAATCTCACGAATGCAGCTTTCAATGTTCAATCTCAAAGCATCAAGTGTTTGTGGCCTGTTTGCATAAACCTTAGATATCGTGAAGAGTAAAATAACTTTCAAATTTCTTAACGATGCGACGAATGGAAAGCACATAAGGACGATTATTTAAACCAAAGTTTTCGCGAAGTGCGCGAAAAGGGTTCACATAAGAACCACGATTTTCGTAAAATTTTTGGACAATAACCAAACGTTCTTGGAGCGAGTATTTAGCCATAATAAATTGTTAGAGTTTACTGAACATAAATAACAACTAGTGACAGGTATAACTTTATTACCATGGTTACTCGATCATTATAAAATCATATCATTCTTATTGGAAAACCCTTTACATACTTTTGTCATAACATGGTTTCATAAAAGTAAGCCGATATTTCAGAAATTTTGTATGAAACCATAATTTTACATTTTGAACAACTCGCCCTGATGACATTTTGTCGTATTTAAAACAGAATGAGTACTTTACCTAAAAAAAACAGTTTTTATCTACCGCTCGTGAGGGCCCATGAAGACCAATCCAACATTTTCCTATTAAGATTTTCGACTCAGAATTGTACAAGGTTCCGCTACCTGAAAATTTAGTGGCCATTACGGGACACCCTGTATTTTGTTCGTGAGACTGTAAGCCTATCTCAAATTTGATGTTAGCAGGTTAGGTTTTGCTTCAGTCTGTGTTGAAACTGGCGCAAATCTAACCTGCTAACATTGAATTTGACATATACTTAGAGTGTCACCAACAATACACTTCAAGATAAATTCATTAGCCTCGGTCTGACGGCTTCGGCCACAAATTTGTCCTTATGTCGTCCTTAACTATTTTGAATGATGTTGTTGCTATTAAAATATTATCGTATTTGTACGGCAAAGTAAAATTTTTGCAACGCAAATACCGCAAAGTCTAACTTTCAAATTAATAAATTTTACGGCAGATCATCTTTCAATGCTAGAAAACAAAAAAAAACTATTACTGATAAGCTTACGAGCAACATTTACCTAGAACCATGAAAACAGTTTATTTGAACGTTTTTATGCAGTGTGTCTTTGCATGCTTGTGAAACCTGGTTACGAATGAACCATAGAAACAGATCTTAATAAATCTCGTTACTAATTTGTTTTGGTATTATTTTTGTTAGCTTGGTATGTCTTAACTTTGGGGAGGTCCGACCCAAGGATTTTTCTGCATCGAGGACCTGGCGCCCTTTTCATTAGTTTCTCAACCCGACTCTCACAACGAGTTAGCCAACCTATGCTGATATTTACCAGCTGGCAAAACATCCAGTACAACTTTCGTCACCAGGTAAGGGCCACCTTTCGCACCTTTCGTTACATGACAGACGATAATCGGAAAAAGCTGAAGGTCTAGGGAAATATTGAAGGTAAACGATTAAGAGGCAGATCATCTAGAAGATGGTTGGATTAAATTGACAAGAACCAAATTTGAAGAAAACACAGCATAGAAAGCACTGGAAGGAATAGTTGAGAGACGGCCACATGTGCTGTAAATAAAACTCTCCTATATTTAATAGCAACAGCAACAGTGCCGCCGCGGCAAGGGGTATCGCGTAAATTTTTTTTCTTTCCTAAGTTCTTCTACCGTTCTCCCATGGAACCGCGTTCCGCATTACATCAGGGAGTGCGGGCGTCACTTAACTATCATGCCTTACCGAAGTGAGCGTCTCGACCGGGGGGTCGAACTTCCTAACGAGCGTTCGAGTTCTCACTGTGACCTCGACTGCGAGCGGCAGGACCGCTCGTTTATAGAGGCAATTGGGTAAAATCTAGTCGCAACGTTTCGACGAGAACCTTTCGATGCTTGCTAGAAATTGGTATGTTTAAACGTTAGAGATGGCAAGGTAGAAATATTGAAAAGCGATTGTTTGAGGAGAACGTGCTAAACATCATTGAAAATGAACCACGGCTTCGCACAATGCAAATATTACGTCGTTCATTGTATATCATTTTTCGGCAGTGGTCTATTATGATATGTTTCTTCGGATTTTTTTCACTGTCTAGGGTGTATATCACACGACATTTCGGGAGTTTTGATCTACTCCCGTAGATAAAAACATATCAAATGTTACGTCGTTTGGCCGTTTCACCTTCACCCGTAGTCTGTTATAAATAAAAGAGTTTGTAATTTGAAAAATTAAAAATGTTTGATGTTAATTATGTACTTCGTGAGCAGGGTCTACACCCTAAGCAGTTGAAATGGGTCTGGATACTTTTCGAACAAAATTGAAATCCTCGGCTTGAATGTTGTCAATTGATTCAATAGAATATTTTATGGAAAAATAAATTTATATTTACCTCAAGCGGCATTGCAAATTTTAGAACATGCCTTGAAGTTCTGAGAAAAATCTACCACAAGGCGTTAACATTCTCAACATGTATAGATTTTCATGAAATTTTTGGGTTATAATTATTGGACATCTCATAGAACCTGCGAACTAGCAACTAGATTTAATGCAAACGCTTATTTAAAATTTTTAAGTAACGTCTTTCCTCTTCTCAAAGATGTCCCACGAGCTGCTTCTCAAAATATTATTTTGCAACATGATCAAGCACAGTATGAGATTATGACCATTAAGTAATTCATTTTATGAAGGAGCATTACGGCCATAGATTGATAGATAGTGGGCAGTCGGTTCCTTGGCCAGCAAGATTTCCGGATATAACGATTATGGATTGATTGCTGCTTTTAGAGTTCAAGGAAACAAGATATTTATTTTGATGAATCTGCAATCCGAGAAGAATTGCTTGAAAAAACCATCGTGTTGAAAATTCTATAGGAGAAAATTCACTACAATTAACTACAGCGCCACATTAATTTACCATGTAGGTACCTACTTAATTTTGTTCCCAGTATTTGTTTAATTATATACCTACTTCTAAAATGTTTACAAAGACACTATTATTTTAACAATCTGTATCTTCGAAATAAATAATTATCTAACACCTGTTTATTAACAAATTCGTCTCAGAATGATCTCTACATTACAATATCTTGCATGCTAATTATCAAACAGACTATATATGAACACGAAAAAAAATCAATATGGAAAAACTCGCCTCTGTCACTTTCAACCACAAATGTGTCATATCCACGTACTTGCGTTTACATGTTGTGGTAAATCAAAATAATGGCTTTAAAGAACTGTTTTAAAATTTAGCTGGAGCACGCTTCGTTAGTTAGAAATATGAGCTTTTCATATTATTATAATTATAGTTTACTAATGAGCATTTCAGGCGCAAATGAATGTTGAACAAAACAAAAGGTACTGTTCAAAACAAATATCCACACTCAATACTCAAATATCCAATATATATTGACACAAAATTTCATAACAAGGATATTAATTTATTGCTGCTTTTTGCTTAACTCTTGCTTAACTCTAGCATTAAACATAAGGCAGACCGTAAAATATCATAACATTTTTTACTAATACTATTGTTAGTCCAGTCAATATAGCAAAATTCCATGCAAAAGGTCGAGCCCTTTTGAATTTTTTGTCATTTGGATTGCTATAGTGAGTTAAAATCCAAGTTTTCGACCTCAGTGCTACACAGCGTACCGCCAGCATAAACAGTAAAATTTAGGCATTTGTTTTCGTTTTTCCCGTATATTTCAAAAACTAAATGTCAGAAAAAATCCCTCCTACCTTTTTGAAAGTAAAGCAAATTTCACACAATTTGAGCACAAGAGCTATATAAGGTTGATAGTTCCCGAGATACCATTTTTCAAAAAACGAAGGTTTAAAAAAATGTAAGAAACATTTTCAGGGCCTATGAATTATGTTAAATATCTCGTAAAGTAAGGGGTGTAAAAATGTATTAAGCTCACATTTAAAGTACATTAAATTTTCAACAATTTGAGCACAAGAAGAGCTTTTTATGTCAAAAAGTTCTTGAGATATATAAAATATAGTAACCATGGGTAGGGTAGGTAAGAAGACTTTACGTATTTTTTTAGTAATATAACTTATAGTAATCTATATATTTAAAACGTGAAGCGTTTTCTTTCGACATCTATTTCGAGACTTTTTAAATGTAGATGTGCACAAAAGTCCTAAATTGCAAATAACTGCATAACAAAACCAAATATTGTAGCGCGTAATTTATGTAGCTATGCAGCGCGTAGCAGCGGAACAAGTAAGCTCTCGAAGTCGGCCCGCCATGTTTGGCTGATTTTTGCAACGGACAACTATGCTGCTCGACTTTGTTTGTGTAAAATTCTTAGAGAAACGTCAGTGACAGCGAATTTTTTAAAAAAATCAATTTTTCCTTTCGAAAAGTAGCGTGTGTGAGTGAATCTTGACTGTACATCATTATTAATCGAATGTAACTAAACATCGCCCATTCTCTTGCAATTTGAAAATGGAGAATATACCACGATTACAGGTGAAGAGGATACACTTAAAGTACCATCTCAACTAATTGCCAAAGAGGACATCATTATAAAAATATTTGGTAATAGTTTATCAACTCTAGAACACCCTTAGTATCTCAAAATTCTCAATTAAATGCCAAAAAAAAAAAACGAACATTGCGATGAATGTAACACAAAATTATATCTCTGTTACCTGGTTATGAAAAAAAAATTTGAGTGTGATTACAATTGCAGATAATGACATTACAATTTTCACATATAATCTCATAAGAGCATTCATTCTTTCCGGAAATTTTTTTGAGTGCGTTCCAACAACGTTGTATTAATTTGCCCGAGCGGGACGCGAGGGCAAATTAGGACGTTGTTGAATGCACGAAAAATAATTTTCGGATATGAATTAATGCTCGAATGCAGATTCGGTAAGAAAATCGTAACGATACAAGCCCTCAAAGTTAGGCTGATCTACCTACAAAAAATTTCCAAGAAATTTTGTTGTTGTCTTGGATACGGCTCGTGAACTAATTTTTCTATTGGTCATTGATGAGTGTCGTACGATTTTCTAAAGAATTTTTAGATTCGTAAAATTTTAGTGAAATACCTCCACATTGCTTAACACTAAAAATGTGTGCAATTATTTAGATTACGCGTACAGATTTAACACCTTCTGATATTACATTACCTTTTTACTTTCGTAGAAGACAGTTTCCTGTACGCATTTGCGATGCCAATTAATAAATCGCAAGTACAAACTCTGGATAAAGTAGGAATGTATTTGCCACAAGCAGTATTTAAACATGGTCAATTATTTAACTGTAGCAATGTGTGCGTTGTTTTAAAAGCTTTAAAATTAAAATTTTACCTAATGGATCGTGACACACGTTAGACATTGTCTACGAAGAGGTTTTATACGTTGCAAAATATTTTGCAATACGTAGGTGTTTTTTTTTTATTTACTGTGGTGTTATCCGCTCAACGATGATATTTAAATGGCAGTTGCTCTCAAGAAAAAAAATGATTTTTCAAAATGCAGTATCAGTACAATAAGGACATATTGTCTTGAATTTATATAAGGATTTACCTAAGAGGATATTCCGAAGCCGAATAGTTTTCCAAACTTCTCTTGAAACTTGGCAACGAAAACCTATGTCAAGCCGTAACAGATATCGCCAACCTCACTAACATAATATATTCCGACATCAAGAACATAACAGCAAAACCTGTGGCCTGGCTTCGAAAAAGGACGATTATCACTTTGAAGAATGCCAAGGCACTAGAAATCAACAACACACACCCCGGAGCCTTTCATTCGAAGGATAAGATCTATCAGTCGATTAATACTGTGGTGGAGGCACATGACACGGTGCAGGAATACAGATAGGAAGTTGAAATTTGTCATATTAGATGGTCTTACAAACAGGCTAAACCATTTTCAGATATTTTTGGAATTCACCACCAAAGGGTGTTACGGTGTAAGTGCTTTCTTAGCGGATGGTTCTCTGTGAACAAACATTTAGTGCCGATATTCGGTTCGCGAGCATAGAAATTCGTTAGGTTGGCGATAACAGTTTTTGTGTAACTTAGATTTTGCAAACTCATTGAGCTTCGGCCTTCGTTTCATTTTTACAGCTAAGTCAGCATCTTACATGGTTTTTCTATAATCTGATGGGGGAGTTAGTCTGCTTTTGATTCTTTGTGTGCCCCACGCCGTTTGGAGGAGTTTTGGTGTAGAAGCGAATATTTGGACATTTAAACCTGGGCCAATTGGCGAAGTTAGCTGCAAAAAAGCTTCTGCAAAAAAATTTCGTGTACATGGCCCATATTATTGGAGCGAGTTTTGTCCGCTCTCGCGTGAAGCGCATATTGCTTATTTAAACGATTTTCTAGCCTTTCCTACCCTACCAGCGGCAATGAACAACAAAATTATCTCTCTTGACTGAATATGAAAAACAATATTGAGTGTGAATACAATTGTGTCACACAAAGAAAACATTTTATAACTTTCTAAATTTCTCGATTCGTTAAATTTCAGTAGAATATATCCACATTGCTTAACGGGATCAATAGATATTACCTTAAACATTTTAAATGTGTCTACTGGTTTAATAGATGAGATAAGATTAATGGTACGCAATTTATTTGAGAACTGCTTATATTTGGTATTAAATGGACAAGCCACACCCCAGGCAGAAGAGTATCATTACCGCGTATAGATCAACACATTCTAAAATTGCACTACCTTGTCTTCGGAAAAGATTTTTTTCTGTGCGCCTATTATTTGCGATGACTTTTTCAAAAAAAGAAAAAAACGAAAATGGACACGGAGAAGTCCTAACCACGAAGAAAAAAATGAGATAGATTACATTATTTCTAATACCAAACATATAGTACAAGATGTATCGGTACTTAATAGAATCTCAACAGGCAGTGACCACAGAATGGTCAGAACAAAATTGTACATCAATCTCAAATCTGAAAGAGCGAAGACATTTAAAGCTAAAACCAAACCGATCGATCCATCAAAACTAATTGAAAACAAAAACGAATATCAAAATGAGATCAAAAAAGAACTACAAAGACGCAGCCCTAGTCATACCCACGATTTAAGTAGATATGACGAAATTTTAAGAACAATAATGACTAATGCAGCTACGAAAGTAGCAACCAAAACCAAAGGATCATCAAGCAAAATCGGTGATGAAACTAAGAAACTAATGGAAAAACGAAAGAAATTAAAACCAGCTGGAATTAACAAAATCGAATGGGCTGAGTTGAACAAATGAATAAGGAAGAAAAGAACAATTATGAAGAAGTACAGAACCCAAAGGATCATGGAAATTATAGAAGAAAACAAAGAACCCAAAGCAATAAAGGAAGAAGTAAACGTCGGAAAGAAGGAAATTGTTAAAATTAAGAGCAGAAGCGGGGAAATACTAACCGATAGGAAAGAAATAATGGAGGAAATAGAAAATTATTGTACCGAATTATACAGATCCACAGTGCAGCTTAATGCAATGCAAATAGAAGAGAGCAGACGTAAAATACAAAATGTAGGATCAGAGGAAATCCCCGATATCATTGTAGAAGAACTTAACAACGCGCTGAACAAAGCGATAAGAAACAAGGCGGCGGGACCCGACAATATAATAGCTGAAATGGTAAAGGAAGGATGAGACGAAATAAAACGTGAATTAGTAACACTATACAACAAATGCTTACAAACGGACGAAATTCCAAAATCCTGGTATATATCGGAAGTCATCCTTATACACAAAAAGGGCGACATAGCCAAGTTAGATAACTACAGACCCATAAGCCTGTTACCACATATGTATAAAATCTTTACCCGAATTATAACTAACAGACTAACGAATAAGATAGATTTTCATCAACCGTGCGAACAAGCAGGATTTAGATCTAAATTCAATACGTGTGACTACCTACAGACCATGCGAACACTAATAGAAAAGACCAACGAATACCTACAACTTAAAATTGTACATCGCCTTCATAGATTACGAAACGGCGTTCGACTCAGTGAAAATATGGGCCGTTCTGAATTCCCTAAGAAGGTGCCAAATCGATAGCAGGTACATTAACTTAATTAAAAACCTCTACACAAATGCCAAAATGTACATAAAATCATTTGCTGATACTAACTTAATCCCCATAAATAGAGGGGTACGACAGGGAGACACTATATCGCCCAAACTATTCATTACTGTGATGGAGAACATATACCAAATGATGGACTGGTCAGGTAAAGGAGTACCAATCGATGGGGTACGCTTAAATCATTTGAGATTTGCGGATGATGTAGTACTCCTGAGTAGTAACCCAATCGAACTGCAAGACATGATCACGGAATTAAACGACCAGTCAAAAGAAATGGGCCTAAAAATGAACATAACGAAAACCAAAGTTATGGCAAACACTCAAGAAAATGTTAATATTACCCTAGACGGAAAAACTCTCGAAGTTGTAGAAAACTATAATATATATCTTGGTCAAAAAATCTCAACAAGAAAAGACAACATGAGCGACGAAGTAATACGAAGAATAAGATCGAGCTGGAGTGCATTTGGCAAATTAGGATATATACTAAAATCGAATATTCCCAACACCTTGAAACGGAGAGTTTATGACCAATGCGTTCTTCCTGTAATAACTTATGGGGCTTATGCCCAAAAGATAGCAAGAACACAAGGAGCACACGAAAGGCAAATGCTGAAAATCAAACGTACAGATCGAAATACTAATACCTGGATAAGGCAACAAACAAAAATAGCAGACGTCTTACAACGTGTCGCGCAACTTAAGTGGCAATGGGCTGGACACCTTGCTCGTACCGAAGATAACAGATGGTCAAGACTGATTCTTACCTGGAGGCCACGCGAAACAAAAAGGAGAGTAGGAAGATGAAACACACGGTGGCGAGACGATATCAGAAAAATAGCAGGAGCACATTGGATGAGGATAGCTGAAGATAGAGACAGATGAAAAGAAATGGGGAGGCCTACATAAAGCAGTGGATAGAAATAGGCAATTCGTGATTCGTGGTGAGCTTTATTTAGTGTAAAATTAATTTTGAATTATTATTAATACATCTGGAAATTAGGTAGATGAGGAATCAGCTTTATTATGGTTTCTGTTATCTTACCTTCTGGTATTATTTGGTTAAGGTATTTAGGTTTAAAAATTTTATGGTGTAGTTCACAACACCACTTCTTTGATGTAATGCATTGTACTCTATTTGTTTAATCTTACAAATTAAGATTATCTAACCAAAATTGTAATACGTCAAATTTTGCTTAAATATTAAACTTTATGTGAGAATTCTCATATATAGTTTTAGATGTGTACTAATACTTAAAAAGCTTGTTATAGGTAAACTATTAGAAATTCGTTCACAGTTAAAGTTATTTTAAAAGATCCCGCTACTTCGAAAGCGGATGAAGTAGATTCAAACAGCTACGGGTTGAATTTTTACGGTGGTGCCCTAGCGATTATCGACATTTTCATTGTCCTAAGACAGGACTGAACTTCAAGAGTAACGTGAACCTCACCCTCCCTGTGAGATACTCGAGGACTATCCGGAGATTAATACCGCTGTCTCCCGGTATTGTCGTGAACTCCCGATTATACCTTACCACAGAGTCCATGCGACTAGCTGCAGTGGAACATGGGAGGGTTTTACTTTTGAGGCGTATATGTTTACGTATAAAAGTCAGTTCGGTAGAAATGTAGAATGTGGTCATCATTCTTCGGCGCCAGTAGCTTGCTCGCTCTAACCTAAAGATGTTTACGGCGCTCCCAACGTAAAAGGAGACATTCGAGGTGTCGTGACAATTATTGCAGTATTTGATGCGTGTATTTACCTTTGCCTCATCTGCTGGTGTTCATACCTTGAACTAATCAGCGGGGGTTATTAAGGTATTTTTACGGGTGGAGCGATGTTTAACGGTACCAAATATGTCGGTATAGAGAAGTTTACTAGCTCAAAATGACGACCTCAATAGGTGACGATGTTTGGGGCCACAACTCCTGGAAGGAAACCTAAGGGTTCATGGAAAGCTGGTCCACGGAAAAAGCAGCTTGGCGACTGATGGGCTGTAGAGCCACGGGAAAGGTATCCTGGAGGATAGTTGCCTTTAGCTAACGCCGAGAAGAAACCAGATCAACGGAAAAATTCGGGGCGATGCATCAGTCCGGCGGAATTCTATTTTGGGAGCCCGACAGTAACTCAATTAATGATAACGAAAAATAGAATTGCAATAGTTTAAGCACTGCAGAATTATTAAATAAGATAAGATAAAATGAGGATTTATTAGTCCATATTGTAGCTTCTACATACGCATAAGTATATAAAAACAATTCAGACAAGTCCAAAATTTACTATAAAAGACGCTAAGTATTGTAGGCATATAGCAATACACAAAATAAAAATATGCACTAAAGGGTCAGGTTGGTTCACGTTTAACACAGTGCTCAATAAACTCATTAATAGAATAACAAGCAATTTGAAGTAAGAAGTCTCTTAGTTTTCTCTTAAATATAATTAGAGTTTTTGTTTGTCGTAGTTCAGCCGATAGAAGATTGAAGTATTTTGAATCAGCGCAATACATAGATTTTTTGTAGTAAAAATTATTGAAATCAGGGGCTCTAATATCATCTTTGTTACGAGTGTTATATTGGTGGTTGTCACCATTTAAGGCAAAAGTATCTTTCTTTACGTATACATAGCATAATAACTTATGTAAATATATACTAACGACGGTTAACATTTTATTTTCACTGAATATTCTTTTACATGAATCTTTAGGTTGTATGCCAAAAATCAACCTAATTATTCTTTTTTGCAAAACAAATACTCTATTAAAATGTTGATCCTGTCCTCATGACAAAATATGGAATGATAAAATAAGATATACAAGTCCGTAGTAAGTAGACATAAGTGCTGTAATTGAAAAATCAATTTTTTAAGTTTAAAATAGCAAAAAAATTACGATTGAGTCTTAAGCACATACCATTTATAAGACTACACCAGTCAAAATTATTATTTATACAAAGGCCAAGAAATTTGACTTCAGTAACCCTTGTTATATTCTTGTCACCAACTAAAATATTCCGGAGTCCGGGTAACTTACATTTTGAGTAAAACTCAACAAGAACAGTTTTAGATATATTTATAATTAAATTGTTCTTGGTACAGCACAGTGTGAAATCATTAATAATTTGACTTATTTTTGTGCTAAGGATATTAGGATCTTTATCACTTACTATTACACTTGTATCATCCGCATAGATAAAAGTTTTGCCAAAACTGATGTGCTCGGGCAGGTCCTTTATGTACAAAAGAAAAATCAACGGGCCAAGGACACTGCCTTGAGGCGTACCTAATTTTAAACAACGTACATCGGAGTATACATCACTTTTTTTCACAATAAAGTTCCTATTTTCAAGAAATAACACCAACCATTTATTTATAGAGCCCCTTAAGCCGAGTGCATTCATTTTATTAGCAACAAAAGCTGGATTTACAACATCAAATGCACGGGGTAAATCCGGTATCAACTTAAGTGTTTTTACGATATCGCTTGATTTCTCTCGATCTTCTACATTAACAGCCTAGTGCCCGACCTAGGAAAATGTTTTTCAGGGTATAAGAGCAGCGGCGTGCACTAGAAATTGTACGCTGGAGAAAACAAGTACAAGAAGGTAGACAGGCAAGGCTGGAAAAACCAACACATGATTAGCACACTTGTAAACAAAACTAAAAATGATAACGTATTGAAAACTGATAATAGTGGATAAGTCAAAAATCCGAGGTCTCTACTAAAACAAGATAGAATTTTATAGTAGAAATATGGAGCTGTAAAGATATACCATAGGAACATAAACATCAAATCGTACCACCTGTAGGAATACAAAAAAACAAGGAATTATTGTAATACCAGTGGACCCGTTTAAAAATATTTTGCAATTTACAAAACTTCTTTGTAGACAATGTTTCACATATGGCACTATCCATTAGGTAAAATTTGAATTTGTAAGTTTTCAAAACTAAAAATTCAGGATCTGTTCCATACTCACAATGAGGTGATTCAGTAAATTAATGTAAATTAAACACAGTATACTGATTGTGACAAATTTTATATACTCGTACTTTATCCAGAGTTTGTCTTTATGATTTATTAATTGCCATCGCACATGCTAGCCGCACAGAGAAAATTGGAAAGATACCACAAAGAAGAGCTATGAGAAGGCTGAATAGAATTTAAAAATAATAAATGACAAAAGCGATGACTGAATGCAACTTACACGAAAAAAACTGTCAAGATGGAAGAGTATGAAAAACAGGTGTCGGACAACGTCAAAAGACGTTTAAACAATATGCGTATGCTTGTACCAACAGGGAAAGCAATGAAGCAGTGTCTAAATAAGCACATCTACATAATTATAATAATCAGAAAAAACACCTTACAGTATCTGAGCAATACCGATTTTCTTTAATTGTCATTTTACATGTATTTTGACGTTTGTCTCACGAATCAGGAGACCGTTGATTTCAAATAAATATTTAGTAGTTACAGTAGTCTATTGCAAAAATCAGCAGAACGCCGCAGGCCGACTGCGAGAATATACTTGGTTTACTTCTACTGCATGGCCGGCTGCATCCACTTGAAAGCTACAGTATGATGGTTTTTCTCTAAAAATTATCAATTTATTTTCAATTTAGGACTTTCGTGCACATCTACACGGTACCGGCTTTCATTTAAAAAAAATATTATAGAAATCGGCTCGGTGGAAGTCTCAAAATAGATGTCGAAAGAAAACGCTTTATGTTTTAAATATATAGATAATGTATTACCAACTACTCCATTTATTAAAATACGTAAAACAAAGATTAGAGATTATTGAACGTTGACTATAATCTTTATCGACGGCTGCCGTGGAGAAAGAACCTAATGAGATAGAGAACCGCTAATGTAGTTTCTGATCCAGGAATAAACAGGCTTATGTTACAAATTTTGTCATAGAAACCTTTTATAGGCTCAAACAAACATTATATTCTGCTTGCACGACTAAAATCTATGCACGTTGTTTTAATTTCAACACATTTATACCCACACATTTCGACGATAGTATATTTAAGGTAGAGAGTTTTTGCGCTTAATCGATTATGGCATATAAATCGATATTTAAAGCCAGAGCTAAGCTGTGAACTATTTAACACCACCCAAGAACTACATGTTAATAACAATAATCCTATTCCGATATGATTAGGTTGAGAAAACTGAAATCGTAAGTAATTCAAGAAGAACATGGCCCGTTAATGGCACATTTTATTTGGTAAGCTACGTTTAGTCCTGAAAACTAATCACAACTAATATCTTGTTACTAAATTACTCGACAGTTCTTGATATTATTAATAAATAAGGTCTTCTTGACTAAGTGTTTGAAGTCATAATTATTATCTCACTTATTGTCATCTTTAGTTCCTTTGGTAATTGCTCTTAATCTTAATTAAGCACATGCGTTGTAAAGGTGTTTTCAAACCCCCTTAATTTCGACAGCGAGATGTTCAAATCTGCTTAAAATCCTGAAAGAATAGTCTGGGAAACCGAATTCAAGATCGGAAAGTTTTTTATTGCTTAAGAATAGTTTTAATAACTAGTCTCTAAAGGGTTTCCGTAAACTTTTCATGTGTATCATAATGATATTGATAATTAGAGCCCGTTGTAAATCAAAAATAATAATTTATCATCCATATTTAACATATAATCAATTTTAAAGTGCATATATTGGTCTCTATCCTCAGCAATATGTGTAGTATGCACAGAGGTGCAGCTGCTCAACTTGTTTAAATCACCAATAAATGGATTGCATGACCGCGTGAAATTTTGTTGCTTAAACATGCATTCGAAATGCAATGAATAAACTAAAAAGAATGTCGAGTTTCAACCCTGAAATGAATATCAATTCTATAATCCAATAACTTGTCGTATTGATGTCGAATTCAATGCAGTATCTTTCAGTCAATTTACATTAACTGGCAGTTGAATTGTATTTGTTGCAATTGGCGTAGCATTTATGATTACACCAATGAATTTGTATTCAGACATTTGCCAGATCAATATGCGCAATGGCTCTCTCAGTTTAGATACGTTTTGTGGGGTAGCTCTGCTGTAATCGAACGACACTAATTGCATGTTCTCCCTGTTTTATTAAATTGCTTTACTGGCATCTGGCAAAAGTACCTATTGAAAACTCATAGAGATTTGCAAGCTTTCGAAATAAGGTCAAACCAATACACCTGTTTTTAGTGGTATAAATAGGTGTGCATTACTTGCATACCATTGACAGTATGACGACATAGCTATTTAAAAAAAATATTTTAAAAATGTAAATGTTAGAGGAATACTGGTTTCTTGAAAATAAAATAGCGTTATAGCAAATTTGTAAATAGTAAATGAGTGCATATTTATATCATTATCATTAAGTGCGCCGACTAAAATTTTCAGTTTGTTTCGAGCCAATGAATTAAAATCGATCTTGTGATTAAATGGCTATTAATTATACAGGTCTGCGAAAAAATTGTGACTACTATTTTTATTTTATTGGCATACTTGGGATATATAATTAACTAAACAAATCAGTTTTTATTTCTATCACGCACAGTTTCTTTTTGTACACCCACATTGTGTTATTTTCTTAATATTCGATTCAAATTAGATTAAAAATGTAAGTCCGAAATTTTGAGAACCAATGTAATATTTCGTTTTTATTCGGGGATACATTGGAAGATTTACCAACAGTAGGACAATTACCGTTGAGAATTTCCTGCAGCCGAAGTATTAAGGATACACAAGACCGCGTAGTATTTGTATATGAACACCCAGCATTTTCTGGCTTAATGTGCCTTGCACCTTGTGAAGTCGAGCAGAAACCCGCGCGATGGTCATACTCTTTGGTGGCTCTTGCTGTTTGAGTATTTATTGAGAACGAGGATACTTAGGCAGATTTGGCCGTTTTGCTGTTTGTGCATCCATATTCACTAACGTTTCGCAAGACCTTGCAGCTTGCATCAACAGAGTGAAAGTCGCACTAAGAACCGAAGGACAAAAAGGACAAAAGTTAAGGTCATTTCAATTCCCCCAATTGGGGGCGGGTTGCTATAGGGATCTTCCGTCCCTCTTCAGCCAAAAATGGAAAACTCGGGATGGGCGAGAGAAAGGAGGGGTGGAGACTGGAAGAAAGGTCAGGAAATGTGGAGAAATACTGCCCCGGCATTCACCTCAGAGAAGGTACTTTGTTGATTCAGGAAAACCACCTAAAAACCTGAATCAAGGCAGGAGGTCGCGGGAATCGAACCCACGACCTCCCGAATGCTAGGCAGCCGTGCAACGCACTAGGCTACGGAGCTCGGTAACCGAAGGTCGGTGTGGAGCTATTTATAGTCCGCCGTGCCAGGCGCACGGAGTGGCGTAACGCTGGTTGGTCGTCCTGGTGCAACGTAATCCGTGGGGCGTGGCCGTATGACGCACAGTGGTTGTAATGCTTTAGATCGTGTATCACAGTGGTCCACGTTTTACTAAGCTTAAAGCCATTTTTCCTGTTGATATTATTAGGATGTTTTTCTATTTCTGCGATATACGCCAGCGGTTTTTAAACTTGGAATCTTGTCTTTTACCGATCTGAAGCCGTTACTCAAAGTTGTCTTGCTCGTGAACACAGTTTTGATGTTGCATCGTTGCAGAACACGTCCTATCTTATCAGTCGAGCCTTTAACGTAAGGTAGAAATGCTAAGCCTTTCAGAGGTGGGGATTCTTCTTTAGCCTTTTGTGTCATGGTCTTGTCTAGTGCTTTTCGTATGGCGGTAGTTGTGTATCCGTTCTTTTGTAAAGAGTCAAACAGATGTAGTTTTTCTCTCTCTAGATTTTCCTCAGCTGAGATACGAACGAACGGCTCTTGTCGCCAAAGTCTGGAGAACTGTCGCTTTTGCATTGTATGGTGGCTTGAATAAGCATTTAGATATCTGTCCGTGTGTGTTTTCTTTCTATATAGACTTCATGTCTTAAACTGCCATCTGATTTACGTTTCACCAGGACGTCTAGAAACGGAATACTGCAATTTTCCTCTACTTCCATTGTGAATTGTATTTTGGGATATGCAGAATTCAGGTGTTTTAGAAACAGATTCAATGTCTGGCGTCCATGTGACTAGATGACAAAGGTATCATCTCCATATCCCAACCAGCAAGTCGGTTTCAGCTGGGCTTGTGCGAGAGCCTTAGTTTCAAAAGCCTCCATGTAGATATTAGCTATAACAGGTGATATCGGTGAACCCATAGCCGCTCCTTCGACTTGTTCGTATATTTTATTGTTCCAACTGAATTAAGTGTTTTTCAGGGAAATTTCGACAAGTTCAACTTAGTCTGTAGGCAAGAGATCTTTGAGCATTACTAGCACCTCATCGGCACTTTCGTGAAGAGTGATACTACGTCGACGCTGACTAAGAGATCATCGTTGTTTAACTTTATGTTCTTTAGTTTCTGGACAAAATCTGCTTAATCCTTCACAAAGGAGTCTGTTTTACCAGTTAGAAGCTGTAGTAAACTGGTTAAATGTCTTACCAAAGCATGTGTATGAGAATTGATGGCGCTGACAATTGGTCTCAACGGCACTCGCTCTTTATGCATCTTAGGTAGACCATACATGCGAGTAGTTATTGCATTTCTAGGAATCAATCGGTGCTTTAAAGTGGGGTCGATACTATCGGAGCATTTTATGGCAGAGGCTATCTTTGTTTTGAGAGAGGTAGTGGAATTGCGGTTTAGACTTTTGTAAGTTGTATCAGATAGCAAGACCTCCATCTTCTCATTATAATCTTTAGTGTTCATTACATTACATATTCTGTTGCCTGAAGGAATAATTTTTAGAATACATCTGACAACACCGATGCCTATAAGCTCAATGCTGTACTATAAGTAGTATGAAACAATCTATAGGGTATTAGCATGTTGTAAGAGGGACAGGCCTATAGTCGGACACAATAGAAAAACAACGAAATAAAAGCTTTTTATGGCAATGGGCAAAGATTATCCAGCTAAAAGAACAATATATGTCGTCTTTAGTTCATTTTGTGATTCTCATAATGCTTTTGTTACATTTATTAATATTTTTATTAATTAGGCTGTTTTGTACAAAAACCTTACGTGATAGAAAGAAACTAAAACAAATTTGAAATTAGCGACAACCAATTACTTAAATGCAGTTACAAAATTCAATAATATTCAACTAGAGAGACTTGTAATGTTTTATCAAACAACAGTTGCTTTAAAAGCTTCTGATTTTGATTTGTCATAAAGGTATTTCATTTAGGAGAACATGGTGAACTATGTATTATATCTGCGAATTCCCTTAAAAATAACGATATATTCTTTTAAGAAAACTGCGGTTGCATTAATTATGACATCAAAATCCGCACCACCATAATAATAAAAACGAGACATTTTGCAAATGGCAAAAAAATATATCATTAACATAATATGACGTGGGCTGCTCTGAGCGCAGTTACATAATCGTCTTTTTCATTTAAATTTTAATATGACAAAAGTAACAACTAAAGTAATTTTTAAGAAATGCCGAATGAGGATTTGGGCAGTCGTTGTTGCTTCGTTAATAAGATATTTATAACAGAAGCCTGATAATGTGAACCCTTTTATACCGTTGAATGCCGTCAGAAAGGTAATTTCCAGTGTTTTTAATTAGCTAAAGCAAATTTATAAAATTTAAATTTCGCGGGTTGCGGCAGCTTAAATATCTATACTTCACCAGTAAGCTCTATATCTCAGTTAACTAAATAGAATTTTGACTTCTCCGCCCAAAATCGGCCACATCCTAAACCTGTTATTTGCGCTGACTTTACCAAGGCTACTATTGGAAATACTATTTATGAAATGTAGGTAAAAAGTAAGCCTAAATGATTTTAATATAAAATATTAAACGTAGTAGCGTATGGTACTGGATGACTATTCTTTAAAGCAGATAAGTTTTTGGTGTTCCATCAGTACATAAAACAAGAAGTATTTTTGAATGAAACGTGGATATTCTAAAATGACTAATAGGTCGGTCATTTTAGAATATCCACGTTTCATTAAAAAATACTTCTTATTTTATGTGCTGATGGAAAAAAAGACTCTATAGGTCAGCCGGGGTCGAACATTGCCAGCTGAACTGAACGGCTATAAACGCTGTGAAGATTCATGAAGAGGCAGCGCAGCCAAGTTGTTCAGGTCCTGCACCTCCCGCCTGACAACAAGAAAGACCGCAGGGTATCACTGGCAACGATAAGTGATATGCGATCCTAGCGATTGCATCCTTCTCGTGGTGGCCCCGTTGAGACAGAACCCCTCGGATCTAGACTGGGAAGTCTATAAACATCCCCCAAGCCCAGCTGTCGTGTCGTGGCTAAGGGTCTGCACTTGGGATAACGATGCCGGCAAAGACGAACCTCTGGTCACGTCATTGCCGTTATACCATACATTGATATCTCTGCTGTAGGCATGTATTACGGGAGATATCTGTGCTGGGGGTCTTGGCTTCACCTTGGACCAAGAGGAGAAAACCTCAATAAAAATCATAAATCTCACGGCGGAGGACCAGGCTCAAGAGATGCATGGCTGTCTAGAAGATCAGCCTTTCTGGTTCCAAAATCCCCTTTTCGAATGTGTTATGCGACCCGTGCAAAGCAGACAACGAGTAGGTGTAGGCGCAGGGGCTTATAATATGCGTCATAAACGGAGCCTTCTGGATACCAGGCGCCCTCCAGAAGTATTTAGTCAAACGTTTTACAGTTGCATTAAATACTCACTTGTATGGATTTAACAACTGCTTTTTCACAGGTCATCGAGTTATCACCGCTTCCGATCACTGATGCTCAGACTTCGGTGACCGAGACAAAAATGGAACAGTGTGCCTCTACTGCAGAGTTGACAGTCCAGACTTCCAGTCAAGGACAGTCTTCCGAGCAGAAAAAGGCCGCAACCGGAGCGGACATAGCCGATCAACTAAGCAAAGTGTCCCTCAAAAAGGTCCAATTTACAGCCAAGGAACGCAGAGAATGCGCCAAGCGAGGATGCAAAGCCAAAGGCATTAAGTACGACCCAAACTTTAAAAGAAAGCAGAAGATGGAGAAGAAAAGGGCAGCAGACCCAGCGTTGAAATCGGAAAAAACTGCAATCAACCAGAAACGAAAAAGGCAACACTCTGACGAAGCCACTCCCTCCCCGGCAAACGCCAAAAAGAGGCCCAGGCAAAAAGTAGACAAGCCGACCTCACCAAAGGCAGGCACCAGCAAGCTTGATTTTGCTGAGGCAGCCAGTACGGTGAAGATGGCCATTTACCCTGCTACATATTCAGACGTCAAACTGACAAAGAAACAAGGTGACCTAGTCAGAGACAGTCTGATTAATCTCATCTTCCAGATGGAAGAAGAAGAGAACACACCTACGTAGTTGCGTGCAAGGACGAACTCACAAAACACTGGTTAAGTGAACAAGTACCTAAGCTGCACCCGTGGACCAATGTCAAGCTGGAGGTAAAAGAGCGGGCAAAAGTTATTAATTCCGTCCGGGTAGTGTTCAACGTTCCCAAGTGGTACGACAAACAGAAACTTGAGGTTATTTTCCGTTTGATCGGAAAACAGAACAAACGGAAGGCAGACCTCCAGACCGATACCTGGGGAATACTCAACGTCACTCCACTAGAAGACGGCGGTAGAACGTTCGTAGCAATGATAGATGACAGGGCAAAACAAGCACTAAGGTCACTTCCCTTATCCGCTCCAAGGATAGGAAAGAAGCACCTAAAAGTAGTGCAAATTAACCTCCACCACTGCAAAGCAGGCACTGCAAATCTAAGCAAAAAGCTGCTAGCAGAAGACATCGATTTAACACTGATGCAAGAACCATGGATGGTTAAGGGACAAGTCCGTGGATTAGGGCGTGCTAAAGGTAAACTTATTTATAATCATGCAAGTCCGAAAACATGTATACTTATAAGAAATAATCTAGACTGTTTACCACTAATGGAATTCTGTTCTAGAGACATAACCACAACTAAAATAAAATTGAATAACGATGAAGGCTGTGACCAAGCCATTATAAGCTCCATCTACCTTCCAACCGATTCCAGGGACCCACCACCTAGCGAGGAACTAGAGAACCTAGTATCATCTGCCTCCCAAGACAATCTAGACCTCATCTTAAGCTGCGACGTAAATTCTCACCACACCATTTGGGGCAGCACCAACTGCAACATAAGAGGTGAGTCACTTTTAGAATTTATCTTAACTAACAATCTAGTAGTAGTCAATAAAGGTAACATTCCAACCTTTTATAACTCTAATAGACATGAAGTTATAGATATCACCATAACCACTATGAGAATTAGTCAATCAGTGAATAAATGGCAAGTTTCAGAGGAACCATCACTCTCTGACCACATTTATATAACCTTTGAACTGTCTCAACGGGAAGTAAGCCAAAGAGTTTACTACAACCCAAGAAAGACAGATTGGGACCTATATAAACAAAAACTACAAGAGGAGATAGAACACCTAAAGTTCAGATCTCCCAATAAAGTAGTTTTAGACTCAAATGTTGACCGGTTAAAAGAGGCCATGATTGACTCCTTTCAGAGTAGCTGTCCTCTAATAGACCCAAGTCAGCAAAGAACAAAAAACACACAAATTGGTGGAATAAAGACCTAGAAAAGACCAGACAAGAAGTCAGACGTCTGTTTAACAGGTCTAAAGCCACAAATAACTGGGCGAACTATCACAAGGATCTCACAGATTATGGCAAAAAGATCAAGGCAGCTAAAATAGCAGCCTGGAAAAAGTTTTGCCAGGAGGTGGAGACCACGCGATCCACAAAATCATCTCAAAGCAAGCCATGAACCCAGTAGGCACTCTTAAAAAAGAAAGCGGAGAATACACCACAACGGAAGAGGAAACTTTATCTCTTTTGATAAAAACTCATCTAGCCGAGCAGTGGAACAACCTACTCTGGCTGAACCCAATCATACCCCTAGGAGGGAAGACTGGGAAACAGCTAAGAGAATAGTCAGCAAAGAAGTGATTAGATGGGCAACTAGCCTCTTCATTCCTTTCAAATCTGCTGGAAACGGCGGCATATAATCTGTAATGCTGCAGAAAGGGATAAATATACTGCTGAACCCACTCAAAGACCTGTTCCAAGGAAGCCTTGCCTTGGGCTACATTCCCCAAGTCTGCAGAGTGACTAAAGTAGTATTTATTCCTAAGCCTGGTAAGAGTAGCTATGCAGAAGCTAAATCTTACAGAGCTATCAGCCTAACGTCATTCCTCCTTAAAACGTTGGAAAGATTAGTTTACAGATACTGGAGGGAGGAAGCCCTAACTTCACTCCTGATTCACAAATATCAACATACTTACCAAACAGGGAAGTCATGTGAAACCGCTCTACACCAAGTAGTGGGGAAAATTGAGAGAACCTTGGAGTACAAGGAGTACGCAGTCGGAGCTTTTCTAGACATAGAAGGTGCCTTCGACAACACCTCCTACCACTCTATTGTAAGAGCAATGACAAAACATCAGATCGATAACATTACGATAAGATGGACTATGGCAATGTTAAACACTAGAGTGGTAAAAGTCAAGTTATTTGACAAGGAAAAGACAGTGCAGGCGACAAGGGGATGTCCACAGGGGGGAGTTCTTTCTCCACTCATGCGGTGCCTCACAGTTGATAAACTGCTGATCCAACTCAATAACAAAGGCTACTACACTCAAGGATACGCTGATGACATTGTCGTACTGATTCAAGGTAAATACCAAAGAACCGTAGACAATGTAATAAAATCAGCACTAAAGATAACCGAAGAGTGGTGTCTAGAGAATAATCTTAGAACTAATCCCAGCAAAGCCACTCTCGTCGCTTTCACTCGTAGAAAGAACATCACAAACAGAATCAACATAAAACTGTTTGAGACAAATGTCAACTGGGAGAACGAGGTTAAGTACTTAGGTCTAATAATCGATTCCAAACTAACTTGGAACTCCCACTTAGACAAAACAATCCCCAGATGCATACAAACATTAGTTACTAGGAAAAGAGCCATATGTAGTACTTGGGGGCTTAAACCGGATCTGACCCTCTGGCTGTACAAAACCATGGTTCGACCAATAATTTCATATGGAATAATCGCCTGGTGGCTCAAAATAAAACAATCAACTGCGATCCACAAAATCAGCAGAATACAATATCTAGCTAATCGGTGCATCACTGGAGCCTTTAAAGGCACCTCAGGACAAGCACTGAATGCTATTTTAAATCTGCCACCTCTGCAGATCTTCTTGGAAGGTGAAGTCAGAATGGCAGCCTACAGATTATAAAGTACTGGTCAGTGGATGACCACAGCTAATAATATAGGACATGGCAAGATCATGTCACACATCAACAACCCAATATTAGAAATGGGTTCTGATCTTATAATCAAAGCCTATGACTTTGAAAAGAACTTTACTGTACACACAAGTTGGAATCCGGATGTCGGCCTGCTAACTTGAAAAGTCCCGACAGTACAAAAATCCCAAAGGGCTGACGTGCGCATGCCAGCAAAAGGCAGTCGTGGAATCTAAATCTAATCTAATAGGTCGATCTAGGCAAGGCATTAATTTGCGAACTATTAAAATTCTGCTTTACTATAGCCATGTTGCTTCTCATATTTAAGTAGAAATTTTATAATTAAACAGGGTGTCTCAAAAATAGCAGGACATGACTTAACTACAGCTTCTTGGGCTCAACATGGAACGAAAATGCAATGTATGTTCATAGAAATTCATTAAGCAACTTGAAAGTCTTTTTATCTATTTCTTATAACAGCATAACGCCCGGATTCATTTGGATTCGGACCTATACCTGTATGGCCCGTCATGCCGAATTCAAATCGATCCAAGCATTCTATTGTGACAAGAAAATGTGAGTAAAATGATTGCCACTATTAAAGATACATTAGTACATGTGTGAACTTGAAAGCGATAAATCAATCCAAGTAAATTTCGATTTAAACCAAAAAGGCGTGTTAGCTCTATAAATTATTCACAGGTACTCAAGGTATTCGTTAAAATAATAGTTCTAATTGACAGTAGCATGGTATATATAGTAATTTACGTATATTATCATTATTTAATAACAATAAAATAAAGGCTATTAAATTTCTTCTTAACATTTATAATACAAATTAAAAGAAAGGAAGACGATTTTGCTTAATAGCTATCAAACCGTATAAGTAAACGATTTTAGATTAATTTTAGTACACCAATGAATACTAACAAACAGAAATATAATGTTATCAAGAAAAGTAGCCTGCAGTTCTATTTAAAATTTGATTAACGCAAAAATGACATACCTTCATAAGAGTAAAACAAATTTCATATAAAGTTTTGCTACAAATTATTGGTAACGTATATGCCAATGCACAGAATAACTGCAAAATTATTAATATCTTTACTTAAGCCGGGTTAGGTAGTTGAGTGGTTAAGTATTCTGGCTACTGATTTAAGAGTCTAGAGTTCGACTCCCGATCCTAGTGAGCTTTTTAAACAGAATGTCATTATAAGGAAGTGATGTAAAACCATGGGTCCCATGCTACTACGATGTGTAAATTCCTCGCTAGGGTTGGAACTCCTTAGTCTCGGTAAAATTCTAAGTAGAACGAGTTACAGATTTCATTTACCTGTCAAAGTTTAATGTAACTCTTTCTGATAGCAGAAAATCCATGGAGATATTCTTCTTAACTCAACCTAGGTATGAAGAAAAAAACATTGTCCCAGATTTATTTGAACACGACTGTACCTAGTACTTTGCATTCCTAGACCTTGTCCATAACAAACAAACATACAAAAACTGTCAGTTTACATTGTCGGGTTTTGTTAACTTATGAAAATGAATAAAATTATTTACAAAACAAGGTAGGTAGAACTCCAACGGTGATTCTTTAGGGAATGTTGGCTTTGTATGGGAATGATTGCTATTGCAAGCAACTAGTTTTGATTGGTCAAAGCTATTCAAATGTGGTTCAGAATGACTGGATGACGATTCCTTTTTGGTCGCCCTGTTGATCACTTCAGCTGCCATTGAAAAAACTAAGTGCTTGTTACTAGAGGATGCCAGATTGAAGAGCGACCATTAGCAGCTTCATTAACAGTTACAAAAACCACGGTTTTTAGATTTCTACTTGACTATACTCTATTCTCTTTAGATATCAATTGTCAAACATGACATCGGTTAGTATCATTGTATGCGTTTTATTGATAATCTTCAACTTATTGACATGGCAGTATGTAAAATTTAAAATAAATAAAATGTGACTTTTTCAAAGTTCTAGCAAGTCCAGCAAGAGTTGTGCTCAAACTTTTGTCAATTAACTCAAGTTTTAAAATAATATTTACTTATTAAACTACAAAACGGATGAAAATAATGCTGAGTTGTAACATGCCGACAAGAAAATCCGACTACAGTTAACAGATACGCAAAAAAATCTGTAGTAATAACCTACCTGAAATTCAAGTAGAAAACAAATTTGCCAAAGAGTGGGATGCATATTTTCAGTAAGCATTGAATTAAACACCAGCTTTACAATTATTATACGTATAGCATAGTATTTCTTACAGATAATCCCAACTCAAGTATTCAACATTTTTAGTAAATTTAGTAAAGGGGAACCACTGGTAAATCAACAACGTGTGGGAAAGAAAAACAATTCAAAATTGTGTAATGATCGCTTCTTAAAAGAGGAAATATCAATTTATAGTAGCCATGGAGCCGGACAGCATTTCAAATTACACAACTTATATGGATTTGGAATTTAAGATCATTTTACAAAATAAATAGAAGTACTTTATATAAATGTTAAAAGCAAACAGAAGATTAATTTTTACGAAAATAGCACACGTTCAGGCATCTAAAATTACATTTTTACTAAAATTTTTACAATACCTAAATTGTAGTGACAATATTAATTTAATTTTTTGGAAGAAACGTGAATATACAAAAACAGGAATCAATTGCGGCAATGGGTACACGCTTCACGGTTTAGGCCGTTTAAGCGCGATTCTTTAGGCGCGCATCTTTTGGGGCGCACTTTTAGGCGCCAGCGGTTTTGACGCGGACGCTATTAGGCGCGTGTACGTTTAGGCGCGAACCTTTAGGCGCAGGAACAGTTAGGCGTCACAAGAAAGAAATTCACATTCTTGATATGTAACTAGACCTCTTTTTTAAACATACTTAGAACTCTAAGCTCCGAAAAATTGATATTATACCGAGTGTTTCGCTTAAGGTGTGAACACAGGGAAATAGCATGGGAAATCGTATATTATATGCAGATTCATGCCTGCATCTTGATTTTTTCTGTTAGTTATCGATACACGTATTTAACTAATTACTATGAAAATAACATTTATTTTAGCATAAACAAATTTGATCATAGCTGGTCTAATTTTTGTGAACAAAATGCAAAATATTTATTATAGTTTTAAGCTTCAATCTTAAACAAGCAACCAATTCAAGTTTTCAACGCCTTATATGCAACAATTTATTGAAGAAGCATCTTCTGGTTCTAAATGTTTTTTAAAATTTCATCTCTTTTCGCCATGTGCCATTCCAAATTCATTATTAATCATCACATAAAATTGAACATTCTATTTTTGCATGCTGCCGTTAAAACCCTGTGTACTTTATTGAAGGTTTATTGATGGTGAAAAGAGATTTTCGTAAATTGGGATTTTCCGTATAGGTAGCGGCAACTGAACACACATGGTGAACAATTATAAAAATATATCATGCCTTTGTTTATTTTTTATTTATTTTTATTTTATTTATTTATCGTTAAAGACCATTTGTTTCACATACAAATACATGATAAATGAGAATCGTTTCTTAGTAAGAATTGGGGTGTAAATTGAATTGACTATTTTAATATATGAACAAATAGCAAGATACTCGTTTTTCGTACGGACTACAAATGTTTGTTTTTCTTATAAATCTAAAATGAACCCTAGAGTACACCCTCCGTCCTCACTCAATATGCTAAACTAACAAAATCTGCAAAACTATATTCTTCCGAAAAAAGTTTTCCATAATTCTTCTATGCTTCAGGTACCCAGTGGAAATGTATATACAATTGCGGTTTCTCTTGTATAAATTGATAAAACTATAGTTTTGGTATAACAATGAAAATAAAATAAAAAATTTATATGTGCTTATGAATTGTTGTATTCATAAATTATAGTAATATACCCATTTCCACCACTTGGAAGTGGAATTTTGGAAATCCTCCTATTTTATTCTAAACCGAACTCTTGGAGAAAAAAATCAATACTTTAATCTCTATTTAACTCCTTTTTATTTTTACCCCATTTCCACTCCTTTAGGAATGAAATTAAAAAAAAACATTAAACCACTTTTTAAAAATAACATATACCCAAAAACCATAATTTGATTAAAAAAGCTCAGGAGATACGAAAGGTTCTATAATTCACCCCTTAATCCAAATTCGCACCTTTAAGAGTTGAACCGTGTACAATCCTGAATTATGTTTTTATGAACTTGTTAGGTAACCTTTCTAAGTAAAAACCAAATCGATATAATTCTTTTAGCCAGTTTTATCCAGAAATCATACCACAGTAAAGAAAACAATTTTTTAACTCCCTACCCCTTTCAAATTTTTCCATTTTTACCGCTTTAGGGGTACAACTTTAAAAGACCCCTTAAACCCCTTTTTAGAGATTTTAAAAATACATCTATGTGCCGCAAAAGAATGTTCTAACTCAACAAACACAGGAGATACATTTGGTTCTATAATTAACCTCGAATGCAGATTCGCACCTTTAAGGGTTTATTAAGACAAAATCCTGAAATCTGCTTTTAGATATTTATATTGGATATATATGCAAGCAACCACCAAGTCGATGTCTCATCAGATGTAAGAGATAGTCAGGAATTCGATATAACCCACTTTACCTCTTTTCACCCCTTTAGAGGCGGAATTTCTAAAAATCCCTTTTAACCCAATTTATTCTGAAATGAACCCACAGCGAACACAATATTAATTTTTCTACGGCCACTACTAAACGTAGGTCTTTTAGCACTAGCTTGTTTCACTAAAGATGACGTTTTATAAATCAACGTGTTAAAAGTGAAATCAGCTGTTTACTTTTAGCACATGAGCTAAAAGTAACCAGCTTGTCTTGAATTTAAAATTTTGAACTGCAAGCGAGGTTATAAAGTTATTCTAGTTACTTCTTTCGTTCGAGGTCAAAGGTTTTTTAAATAATTTAAGCATTATGTAATGAATAAAGTCAAATGTGTACTATTATAATAAAAACAGCTACCGGCTGCAGAAACAGCCCCTGTGCCGCCAAGGCCATCTCTTTACTATGACATAAATTATAACTGCCATAAATGCAAACCTTTGTTAAATTGACATTTATGGATTAATAACAATAAACTTGACTTATTCTTCTTAACATAGAATTTCGGCTTAGACCAGCGTTTTCTGGCTTAATGTGCCTTGCACCTTGTGAAGTCTAGCAAAAACCCGGGCGATGGTCATCCTCTTTGGTGGCTCGTGTTGTTTGAGTATCTTGAGAACGAGAATACTTAGGCACATTTAGCGGTTTTGCTGTTTGTGCATCCATATTCACTAACGTTTCGCAAGACCTTGCAGCTTGCATCATCAGAGTGAAAGTCGCACTAAGAACCGAAGGTCGGTGTGGAGCTATTTATAGTCCTCCGTGCCAGGCGCGCGGAGTGGCGTAACGCTGGTTGGTCGAACGAGTGCAACGTAATCCGTGGAGCGTGGCCGTATGACGCACAGTAGCTGTAATGCTTTAGATCGTGTATCACAGCGGTCCACGTTTTAGTAAACTTAAAGTCATCTTCCCTGTTGACATTATTTGGATGTTTTTTTATTTCTATGGCTTCACGTATCACTCGCGGGAGGTAGTGAAGCATTCTGGCAATTACTCTGGCGTGCTCAAATTCTAAAGTGTGCCCATTTGTAAACGTATGCTCAACTACGGCTGATTTTGTGATGCGTTTGTGTTTGCAATCGCCTTTATGTTTTTGAAGTCTTAGATCAACTGAACGACCAGTCTGTCCAATGTAACTCGAGCCGCAAGAACAAGGAATGCGATACACGCCAGAGGTTTTTAAACTTGGAATCTTGTCTTTTACCGATCTGAAGCCGTTGCCCAAAGTTTCCTTGCTCGTGAACACAGTTTTGATGTTGCATCATTGCAGAACACGTCCTATCTTATCAGTCGAGCCTTTAACGTAAGGTAGAAATGCTAAGCCTTCCAGAGTTGGGGATTCTTCTTTAGCATATTGTGTCATAGTCTTGTCTAGTGCTTTTCGTATGGCGGTAGTTATGTATCCGTTTTTTTGTAAAGAGTCAAACAGATGTAGCTTTTCTCTCTCTAGAATTTCCTCATCTGAGATACGAACGGCTCTTGTCGCCAAAGTCTGGAGAACTGTTGCTTTTTGCATTGGATGATGGTGTGAGTCAGCATTTAGGATTACGGATTACGTTGCACTCGGACGACCAACCAGCGTTACGCCACTCCGGCGCCTGGCACGGAGGACTATAAATAGCTCCACACCGACCTTCGCTTCTTAGTGCGACTTTCACTCTGATGATGCAAGCTGCAAGGTCTTGCGAAGCGTTAGTTGATATGGATGCACAAAGAGCAAAACGGCCAAATCTCCGTAAATATTCTCGTTTTCAATATACTCAAGCAACACGAGCCACCAAAGAGCATGACCATCGCGCGGGTTTTTGCTCGACTTCACAAGGTGCAAGGTACATTAAGCCAGAAGATGCTGGGTGTTCATATACAAATACGACGCGGTCTAAGCCGAAATTTTATGTTAAGAACAATAATTCGAGTAACCGCGAAAGCCTCAAATAGTATATAGTAAACTTGAGGCCGTAGAAAAAATATCGTGTGCAAACTCGTGCTAAGTGTTTATGCCCTCGACATGTTATAAAACTCAGCTTTCGGCTTCCTTTCATAATTTTCATGTCTCGTGCATAAACATCCACTTTTAGCACTTGTTGCACAAATAGCTATCACCCGCTACGGCTTTTCAGTTTTCCACCTTTTTCAAAATATTGGTTTTGGCTCAACATTATGTAAAAGTTTTACTAACCTATTAATCTTCAATTCTAAAGTGTTGAATTTTTTATATTATAAAATACCTTTTATGTGGTAGCTTTACTCTAGTCCGTCGAAGAAAGTGGAGCCTAAATTAAAGAAAGTTGCAGTAAAACAGATCCTCGACAAAATAATGAGTCCAGAGCATCTCACAGGACGAAAACGTTGTTATGACATAAATTTGATATCCAAAATACTCATCCGTACCCGATAAATCGACACAAATCTGAAAATTCTCGGATCCGTTGCCCCAATTATGGTACGTTGAGTTGTAACAAAAGTTGCTGACTAAGACTCAGATCAAGAAGGGGAGGTTCATTACGACCTTAATTGGGGCTACGACCCAGTCAACCACTTTGCTAAATCGAAAAAAGCACAGGTGGGCTCACTGAGAAAGTAGAAACGGTGGACCAACCTTTGCTATCCAACCTTGGCAGTGCTTCAGCGACGGTCCACGTGCAGCTGCGTTAAACTTACTTTACTTGCATATCCTACAGCAGTCTGAACTCCTTTACAGAAGAAAATATCACAAAATGCACATGCAAATGTCATAGATCTAATAAGGAAAAACACAACCAATCAAAATTAACTATATTAACGTAAAAATATGTGTGTGAACAATGAACATTAAATGAAATACTCGATAAAGGTTAATGTTCTTAATGGTACAACGTTCAATCTAAATACAGGCGGTCAATTTGACAGCGAACAATGTAACTGACTCAAAAACCGTAACAACTTTAATTACGCAAACTAATTACAGACAGTAAAGCTTGACGGTCAATAATCAAAACTGACTTAATGGCTGTAATTACTATTCAAAATCTTAATTTTCAATGATAACAACTACGTTAAAATGGTGAACCTTAGTCATATAAATAACAACTTCACTGCACATTGTGCGCTTTAAAGTTACTACAAAATACACAGTACCTTTCAGGGATTCAATAGCCATTCCTTGACATTCATCGATGCTGCTTGTAGTGCCCAAGCGACTGCCCCAAAATGCTTGAAGAACTGCGAGAAACGACCTAGAATGCTATCTATCGAGCGGATGCAGACGATGTTAAATTCCCAGAGGGTAGAAACGACGAATGTAAACAACAGGCAAGGTTGCGGTGTGGTACACAATTAGCACAAAAGAGGTTTCCATTAATATCTTCCGCAAGGCGTCAATCGAAGCTTGCCAACTCCGTGATATAAGAATTGCTTGGCTAATAACTGCACTAAACGTCTCTCAAATAACCAAAAACTAAACCGGTAACATCCATACACAGTTTAACTTAATTTCGACGTAGCCCGGCGAAGGCGCAGTGCCTCCTCCGTAGCGGAATAAAACAGTGACACTTTCTTCTTGCCTCCTCAAAGTCTGGCCGTTAAATCACGAAGCCCAATGGAACGCTCGGGGACGCTACTTAACTTGATTTCTCTCTGACTCCCATGGAAAGGTCATTATGGGCCATCTGGAGCAATTCCCTCCTCGCCCAAACAGACTTATGCTCGTACGAAACGGCCGACGCTCTGTAGCCAAAAAACAATTTTAAGAGTGAAACGTCATTCATGCGCCAAGTAAGCATATCTAAATTTAAATTGACGTTGCGCTCAAGATATGATGCAATGAACCGGAAGACGCCAGAAAAAGCGCAAATTCAAGAATTTTTCTTACAATCAGCAGAATGTGAGTTTTATATAAGATAGAAAAACACTGGACCGTTATATAAAAAAAGTAGAGTTCGATTGCAAACATCATTCAAGGCAAACCATTATAGTTGCCAAATATTTTCCACTGAGGATAAACCTGACCATGAAAATTATTTATTGCGGCACCAAAATTGCACTACAAACTAACTTCAGAATTGCATATGTAGGAACAGGATGCACGGGCGATTAGAGCGAGCTACAGCAACCTTAAGACTGTTAATGAAAAGCATCCATTCGAAATATAATCAATATATAATCTTGACGGTACTGGTGGCACAATAATTGAGAAACGAAAACCTGGAAAAGCATTTGCAGTGACAGAACAGAAATATATCTCCAAGATGGCATAGTTTGAAACTGAGATACTAAATAGTTACCTCTTCATGTGCAATAATTGCACTAAACAAAGCTATACCACCATAGTTTGCTTTTTCAGCCAAATAATAAGTAGGAATATGGCCTCTCCAGTCATACATTTTTCCACATGCAAACCTCCATGAGTTTATACAGTTCTTGTGAAGATTGGATTCGTTTTTGTTCACTTTGACGTCGCGTTAGCTAACACCAGACTTAAAGTTGCTTTCTGCAACCGGCCCTTAGTATGGTGCGTCAGTCACAATAGAAAAGGAATACGAAGAACTTCAGATTACGAAGAGAAAAGGTGCTCTTATTTTAACATTGTTTGCTGAAAAATGTTAAATGATTCGAAACCTTAGAATTAGTCTGATGATGATGTATATAAAAAAATGTTTGATGGCAATTGAGAAGTACAGTCTATTAAAAAAGGATTTTTTTGTTTTGTACAAAATCTAGTACACGTCATTTTGTAGACAAAGTGATGGAAAGCAATGGTGATGAATGTAAAGTAAAATTTCTGTATTGCCATCAACTAGGATAATGTTTTTATTTATTTTTATGTGGAAAATAACGATTTTGTTCCGCATGGACACATAAAAACGTTTATTGAAGAAAACACTGGAAACTTGTCCTCAAGAATTGGGTTCACAGTCACGTTTTCTCATCTACATATTCGTTAGCTGATTTCCTTTGTTAAATATTTGTATGTTAAAATATTTTATATTTTTCTTTTGAGTATTTATCTAGTATAAAAAATTAATGAATATAGCCAGAGTTGCAATTTTGTACAGTCTTTGAAATTGTAATGCTTTATTTACGATTGTCGCAAAAAAATGTACACCTATTTTTTCCCAATGTACACTCAACTTTTAATAACTTTGGCAACCTGTTCATTTAAATTAACTGTCACGTATTTCACTGTCATCGAACGTCGAAAAACAGTTATTTGAAAACATTTGACTGAATCCGAAAAAGGAAGAACTGCCGACAGGCTAACGAGAGGAATGCAAATAAGAGTAATTACCGCTCAGCTTAGTGTTAGTAAAAATACAACTTATCTCCTGAATATATCAGAAATTCGTTAACTTCCATGACAGATAGATTGAAAGCTGTAATTGCAGGCAGTAGCGATATGACAAAATATTAATTTAATTTTTGTTGTTATATAATGTTATGGTTTGATATCACCGCTGATGATATGTGTTTTAAGCAATTATAATTTCAAGACTTGACCTGGGTAAAATAAGATTGTTTTGTATATTTTATTTACTGGACCAAAATAAATAGTATTATGCCCTTTTTCGTATTTTATTTATCTGCAATTTTATTCTCATAACGCTAGCTTCCTAGACAATCAAATCTAATCAAAGGGGTGAAGTCCTAATAATTTTTAAATTTTTACCTAAATTGGTGCGCCACTGGTTACCCGAATTAGTTGCAAATACGCAGCCGCAAATGTATGCACTGCTGTCGAAACTACAAAAATGGTTTGTATTGTGCTGCAAGCATTGTTGACTTTAAAAATCAAATTTGTGAACATTCGAAGAGGTATTTATTTAAATCGTAGTGCTTTGGCGGTTATTATTCTCATTTGTTTAAGGAATTAATTTGTCTTATGACGTCAGAAGGGACGCCAATTGAATTTCTGCAATTGTTTAATCTCCACCTAACTTCACAACTGGACTCTGATTAATAATTTGAAAAGCACTTTAGCTGGAGGCTTGAAGATGCTTGAATCTTGTTCAGTACGGTATTATATCGCATGCACACAAATTTCCGGATACTCACACTGATATTAAGCTTATTACAGTACCATAAACTTTGAGGTGTTTTCGTTCGGTGATCGGAAAGGGGCCCCGCCAGTATCTTCTTCTGCAACGGTTTCTCCCGGTGTTTGTACTGCTGGTAGGTGTCCTACGCTCCTGCCTGATGCGTCGCAGTAGAATGCCTTGGCTCTTGACCCTCTTTTCGGCTGGAATCCCTCTTTGTAATCTTGATGTGGGTGGCGAACGTTTTCTCGGAGATGCTCTTGGTATAATTATTTATTGTTGCGGAAATCGCCACAAACGTTCTCATATGAACTTTAACACCTGCTTAACACAGTGAAACACTTTTTGGCTCAAAATATTTACTTTTATTGTATAAAAACTTTATTCAAATGGAGTACAACATTTCACGTCAATCACATAATTTATTCAATTGTTATCTCCTCAAGTCCGCTATAAAAAAATGCTAATCTAATACTATACAAACGGAAATTGGCCCTGTTCAAATTAAATACATTTTGAAATAAATTTACTTAAAAATTATTAAATTTAAACCTTTCTTATATCTAAAATATTGTTTGCATTTTTAATTGTCAAAATGTTTCTTTGCCCCACTACACGTTTTATTGTTTGGTTTGCTCTGTTCACTCGCGTAATTGCACTGATTCTTTTAAAGAGTTCACTTCCTTCATAAATGCTTTCGATATCCATCTGTCTTCTTTTCACTCGCTTTTTCTCTTGTCTTGCCGTCTACTTTTCCCTTGCTTTATTTTGTCTTGTCGGCTTCTTACAATTGCTATTTTATGTTTTTATGCCTGCCTTCTTAATTGCTAGTTGCAACATTATTATTTTTCTGGCTTCTTACACCTTTTTAAATTGTTCACAACTTGACCTACTTAGCTATATTGAAATCTACGCTTCACTGACCTGCATATAGCAAACCTTTTTGTAATTATTCATTTCTTTTGGTTTGGCTATCCATTCTGCCCAAACTTAATATTTAATTAATTTGAACTTCGACTTCAACCCTGTGAAAAACAAGCTTTGTCCTGGAATCTCTTTTAAAATGCATTTACTGAATGAAATTTAAGCTTTGTATTGCAGCTACATAAAATACCCCAACTCTGTGCTTATTGACTTGTTTTCTAAACGGTACTGCAAGCAGAGTAGAGCCTCAGGCATATGACCATTACAATATTTCCTTAAGTAACAAACGACTTTCGGGATTGCATCGTGTCATGATTGAGATCGAAGAACTCAATGTTTCGTCCACTTTCGTAAGACGCTTCATCAAGAGGAAAAAGCAAAAGAGAACGGTAACTCAACTTGTTAACCACGCCAGAGGCAAAACTCTTTGCAAGATAAGGGGTAGAAAAGCACGGTAACTCAACGTGTAAACCACGTCAGAGGCGAAACTCGACTAACTATCGGAAGGAGAAAGGCGAGAATTTGTACACAAGCACCGTCGCGGTTCAGCAAATGCCGTTGCGGTTCAGTGGCAGTGGCCGGGGCGTAGGAATTAACACCTTCCACATAGAAGGAAGGGGAAAGCTTTCGTCCCGATTGAGATTGCTAGCGTGTTTGTAAATCTCAATTATTTCGCGAATTTTTCTGCTGAAGAAGAATGGGGATTTGCAGATGATGGAAGCTGAATCAAATAGATCTTATGACCAGTATCGCCTTGGTGATTCACAGGATTTAAAGAAATCGGCCTGGCTAATGGAAACGAGCCAAAAAAACACAAATCTTTTGATAGGGATCTGGACAGGCTACTGTAAACTAAAGAGACACCTAACACTGATAGGAGTAGAGGAAGATCCCATTTGCCCAAGATGCGAGAGGGATGAGGAAACGTCCTTTTACTACTTGGGAGCGACTGAGGTATAGAATCTTTGGAGCACCTACGCTTCGAATGGAAGAGTTGAACTCCCTATCCTGGGCCGATATTCTGATCTTCATTAGAAAATCAGGAAGGTTTAAGCAGGGAGAAGAGCTCATCGAAGGGGACGATAATGAAGGTGCTTGAGGGCATGGCATGGGATTGGCAAAAGCAGCCTATGGTAGCCTACTTGCTAGACTTCGGTCTCTCCACAGCTACTACTACGACTACTACTTCCCTAATTGCCGTATACTAAAACCATTTCAACTTTTACATGTAATGTTAATTTAGCTGTGGTCTTCTTTGTTATTGTGCATGCGTTGTGCGTGTTGCATTTTACAGTGTAAGAGGAATTTGGCCAGCTGATCAAGTGCATTTTCAAAAGGTAAGTCCGATAGTGCTGAACCGGCTCGCTGACCAGAATACTGCCAAGCTTAAAGTGGAAAGGTGAATGCGTTATGCTTCCACGTTTTTTAGGGGGTTTATTGTTGCATTTTTTTTTCTAGTCTAGGAAATGTGGTGGCGTCTGATTTGTTACGCTCATTTTGACATTTTCTTATTTATTGATTGAAATAAATTAGTCAGATTTGGTTATTTGCTTTATTTTCCTAAAAATACAATACTTTACCTTGGATAGGCAACTTTGTTAACATCTACCTTTAATTTCAAACTTAATGCTACACTGCTGTTATCAGTTCAGAGCACTCTGCATTCTTTAGTTTTTACGTTGGCCAACTTTCCAGTTTTTGGGAATTTTGATAAGCTGAATTGGGCTGGTTTGGAGCATTTTTCGGTCATTTTCCTGGCAAGTCTTGCGTTGTGAAAGTTGGAATCGCTTCCTCTGGGGGCTTGGTCTCGCGGCTTTTGGAAGCCATCTTCATAGTTGGAAGGATATCGAGGCTCCGCTTTCCCTGCTGGAATGTTCCGGAGATTGGTATTGGTGTCTCCGGCATTCGTTTCGTCACAGACGGATTTCTTGGGACGTTCACACTTCGCACGCTTGGCTTAACAAGTTGGCTGCACAACATCTTAAGGTTCGTACATGGTGTTTGCCTACGTTTCCCTCTTTTGAACGACGTAATCTATTTGGGAAAATTTGTATGTTTAGCCATTAATCTGGAATCGCATTAATTTGGGATCGCATTATGGATTGCATTTGCTACTGAGTTTTGGATCCACCCAGGAAAATGTTCGTAATATGGATTTGGTTCGCTTACCGTATTTGGTGCTTTGTGTAATTGGTACTGGCATCGTTTGTTCGCCACCCTCCCTGCGACGCTCGCAATACTGTCGGAAGTCGGCTCCTTGGCGCACCAGATGCTTCCGAGCTTGCTGTTGATTTGCGCTCGACCCTGGAAAACAGCATGCGTAATTCGTATGACTTTTACTGAGGTGTGTATACCTGAATTAGCGTATTAACTGCTCTGCTAATTATAGGCATTTCGTATAGCATGCATATTGTAGGATTATTTGTGTAAATTTGTATTTGAGAAATGTCGGTCGAATTGAAATTTATTGTGTATATTGCATTTGGGCTTATTTTATTGATTCGTATTGCACTTCGTGTAATTTCAGAGTAGACTATGTTCATGGTAGCTGTATTAGCCATGCTCGTGATATTAGATCGTAGATATTTTTGTGTTATCGAATGGCTTGTTACATTTAGGTTTGCTTACCGTTAGTTAGTAGTAATTTGTGTTGGAGGCCTTTTTGCTTTGTGCCCTGTAACGTAACAAAACATTCAGTTGTGCCGTTAATTATTCTAGGATAGATTAGCTTACCTAGAACACAGATTAATTGTAATTTTATGCAACTTCGGTCACTGCTTCTCACTAGCTTCTTCGCAGTGGTTAATCTGTCAAATGTCATTATTAGGGTGTTGGTCGTGTCTAAAGAACCGCTCACGGTAGCCTTATGCTTAATATTTTGGATTTTCGCAATTTGATTATCGGCGATTTATAAGTCTAGCTTTTGTGAGGAGCATAATTCAAGCCATTGCTTTGTTCAATCATATAATAACCTGATGCGTTTAAAACAGAAACCGCCACCCTTGTATGATCATACAATCCGTAACAGCGGGCTTCGAGCCTTTGAGATTTTGTCGTTACATTAAAATTATAAGCTAACATTCGGGGTATTAGTTAGCCTTTCGCTTGCATAGCTCTAGCTTCGTCACACCCTGCTTCACAGGATGCGGACGAATTATTGTGCCGGTGCTGCTACTTTGGTTAGCAACTCGTTTGAATATTTACGATAGTTTACATTTGAAGTTTATTGTTTAGCCCTCGACTAACATATTTATGCTTTTTCTTTTTGAAATGTATTGATGCAGTACCTTTGACTATTTTAATGTGTTTATTGTTGGTATATCGATTTGTATATGGATATTTTTTTATTGCTATATTGTTTGGTCTTGTTTGATTTTGTGGTTGATTTTGTATGTGACGCACTATAGTACCAAATTGAATAAAGCTGTGATATTTTTATTGGTCGTTGCTATATTGTTTAACTTGCTGGTTTTTATCTCCGACCTTGTGAACGGTCCGGCACCAGGATTAGATCTGAGTCGAGGACCTGGCGCCCACTCTCTTCGTATTTCGTTTGGTATTTCTTTTCAGCATAGTTGGAACCCCGACCCTCGCGACTAGTTAGCCCATTAGGCCGATAGTTACCAGCCGGCAAAATATCAAGTACAACTTTCGCCAAAAGGTAAGGCCGACCCTCTATCTTCCCTTACAGATTATTTTAGATTTGTTTACTGTTTATTAGGCCGTTGCCCTGTGTGATCTCGTGTTGGACCACCCCTCGCTTTACTAAAGTCTAGCCGGCAACTCTTTTGTAATGGGCTGGGCACCGGTCCTATGTGAGTTACATTCCCGATTTTGTGAGTTATTGTGGCTTTTCGTAAATAACGTGTCGTACCGTTAGAATCTGGCGCGTGGTCGTAATTGTCGATTTAGCCCGCTACAACTTTATTTCTATATCTGTTATTCCTGTCTTATACATTTGAGTGAACGGACCCTGGCATCTGAGTTTACCCGAGGCAACCAGTTTGAAACTAAATTTATCGATGTTTGGTTATGTTTAAATAGCACCCTTCGCTGAGACTTGAAGTTAAAACTCAAAGTTTCCGCCATTATTCATAAATTTTACTTGAATGATTGGCTGTTTAGCAGTTGGATGTAAGACATGTTTGTTCTTAGGTTACGGTAAAATCATCCTTAGGCGTGAAGATAGATAGAAGGTTCTGCGATTAAGAACTTGAAGTCTGAGAATGATACAGATTATGTGAAGTACAACGCCAAGGCCAGTTCTTATCGACAATAGGCAAAACTCCGTTTGAGAAACTAAAATATAACGCCGTGCCGTGCCACCATCAATGTTCAACGAAATTTAAAGACTTTTTGTGTTGCAAAGCTATTTTTTTCAAAAACGCATTTTAAAATTTGTCCCTGACTTAGAGAGAACCCGTAGTAAAATATAAATGGGTAATCTATACCTAGCTACAATCTTTAATATCCGATTTTATAAAAATCAGAAGCAACTTTTATTGATAATGAAGAGTTATGTTCATTTAGATATTTGTCATTTTAAGTAAATATCAGTTTGGCAATGACAACAACTTGAAAAATTCTTTCGAAAACGTATTAATTTGACAAATTATCCTAGGAAACTCCAAGTGTTTTATCTCTTATCTCTACTGCAAACTGGAATGGCGCGCCTCTGTTCAGGTACGACCAAGATGACTACTAATGCACCTCCCTCACAGTACACTTCCTTTGAAAAAATTTTTTTTTTTTTTTTTTTTTTTATTTATTTATTGGATATCTATTTACAATCTGTATATATACAATAAGTAAAATTTATCATAGAAGATATAACGTGGCATGCTTAAGACATGGAAGTGACAGTCCTGTGAGTGTCACTCAGTTGTTACTGTTTACTTTATTGTGAGTCTTTTACGTGAACCGAGTTGGTAAGTCAAGAGGATGGAAACGTTTTAATCTATGAGTGTGTTCGCTGTTGTCGAGCAGATTAATTGCTTGAGGGTTGGTGTGGGACGATAGTTTATTAAGATATTTTTCACTGCATAAACTTATTTCATCTTTCACTGTGTACACTTTTAGGTCTTTTAGGATGTCCGCGTTTCTTACATAGTACGGAGCGTCACAAATAATACGAAGCGTTTTATTTTGAAAACGTTCAATTATGTGGATGGTGGAAGTAGCTGCTGTGCCCCATAATTGCAGTCCGTAAGTCCAGATGGGCTTAAGGGCTACCTTGTAAAGTAGCAACTTGTTTGCGAGGGAGAGTTTGGATCTGCGTCCGAGTAGCCAGTAGTGCTTCCTTAGTTTCATACCCAGTTGCTTGCGTTTCTTCCAGACATGGGTCTTCCAAGTGAGTTTCTTGTCTAGGTGCATCCCTAAATATTTTAGGTCTTCGACTTGCGGTAGAGGGACGTTGTTAAAGAGGATGGGCGGAGAGATGCCTTTGCATTTGGTGAAAGTGATAGAAGCTGATTTCTCCGCGTTAATCTTGACTCTCCATTTTTTGGCCCATTTTTCCACTTCATAGATCTGCATTTGCAGGAGGGTAGCCGCTACTGTTGGATCTTTGTGTTTTGATAAGAGGATCTTGTCGTCGGCAAACATGGCCGTCACTGAGTGTCTGCTTGTAGGAAAGTCTGCTGTGAACAATAGGTACAACATTGGGCTGAGAATGCTTCCTTGCGGTACCCCTGACTTGATGGGATATATCTCCGACAGATTTTGACCGGATTTTACTAGAAAGAATCGATCTTCCAGGAAGGATTTGAGTATTATGTAGTAGCTGTGCGGGATGTTTTTTTTTAGTTTAAATAAGAGCCCTTCATGCCACACTCGGTCAAAGGCTTGGCTGTCGTCCAAGGAGACCGCTGCACAGTATTTCTTTTCCTCAAAGGTTGTGTTGATTTCGTCAATGATCCTGTGTACTTGTTGAATTGTTGAGTGGCCTTTTCTGAATCCGAATTGATGGTCTGGGATCAGGTTCAGGTCCTCAATAATGGGTTCTAGTCTACTCAGGAGTAATTTTTCTAGGAGTTTGCCCATGATAGGTAGAAGGCTGATAGGTCTGTAGGAGGAGGCCTGGTTTGGTGGTTTATCTGGTTTTGGTATGAGAATCATTTGTGCAATCTTCCAGTGAGCCGGGAAGTAACCTAACCTTAACACCGCGTTGAAAATTAAAGTTAGCATAACAATTCCTTTGCGGGGAAGTTCTTTGAGTGGTTGACCAGTAATGAGATCAAAGCCAGGAGATTTTTTGGGATTCAGTTTGGTGTTGATCAGTTCTTTAATTTCTCTTGGTGTGGTGAGTTTGGGCAACGGGGACATCTGATATGGCATGGCTAACGACGCGTTGATTTCTTGTTCCTCTTCCAACGTTATTTGGGAAGGTAAAGCTTGAAATACCGATGTGAGGTGATTGGCAAAAGTGTCGGCTTTCTCTTTGTCGGAGCGTGCCCAGGATCCGTCGTTTCTTTGTATGGGAGGAATTGGTTGATGTTGTTGTTTAATGTTTTTTGTGGCTTTCCATAATGTATAGTCTGAGGCTGCGGTGGCGCTCAAGTTTTGGAGGTACTTTTCAAAGGAGTCGTTTTTGAGGGTTTTTATTAAGTCTTTCAGTTCTGCGGTTGCTTGGTTGAATCTCCTTCTATCGGAAGGGTAACGGGTGGATTGCCAGATTCTTCTTAATCTTCTTTTCTCAGCGATTTTTTGTTTTATTATTATGGGACACTGTTCTTTTATTCTTTGGGTCGGAATTTCCGGTGTTGCTTCCCATGCGGCATCTTGTATTATCCTGGTAAATTTATAGACTGCTTCTTCTAGATCCTGTTCAGTTTTGAGGGGAATTCGCAAGTTTAGGTTGTTGTCCAATATTGCTCTGTAGAGGTCCCAATTGGTTCTCTTGTTGGTCAACTTTAATGGTTTTTCTGTTTCTATGAAGGAGGTGCTCACTGTGGCTATGACGGGGGAATGATCGGAATGTAAGTCCCAGTTTGGTGTGATATTTAGGTAGCCGGCAGCAATTCCCTTGGTTAGGAAAAAGTCGAGGAGGTCTGGAATTTTCTGAGGGTCCGTCGGCCAATAGGTAGGTTGGTATGTTGAAAGATGACCTAGTTAGAGTTCTTGAATTACTTGAAACAGAGCTCTACCTCTACCTGGAGGTGATAGTCTAGATCCCCATAGGGTATGTTTTGCGTTGAAATCTCCCCCGGCTAAGAATCTGTTTCCTAATGCGCGGAAGAGTTCTATGAAGCCTTTTTTATTTACGGGGTAATTCGGTGGACAGTATATAGCTGAGATTGTTAGGGGTCCTTGCCAATCCTCTACTTGGATGCTAGTAGCTTGTAGAAAGTTTTCTTTAAATTCTGGTAATTGGTGGTGTTTAATTTGGTTTCGAATGAGTATTGCTGATCCACCTCGTGCGAATCTGTCTGCGTCCGGATGGTTTGTTGTGTAGGTGAGATAGTTCGGAATTTTAAAATGAGTTCTGTTTGAGAAGTGCGTTTCAGATACTAGAAGGATGTCTATATCATTGTGTTTAAGGAATATTTCTAGTTCTTGTTTATGGTATTGGAGTCCGTTGGCGTTCCATAACGCTATTTTAAATATTTGCGCCATTTTTTCCAGATAATTCTTCTCTGAGAAGCTTGATTTGTTGAGTAAGGTCATTTATGGTTTGTTGTTGATCTTGAATTGTTCGTTGCATAGCAAGTATGACTGTTGTTAGATTTGTATTTTGTTGATCGTGAGGTGGGGGAACTTTTTGATGGGTGTGTGGTAGGGGTGGGAATTGGATGTGGTAAGATTCTGTTTGTGACTGACCAGGTGTTTGGGAATTAGATAATGGTTGGTGTATGTTGTTTTGATTGGCTGTGGTTGGTATTCTGTTTGTTTGGTGTTGATGTGAAATCTGCGGCCGGTGAGCATTAGCTACTGTAGGGTTAGATGTAGGGTGAATGGTTGATTGTCTGTTTTGTGGGATTCTGAGTTGTGGATGATTGGGAAATCTTCTGTTTAGTATTTCTAGGTGGACTTTGCAGCCTTTGTAATTCGCCGGGTGATCGCCTTGACACAATACGCATCTGGCTGGTTTTCCGTCCTTTTTGTTTTTTGAGCAGGAGCGGTAGTCGTGTAGTCCAGCACATTTTACACATCTTGGTGGTCTCGTGCATCGATTCCTTGTGTGGCCGTAGCATTGGCAATTTTTGCATTGTGGAATTTGTTGTTTCCTTCTAGGTTCTTCCACCTCTACTACTGCGTTTCCAATGCGTTTGATTTTGAAGATATCTTTATTGTTGGGTTTTTGTAGTAGATCTATAAAGAATAAATTTTTCTTCTGTTTGGTCTCTCTGTTTATTACAGCCATGATATTGGTAGCTTCGTGGCCTTCTTGTTTTAGAAATTCTTTAATGAATTGTTGGCTGGTGCTGTGATGCAGGTTCCTTATTACCACTCGGTACTTTTTCTCTTCGTCTAGGCTGTAAGTGTGTCTTGCGACCTTATGCTTGTCAAGTGCATCGCGTATCTTCTTATAATCGGCTATATTGTTAATTTGTAATTTTACTTTATTGCCTTGCATTAATTGGTACCAGTAATTTTTTTTCTCGATTTGGGATTCAATTAGTGTGACCAAAGGGGATATTTCTGTTACATAGTGGAGGATGAATACCGGTACATTCTCCTTTTTTTCGTTTTGTGGTTGGTTGCTGTTAGGGGTGGAATCTTTGGTATTTTTTTGCAGTGCTTGGTATCTGTTTTGTGTAGTTATCGTGTTTGTGGCATCTTGGGAACTGCTTGTTTTTTTTCTTTTGGATCTGCGTTTTACTACTTGAAAATCATTTAGAACTATGGTTTCTGCATCGTCGCTGATAATTGACATGTTGTCTGTCGTGATGTCTGTCTCGGAGGGCAATGTTTGTGATGTGGAGGCCAGATAATTATGTGTGGGGTGCGCGACTACCGTGGGCTGGTTGATTTGTGATGAGTAATTGTTGGTCGGCGGTCCGTATGAATAGCCGGTGCTAGGTAAAGTTGCGGGAAATGTCTCGGATTGCTGTTGGTAGCTTTGCGGCGGCATAGGTGGCCACTGGAGCATCTGGCTGAATGTGGGATTTGCGGGGTTGATTTGGTTTACAGGTAACGGGTTTTGTGCATTAGGGAAGCCGTATGCGTAACTAGGATACGTTAGTGTTTGTGTGGGTGTGTATTGGGAATTTTGCTGATAAATTGCGGAGTTGGAATAGGAGTTATTGGGCTGAAAGTTCAGATTGGATGCGAATCCGTCGCTGGTGTTTTGCATTTTTAAATGTATACTGTTGGCCTTTAAATAATAAGGAACTTACTTGCTGTATTTCTGCCGATTAAACTTGACCTTAGGTCGATAAATGCCTGGCCTGAATGATAGCGTTAACGGAACAATTCAGATACGACTATGCACTTTGGAAGTAAAATGCGAACTTTGAAAAAAAAAAAAAAAAAAAAAAAAAAAAAATTGCCTAAATTTTTCCAAGTCAGAACACCGCAGGCAATTGACACTATTTATTTTCACGTAAATGACAGATTATCAAAACAACATTACAAACTACGTCACCAAAAACAAATAGTTTAACCAAAAAATGAACGCACCACTGAAGTAGTATTCCCGTTGAATTGAATTGGGGAAGTCCACAACACTTGAAGGCGGCTATATAGCCTCGTACAAACACAAGATGCTAAAGCCATGTATTGGTCTAGATTAAAATTTTAACAATTGTTAACTGCCGCGCAAAATGTAATGAACAAAAGCCTGTCGCTACTTTGAAAAGCTGTTACGGTATCAAATGGGCACGATCACCCTGAGATATCGTTAAAACAGGCTAAAGGCCTCGGCTCGAATGCGCTCAGAGAGATGGGAGTGGGTCAATACGGTACGCCACAGGGCAAGCGTGTCGGAATACATAGATATAGGGTGTGTCGAAATAAAAGGGCGCACCAGATCTGACTCGGGATATCAACGTTCGATCGGACTTGGACGGACAAACGGGACGAGAGGTACCCAAAATACTGCTTTGGGAAAAATGTGCTGAACCGTTTGTAATTTTAATTGATGAGCTATGTCTAAAATGGACTTGAAATACAGCCAAAACTGCTCCGAAAGCTTAAAGGGTTAATTGGTTTACAAAACCAACAAAATGGCCTCACACTCCCCTTACTTGAAAGAGAGTTTCATGAAGTCTCTTAAAAACCAACGGGACATTTTGCTACAACGCAACGATCGCCCAGACAAAAAACGAAGACGTAACAACAACAAAAAACATTTAAAACGATAGAGTGCACCTCCAAAGGGATTACGCAAGCTGGCCACCAGATAGGGTGCAAAGGTGGGAAGAGAGAAGAGGAAGAAGAAAGAATGGATACGCCAGTAGAAAATATGTAAATTATTTGGGTCAAAATCGGGTAAAAATAGGTCTTACACCTGTGGACACTTCCGACTAACCGTTCCAATAGAACACAGGGAGGGGCAGGGATAGCGAAATGAAAGTCCAAAATTCCATCCAAGGGGGACCTAAATCAGGCACATTGCGCGTCACGAGATCGGCGCATTGTGTGGATCCCACAACTGTATGAGTACCCAAGGAAAGAGGATGAACCATCACAAAGGGAAAATGGTTGTGACAGAAACTGTTAAAAATAGTCATAATCGGTGATAACGAAACTAGGAAAGCTTAGTCCCCCGAAACTCTCAATCGATGCCGATGCCAGAGCCAAGTCGACTATTAATTCAACAACAAACATCAAATGAAAATCCTAAAGAATCAAGTCTCCAAGGGTGTAGACGTTCGATGACGCATGCCCAAAGAATCTTTTGCAGAACTCCATGCGTTCCAAAGGAACTATCGTACTACGACAGGGTCCGCACGAAACAAAAATGACCAAAAACACGCTCTCTTTATGTAATCCCACATAAGTGGTTAAAATGGCGACGGCCAACGGTACAGTAAAAGAGCGCTAGGCCATAAAAACAACAGGGCATCACTGCACACCAAAAGTCAAAAATATTTAAATACTTAATACTCGAATGCTTGAATACCAAAGAGGCCTCATGCAAACAGCCTGGCCAGTACTGTCACATGACGCTCAGAAGCTTCAACGAAACTGTTCACAAAGAACACGAAACGTGACAGCTAGACGTCATCAGACAAATAAATTACGATAAGCGGCAACAAAACCTCAACAAGTACGAAACATTCCGACCAGCGGTAAAGACCGTTAAATGCTAACGGTAAGTGTGCAAGACACTACGATAACTGTTAGGGGTGTCCACGGAGAAGCCGGTAAACAAAGTTGGGCGATACATGACAACAATGAAAATGAGATAAAAGTCCAACGAAAATAGCTACGCCAAACCAACTAAGATGGCCTAAGGGACTTGATAACCGCACGAGCGAATCTCCCCAAGCACACCAACAACAAACCATAACTTATCAACAAACCAAAACATGGTATTGAAGGCGAAAATGAATTCCAACCTGCTTACCAAAAATCAACGCGGCACACTACCAAACAACAATAAGAAGAAAAAAGGCAAAATCGGTAATCATCAACGTCAAAATCGATAAACCGCACTAATGTAAACGTCAGTTCGGTACGGTACAACAAAAAGTGTAAAATTAGCACAAAGCTAAACAACGTAACGATAGGGAATCGAAATCCCAACTAGGACTTCGAAAAGACTTAAAAAAACAAGGTCGGTACCTTCACTCAACGACATCTGGTACTAAATCCGACTAACACGGGACAAAAATCTGCCCCGACTCCAACGAAACATCTCGGCAGTATGAACTGGCTATGCCAGGACATGGAACAACGGTAAAGATGACAAAAAAGACACTCAGAATAAGAAAAGACACGGAAACACGAAAAGAAAACTCAAAAAGGAGATAAACAACAATAAAACACAAAAAGACGCATAGAAAGTAAGAAAAGACAAGAAAAAACATATAGAAAACAAGAAAAGAAGCTCGGAATAATACGTTACTATATATCAGTCCATATCACTTCGAAAAGAAAAAAAAATTTGCGACAACAAAGTAAACGTTAAGACAAGGCTACTGTGCCTAAAATGCCCCAGATGCGGGCGACAAAATAAGGCGACCGATTTAAGGGACTTAGCGAGGAAAACAAACACACATGGTCCCACGTTGGGCGCCAAAAATTAGCGTGTTACGGTATCAAATTGTTCTTACGACACCAGCGGATAGCCGGGTATCAAGTGTTAGACAAATTTGTAAAATGGGGCAGGCTCACCTTGAAATATCGTTAAAACAGGCTAAAGGCCTCGGCTCGAATGCGCTCAGGGAGATGGGAGTGGGTCAATACGGTTCGCCACAAGGCAAGCGTGTCGGAATACATAGATATAGCATGTGTCAAAATAAAAGGGCGCCACCAGGTCAGACTCGGGATGTCAACGTTTGACCGGACCTGGACGGTCAAACGGGACGAGAGGCACGCAAAGTACTGTTTCAGAAAAAATACTCAAATAACTATTCGGGAAACCTCGGTGCGGCGACAGACAGGAACACCTACCTGGAATGCTCATCCGCCAAGTCCGGGTCTCGCCCTCACAATGGTTGTAACACAATAACGCAGTCACTCTGAAAACAAACGTACACAGAACACAAGGGTGAAATCAAAAACCGGTACACTTCATACATCTATTGGGGCCATCGTCAAGCGACCCAGCACTGTTGAGTGTCAAAGCACAAAATATTAACTGTTAATTTACACCGGCCGCGGCCTCGCAACACAATAAGGTTAGATTTTAGCCACAGTGTACTCTTGTATTAATATTTAATTTACAGAAACAATAACGGCTTCGCAACACAACATGTGAGATTTTAGCTAGAATGTACTCTTGCCTTAATATGTAATTTTACAGAAACCACAGCGGCTTCGCAACACAAAATGTGTGATTTTAGCTAGAGTGTACCCTTGTCTTAATATTTAATTTTTACGGAAACACAGACTTGAACACTGAGTTCGCACAGACATGCAACGGATTAATTTATTACTGTTTTAACCTTAATACGAGCTGGACCCGTGGCTTGCGGTGGCATTCGAGACAGCGTCGGCGTGTCGCCTACACACTTGGTACAGAAACTGAGAGACTACAAAGGCGTCCGTTCTTATTCTCCTTGCAGAGCAAAAATGTGACTCGACTTCTTCTGGTCATGTCATTAATATCGATGTAGTCGATAAACAGGGTAGCTTCACAAGACAAATGTAATCCCACCTCACATAAATCGGCGGATATTGGCATAAACGCGCCTACATATACTTTGCACCCTTCGACAACTCGTGGACGATCCTCCCATATAACACAACCTCGGCACACACACACAACCGCAGCCAAGTAGCGTCTCCTCGTAACTCTCAAAAACACAGATTTCAACAACCACAACTGACTACAAAGCAAATCACCCCCCGCAACCCGTGCGAACGGGTGCGGGGACGAAAAACACTCGCACGATGAGTCGACTGATCTGTCTTGCAACCCGATGCGGAATCCCTCAATCCGCCGCTAACGACCACAGCTGCGGTTTACCCGCGAAACAGCTGACTACGACGGCCAATCACAAACCAGGGATTTCGCCACATGACGACAAGCGTCTGGGAGTGACAACGATGAATAGATGCTTTTCCGCTTGCTCTCGTAGAGTAATTCTTAAATAAGTCGAAACCGAATGCGATGAATTCAACAGCTGCAAGAAGCAACTCTGCAAAAGGCTGTACAAAATACCATATATGATTGCTCTTGTAATGTTAATTGATGAGCTACGTCTAAAATGGACTTGAAATACATCCAAAATTGCTCTGAAAGCTTAAAGGGTTAATTGATTTACAAGAAAAAAAAAACAAAACGGCCTCACAAAGCTGCATCAATTAACTACACAAAAACCTTAGATCTAAACGTAAAACCAATTTTATTATCGTTTTTATCACGTTTCGGAGCACACATATACCAAACTTTACAACTGTCTGCAATCGTGTCATGTCCAACTGTTTTTAGCACGAGTAGGGGTATGTCCCACACTAAATTCAAATGTACTGTCGGAAAACTGTTCCTACGCCCTTGCTGCACGTGTGCGAATGTTATCTACTAGGTGGAAGTTTTATTTACGAAGATTTGTGCACCCTGCTCTCTCGCCTCAACTCACGGAGTCCAACTGTTCTGCAAGTGAACGAAGCCCTTAAAAATGACCATTGCAGCGTCCAATTTTAATTTACGTTACGATTTAAACAGTTCTTCAAGGCAGTTTATTTTCGTTCCAGGCGCGCCGAGCTTTTGGCGTAGCGTGAATTAAATTTTGCCCAAGGAACGCACGATCTTCGAGAGGACACCTGCGAAGAATTTCTCGCTGCGGTCGTTGTTTCGATAGCGAGCCGCAATCAAAGGATACTAGGCTCGATGGGTATTATTTTAGAAGCCACTTCAGGAGATTTGGGATTGTTTTATTCAGCAGGTTTGAAAGCTTTGGTTTTGTAACAATTGACGAACGCTCTGCAGCGTCCTTCATGCACGTTCGGGCCGAATTCCAGCTTTGGTGGGGTTTTTCTTTCTAGTTTTTCTGTTAGTGTTAATTTTTTCCTTCTTCCAAAACCCCGGCCTTCGTGATGGCTGATTTTAAAACCACGGCTTTGGTGCCTGCGGCTTTTAAGATTGCGGCCTTCGTATATGCTGCTTTGAAGACCACGGCCTTCGTGTATGCTGCTTTCAAGACTATGTCCTTCGTGCCTTCCGGTTTCCTGCTCTTTCTACAACCAACAGCGTCCCAGCCTAAGCTCAGATGATTGGAGTTGCTAGTGTTCTGTCTCCTAGGAAAAATATCCTGCTGCAAGCTGCTTCTGCAGCCCATCTGTACTTTCTTTAAAGCCAATTCTAACACCTCCAAGCCGAGGCTGGTAAGACCCACTTGGGGTCGCAAGATAATGCCTCTTAAACAGCTCGCAAGTACATGCATCAAACTTCAGCTTGCTGTTTAATTATCGGTAATGGGCTTTTGCCTAAGAAGTAACAGTTCAATGAAGACGTACGTAATAACGATCTTTCATTTTGTGCAACGTTCGATGCGTTGGTATTTTATCCTTTCTTATTGTTGAATTTTTGTATGTACTTTATGCGTAAATCCGCCGGAGTCCTTCAGAAGCTCGGCATGACCTTGCGATCGACGGAAGCTTCAATTAAAATAAAACAGCTTTTTGAACGTTTGCATGGCCTCCGAATTTTATGATATTTTCAAGCCCATATACTGAATTCAATATTGCTGATGGGTTCATCCCGTTTATTATGTGGCAGTTTATGCTTTGTACAATAGGCTTCCCCTTGCAATTTTAACGAGCCATTCTAGCCATATTGGCTTTCGTAAATAACTTATTTATCGCTGTTGACTGTTGGGATAATTAAGTGCCTCAATTGCCGATTTACTGTGCTATCTTGTTATAAACCTCCCTACAAGTAGGTAGAGTATTCTAGCTTGGTTTTGCCAAATGAAACCCCACATTTTTCCGGAAATCATGAAAATGCCTCGAGTCGTACTTGGTGTTTTGTGAGACGAAAATTGCATGTGTGCTTATCTTAAATTACTGTGAGTTAATTATTTATTATTAAGAAGAATTTCCTAAAGCTTACTTTATAAAAAAATTTATGTTCGAAATTTGACTATTTACAATATTGATCGATAAACCTTACGGCAAGAAAGTCTGTTTATGTTGTCTATTATTCTTTGGCAAATGGACTTTGTTAGCTACTCATTACCTTTAATTATTGTGAAAATGTTGGACGTACAAGCGAATATTATATCAATACATAACAGCAAACAACTGCTGTGATGTAAAGCTATAAACTTAATGGAAAATCATTTTGGGCGCAGTTTGTCAGTTTCCGTTTCTATCGCTGGTATCGATTTCTATGTATAATTTATAATGTAGATATTGCCTATTAGTTAGTTTTCAGCAAGGGCCAGTCAGAAACTAGAAAGCTGCTTAATCAAATATTAACCGACTTCGAAGCGGTTATGTTGCTTCGAACCCTACAGAGTATCGAATTATCTGAAGCGATTTATGTCTTTAATTTTGTACATTTGTCACGTAAAGCGTTCCAAGTCGACCCTTATTAATACTCAAAAACGTGTTCACGGGGTTTGGACATTAAAGGCAGGGGGAAATGTACAATTTGTCCCTTTTTACTCGCTACTTGGAGAACTTAATTGCAAACAGTGTCAACAAACAATCATAGATATTACCATGCGATTTCAAATAACGAACACTAAGAGAAAATCAGGAACGGTTTAATTAAAAGTTGGCCACTAATGTAAATTGCAGCCACATTTTCTATTGACTCAGCTGACTAATAGTTTTAATTTTCTTTAACCTTATTCGATTTGAATAGAGAGCTATAATAAAAGTTAAACATAGCATAATAGCATTTTGTAAATTTTATAAGACTAGGTGATATGATTTTCTGCAATATTCTAGTCTTTCTAATTATGTATATTGAGCAATATTCTATAGTGTAGTGTAGTTGTAATTATTATTTAACGACTCGTTTAAAAAAAAAAAAGTCAAGGCCGTGTTATGTTCTCCAAACTACATAAAATTGTTACTGTTTCTCTAATTTTGTTTTTGTAATGATTAGCTATCATAATGTAATAACAGTACTGTTAAAGTTCCAATTATTTATATTTGGACCAATTTAGATATTTACATTTGATGAGATTGGTGCAGTTCATTAGTAGCAATATACGATACCAGATTAGATTATTATAATATTACTTAGATACTGTAGTTATTATACCACTCCCTATAACATCAACCAATGAAAACCATAAAATGCATAGTTGCGCATGTAATTTTGATAATGTCAATAGCAACGCTGATAGTCATATATTTTCTTGACTAATAACTGATAGTCAAATACCTTCACAGACATCGCATTACCTGCTGAAAGTATAATCGTCATAGCAACCACACTAATTGTACTTTTAGTATTTATAAATAACCTGTTCAAACATTATTTATTGACTCGTGATATAATTTAGCGGAATGCAACAAGTGTTTTCTTGATTATCAAATTATTTCAGTTTCCACTCGTCCTTCGGTCTCGCGTGATTACCAAACAATATATCTCGTGTAAACAGAAATGGTTATAAGAACGGGCTAGTTTCATATAGAGATTGTCTGCAGGTACTAAGTACACATGGTAACTAGATGCAGACACGGTTTAACATTATAAGACAAACAAACCGTCTTTGTATCTAGTTACCGTGTGTACTCCGTACCTGCAGACAATTTGTATATGATAATTGCTTTTCTAGTAATTGTGAGAAACAGAAGAAATGTGTACATCCTGAATATAGTTATTAAGTATATTATGTACCGTAACGTAAAATTTGTTTATCGCCCAATCTAAAAGATTAACTTTTTACTTTTTGCTGTAGGGATATTTCCAGTTCACTAAGCACGAAACGAGTTGCTGCTTGACTGAAGAATTTTTTGCTGCCCTGAAAGGAAACTTTTAAACCAAGATATCCCTGCAAAGATGTTTACGCTGTGAGAGTTTCAAAAGATCAATAAATTGTCATTTCAAAAAAGACTAGGCTCATAATCAATGCATAGAACAGTTTTCATCGCTACAAGTAAACGTCAATTGATAATAAATATGACTTTATATTAGGGTGCTAAATAAAAATTCAATGTATTGTATAACTGGAATGTTTGGTGGCAGCATCAAATAGTTACTCTATTTAATTTTCATTCTTGTATAGGAAAATGTCAGATATCAAAAAATAATATCCGCTTGTGTGCAAGGTTGGTATTTATGTCGACAGAAGCGTTGAAGCTGCTTTGAAAATGACATATCATGAATTCACCCTTTTAGCAAGAGTTTTATCGATTATGTATATTAACATAAAATTTCCAATATTGAAAATTTATCGGGAGCTTAATGAATATGTAGATTGGAGTTCGATGGCAGCTATTCTAGCAGAACGAAATTGGCTCCTTAGCTGACGAAATACGATTAACGGGCTTAGCGCTTTCTTATGATATAATTATGTAGTTTGAAATATCCAATTGCCTGACACGACCAGCTCAAGCGTGCTGGATAAAAAACAAAAAGTAAAGTTCAAAACGTACATAATCGTAATTGGCAGTTATGGTTCACCGGATGGTATATAGATTAAATTCGATTAGATTTCATACGAGAAGGGATTTCGCCCCGTAAAGGCATCTTATAGTGGTAATACCCAAGCGTTAAAAGTTTCAGCACGTTTTCTAGCAATTTTATGATATATGTATAATAACAGAACAAAGAAAAGGCTTTACCTAATTCGTAACCGTCAAACCAACTAAAAAACGTCATTGCATATCTATCAACAACGAAAAACAAAAAAATATTTTTATTTTCGTATTATATTTGATAAAGAATCTAAAAAGCATAAAACCCCCACACAACAAATTTATTAGAAAATCTTACGACACTCATTAATAAGGCCCGGATCCTAGGTAAAATACCTTTTCTGACTATTGTAGGTAAGGGATAAATAACTATATATAAATTCGTTTCACGGAAAATCTTATCATTTAATAGGAGTTTGATATTACCTATAATACCTATTTCAAGTTTTTTTAACCTAAACTCAGAAGTTATATCACCTGAAATAGGTTGTTTAATTTTTTCTGTTTTGTTATTGTTTAGATTAATATATCCGTTAATTTTCAGTCTGCAGTTGGGACAATAGTCACAACGTGCATCCTAACCTTAAAAAATAAATTAACAGTAATTAATAACATGTTTGTTGTTAATATTTATAAGGGAGTTTCAGGAAGATTATGACTAACTGGAATACATCACACCCGATCAAAATTATTGGTCACGGATGGAGCAGCATGTATGGTCTAATTCACATTATTTGCTTGGCGCACGGTCTAAAATTTAACTCACATATATTTTTTTAAGTATCGGTAGCAATGCGATTTGAAGATACAGCAATGTGCATTTGGAGGACTAAAAGGCCATAAACGCGTATACCGGTCGTCTGTTGTATATTTTTTTGAATACTGAACAAGAACAATACCCATTCTGATTATTAAAGAATACTTCCAAATTATTTGCTTTCAAAATGGTTGCGATTCGTGTTATACGTTTGGCAGTACTGAAGTGTATTGTTGGTGGCACTGTCAGTGTATGTCTCGAGGTTAAGTTTTGCATCAGTTTGTACCAAACTGATGCAAAACCTAACCTGCTAACCTCGAATGTGACGGAAACTGACAGTGCCAGCAACAATATACTTCAGTACTTCCTAAAGTATAACACGAATCACAGGCGTTTTAAGTACTACCGGAGTAGGCCAGAAAGACCTACCTACCGGACTCGTTGATAATCTGGGAGATAGTTGCTTAGAGGAGTAAAAACACATTTAATGTGCTGATAGATATAGTGAAATTAGAACAACGCGGGCTGTCATTAACGGATTTAATGGAAATAATTAATAAAATTCAAACTTGCTTGAAAGGTATTTCTGGCAAACCAAGCAAAAATGCTTTTAAAAAATTAACTAATATTTTGGAGAAAACTGCAGGTTATGGGTTTATGAAAAACGTACTAAAACTTCAAATAATGAACAGCCCGACGAACCTATAGATAATACTGATGGGTTCATTTACAAATTTGTACCAATTATCTATTTTGTAGAAGATAAATTTAGCTCTTCATGGCTGAAAATATATTCACCGATAAATGATACTTATTTACGCCAGAAAATGTATTTTATTTGTTATGCTAACAGTAGCAAATAAATTTAGTTCATTGTTTAGATTTGGTTCTATTTTAATTTTCTTTAACCTATTTTAATTACCTAGTCCTGGTTTTTAATAACCTAGTTTAGGTACCTAAAAAGAAGCTTTTTACAACCTAAAATCCTAGCCTTACTCATTAATGACCAATAGAAAAATTGTTTCACGAACAGTAATCAAGACAATACAAACATTTTTGGAAATCTTTTGTAGGTAGATATTACTTTTTTAGTGTCGTTACGATTTTCTTATCCAATCTGCATTCGAGCATTAACTCATATTCGGAAATTTTTTTGAATGCCTTCTAACAAAGTGGTATTAATTTGCCCGAGTGGGACGCGACGTTGTTGGAACGCATTCAAAAAATTTTCCGGATAGAATTAATGCTCTTATGAGATTATATGTGATAAAATTATACAACCATTTCATTCATACGTTTGCAACATACGTTTTCTTCGCCGACTTTGCTTGCACCGATTTTTTTATCAATCTGTTTGAAAGGATATCTCTTAACGCCTAAACTATTATCTCACGTTTTGTCCTTCATTGCATCGACTAATCTGACATAAATGAAAAGTTACTTGTTATAGTTGTATGCTAATAGGTTTCGATTTCGTAGTTGTACATGGCGCCATTTAGGCCACCTTGGTAGTCGGCTTTTGAACTCATTTTAATTTAAATGTACAAGGAGGAACTTTTAGACAGGATGCCAGACGAACGATATTTTAGAATTCCATAAACTGCTCACCTCAATGGAAAATTAATTAAAAGTATACGTAGTTCCTTACAAAAGGAAAGAAAAAAATGGCGAACTTTTTGTTAAAAATTGGTAATGTCGTTGACGATTTATAGACCTCTATAAATTTAGTGAAGAATTACAAATGTGTACCTTCAAAATTGTAGACGGGCGGAATTGGCGTTAATCTGTACTCCCGCCATGTAAAAGAAGTTTTTTTAGTGTGTTACGGTCTTAAACGGTCTTTACGACACCGCACCGGCGCATACAATAACGAAACGGCCGGCACGTGCCGTAAGGGACGAAATCGGGACGAAAGTTCTCCTAGGCCGCCACCCACGCCGCAACAAGTTAGGCCGAGCTAGACTTTCAGTGGAGATGGGCGGGTCCTTTACGAGATTCTCTGAGGGTAACGGCCAGAAGGTCGGTAACTAACGGTAAAATAATGAGGGCGCCACCAAGCCTGTCTTAACCCGACTAACCGGGCCTGGGCGGTTAGACGGGGCGAAGCATTCAAGATACTCCGTCGATAGGGTTACTCATGAGTTGCAAGTTCACATAACAATTTCGGGATTGCCTTATGCAAAGATTGTAATTAGGTGCCAATCCGGCCGCGACTACGCAGCTGTCTCACCCACCTGTACGCTCAAGGCTCCCTCGTCCCGTCGCACAATAATCATTACACTGAAGGGGGCGCTTATCTGAAACAGAACATGCACAAGTCGAAACAAAACAATAGTTCCCTTAATTAACAAGTCATATATTGGATCACGGGTTACAATGGGGCAGCGGAGTGCGTCGCCCTATATATATATGTACTATATCTAAGGAAACACCAGCTGGCGCACGCTCTAAACCTAGCGACAGATGTACAGAATAAACAAGGTAGCACTAGGCGCAAGCTCGTGCAAAAATACAACCTAAAATTCGAAATGAATGCGCAGCATGTGGGCGCGAAGCCTTATGCAACGTACAGTAATGAACAAAGTAGCACTTGTAACATAGACAGTCTGTAATTTGGAATGAACGCAGAGCATGCGGGCGCGAAGCCTTATGCAACATACAGTAATGCAAGCCCTTGTAAAATAGACAATCGGTAATTTGGAAATGAGGGCAAATATGACGACAATGCCTGTAGGCACAAGAGTTTTGACTGGCTCGCTCGCGGCGATCTAAAACAATTCGCACACGGGACGTTAATGCTCCCCGCGGGTCGTAAACACTCGCGTTCACAACAGTAATCAGTTCAAAGATGTTTAGTTTCACATACCTTAATACGTAGGCGGTCGGGAAGCCTTGTACAGTTGAGTTGCGACAGGCTGTAGTCTAAGGCGGTAGGTACATTCGATATTCGACGGTGATGGTGATGAGTGGGTATCCGCCATAATGGCGACGTGCGAAGCGTCAGGACGCGTACAACTTGACGACGAAAATGGGCCACTTACGTTCTGCGGGACAGATCCTCGAATGTCGAGATGAAGGGGACGACCCCTTACTTACGGGAGCAGAAACTGGACTCAAGATGCACCCACGCTACGCCCAAACAATTCGAAGCTCGCACAACCACAACACCTCTCGAAGGTGAAACAATTCTCGCAGCGCTCGCTGCCACAGCTCGAGACGGGCAACGGAAAAGAGGGCCTCCACGGCAACAATACTAAAAGGACAGCGGCAGGCGTCCTCGGGCACCTAAGGGGCCGAAGGACGCCGCCTGGGTAACACAACCACCAAACGTACGCTTTCTGCAACGGGCTGCGATCAACTGCCCAGAGGGAAGCGCTGCAACATGACACATCGGTCGCGTCCCCACGTGACTATATCTCGGCAGCCAATCGTGAGGCGATAAGATGAAACAAATAAGTGCCGGTGACAAAGATAGCACGAAGCCTCGCAGTCGCCTCAACGGCGTGATTTCTAGAAGGTTCGGAATTCTTGCGAGCGATAACACCCGGCTGCCAAAGTACCAGCAAAGGGGTGCTCCAACTGACGAGAAATACTGCGTTTGGGGCCAAATATGTGCAAAATCATTATTATGGAATTAGGCGATGAAGCCAAATAAGTAACTAAAAGGGTTTAGCATACGGGCACGCTGCCCTAAAGCCTAGGTGGCTAATTAAAATACCCAAAATGACCTAACAAGTGCTTTACTAGGAAGAATGGACGACAGAACGGCAGTTGAAAGATTAAATACAAGATTTTTATTCACAATTACTATGAGATACAGTGCATCGAGAAACCAACCACTGGTATACAGGGTATTGATGTATGGGCCATAAGCTGGACAATATAAAGGTTCTTGTAAATCGCAGGAAAGCACATAGTACTTAAAAAAATGAAGTCCCAGAGGTGCGAGTCAGTTTGTTACCGAAGAAAGCGGTAATTAAAACAACCCTAACAATAAATGCTCTGGCTAGCTTAATAGTTGAGATAAGGGCGGTTTGAGGTACCTGAAATGTGTTTATTTACTACTTCAAAAGAGGGATACGTGGAAAATACGAATTAAAGCTCTACGGGATTGCCTATTTAATCTCCAGGTTTTTGAGGTTCTCAACTTTGAGGAAACATCGACTGAGTCTCGTGAAAATAATGATGTGAACATCTGTTCACTTACCTCTGTCATCAGCTATTAATGTCGCTATAAAAATACGTTTTGTATATACGTTTTACAACAGAAAATACAAACTAATATTTAAAAGCTTATAATGAGCACACAAAGTTAAACCCATCCTTGTTCAGTAATACTAAAACTAAGTTTACCTATGTGACGTCACGAAAATACACTATATGGAGTAGGTAAGGCAGTGTCCAGCAGTTCAGTATATATGGAACGGTCATGAGAGAGAGAGAGAGAGCGCCTTACGGTCGGTGATGTTATACTTGCAGATATCACACCCACGAGATTACATCAGCGTTATAACTTGCGGCAACCTTCACCTCGGTTGACTTTGATGTCGATGTCAAAACTTAACTGCCATACTGTAAACACATTAGTGCGTGGTGCTCGCTGGCTGACTCAAACAATAAACCTTGACTGCCGTTTCGAGAAAAAGCGAGACGAAAGATGTCCAACTCCAGAGTTCAATGTCAAAGTCAAATTGTATATGCGTAATTATCGTGTGCGCTGGGTGCAGCGACAGAGAGAAAACTTTGACGTGAACTTCAGCGACCTAACAGGTATCGCCCTACTATATTGAGATGGTTTAAAGCTCAAAATTTAATTCTGTATGCAGAGAGAAATATTGAACAAAGTCAATCAAAGCACAGAGTTGAGATATTTTATTTAATTGCAATCTAAACAGTAGTTGAAGTTATTAAATGCACTGGAAGTGAGATGCAAGAAGCATAATTAGAGGGATAAAGTCAGGCATAAGCAAAACATATTTCAGAGGGATTGAATTTGAAGTTTGAGTAAAAGAAAGATTTAAGGTGGCTAATATGATATAAGTAATATGATAGATTTGAGCATATTTGAAGCCGAACCAAATGAAGGTAAATAATGCAAAAGGTTGGTAATCTGCATAATGAATATGAGCGTAGAGTTATTAATAAACGCACAGGCCAGTGAAAGCAAGCAAGCTGAAAGGTAGATGGAAATTAAAGCAAGATAAAACAAAATTTGCAAAGAGCAATACAGAACGAGGGCAACTGAAATGGAGAATAATCAGTAACGTGTTTAAAATTGAACTCAAGTGCCAGTGCATTTTAAAACTGAGCAAAGCAGTGATAAATAACGTTTTGTGTGACGAGAAGCAACAATTTTTATTTATAAGAAATAAAGACAATTTTTAGTTTTAAGCAACAAACGTGTTAATCAAATTTTATTCCTTTATGTGAAATTGTAACTAATACTTGTTTCCTTTAAACAATATCAGGTCCCGGTTACTAGGTAACGCGATGCTTTTTTGTTAAAAAATAAGAAATTAATTGCTGTTATGTCAAGTTGTGGGCAAATGGTGCTCTTGAATTTTAATGTTTTAATACAATAAAAGTTACTTAGCAAATAAAAAAAACATACAGAATTATTCTACAAGTTACCGGCGACATGTGGAAGTGTTAGCAAAAGTTTCTCCGATAAAAAAGTTATAAAATTAATCAACTGCGACACAGGGCCATATGAACTTCAGGAGCCAGGAATCGCAAGTCTTACAAGCCAGGAAGGGATGTAAGAGCATTCTAGAACAAGATTTGGGTCCAGGCAAGCGACTTCCAGCGAATAAGGATATCGGCGTCACCTGCACCAGCTCCGAGGCGAAATCGGCGAGAATTTCAAAGGTACGATTTGGCATGGTTTTATGTGGTTGGAGTCCGGAAAGTTAGTGTACTTCGAGAGTACATTTTGCTAAAGAGATTCGTCGTGTCTCCGAGCGCCCAGATCTGTTTCAGTTCGAGAAAATTGCGTTTCGTCACCAGAAAATGCGATTTTGGCGAGGATTTGGGGCTATGACGGGAAATAAAACAAAAAATAGTTAGCGTTGTTTTACGTCACATCTGAAACAAAATCAAGTTAGTTGTTGCTGGGCGGGAGATTTGCTTCAGTTTACCTGTGGTTTCTTACAAATTTCGCTTTTGAAGATCAAAATAAAACGCTGTATGCACTCTTTCGTGGTTAAGTCAAGTTTGTGAGGTTAAGAGTAATTGAAGCGGGTAGCGCGGTTGTACTAAAATTTGGAGTATTTGAGCTATTCTGAGTTAAATATTCTAAAAAATAATTTTAGAATAAAACTCAAATTTGAACCTAACCTGAGATATTAGTCTGATGTTTTGCGTTTTGAGTAATAAATACATTTCATTTTGATTAGCCGAAGATACTGACAAAATTTTTACAATTTAAAATTTAATATAACTACCCAGAGTATTGTGTGGTGATTTACCTTATTTAATAATTTATATTTTTACTAAACCCTTTATTATATAAAGGCAGTCATTACAATATATTAACAGACACTGCTTGAGGGCTGTGCGAAGTGGCGTTGCAAATTAAAACTAAAATAACAGCACATATTCGACCTAATATCGATATGAAATTAAACTGTACTCAAACGAAAAGGGTTGTTAATCTCAGATTTATAAGGTGACTTTTGTGAAACTGGGTTGTCGTAATCTGCCAAAATTTCCCAAACATCTACATTCACAAAACGATAACGCTGTTATGCGTACAAACTTCCTTTTTGAGCCAACCTCTAACCGAATTACTGCGTGAAACTAGAAGTGGAGAATGTTCTACGAGACTAATTACAGAACCCTGCATACAAAGCCGAGATGGTGCCAATTCTCAAACGGAACTAATAATAATTTGTATTTCAGCTTTTAAATAGAACACGATTAATTGTTACCTTTATCTACAACTGTTTAGTCCAATCAAACGGTAGAAAATAGGGGAAAGTTTTGGTGGAGTTTTTAAATTTAAATCCTATATGTTTTTTAGGTCGCTGTACAGGAATATCAGCTTTGCCAACAAAAATTTTGACTGGACTGTTTTTTAGACAAAAAAAAACGATTTTTTTTAGTTTTTTTTTAAATTAAAGGAAATCTATCCAGTTTTTGTAAATGTTGAACCTATATGAAATGAATGATGAAGTTTCCTACATTTTATGTAGTTAAGATTTGTTTCTCCGACCAATCGTTCAGCCGTGAGAGCGCCGCGAAGTATATAGTCCAGTCAAATGGTAGAAAATAGGGGCAAGTTTTGGTAAAGTTTTGATATTGAGTTTCTATATGTTATTTGGGTCGTCATACATGAATATCAGGTTTCCCAACAAGAATTTTGACCGGAAACACGTTTTTTTAATAAAAAATGGTGTAATAACCCATTTTTTTTAGTTTTTCTAAAATTACTCAAAAACTATTCAATTTCGTAACTGTTGAACCTATATAAAATCAAAGAGGATAAAATTTCCTAAATTTTATGTACGAAATGTTTTTTTCTCCGATCAAGCCGCGAGTTAGGTGTTTAAAGCAAAAGAAAAGGAATTATCCCAGTTTATTTCAAAGTAACTCGAAAACTATCTATTTTTCGTACATCAAAAATGGTATATGAAATAGATCTTTATAAATGAAATATTGGCAAACCTGATATTCGCATATAGCTACCCAAAACACATATAGGAACCAAATATCCAAACTCCAAAACTTTCCCCTACTTTCTACCATTTAACTGGACTATAACTTCGTGGCCTTCTCGGGCCTGAACGATTGATCGGAGGAAGAAACTTAACGTACATAAAATGTAGGAAATTTTATCGTTTTTCATTTCATATAGGTTCAACATTTATAAAATTGTATAGTATTCGAGTAATTTTAGAAAAACTAAACAAATTTAATTTTTACACCGTTTTTGCTTAAAAAACGTGTTTTCAGTCAAAATTCTTGTTTTAAAACTAATATTCGTGTAGAGGGACCCACAAAACAGAGAGGAACCAAATATCAAAACTCCACCAAAACTTTTCCGTATTTTCTACCATTTGACTGGACTATAACTTCGCGGCGCTTTCGCGGTTGAACGATTGGTGGGAGAAAAAACAACTTAAGGACGTAAAATGCAGAAAATTGTATCTTCTTTCATTTCATATAGGTTTAATTCTTACGAAAAATGAATAGTTTTCGGGTAATTGTAGAAAAACTTAAAAAAACGGTTTTTACACCGTTTTTGCTTAAAAAAACATGTTTCCGCGCAAAATGTTTGTTGGCAAACCTGAGATTCGTGTACAGCGACCCAAAAAACATATAGGAACCAAATATCAAAACTCCACCAAAAGTTTCCCTTATTCGCCCTTTTGGAGGACTAGTTGTTAAAATAATTATTGATCAAACACGCAGTTTCAGTTTCATTGCCTCGGATTGGTTTAATTTCAACTGATGCGAGTTTTCCATTTTATTATAAATTTCAGGCCAAATTTCTTCCTACGATCTTCGATCGGTCAAATGGCGTCAGTAAATGAATTCCGTTCTTAAAGTAGGTATTTCGAAGAACAGGAGGTTTGAATTAGATATCTTTCTGTGCAACTTTTTGAATTTTTTTTAAAAATGTTTTTGTTGACATAATACATTACAGAGAAAGATATTATTGCCAGAAGATGCTTTACTATGTTTTGTATATTATTCTAGATTATTCACGATGTGGGTACCTACATCGTGTCTTAATTTGTGTACAAAGCAATTTGGATTAAAAAACTCCATGGTTTGCTAAGATACGGTTTTTCCGTCTAATATTAGTATTAAGTAATTATTCCGTACAGTAATTAAATAGCTGTCTGCGCGTTATGTTATATAACCAGCAAATACCGCAAGAAGGCACTATTAATTATCTAGGAATGTACCGAGATAGGCGTTTTACGTGGTAAAAAACATATCTTCACTAAAGGGAAGCAACTGGGTTTAAAGTTTCGTAAAATGTATTGGCTCCTAGGACGCAATTCACAGCTGTCTATGGGCAGTAAACTACTATTATACAAATCGATTATTAATAATAGCAAGTAGATTAAATAGAGACATTATCAAACTGTTCCAATCAAAAGTGATCCTTAGTGAACGCCGCATGGTTCGTTCCGAATGAAATAATCTGACAGGACCTAGGTACCTCATAAGGAAACACAAAAGTGCAGTGTTCGCTACCGTGATAAGCTTAGTGCCCATCCAAACACAGTACTGGAATGTTTACTCGCCTCTGACGACGAAGAGCCTAGGCTCAAAAGGTTCGCCAAAAGGTGGATCTCCCAAATCGTTTCGTATAGGGTTAAAGTTAAAGTAGTGACAAGGTGTCTGTTTATTTGATTATTTGACTATTTGTATAACTGTTTATCTTCAAATCTGTGAACTAAAAGCAATTTTTTGGTTAGAAAACTTTCTTTGTGTCTCATATTCTGTGTCAAAATATTTACTGAATGTCACTGCGTTTTTAGGTGCTATATCCTCAGTAGATGTTAGCGATCATCGTGGCCTAAATGACTTTCTTGACTGCTAATCTAAATAAGTCGGTTGAGGCAGTTCGGCCCATTGGGGCAAGTTTTTCAGCCATAAAGTTATTCTTCGCCCAGATCCTCTTTTTCCCTCAATCCTTCCTTGCATTATCAACTGCAGAAGGTCATACTTGCCGTTTCTTATTATGTGTCCAAAATAAGCGATTTTTCTTGTCTTTACGTTTTTTAGGACTTCGTTTTCTTTCTTCAGGTGTTGTAGTACCCTTTCATTTGTCACATGGTGGATCCATGGGATTCTTAGCATGCGCTTGTAGCACCAGTATTAAAATGCTTCTAGTCATTTTGTGGTGTCTTCTGTGAGAGTCCGGGCCTCCACTCCATAATAAAGTATTGAGAACACATAGCCGCGTAGAAACCGTGTTCTGGTGTTGATGTTCAGTGAGAAGCTACATAAGACTTTTTTCATGAGTAAGGATACACTCCTTGCTTTCTCGATTCTGATTTTTATTTCGTTTGAGCGATCCCAGTTTTCATTCAGGTTGCATCCGAGATAGTTGATATTTTCTACTCTTTGTTTACTAATGATCATAATTTTGGTTTCCTTGATGTTCAGTTCTAGGCCGTATTTTTTTCTGACTATTGTTATACAGTCTATCAGCGTCTGCAGATCTTCGGGGCTTGTCGCTAGTATAGTGGAGTCGTCGGCATATCTGATGTTATTAATGATCACTCCGTTTATACTCAGGCCTACGTCAAGTTCGTCTAAGGCTTTTCTAAAGAATTCTTCAGAGTAAATATTGAATAGCAGGAGTGATAAGATGCATTACTGTCTTACGCCTTTTTGTATGTCTATTTGCGTCGACGTTAAGTTCTCCGTTCTAATTGATGAATTTGGTTCCAGTATAAGTTTGCTATTATTCGTCTTTCTTTTATGCCGATACCAATTTTCTCTAGCATTGTTATACGTTTTTTATGTCTAATTGTATCGAATGCCCAAACCAAGTCTATAAAACAAGCATACGCGACCTTGTTTACGTCTCTGGCCCTTTCTATTAATATCTGTATACTGAATAGTGCTTCTCTGGTGCCCAATCCGCCTCTAAATCCGAATTGTGTGTTGCTGATATTTTCTTAATTTTACTGTTAATTCTCTCATGTATGACTTTCAAGAAAATTTTAAACATATTGCTCATCAGGCGTTCGTTGCATGTTTTTGCTCTATTATTTTTGGGGATAGGTATAAAGGTGGAGGTTAACCAATCTTGTGGTATATCCTCTGTCGTATATATTTGATTAAATAATTCAGTTATGGAATCTAGCTGTCCTTCGCCGAACAGCTTTATTATTTCCGTATAAGTCTCGTCTGGGCCTGGAGATCTCCCACCCTTCATGCGTCGTATTGCTGTTTTCAGTTCAGTTTTGGTAATGTATGGGCCATCGGCTGCGTCGATGTTTGCCATTTCTGCTCTTTGTTCATATGTGAAGACATCTTTAATATAGTCTTCCCAGGTCTTCAATCTCGATTCGGGTTTCCAGAATGTTTTCTTCCTTTTCATCAGTTAGGAGTATTTTGTTGGTTTTATTTCTCATTCCTATGGTTTGCTTTAGTTTCTTATGTATATTTGCGGAGTCATGTTTTTGCTCTAATTCTTCTATCTCTGCACACTGTTCTTTAACCAGATCGTTTTTGCTTCTTTCATCCTATTTTTCATTAATTTATTTAGCTCTTTGTATTTCTTTCTATCACGATTTTTTGTCTTTCTTCTAGCTGTCATTAGATCCAATATGTCTTCATTCATCCATTTTTTTTACTCTGGTCCTAGATGCTAATTATCGGTAGTTGTTGATGTCACCACCTCCTTTATAGTTGCCCATTTTATCTGTATTTTGTCATATGTCTACCAACTTGATTTCCGACTTGAGTCTGCCTGTAATCGCTTTATCTTTCAGTTTGTCAATGTCTGGCTTGTTGTATTTTCTTCTTTCTTTCTGTATTCTCTTTAGTCTTAGTTTTATTTTTAATAGTAGCAGGGTATGATCCGATGAGATATTGGCTTTTGGATATATTTTGGTTGATATTACAGAGTTTCGGTATCTTACGTTGATCAATATGAAATCTATTTGGTTTCTGATAATGTTGTTTTCTTTGTCTTTTGGGGCTCACCATGTATACAGGCGCGTAGCTGGCAGTTGAGAGAAGGTGTTAATGATACTAAATTGTTTTTCTTTACAGAATTGCACTAATCTAGATCCTCTCTCGTTACGGGTACCCAGCCCATATTTACCACTATATTTTCATCTTCGCCTCGGCCCACTTTCGCATTGAAGTCTCCTAAAATTAATGTCATTTCTTGGGTTTTTTTGTATGTTTTAGTGCGATGTTGATATCCTCATAGAATTTCTCAACTTCGTTTTCAGGTTTTTCCGCTATTGGTACATAGGCGGCTATTATGTTTAAATGAAATGGTTTTGCGTTTATTTTCATTGTCGTAATTCTGTCTGATATGGGAAGAAATCCTAATACATTGTCTGCTAGCCTTCTCCGAATTATTATTGCTGCACCATTTCGGTGATGCGTGCCGTCATTGCCGGTGTAGTATATTTGGTGATTGTCCAGATGACATATTACAGAATCTGACCATCTGACTTCTGTGCATGCAAAGATGTCAATCTGCAAGTGGTCCATTTCTTGGATTATGTTTGCCGTTTTGCTTGCTTGGAACATGCTTTGCACATTCCAAGTGGCAGTCTTATATTGTCTGGTTTTTTGGTGTAGCTTCTTGTTTCTCAGCTTCATTAACCCCCCCCCCCCCGGAGATCCGATTGGTGGATTAGAGACTACGGAAAATTTGGTCTTGAACTTTGCCATGATGACTATACTAGGGAATCCTGTTGGATATTTAATGCAGTGGTTTCCGTTGCCTTCTCCATTCCCATGCCGTTAATCATCTGGATGATTCGTCCGCCTTTGAAGGCAATTTCTCGCATCCAGGGCAAGAGAGTGCCCTATCCTGAGAAAGCGTGTCCACCCCGAAAGGCTGTTGGCTATATTCAGGGGAAACGATTATACCGGCGATCACTCGGTTTGCTTAGTCGGGGACTGCTTATTCGTCAAATATTTTTGCTTATTTCGCAGCTAACCTGCATATCTAGAAGCCGTTGGCTATCCGCCACCTGTGACCCCACTGGTAGCGTACAGTCAGCCCCAGCCGTTTCATATTGTAAAAATATAAATAAACTTTAGAAAATGTTATAAACAAAGCGGATGCACCCATAAATATTATTTTTTTAAAATTTCATTTAAAAAAGTAGGCTTTCTAAAATTAATTTTAGTGTGTTAAGTGCCACCTTTTTCACTTGTTGAAAAAAAGTGACACTTGGCTTTTAATTTAGAAATAATCGATTTCAAATACACGTTTCCTTAGTTAGCAGAACTGATCAACGCACTTAACTAAAATGAAGGCAAATACAATTCTATACAAAATAGGCTTGGATTTGAATATTTAATGAAATTTAAAAAAATCTTATGAACAACTCGTGTTAGCGTGCTCACACTAGTGAAAAAAAGTTGCACTTCTAACACTTGTAGTCTAAATATATATTTTCCACTTTCTACGTTACTAAAATTCTGACAGGGGTAACATATTTTCTCCCTAGGAGGATAACATGAATATTATCTGATTTTTGAGGCTTTCACGGCCATTGTCGAGTTTCGCCTCTGACGTAGTTCACACGTTGAGTTACCGTGCTCTTCTGTCCCTTCCCTTGCAAAGAGTTTCGCCTCTGGCGTGGTTAACACGTTGAGTTACCGTGCTCTTTTGCTTTTTTTCCTCCTGATGAAGCCCCTTACGAAAGTGGGCGAAACGTTGAGTTCTTTGATCTCAATCATGACACGGTCCAATCCCGGAAGTCGTTTGTTACTTAATGAATATTATCTCTCTATGGATTGTTCTGCAAATAATAGAACAACACTGTAAGAAATGTGGCTTGTCATTGTGTTCCTAACATAAACGCAGTTCAAAGGCTACTAAATTCTACAGTATAAATCTGATTTACTGTGATGCTTTCGTTGTGAAAAAAATTCTTTGTCTTTTTCCTTATGGTCGTGGAAAAACAGTATATAAGGTGATTAATAATACGAAAATCGTTGTCGTGGACCATTTTAAATATTAATAAAACTAAAGATTTCGTCATGATCCACATATATTTTTAAAAAATTCCCGAACGTTTTCGGCTTATGCCATCTTCAGGGGACGTTCTACAAAATAATTGACAATTAAACAAACTTTATAACAAATTAAAAATGACTTACAATTAACAAACAAACAAAATCACAAATAAACAGCACAAACTCGCTACAATTGCCACGGTGGGTTGACTAGAACTGGCAAACAAATACAGCATAAGCAAACTTAATTCTTTAACTTTCGAACGTAACTTAACCTTTATTGCTTTTGACGTTACAAATTTATTCACATCAGTTCCTATTTTAGATTGCATAAACATTATTAAAGATAAGTTAATAAATAGTGCAATTTCAGACGCAGAATTAGAAGCAATAATGGATCTTTTGGATATATGCCTACGACAAAATTTCTTTACTTTTAATAACATTCTCTATTCTCAAACAGATGGTCTTGCTATGGGCAATAATCTCAGCCCACTCCTAGCCGATATTTTTATAGATAATCTTGAATCTCAATTCCTAAACTCCGATGATCCAGTTGTCAAAAATATTGTTTTCTGGGTAAGATATGTAGATGATTGTTTTTGTGTAGTTAAAAATTTTAATTTCAACATATTAGATTCTATTTTAAATTCTCTTAATAATTGTCATTCTAATATAAAATTCACTCACGAACTTGAATCAAATAATCAACTAAACTTCTTAGATTTAACAGTAATTAAAAATGTTAATGACATATCATTTAAAATATATCGGAAGCCCACTCATACTGATCATTGTATAAACTATCATTCTAATCACCCTATGTGCCATAAAACAGCTTTCTTTTATTCTATGTTTCATCGTCTACATATCGTACCCCTCTCTTACGAAGATTACGCGTTAGAACTTAAAACATTACTATATATTGCCATAAAGAACGACTTCCCCATATATATCATCAGAAAAATTTTCGAACAAAAGAGAAAGCGTATATTTGAGTCCTTCTGCTACCCTATAATTTCTCCACCTATACCCAAACCTTATTTCTCCATTCCTTTTGTGGGAAAAATTTCATATTCTTTCAAAAAATTATTTGCTAGTGATGATTTTAATGTTACTTTTTCCAATTTTTTCAATTTACAAACTCTCTTGGTGAGAAATAAAGACCAAATTGGCTCCCTAAAGAAAAATGGCGTTTATAGCTTGACTTGCAATTGTGGAGCTACATATATAGGACAGACCGGTAGAGCTTTCAACATCAGAATTAGCGAACATCTTAATTGCATTAGAAAATCCAAAATTGAATCGAACTTTGCTGTACATATCAACGAAAACGATCATAATTTCGATAGGGAGTCTTTTTGTAGAATCTTACATTATTTCGATAAGGGAGTGAAGCTCAACATTGCTGAGTGTTTGGAGATCGTTTTGTCTAATAAGTCACAGGTCAATTTAAACGATCAATTAATATTTGCAGGATCGGAGTATTTTAAAAGTTTGCCGATCCCTTAAGTATTTTTAATGGGGTCCCTTTCGCTTTTTACAATTTCTTTTATCAGCGCGCATGTTCCGCTGTATTTGTTTGCCAGTTCTAGTCAACCCACCGTGGCAATTGTAGCGAGTTTGTGCTGTTTATTTGTGATTTTGTTTGTTTGGTAATTGTAAGTCATTTTTAGTTTGTTATAAAGTTTGTTTATTTGTCAATTATTTTGTAGAACGTCCCCTGAAGATGGCATAAGCCGAAAACGTTCGGGAATTTTTTAAAAATATAAGTGGATCAAGACGAAATCATTAGTTTTATTAATATTAACATATATAATAGGGAAATGCAAAAGGCAAACATGAAAATTAACATAGAAAAGACAAAGACGATGGTTATAGCAGCAGAAGAAAGGAGGCACAGTATTACAATAGAAGGGAATGAAATAGAGCAAGTGTACAAATTCAAATACCTAGGGTCATATATCAGTAACAACGGAAAGATAGATGACGAAATAAATGAGCGTGCAGCCGTTGTAGGAAGAACTTTCAACGCTATAAAAAACACCTTTCTGAGTAAAGCGGAAATACCGAAAGAAACCAAAGTGGAAGTAGTGAAAAAAGTAGTGTACCCGGCTCTAGTGTACGGAAGTGAATCGTGGGTGGTCACAGATAAACAACGAAGTAGGCTGACAAGCACAGAAATGAGATTCTGGAGAAAAATAGAAGGAAAAACAAGAGAAGACAGGATTAGGAACACAACGTACAGAGAGCAGTTAGGTGTAAAGGCAGTGAACGAAGTGATACAAGAAAGACAATTAGGATGGCTAGGACACGTGTATAGAATGGAGGAAGACCGACTGGTGAAACAGACTTTTGAAGCAAGACCAGGTGGAAAGAACAGAGTGGGAAGACCAAGGAGGACGTGGGCAGAAGAGGTGAGAAAGGCAGCACAGCAGAGGGGATTAGAATGGAACACAGCGAGACAAAAGGCACAAAATAGAAAAGAATGGAAAAAGTGGTGCAGAAAAACTCCAAACAACGAAGACTGACAACCAATCGACACCAAGCCTTACACCTTACGGTAGAAAGGCTCAGGATTATGTATGTATGTATGTATGTTTCATGTGGTTTTATGATACATCACAGCGGTTTGTTCAGAAAATCGGTAAATCTAAAAGTGAGGTTAAGCAAGACCTTCCACAAAAGTAGATTTTAATCAGTTTCATGTGGTTTTATGATACATCATAGCGGTTTGTTCAGAAAATCGGTAACCGCTTACTTTCAGTGTAGTCAGCGTTTATTACTGCTGTGTTGTCTGAACGCGCCCATTATTACGTTTGTTCAGTTACTGGAACCACTGAAAATGTAAGCTTATAGCACAGAAGAGTATTCTGACATAATTTTCGTCTACCGATATAAAGATAAGTCAGTTACCGAATTAATTAAAATTAAAAAAACATGTCTTAGCACAAAAACGGAGCTAAAATTGGACAAAAGGCATCCATATTTTTTTCAAATTCAAATGCAGATGGCTTTGACCAGGACAACGTTTTGCGTTTTTGTCGTGTGGAGCAGAAAAGATTTCTTTGTAGAAAGAGTAAATTTTGATATTGATTTTTGGAATGAAAAAGTGCTATTGCATTGCAATTTCACAGAAAAGTTGTTTTTCCTGAGCTCTATGCCAAGTATTTCACTGAGCCAAAAGAAAAACAACAAATTGAAATGCCATCTATGACCACTGGTTTGGATTCAAGTTATAGTGACATCGCCATAGATATGCCATCTACGAGTGCTGGTCCAAGTTCAGATGACATCCCCATGGACATGCGAGCTATAGATGTTGGTTCAATTTCCAGTTCCAATTTCCCCCTACTGGGACCATCCTCCCCTTTAATAGTGACATTGTAATAGGCACCGATGATGAAGAGGTTTGTATTTTTGTGAATTATATGTTACAATGTTATGTACCTATTTTGATTATGGATTGCAGCTATGGTGTCACTGTAGGAAACCAGACGACGGCGAACAAATGGTAAAATGTTCTGACAGAAAATGTAGAATAAAATGGTACCATTCAGCATGCCTACAATTAAAAAAAAATCCTAAAGGAAAGTGGTTATGTGAACTCTGTAAATATAAATAAAATTATTTTGTTATTCTGTGATAGAATTTGTAAATATTTTGATTGTTTATGTACCTTAATATCCTTTTTTATCCATTGCAATTCTTTTTCATACTTATAGTTTTTAGACATTAGTTATTCTGTTATTTTGTACTGATAGAATATGTAAATATTTTGATTGTTTATGTACATTAAATAGCTTCTAAATATCCTTTATACTTTATGCATTAAAATTATTTTTCTTACTTAATTTAGACATTAATTATTCTTTTATGTTGTGTAGACAGCATGTGTAATTTTATTGATTGTTAATGTAGCTTACATAGTTTCGAAATATCCTTATGTTTCTTATCGTATAGGTACTTACTATTTAATAATTTTTGCTATGTGATATTGTAATTTTGCTTTTTATTAATTGGCCACATGCAGAAAAATATAATCAAATAATTTTACATTATATAATAAATGGTGGTGGATAGTATTAACGTTAGATACTTAAGTAAGTAAGTATCGTTTATTGTCAACAGATCAACTACAAAAGTGACATGGACATTGTCAGATAAAAGTAATACCTAATGTAGTACAATATTGTTGTAGTCATAAAAACACTTTTTAATTAAAATGGTTTTAAGTAAAATTTATCGATTTTATATGATTTAATATATATCGGTAGCGAATTGTAGATTTTAATACAATTATAAATGGGGGACTTTTTAAATTCAGCAGTCCGACGCCTAGGTATGGCTAACAGGCCACCATGTCTGGTGGGATATTGATGAGTATTGTTACTCTTTGAAAAATAATGCATATGTTGCTGCGCAAATACTGCTAATTTGAAAATCATTATAGATGGAAATGTTGGTAAGTTGTTCTCCAAAAAGAAGGGCTTGCACGACTGGCGAGGTTTAATGTTAAAAATCAGGCGAATTAGACGCTTTTGGAGAACAAATACTCGCTTCCATTCGGTAGCCATACCCCATAACAAAACATTATAAGTCATGTGGCTGAAAGCCAAGGCATAATATACCTGTATTAAGTCAGACGTGTCAAGTACCGGCTTTAATTTTAAAATAGCGTAGTAAGCACAAAACAGTTTTTTATATACTAAGTTTATTTGTTCCCTCCAGTCGAGATTAGAATCGATACATATGCCTAGATAAGCGCACAATTGGGAATTATATGGAATGCCCTTTATATTATTCAAGGCATTAAAGTTCACGCAAACAGTTTTGTTCATGTTGAGTACAAGTTGATTTTTTAAGCACCAGTTTTTGAACTCCTGGTGACAAATTTCAATTTTATAAGTGAGTTCCTTTACCGTATCGGCAGATACAGTGAAGGCTGTGTCGTCAGCGAAGCTAACGATTTGCGCGCATGTAACATGTAAGGGCAAATCGGTAACATACAATAGATACAGCAAGGGGCCTAATACCGAGCCCTGAACAACACCTAAGTTTATACGGACAGTGGTGGACGTTACATCATTAATTTTAACAAACAGTTTTCTGTTAGTAAGAAAAGATATCAGCCACATAAGAAGTGGGCCCCGAATGCCTAAGCAACATAACTTTTTTCTAATGCATTCCACATTCACAGTGTCGAATGCACACGATATGTCGAAAAATATTGATGCAACAAATTTACCGTTATCCAGTTGCTGATAGACATAGCGGAGCAGGCTAAACCTAGCAGTTTCTGTAGATCTGAGCTGTCTGAAGCCGTGTTGTGTATCGGAGAACAGATTGTATAGTCAGAAGTAATACTATAAGTACTTCGATATTATCGGGTTATATGTCGATAACTTGTTGCACAATAATAAAAGAGTGTCAGTTTGACAGGTTAAATAATCCGACCGCGTCAGCGGGAGGATTATTCTGTCAAACTGACACGATTTGTTATTGTGCAGGAAGTTTGAGACGTATAACCTGTTCGAAGTACGCATTGTATTCGATTTGATTATTTTTTGAGTAAATTTTAATAACAGGAATTAATAAATATTTTATTGGCAGCTCGATTTGTTTGTATTAACCTAGCTGAAAGTCATCTCCATGAAAACAGCATCAAGTTGACAAAAGTTATGTATTGCGTTGCCTAGTGAAGTTACTATAGTATAATCGATTTTGTATAATCGAAATTATACAAGATAACTTAACTAAATCCAGCCTTCTGATTGGCTGAGATCGCTACGAAAAAAATAATCAGTTATAATATCACGAGAGCATCGAAAATAATCGATTATTTTCCGAGTAACGAGACGTATTCTGCGAAAAACCACGAGAGCGCAGCTCGAGTGGTATTTTAAAGATTACGTCGAGTTACGAGTAAAAAATAATCATTATTTTCGATTGCTCGAGTGGTATTCGTTACGATTATATAATGAATAGACCGATAATAATAAATTATTTTATTTCTTAGGTTGGCATTGTTTGTGTTAGTGGCACTGTTTATGTTGGTAGCACTGTAAGTCTATGTCAAATTCGACGTTATCAGGTTAGGTTTTGCGTCAGTTTGTGTCAAAACTGACGCAAAACCTAACCTGCTAACCTCGAATTTGCAATAGACAGTTACTACATCATGGCTCTAGATTATTATTATCCATTATTTTTGCTTTGTTGGACCCACCGAAACACCGAAGTGATTATATCACGTCGTCAAGGGTATATCCGTTTATCTATACCTTGTAACTAAGTAAAATTCTCAATTACTATTGGCCAAATTTATACTGAGTTGTATAATCAAGGGTAATACCACAAGCAGTGGATATATTTTTGACAAATATTTTGTCGTTTTCATGTAAATTATTGCGTTTAAATTTCACGATACAAAATCACATCAAAAATGTCACGAGCCGAAGGCGAGTGATATTTAAATGTGATTTTGTTGAGTGAAATTTGCAATAACTTCTATGGAAATGGCAAAATATTTTAAAAAAATATATCCACTTCGAGTGGTATTTGGGACGACTATTTAACAATATTAATACATAACGATTAACTTTATTGAAAAATAATCCAACAATTAATATAATTATTCATTCTCAATTAAATTCAGCGGAATACTTCCAAAACACAGCATTTTAAAAATTTTAAAACAAGCCACACAGTTTGTTGGGGTTTAGTGTTACGTAACCTAGCGATATCACTAAGGACAGAACATCGTTGCTAAGCGACACTTCGCAATAAGGCTATTTATTTTTTGAGTACGTACATTGTTTTGTGAATATTTTGCATGGTGCCCAATATTCAGTGATATACTGCTGTTATTGGTTGCAAAAAGCAAATATCTGCAATGTGATTGGCTTATATGTTATAGTGTTGAATAGTCAAAATTATACCCATTCGGAGTCACGTGACTTTTGTCTGTCTCTGTTCATCTTTAGTAAAATAGATGAAATGGAAGAAATTTGAAAAAAAGGCATGCCGATTCATAAAATTAATTTTAAAAATTTGACGTTTCTAATCTGTCAGATTATATTTTTCGTGTAAGTTATTGAGATAAGGGTAATAAAACCTAAAATTGTTGAGCCGAAAACTGGAAATTAAAAGAAACCATCGGACATGCGGTATAACGAGCAGTCACAACAATTAATTTGAATATTATGCGTTTTTTTTATGAAGAGTACAATATTAATAATAGTAAATCAACAGTTTCACCCTTCAACGCTGTTCGCCGTGCTTCTCTTGCGTTAAATATCTCGGAGAGCACAATTTACCGAAAATATGGGCCAGAAAGTGAAGAATGCAAAAACGGATGTCGACGAAGCAGTCAAGACACTGTATATAAAATGTATGTAGCTAAAGAATTTGTAACCATAAAAAATCTAAAAAATGCTTGGTTGAAGAATCTGGAGATTTTTCACATTCAGTTTCTTCCCTAAATAGATTGTGCAAGGAAATAGGCTTCAAATGGCAATGTTCTATAACAGAATATGCATGCACAGAAATTGACTTAAAATTTGCTATACGCAGCAGGTTTTTAATGTAGCAGCTGACATATCTTTATTATATTCACATTTTACGACATGTTATGTTTTCTTTAACCTGTAAATTCAGTTTGATTTCATATAAGAGAATAAACCCGTAGCAACCTTGTTTTAGAAATTGGCATATGTCAGGATAACCTACAAAACGGAATGTCATTTATTTCCCTAAAATTGCATTTTTAAGAATCGACATACGTAAAATTACTAGATTATCACGTGACTCCGAATGGGTATAAATTTGACTATTCAATTCACGTGTCATCTGTCAAAAAGTGACCAATGAAAATTCAGAATTCTGACGTTTCTTGACCAATCAAAAAAATATCAGTGGATATATCTTCCTAGAAGGTATTCAAGTGACTATTTTAAACAAATGTAATTTTTATTAGAAAAAGTCAATATTAGTGTTCTGTTACTATAGAAATTGCGTAGTTTGTTGCTAGATTTACTGAAAACTAATTTGAAAAAGTAGTTTGGTTCATTAAATAGTCCCTCGAATACCATTCTTAGTCAAAGTTAAGTAGATTATTTTTGCGGTGGTATCACTACTCATGTCCATTGCTCTTGGGATTAGGACTCGTGCTATCGCACTCGTCCTAATCGTACCAAAGCGCAATGGACATTCGTGACACCACCACAAAAATAGTCGACATAACTTTCACTACTCATGGTATTATAAGTGACTATATTTATTCAGGAACGATACCATTCGATTTGCCACAACTTTTTCACACACTTTGGAAAAGACACTCAGAACTGATAATTAACTAATTTTTTTAAATTTCATTTAAAAAAGTAGGCTTTTTTAAATTAATTTCGGTGTGTTAAGTGCCACTTTTTTTCACTCAGTGAAAAAAAGTGACACTGCTTTTAATTTAGGAATGAACGATTCTAATTGGACGTTTCCTTAGTTACCAATCGACGTTTCCTTAGTTACCAGAACTGACCAACGCACTTCACTAAAATGAAGGCAAATACAATTCTATACAAAATAGGCTTGGATTTGAATATTTAATGAAATTTTAAAAAATCTTATAGACAACTCGTGTTAGCGTGCTTATTTTTCACGCGTGTGGAATATTAAACTTGGCTGCGCCTCGTTTAATAACCCTCCACACTTGTGAAAAAAAGTTGCACTTCTAACACTTGTGGTCTAAATAACTATTGATACTTTTGTAGATATTATTATTATTATTATTAAAGTAAAAATAATTAGATTAACTTTGTTAATAAGATTTATTTCATAATTATACAATTATAGGAGGGCATAAATTTACGAGTGCACAAGAAACTGTTAATATCTGATCTACCACAGCAACATCGTCAGTTTTCTTTTTCACCAGGAACATGGGCATCGTTTCGTGAAGAACTGTATTTTTTTGACGAAGGACTCCAATATCGCGTTTGACGTGTATTCTGAAAAAAAGATATAGGTAATTAAGATAATTATTGTAATAGTATACTTGCACTACCTCATGCTTGCTATATTCCTGGTTGATTCTATATCCCTTGGATCGAGCTGCCGTATCCCTTTTAGAAAAGCAGGCGTAATCACTGTGGCCATATGTAGTCCTAGGGAGTCTTTTATTAAAAAGCCACGATCTGTCAATACAAAATCTCCTGGCAAGAGATTGTTTAAAATCCCACAATCCTCTGTTCGACCTTTATCGCTTATTCTGCCACCATATCCATGTGATATAAATGATATTGATCCAGGAGGAGTGATGCCTATTAGTACCTTTACCGTATTATGTTGTTTGTACGTAGACCATGTAGTACATTGTACTTCAAGGCTACTTGATTTTTCCACTCTCATTTCAAAACAATCGATTATTACTGAAATCTTGTTGCCAAATGCTACCTTGAAGCATTCTGGCATTGATTTAATCAGCTGATCTCGTTCAGGCCAAATAATAAAAAATTTCATCCGATGATACATAATATTCAATGTGGTATAAAATATTCTGGAAATTGTTTGTACGCTGACGTTAAACATGTATGCCAATAAACTAAAATCTAAATTTAATCTAAGTTTTATCACCGTTATCAAAAACGTACCTCTAAGCATGTTTTACGTACTGAATTAGGAATAA
>OW679194.1:71921763-72213787 GCA_940337035.1 Agriotes lineatus | reverse complement strand
AAAAATCAGTGCTTCACGGAATTACCCAGGAGTTCATTCACCTGAGGAAGGGCGTAGATCAGACACTCCCGAAACGTGTGATGTGGAAAAATTCCGATAAGACATAATATTATGCACTGTTTAAAAAATTGTGAATTAAACTATTTTAATATATATATATTTACTAAATTTCTCGTTTTATTTATTAGACAGCCTCTTAGGTTCAAATGCTGGAGCTAAACAAACACATCTTTCATCTCCGAATGGGAATTTTGCTGGTGGAGGTTCTCCATTACATCACCAGGACACATACACCAGGTGGGGCCCTTGAAGGTAACACGAATTTTTCCCCGTATCTTTCCAGATACAATTATTTTGACTATGGCAAGCAAGTTTCCTTTTATTTCGCTCCGCGGAGCTACTGCACCCCTTTTAAGCTTGTTACGTAGGCTAAACTGGGTTTCCTTTGTAACGCTTTAAAGAGCATTAAAAAACTACTGCAATATTAGTGTATTCTAATTCGACTGTGTGGCTTCTGGAAATACATTGTAACGCAAAGAACAGTCGAACAATCCTCTAAGGTTTTTTCTTCAGAAAACAACGGTCAACATTTGAAAAAAGTTTGGAAAGCCGCCGAATTTTGGTAAAGCGGAATGTCTTTAAAAGCAGGCGTTTAACAAAAGTCGTAAAATTATCTAACCTGATTTTATACGATTATGTCAGACGTGTCAAAGACATTTCATTTGATAAAATCGCATTAGCTGATTTTAAGTCTTTTACTACCCTTTTACTCTTAACTATATGCAGTTTTACGACAAATTTAGCGGCTTTCAAAACGTTTTCTCAAACCTTTAACACTGCTTTATCAAATCAAAGAACTACAGATCTGAGGCAAAACCTTAGAGGTGTTTTCGAGCTCTTTCTATGTTGCAACGTACCTTGAGAAATGACAGGCTCTATTTACGAAGCACCCTATATATTAAGAAAACCCTTTTGGAAAACTAGTCAATGACAAAATGTTATTTGTAGTCTGGCACATCAGTACAGATGGTCTATCTTAAACACCTATTGGAAATAAATAAAGAATCACACGGCTTTATCGCAACGCTGTCGCTTTCTTCAATTTTGCTATATGGCCAATGATATTAAAGCTTCTTTAGCTGGTTCAACTAAAAAACTTGAATGACGCGAGAGAAATAATCGAAAAGCTCTCGTCTAAATTGAGGGCTGGCAACCCTACCTGTATTAATATGTGATCCGGCTCTGCTCGAAAATGTTCAACGTCGCGCAACGCATCTTGCGTATGGTCGAGTGGGCCCCACGTGTCCAGAATGTCTTCGGTCAATGCATCTGTTACCGCTCGAATGCTTGAATCGAGACAAGTAAAGGGGACTTAATCACAAACGATGATGCCTTTCATAACCAAGGGCCTCCGAACCTTCGTCGGTTATCACTGGCCTTCCGACTAGATCAATTTCATTTTAAGGCGAACAATTTGAAGTATCTTTTTTTATTCAAAAGAAGTAATCAAGTATTTGCTTTTTATCTGAAGATGTCTCAGGATATCCGTTGATATTACATTAAATGTGAGAATTGTGGTTTATATTGTATTGTTGAAAATCTCCTACATATCTGCTTCTATATTTGTTTTTATAATAATAGTTACGGTTACAATATCGATGTACTTCTCCTTAGTTACTGGCTAAAACTAATAAATATTTTATAGCGACTAAAAAGACTTTAGTTCTAGACTACCTAAAGCATTAATTTTTAAAATGTCATGATACATATTCCAAAAATGTTTCTAAATGTTTGTCTAATCAATAAAATGATTTTTTAAAATATTTTCTTTAAAACATTAATTAAGAACAATTTTTCACCCTTTCTTTTGATAATTGGAAATTTGACTCTAAAGTTATCTAAATTAGATTTTACTCTGCAGATTCAATGCATAATCTTTATATAGATTTATTGTTGCGTTGTTGACATTGATTTTCGTCATTATGCGCTAACATGTCGTATTTTTTTGTCAGAGATTTTCCTTGTGCAGTACGAACGTATTCTTAGGGACTTGTGATGAATAATGCCACAACTTAGAAACGAATTGGTTGGATTTCCAGTTGGAAACAGCATATTTGCAGATTATCCATTCGGCTGCGGAATTATGAGATAAATCTGTAAATTTTGGGAAATTCAAACAACGATCTACAAATCAATTAATAGTTTATTTGTAATGACAAATTTATTGTTATGCTACGATTTCTCACGTGGGCGGAACGACTTAGAAGTTAATAGCTTCTGTACTGAGTAAATTAATGATAAAAAGAGTAATCAAGAATAAAGCTTACTCCTTAAGCCTTACAGTATTACATTGGCATCTTAATAGATAACGGCACCTGAAACAAACAATATTATATTAGACATATGATCAGAATCGTTCTTAATAATTTTTTAATTAGCAAATTAGTATGACGATGACATTTAACAGGTTAATCGATTCGCAGCATTACAGTTGTAGTTCAGCACAAGGGAACTGTCTGTTTATACAGGGTCCGGCAACATAACTTCCTTTTTTGAAATGCGCGCCATTCAGGCTGTAGCGGTCATAGCGGGGCGGGAGTGGTCTCATTCGACAGGCGTGCTTCTAAAGTTTTGTTTCCTTCCATATCGGTCGCCTTCATACTTTGGAACAGTGAGGAACGTGCGTTTGCCGTCGAGTCCTACTTTTCGAACGGATGTTCTGTGATTGCAAACAGAACATGCACTACTGGGCTGACACCAATCCCCGAGAATTGCATCAAAGGCATTTGCATTCACCTAAAGTCACAGTGTGATGTGCAATTTCCTCAGCTAGGATTGTTGGTCCCTGGTTTTTTGAAGAAAATGAGGTCACAGTAACAGTGAATTTAGACCGGTTTGTGAACATGTTGGAGGATTCTTTTTCCACGATTTGATGAATTGGACACATTTAGTTCCAACAGGACGGAGCAACGCCTCACACTTCAAGGGCATCGGTGGATGTTTTGAGGGAACACTTCCCTGAGCGCCTCATCTCAATAAGGGGCGATTACGAGTGGCCAGCCTGCTCCCCCGATTTGATCCCTTGCGATTTTTTGTGCGTTTTTTTTTTAAATCCCGCGTTTATGCCAACCGTCCAAGGACTCTACAAGACCTGAAGGCCAACATCCCAGCAGATTGTCAAAATACCTGCTGATATGCTGGTAAGGGTCATGACAAACGCCAGAAATCGGCTTATTCAGTGTATGGGCAATGGGGGGCGTTACCCACCTGATATGATTTTCAAAACTGTGTAAAACATAACTTTAGATATGTACTAACATTATAAAAAAAATAACAAAAAATCCTGATTCATAAAATGGGTTTTATTGCGTTTTGAAAAAAGGAAGTTATGTTGCCGGACCCTGTATGTATTGCATTTTGAATGAGGCAATACCAAGGTAACAAAGCAATCAGCACTAAATTTGTTGAAAAGGCAAGTCGAACAGCTCTGCAATTTCCCGATTGTAGTTTGACAGAATTAGCTGCACTGTGAAACATTCATTTGAAGCATTATTATGCAATTAATGCAAAAGTAGCTACCTTTTGAAACCGTTAGTGGGATTCCAGAAGTTGTTTTATGTGAAATAACAGTTGTAACCTAAAATTCGAAACAGTTGATGTTCAAGTTGATAAGTGAAATGTTGATAAAATATTACTTCCAATATATTAGTTGCCATAACAGTCTTAAGTCTATTGTTTATTTAAAAACCGATACAAATCTTCTCTCTGAAAATAGCAGTGGAAAAAGAGGGTCGGTAAAATTTCAATTCCAATAAAATCTATCTGTAAACCGGTATTTTTGGCATAATTCTTTGTCTATTGTAATAGTAATTAGTATAAATCGTCAAACATATGTGTCATAAGCTGTGGAGTAAATAAAAACGCGATTTAACAATTTTAAAGAAGAAGAATTAGCTGAACGTTCCCAAAGCCGTGCAGAACATCTCCACTTTTACGAGCTAGAAAATAGCAAAATCAAGGTTGCGCAACGTAATACAGATGAATTTAGCTGCCGTACAAGCGCAGTAACGCATTCAGCAATTTTGTAAAGAGGGCAGGAGCGAGAAAATTACACTCGTATCCAGCGAACTAATAGTGCAGACCAGCATCCATCGCCCGAGAATCCGGTAGAACTAAAATATAAAAGGTCGAAGTCAAAACGACTATAATTGCGTAATAAGGGCCTGGTAGGTTTTAGTTTAATAATTCAAAAGTGAAAATAATCTATTTAAAATTATTTATTTGCTTGTTTGTTTGTAAGCCACAAGTATTCATATATTGCAAGAGTGGTTAAACAAGTAACTTGATTAGAACTCAGAAAAGGCGATTTGATTTCATTAAGCGGTAATTGATTGAAATTTAATCAACAGTAATATCCCAAGTGCATTAAAATAACCGATTAAATTTTGAAGTTTTTTGTCAGAATCTTTTGCTAAGAAATATGTTAAGTAAATTTTCCGCTCAACGAGAATTTTGGGGCGTAAAATTTACGAGATATATTTCTTCAGAGCAAAACATTCTAACAGAAAATCGTCAAAATTTATTCAGGCTAGTTTACATGCAAGCGGGGTGTTGGGTTTGATTATTTTCTGAATAAATAGATAAAATGCAGTTGGTAAAGCACCATTTATAATCATGTAAAATATTATGCACAAGCGATTAAATTTTGACGTTTAAATTTTTGTCATTATTAAACTGACAGAAACCATAGTGATTACGCATCATTATAGATATGAAGGAAATAGTCAAGCAGTGGATATATTTTTGACAAATATTTTGTCGTTTCCATGTAAATTATTGCGTTTAAATTTCACGATACAAAATCACATCAAAAATGTCACGAGCCGAAGGCGAGTGACATTTAAATGTGATTTTGTTGAGTGAAATTTGCAATAATTTCTATGGAAATGGCAAAATATTTAAAAAAATATATCCACTTCGAGTGGTATTTGGGACGACTATTTAACAATATTAATACATAACGATTAACTTCAATGAAAAATAATCCAACCATTAATATAATTATTCATTCTCAATTAAATTCAGCGGAATACTTCCAAAACACAGCATTTTAAAAGTTTTAAAACAAGCCACACAGTTTGTTGATGGTTAGTGTTACGTAACCTAGCGATATCACTAAGGACAGAACACCGTTGCTAAGCGATACTTCGCAACAAGGCTATTTATTTTTTGAGTACGTACATTGTTTTGTGAATATTTTGCATGGTGCCCAATATTCAGTGATATACTGCTGTTATTGGTTGAAAAAAGCAAATGTCTGCAATGTGATTGGCTTATATGTTATATTGTTGAATAGTCATAGAAATTCATTTTTCTACGACCACTACTGAAAGTATACCTTTTAGCGCTAGCTTATTCACTAAAAATAACGTTTTATAATTCAGCGTGTTAAAAGTGTTTACTTTTAGCACATGTGTTATAAAGTAAACCGCTGGCGTTGATTTAGAATTTTGAACTAGAAGTGAGGTTGTAAAGTTATCCTAGATACTTCTTTCGTTTGAGGTAAAGTGTTTTTTAAATAATTAAAGCATTATGTAATAAATAAAGTATAATGTGTACATTTATAATTACTTTTGATAACTAACTTTGACAGCCACTGGCTGCAGAAACAGTCACATGCACGTCAAGGCCATTTCTTTACTATTACATAAATTATAACTGTCATAAATGCAAACCTTTGTTAGATCGACATTTATCGATTAATAACAGTAAATTTCAGGGCGTAGAAAAAAATATTGTGTGCAAACTCGTGCTAAAAGTATTTATGCACGAGACATCTTATGAAAATCAGCCTTCGGCTTCGTGTCAATTGTGTCAATTATAATTTAACATTCGGTTTTGTCTATTTACATGCAATTAGTTCCATATTGTGTTGTTATACTTGAACTGAAATTAAAAGAGTATTTATTTGAACTGAATTCCAACATTTAGGTGTTGGTTTAAAAGTAAATTTTCTGACAGTTACCAGAGAAAAGAGTCAGGATAATATTGTTAATCTTTCTTCATGCTATTAAGATTGTGATGTAGGTAAGTGAGTGAGCTTTTTATTTTATAAGAACTCTGAAATTAAACATTATTTATAAGGTCACGATCTGCGAAAAAATTACAACATTATACAGGGTGTTTCAAAAATGGTGTCCATTCTTTATAAGGCATTATTAGTTCCTATAGAGTACGAAATCGTTTCCAGAAAAAGTATTACAGCTTTCATTTAGATGTTATTGAAGTATTAAATAAAATAAATTTGACAACAAGGCACATATTAGAAATAATGGTTTTATTAATTAATAAAAACAGGAATCGACAAACCTATGAGCTAGTTTATAAAAATTGTTCAAAATTTCGACCCTGTGCATCTAGCAGGCCTGAGCCCTTCTACGAATATTTATACGTACATTTTCTAAGATTAATGGAGTAACATCTCTAAATGTCTGCCGTATCCTCCCTCGTAAAACAGCTTCTTTCTCTACGGCTGTTCTGCATACAATGGATGTTATATGTGTCCCAGAGGAAAAAATCCAGGGGCCTTATGTCAGACTACCTGGCTGACTAATTAACAACACCACCTCTACCAATCCAGTTATTTGGAAAGTGTTCGTTTATCCACTGTCGAACAGCAACCTGAAAATGGGGTGGATCTCCATCTAACTGTAACCGGAGCCAGTGTATATAGGAGAGTACCCCCATTCTTTGATCCGTGAAAATGCCGCCACTGCCGCCAGTTTTGTTCCCATCAGGAATACCTGATTGAGTTATGTCTAAAATTTTACTTGAAATTGGCAAGACTGTAAGTCTATGTCAAATTCGAGGTTAGCAGGTTACGGTTTGCGTCAGTTTGTGTCAAATAACAAACACAACCTAACCTGCTAACCTCGAATTTGACATAGATTTACAGTCTTGTAAATTTTAAGTAAAATTTCGGATTGCCAATAAATGTCACATTAACGGAATTGAGTTACAAACCTCAAAGTGACGCATATGACAGAGGAATAAACATGGCGGACATGGCGGTACTTTCCTATATACACTGGATCTGACTGTACCAACATATCCTTTCTTTCAGCCAAAGGGGGATCATCTAGCATGTCTTCTAAAGTGTTTGAAAGGAAATCTAAGATAGTCTCGCCATTTAATCTATTCGGTAAACATACTTTGCCCAAAAGTCGATTTCCTATAATGCCTGCCCACAAATTGACCGAAAAGCGATGTTGGTGTGAAAATTCATGGTTCACATTTGGGTTTTCTACCGAATAAACATGCATATTGTGTTGATTAAAACAGCCGCCCCTCGAAAAGATCGCTTCGTTTTGCCATAAAACTTTTGTTGTAAAAGTAGGATCCCTTCCTGAAACGTTTAAAAGCCAGTTACTAAAATTAACACGTTTATGAAAATCTCCTTCTATTAACGCCTGGGTCTTAGTAAAATGAAAAGATGAAAATGCTCTTCGAGTAGAATTCGATTAACTGAAGAATGGCAAACGCCAGTTACGCCTTCGATTTCTCTGTGAAATTGTGGGATTTTCATTCACTAAGTCTAAAACATTTTCTACAGAATCCACTCTTACACCTCTCGGTCGGCATCTCTATCAGGTGTTAGTGGTTCGAACTGACCCGTAGCTAACAATCTATCTTCCAATCTTCTGAACGTTCTTCCTAGATTTCCTATATATAAGAGTTCAGCCACCTCGGGAATAGATGCTGATTTCACTGTGATCCACTGCGCATGCGCAATAAGCATCACTAAAAATCGCGGTAAATTTAAACGATACCATGGAAACAGTACCGTGACACTGACAGTTTTAATGCCATAAAATTAGATAACTGAGCAATAAGATTTTTCTTACTTGAAGAACCATTTGAAAAACGGTATGTAAGCGTATTTTATGTTCCAAGAAAAATTAATACCATCAAGACTTTATCAAATAGGTGTGCGTAAGATGACAGGTTGCTGTATTTTTGGATGCAAAGATCGATCGGAACAAGGATTCATATTGAAAAGTTTTCCAAAAGATACCAAAACAAGATTAGTGTGGCTAAAGAACATAAATAAACCAAATTGAACACCTTTAACAGGAAAAAGGGTTATTGTTCTCCATGCGGGATCTGAAAATGGTTGGTTTCTTGGAGCGTTACTTTTGTCAGCAAAAAATATATAAGCTGCTGCAGGCGACTACCACGAAGATATGTATATGCAATTTACTTAAACATTAGTTACCTGAATAATTATTTTTCTACAGTTTTTGAAATGACGGGCTGTTCCATTTTTGGCTTTAAAAGTAGATTCGAACGAGGCGCTGTGTCTATTGACACAAGTTCCCAAAAACGAGAAGCAAAGAGCAGAATAGCTCAATTTACTTTGATGAGAATCGGTGGGGAAAAAGTGCGTGTGGCTGGCAAACGAAAATAAAATCCAGTACTGTACCTATTTCGTTTACGTTGTCCCAACTATTTATCAAAGATTACTTATAAATATAGGATCCATAGTAGATACCTAACAGTGTTTTCATAAAGGCATTAAATTTGCCATTTTCTTGATATTGTCAAAGTCACAAGTAATTAAATTCATAGGTGACACATACTAAGAAAGACAAATCTGGCCTTGTATGCTATCATTTATTTTCGGAACAAAAATGGACGTTGATATTTGCGTTGTCTCAACTCTTATTTATATAGGAACTCTAGTTCTTCCACATGGATGTCTTCTGTTCGGATTGATAACGTCCAGCGTACTCTGGAGCTGCAGCTTCAGCATTTCCTACATACTCACCCAACAAAAGTATCATGTCTAAGTACTCTCTGCTAGTATACATGGTTTTGGAGTAAAGATTACGCAATTTTTTCACTATTTACGTTCTGCCAAAATGACATATAGGTTAGCTGTCAAGATGAAAACATTGAATAATCACTTTCATGGCCGGCTTATAAAAACATAAATGTAAGTACTTACGTAAGTGAGTACTTCTCCATAGTTGCCAGATGTGTTTCTGTCTTAATCGAAATTTGAAGATTATTTTCTTAAAATTTGTGTTAAAAATTTGATTTCAACAAATTCTTTATTTAACTTTGGATCGTTTAAATGATTGACACCGAAATTTTTGGAATATTAGACAGAATCTGCATACACTTATAACTTAAAAAATAACTATCACATAAAAATGTTGTTTGTGAATTTATAGTCATATTGGTTAGTAGTATGTGACGTATAAATAATGACTCCATTTTTGAGACACTCTGTATATACTACATAATCCTAAACTCTAAATTGAAATAGTTTTAAAGTCAAAACAATAGTATATTACTCTACAAGTTGAGAAAAGTGATGTTTTCTGAACAAGTATGGCGTGTTTGAGTACTAGAGCGCAGCAAGCAGCTCCAGTTGATGGTATGCGTTTGGAACTACTGAAGTGTGTTGTTGGTGACACTGTAAGTCTATGTCAAATTCGAAGTTAGCAGGTTAGGTTTGGCCTCATTCTGTGTCAAAACTGACGCAAAACCTAACCAACTAACCTCGAATTTGACATAGACTTACAGTGTCACCAACATCACACTTCAGTATTGCCAAATGTAAAACGAATCGCCGTTGCGAGGGTTAAAAGTGTTGCTAATGGTAAAAGTACCACATTTATTATCGATTTTGAATGAAGAAATGTAGTACATTTCCAAATGAAATGCGATAGACTAAATTTATGCTGTTGTTATCACATGTCGGTTGGTTTCTATACACTTTTTTGTTTATACCCTAAATATACAACTGCTACTAGTGCATATACGAGATCGTAGATCGTTACTTAATGACAAGTAAAGCAATACTCAACTTCAATAGCGCCAGTTATCCGATAAGTTGAACAACGTTTAGTTCCGCATTTCCTGCTTTAAAGCTAAAAGCAATTTTAACCGTACATTGTGGTAGGCGAGATTCAAATTGAAATTTCTGTACAAAAGTTGTTTAACTGTTATACGTTAATTGTTTAACGATTATATATTTTTTCTGGTAATATTACCGTATTGGCAATATGTTGAATTGCTCTTATGGTATATATTGCGATGGTTCTGTGCTCCGTTGGTTAGATATTTGTATTAAATATGGGCACAGCCACTCATCGATATTTGCTAGTTCAATTATATTAAATTTGCATTAACGGTATGTTATTTGGCTTATAAATAATTAATAAATAAAGCTAATACTAGCAACGTTAATCTAGAAAGGGGGTAAATTTATACAATTTCGTTTCATTGGACAATGACGATGAAGCCACATTGTTTTCTATTCGTTCTCATAGCATTGTGAGCAATGTAACAAAGGTAAAGTATGTAGCCGTCTATATTTGAGTTTAGATGTTAAGTCAATCTGAAGTTTACCAGAGTAAACATTTGAATAAGGACTTGTGGAATGTAACTCTGATAACAAAAAATATTTAAATAAAATTAATTCATGCATAAACCGACAAATAATCTGAATATAAATTGAATAACTTTAATTACTAGATTTGATTTTATATATTGTTGGTATTCATCTTTTAGCTGTTTATTTTAGAGCAACTATAACTATAACTGAAAGAAACCTTGACTTAATGAGTGCTTAGTTAGCAACCGTAACGATTTCTTTCAATAGCTATATTTTGAAAAAAAATGGATTTCGTATATGAAAGAGCGCTTGGCATATAACATAATCTCTTTTTTCATCAAAAAGAATAAAATGTCTGGCGTAAATCAGGGCTGACTTAATTGAAAAATCCAGACCTCTCTAAAGTTCATTTAAACGAGCTGTGCAATAGTGTGTTCACATTCAAAGGAACTTTGTTTTAAGCGTCTGAAGTATGCATTAGTGCAACTAACCATGAATGCTACACACGAGCATTTGAATACATAGAAAAGCTTTCAAGCTTCGCAAGACAAAGGAAAGGAACTCGTTGGCGTTGTGTAGTTTTACGTTTTGGTTGCTATAAAAATGTTTCGCGATTGTGCATACTTTAATGCTTCCATGCCCACAGAAATAGCCATAATAGATAGAAAATTCCTATTCATGAGAGTCTGAATAGAAGTAGTGTATATATTCAGTCTTACGGTTTCCTTCTTGTAAATGTAAACAGGTGCAAAGGTGCTTTGAGGTGGAGAAGTCTTTACATATTTTATGCTTTGTTAACTGTAAAGTTACTTTTAATTAAAAAATCTCATTATGTATTTAGGATATAGATATAGATTTGTGTAACGAAACAGAATCTATGAGTAATTTTAAAACAATCAAGGCAAAGAATAACTTAATTAATGTAACGCTTTTCTAACTGGGTAACATGAAACGAAGTAACTACTTGTTATTACTGTGTGAATATTGATTTGTTGGACATTTACAGTATACTCTAATACTTACTGATTATTAATGCTGTTATTAGTAAGTTTTCTCACATCTGATTAAAGAGTTGTTTTTACATCTTGTTAAAAAGTTTAGTGTACAATAAATAATTAATGTTCTTTGATTATGTTAAATTCGAAATAAGTATCCTTAAAAGTATATACGTATTTTAAAAGTAATACCGATAGAGAAAGAAATGTTTTGAGAGATGCTGTTTTCTTTTTGTAATGTCAGGACGAAATGGAAAACTAAATATAGATTTAAGTAATGATTTAAGTGAGAATAGCAAAATATCTCGTTAACCTGCGAACATCTACGTGTCAAATGCATCCAAATCATTAGTGGATGTAGAAAAAATGTGTAATATATTATTTTAAGGTAGCTAACGTGACAAGATATTAATTTTTGCTTATAATATTTAACATTTACAGAGAGTAAATAATCTGTAAAATAACTGAAGAGTACAGGAGAAATCTGTATAAGAAGCAGGAGAAAAATACCCAATATGAGACAAGCTGATCACCTAAGTGAGAGAAGCAGATGAATAAAAAATTAATAAACGTCAAATCTTAATATTCCAACTTATGTAGTAGAATTATGGACCCTTAAAGCAACAGATAAAATATTATTCGATACCTTTAGAATGTGTATACCCTGTTCCAAGTTAAGTGTGAGTCATTGTTTACCTTGTTGTCAATATTGGAACTACTATTTCGGTTATATTATGAATCTTCTAGTATTTTTACGTAGATAACGACGGTGAAAATATAAAAATAATTAAGCACCGTAATTTAGAATTATTTACTGAATTAAAATGACATTTCCTTAAAAAAAGTTCTTACAGACTCGGGCTTGACATTGCCTGCCAAAGCAGCAACAGCACAAAGAAGAGTAAAAGAAAAACCTTTTTTATTTAATTAAATAATAGCAACAAAACCTGGTAAAACTTCGCATGTATGTCCTTTTTATACTGGGTTCAAAGGTTCAAAAGAAAGAGCTTCTGCCAAGTTGGAGAGTATTTCCACCCTAAACATTCTGATGAAAAACATCTCCAATCCTTGCTCGAAGCTCCGTTTCTGAATCTTGCATTGCATTTTTTTCCAAGGTTATCCAATTTATAATTAGTTCATTCCGTATTTGCGTTACATAATAACATTATTAGAAAATAAATATTTTACGTGGTCAGTTGTTACACTATAAAAGTCGTTTGGGACATGTATCAAAACAAGATATGCACACGGCTCGCTTCAATTGTACTTGGACGTGGTTTTTTCTTGAAAGTGTAGGTGATTTCGTATAAATCAGTTTGATAGAGACGTAAAAGGTGATTATTTGGTTGGTTAGGCGCCACTGAGTTGTTTACTCTAGCTTGAAGATGATTGGGAAGCTTTCGACTCTGGAGAAGGAATTGGAAACTTCGTAAGAATTTTGGTGTCCTATTTGCTGATCGAACTCACCTTACCTTTACTCGATAGCTGTCGCTGAGGGTGCCTGTGTCGCACTTGGCCTAAAATTATTTTTCAGCGGTTTAAAATCATTGCTACGTGCTCGAAATTGTATGCCGAAGAAAACGAGTGTAACACAGTGGGCAATATTACAATTATAAGACAAATTTCTAAGCAATCTCTATGCTAGTTTTTGCACCATTTTAAGAAAAATTGTATGGAACGATAATGAGTTATACATGTTACATCAACATAACCAAGAAATAACTTGGCGTGGTAAGTAATTAACTAATTGTGATGAGATGCCAATATGCCACCGTGAAATTCAACCCGTAGCTGTTTCGACCTACTTTTTTCACAAACGAAGAGAGTTTGATGGCCTAATTACTTTAGATACTGGAGTAGGGATGTCCGTGTGACGTGAAAACAGTCAAGTCACGCGAGCTCACGGCGGGTCCCGTCGTGAACGTGAGTAATATTTCAAAATCGGGCCGTAAACGTGAGTGAAAGTTTCCATGGCGTGATTCACGTTTCACGTTAATTTCAGGTTAAATATTTGGTAACGAATAAAAGACTACAGGGTGCCCGGTCCTCCGCTGCCCGACATGTAGAAGATATAGAGATGCAGCGACGCAGCTTCGCACTACCTACTGTTGAGTTGTGTCTACACTTAATCGCGTGTCTGCGTCTATAGACCACCAAGTAGAACTTACTTTTAGCTGCTAGGACCTAAAAGTTCTTTTAAACCTAGGAATTAAAAGTGTTGCCTAGCAACAAGTAACTTCTTGTACTCGTAGCAGTAAGGAGAACTTCAATGTAAATGACAGCTTTCGGTAATAATAGTAATATCTTTGGAGACAGTTGCAAGAAACGTTTTTGCGAGAAATCAGTATTTACCCCCTTTTGTAAGCTATTGCAGCTAATTTTCATTTACTTATTTCTTTTTGTGTCTCTATGCTGGAACATAACACGTAAATTATTTTACGTGCAAAACAGTTTGTCTTAGAGTTTTTAGTTCTGTTGCGGGTCCTTTATTGTTTTTAAATTTGAACATTCTGTACTATCTGATTTTGAATTATCAAATGAAAGCTACGGGTCACTTTGTGAGTGGCGGGTCAAGTCGTGAACGTGAGTAAGCGTGAGCGTGAGCGTACGTGAACGTGAGTGTTTAAAGCAAACTTGAAACGTGCGTGACGTGAGTGAATATTCACTCGCGCGCTCAACTCTGTACTGGAGTATATTTTTCCCTAACATCTTCTTTACAATTTTCCAAACAGCATGGAACAATTCTTGCAGTACCGACCACCTAACGGAGCGGAAACCCAACGTGCATTAGTAAGACGTTTTGAAAGCGCCTTAAACCGAAGGTTATTTTCACTCGCACGTAAATAACGGCAGGCTATGATCGGATGGTTAATGGCGGCTACATTTTACCTTAGAAAGTTCAAATTGGGGATGTTTTAATAGGAGGCAATCAAAAGTATCTAGTGAACATGTTCACAGGAACGTGGGATTGGCTACAGGTGCCCTGTATGTGCTAACGAAGCGGCTCCACGGCCTGGAGGCAGGGCCGGTCACAGGCCCAAGCGACACAAGCAGCCGCTTGGGGCGCCAAGCTGAGGAGGGGGCCACAGCCTGAAAAAATACTGTGTAATTTTTTTGCAAATCTATAATAAAAGAAATTTAGTGACATAAGGGAAAAGCTTCTGGCTCACGATTGAATATTCATTTACATCTAGAAATTTCATGAAATTCATAGAACACGTCGCCACATTTAATGTTGTCTTGAAAGAACATTTGCGAAAAGCAAGTTTACATCAAACCAGTCTTCATTATCTCAGTAAAAAAATACAAAATGAATTCATCACTCTGTTATCAACACGCATGCAAGATTATATTTCAAATAAACTCAAAAACGCGTCATACTACTCAGTTATTTTAGACTGTAGCTCTGATGTCAATCACACAAAACAAATGTCAATTGTCGGTCGTTTAGTTCAAACAGAGTCTGTTGAAGAAATAGTTATCAAAGAACATTTCCCTGGTTTTATTCTAGTTACAGACAATACTGGTGAAGCTCTACTGACGTCCTTTTGAACGGGTTGAGAGGACGGCAGAATCATTTGATGCCAAGGCTATGATAATAGTTCGAATATGAACGGGAAAAAGATAGGCGTTCAAAAAAGGCTAAAATACCTCAACTCTACAGATTTTTATGTTTCGTGTGGGAGTCATTCATTAAATTTCGTAGTGAACAATTCACCGCTGTCATGTCCTGCTGCTGTCAATTATTTGAGCACGGTTCAAGAAGTTTCCAACATTTTTTCTGCATCTACCTACCTATTGGGTATTTTGAAAAAGCATGTACCTAATCTGACTGTAAAACCTCTTAGTAATACCCGCTGGAAAAGCCGAATAGATGCATTGGAGCCTCTTCAGTACTACACTGAATAAATGTATGATGCTATTATTGAAGCCAGTGAAGATTCTACAGTAGATGCTTTCGAAAGAAACACTGCCATTGGTATTACAAGAAAGTTACAAGAATTTAAATTCCTTTATTGCATAGAGGTTTGGTACGAAACTTGATCAATAGGGTCAGCAAAGTATCTCAAAAAGTTACTGCAAACTTACGGAGTGCCATAGATGTAGTTCCAAGTGTAGATAATTTTTTAAAAAGGACGAGATCAGAAGATGGATTCAATAGTGTGATAACGGATGTAAAAAAAATTGCCGAAAAACTTGGCTCTCATTCAGAATTTGGAAAAGGAAAACAAAATTCGTCCCAGGAGAGCGGCGATACAATTTATCTATAAATCTGACGATGATCCTATGGAAGAAGCTAAACGCTCCTCTAAGGTAAATTTTTCTGCGTCATTTTGGATACGGCTATCAGCTCGCTAAAAGAAAGATTTGAAGATTTATAGTAAGAGCTTCAGCTTTCTATGCTAAATTCATGGTCTGCAGAAAGGTAATGGTGAAAACTTAAAAGCCGCATGCATGACTGTCCAGGATGTTCATCGACGGGAAAGAACTCAACGCCGAACTTTTGATGTTAGCGCCCATTCCTCCTGCTGGAACTTCCCCAGCAAGCTCATTGTCTTATATTACAAAAACCAGTTTTATTGACATTTTCCCAATATTTTTATAAGTTAAGGAATCCTACTGACTTTCCCTATCTCTGCAGCTTCTGGCCAAAGAAGTTTTTCAAAACTAAAGTTTGTTTATTCAAAGGAACAATGTTCAGTATATACGCGATGGAAATGTAAATAATTTGTAAGCTATAGAATTAGGCAGTTTCATTAATAAACTACTTAAAAAATACAAATTTGATCTTTCTACTCTCTCTAGTTTACTCAATATATTAATTAGAATAAAAAACATCTTTTTGTCCACTTTGTGATTCAAGTCAAAACACTAAGTGCCAAACTCCAAACGCTATGTCGCTTATGCAAAAAAATGCTCTCGGACCGGCCCGTGCAAATAGTGGGGAGTCTAGCAGCTTTTGGTTCTGGCTTGGTGACTGGCAATGGAACGTGAAGTGGGACCTCTTGGTCGGGTTTCCGGCGGCGCAGTTGTAATTGGTTTCAATTTCTAGCCCTGGAAAAATTCGACGTTCGTGGCAGGTTTTGATAAGCCAATGTCAAAAATCCAAGCTCTCTTTTATACGTAGCAACGTTTACAGCGAAACCTACTAGCAAATAATTATTTCGAAAGGTGTTTCACAGTGGCGTGCAACATTCCGTGATTCGTAGCGGACTCGAAGAATGGCTATCGTGGAGAATATCCAACAAGACAGGGGAATCGGGGGGGGGGGGGGGGATTTTTATTCTAGGTAGTTTGATTAACTCAATGATTTAGGGAAAGCCTAAGCGAGTCACAATCTCACTCCGACGCGCTCAAGCTTATATGTCAGGACTATCGGGTATACAGCGTGTCTAAGATAAGGATGAGGCCAGTATGAGGATTTCGTTAATTGTAAGAGATACAAATTTGATTAAATACGAAGAAAGTTGCGCAATTAAAAGACTAACAAAATGACGCCTAGAAATCCTTGATATGATTTTTCGTTTTTGAATTACCTCAAAAAACCCAAGTTTTGGATTTTCTCTTTTATCTTCTTCTGAAGTTACTATTAAATCTCTTTATAGCAATTTCTAGTAGACTTAATGATTACGTTATCAAATTTTTATCCAACGTTTCGTTTTCGAGAAACGATCGTCAACTTCATGTTTTTAAATACTGTTTTGATTTTCTGATGCTAAACCACAGATTATGGTTTATTTACGTTTCGAGTGTTTTTTCACCGTCATCAAGAAATTTTTGACTATGGACCTGTGTCATAAAGCATTTCATGCGTTGTTTCAAGGTTTGTAATTTAAAGAAAGAAGTAACGAGCCTCAATGAACGTTTTTTATTTCTAATTTTAATTATTGTTTATAAGTAAGAAAAATACGCGCTTATTAGGTATTAAAAACATCCAGTGTAGTTTATTACTTCTTTTATAAGTTACAAAAGCTACGACAACGTATTAAGTGCTCTAGGACACAGTTCCGTATCCAAAAATTTCTTGATGGTGATCTCCAAAGACTCGAAATGTAATTAAAGCATAATGTGTGGTCCACTATTGAATTGAGAATAAAAAGGGTTTCATAAATTTGGAATCAGAAAATGAAGTTGATGATGGTTAGTCGAAGATCAAAATCGGATAAAAAATTGATAATGTAATATTTGAGTTCATAAAGAGTTGATACAAGGATGTTTTGCCAGCTTAGCTCTAACTTGAACATTAACGCCAAACAAAAATGAAATAGGAAATCAAAAAAATCGGTTTTTTGAGATAATTCAAAAACGAAAAATCATATCATGGATTTCTAGGTGTCACTTTGTCGTTTAATCGGGCAACTTTCTTCCCATTTAACCAAATTTGTATCTCTTACAATTATCGAGATCCTATACTGGCCCTCCTTATCTTGGACACACTGTATAATGCGGGTTTAGGTCAAGTCAGGTCAAGTTAATTTCTGGGAAATTTTACTTCTCTGTGAAAATTTTGACTTAGAACTTTACTTACCGAGCTTGTTTCGTGAATAAAACAATTAACGTGACCGCCCCTAGTTACAGCTGCGCTAAAAGTCGGTGTTTTCGGTTTCTGGACTGACTGACTCGCTTAGCAGGATTAAGCGAGGAGAACAGCTGGCTATGGCGCGTTAAGAGGCCAAGGGTGCTCTAGGCTCTAAGTCACCTGGTGAGATCAGCTCCATCTTGCTGCGAAGAGATAGCTTTGTGTAATTTCTTATGGAATCCAGATGGCTTCTGTAGCGTCTTGCAAATAGAAATATAGGTGTTTAACACATTCTAATGCAATTTGCAGAGAAGCTAAATGTTACTAGTTAGAATACAAATTACGGGCTTTGTATGCATTAGATAGAAATAGTCTAATATGCGATTAACATTTAGTATCGGCATAATCAAGGCGTTTTGTTTTTAGAAAAAAAAACTGTATTCTAGAATAATAGACCTTAAGTAGTTTATAAGTCGATTTCTGTCTAACGCTCATTTGAATGCTTGTGTCCACACTATCTAACACGAATCTGTATGACTCAAAATTTAAGAACCTGTATTTTTATAATAAAAATATTTACGACATATTATGCTCATATGCATTTTTTCCTTATTTAACAAGATTATTCTACTGTGGTATTTTCTCTAAATGTCTCTTAATCATCCTGTATGATCGATTTAGTCTAGAAAAGTTTGTACCGAATTCCCATAATTTCGTCGTTTCTGCTACATGCTTGTGGCAGACGATTTAAATAACCAGATACGTTTATATAAAGCTGTAGTAGATACATATATGATAAGGTAGAAGTTTTGCCATTATTGCTGAACACTGTGTAATAAGAGTAGCATTGAAATATAAAGATATTGATTTAAGATCTACTAAAATACTATTTAGTTAATAATTTTATCATCAACCAAAATATATTGCATTTTACTTAAGTTGACCTTTGCAAAGATACTAAGTAAAAAAGTAATACGATTGGGTGTTTTATATGTATGCTGATGCTTTCGTTAATCTAATTTTTATTTATTTTAGCTAGTTGGATACAAACCTAATGAGGTAGTTAAACAACAGTACTTTCGTGGATGAAAATGGTAATTATCGTTGTTAAACCGTTCCGAAATGGAAACGAAGAAGACAGTTAGATTACTACGTGGGCATCAATTTTGTTTTAGGAAGTCAGTAACAAAGAAAATTTCTAAAATCACTTTAGTACCTAGTATACGTGAGAGTAGAGCTGTGAGAACAAAATGAAATAAAAACAATTGACTTCACGGGAGAAATCTATTAAAATCTAATAAATGGAACAGACTAAACTAATATTCTCCCAGCACACACCTTCGCACTTTATTTCTTTTCAGTGTAAGAAGTGAAAATTGGATCCTAAATAATAGATTTTCTTATTTGCCCTTCGAGGAGCTTTTATAGCGGAAAAACTTAGTTTATCAGTTTCATCACAAAAAGCTTTTGATCAACTTAATAAAGTGGAAAAAAGACCGACCCACTAAATACCCAGAAACAAAGTTTCTGGCTCGATAAAGCTGAAATTCATTAACAACTCGAAAAGTTTCTATTGTAATTGATAACTTGGGGCGCTGTATATGAGATCATTAGGTTCCAGCACGTCGACGTCAAATCCATCAACATCAATGTATAGGCGTCACAGGCAATATTCAGTCAGGTAACATTCGATTGAACTAGCGTGCTGGCGTGTGGGATATTGACGAACTAACAAAGACGGGAAATTGATATCCACCGGTTTCGATCCGTTTGCCGTTTAGATTAAGGATTAAGGTTTCAATTATATTACAGAAGTAAATTCTATGGTTGAAACTGTAGCACAAGTGGTGCAGTATTAAATAACTATTTAGCCAAATACGAGACACCCTTTAATGGTGAAATTTCAAAGTACCGAGTATTTATTACAAGTAAATTTCTGATTAGATATACTGTGATATATAATGTCCTTAACATTACGACAAGTTTAATGATTAATCATATATTAACAATGTTTATAAAATTAGAGTCCATTTTAAATTATTTTTATTGAAAGAATGATATAAGTCAAATAAGAAGAGTAATGAAGTGATACATAAAATTGACGAATATATTTAGCTGAATGGCATCATAAGTTCATAACTAATGATGCACGAAGTTGTAGACAAATATTCAGGAAAATACAATAAGCCAATCAAACGTTCTTCAATAAATAGTTATGAAAGTGGAACGTTTCAGTACGAGTGGGATATTTCCGAAAGAAGCCGTTAGGCCGAGTCCGGAATTTCGAGACGAGTATGGAAAAGCCACTTTCATTCGAGTTTCGTATAATATTTTTTCGACTTCCATTTTCTAAAGAAGACTATTATTTAACACTTTCCATACGTCAAAAGCGTGTTGTTATTGCATACTATGCATTAAAAATTTTATTGCACACATCTGTCACTTTATTGCACACTTTTGTCAAAACTGTTTATTAAATGTGATGAGTTTTCAATTTAAAACAATGAAAGCATACCTATCATGATTTTTAAATTTGAAATGACATTGACGTTTCGTCATCTCTTTTAGCATAAATATGTGGTAGTCGAAAAAATTATGTATACAACTGATATCTAAAACTTCTCTTTGCACTTCGGCTCATTCTTTAAATTTTCTCACGCGTGCAAAAAGTGGCACTTTAGCTACTCGTTGTATAAATAACAATTTTGGTACACTAACATACAAAATGGAATAACACATTTCCTGACGTCTTGGTTTTTGTAGAGTTGGTAGCAATATTTGAATATGTTAATTTCTAGGTAACACGTTGTTTTGTTGATTGTAAAAAACCGTGAAAATGTTGCATTGGAATGGATATCCTCCCATTTGAAATTTTAAAAGATGTTGAAAGTGCGGTGTTCAAGTTGATTCCTGGGAAATCTAAAGACCGATATCTGAAGGAGTGTGAATTATTTCAGGAATGGAAAAAGAATAAAAATGTTGCTGTCGTTACAGAGGACGTGATGCTTGCTTTCTTTTATCATCAGGTAGTTTCAGTTATTTGTCATTTTCTGCTTTCATGTATACGATTTTCTTTTAGTCAGACGTTTTCAAATCATCTACCTTGTGGTCGTGCTATGCAATGTTGAAATCCACAATGAATATGTACGAGAATCTTGACATTTTGAAGTACACGAGGCTGACGTCATTTCTGAAACAAAATAGTGTGGGATATCAGCCTAAGAAGGTCAAGATATTGACGCGTGAGCAGGTTGTTTAATCCCAAATTAAACAGATTTTAATTTTATTTCAAAATTTAAGAAATACAAAGTAGCAGTGCAATTCACTCGTTTATAAATGTTCAATATGCTTGAAAATGCAAACTAGCAACACATTCATTAGTTCATGAAAGTTCAATATGTCCCAACTGCATGTTAGCAGAATTGCAAAAATTAACGTATGGCAGCCCTACTTAATATATGCGAGAACGACTTAGTAATGCAAGTTCAATGTATTACAAATGAGAGTCTCGGGGAAGCGCCTGACTGTTTGTTATGACACACGATAGCGACCTAGTAAATTTCGCATTCTTGCACTTTAAAATAATGCAATTTTTAGAACTAATCGCAATGTATTGCGATGAACTGCCTGTGTTATTATGGTACAAAATTAAATAATTTAAATTCGAGCAAAAACAACACAATTCTCAGGTTACTTTATATTATTGTGCTCACTTTGCCTGTCGGTAATTTTTAGGCTAATTAAAAATGAAGTGTATTTATTACTTTTCAAAATAAAATTTATTTAATTATCGCGGTTGGCAACAAACCTCCACCAATTTGTTTATAGGTGTAACGTAGATAGACGCCAACAATCACTTATGTCTGGTGGCTTGGAAATTCTTGCAAATTCGCAGATTCTGATGACGCTGTGGTAATTATGAAAACTGGGGTGTAGCTGGACTCTTGGAAATGCGATATCCTTCTTCTGCAGGCTTTATTCTCGGAGTTCGACAATTTTTCCGAGATCTTAATTCTCAATTATGGCTAGGTCGTACCTTGGAAGTTTTGCTCGAACTTGGACCGACGAAGGTGCAGGTGACGCTGTTGGAGCCGCTTTTCTAGTTGCCAATGCTAGTTCAGGATGCTTTTGCAGACTCCCTTTATGTGATGGACTGCAGACCTCTGGGTCCGATGCTTAAATAGGCCGGAATCGATCTTCGGAAAACTCAGGTGATCGGCAAATGAATTGGAGAATTTATAATTTTATCGTGGTGGAACTTGCCACAAACGATATCACAGGTGCACAGTAACTTGGGGAATAAAACTGTATACTTTTTAATTGTTTAAAACACGCTTTATTGTTAAAAACATTAATTAAAAGGAGGCACAAATTTTGCACAAACTTCTTATAATTTTATTTCAATTGTTCTCGGTTACTAACAACAAAACAGCATCACGTTGCTATGATACCGCGATCTGTTAATGTTAAATGGAAATTAATTTTGATAACAAATACACATAAACGCAGTAAAGTTAGATTACATGATTCTTAATATTAAAATTTTCTTAAATCTAAAAATTGTCTTCATTGCTTATTGCACTTACTGCTCTTTGCAATTTCTATTTTATCCTTATCTTACTTTCATCTACCTTTCAGATTGCTTGCTTTTTTACCGGTCTGTGCTTTTATTAATAACTATGCTCATTTAGTATGCACATAACAAACCTTTTGTGTCAATTAATTTCGTTTGGTCTGGCTTTCAATATACACAAACCTATCATTTTAATTATATTACCTTACTCAAACTTCAAATTCAAACCCTCTGAAGTATGCTTTGCTTATGCGTGCCTTTATCCGTCTAACTACTGCTTCTTGCATCTCATTGCCAATGCATTTAATACTTTTATTACTGTTTACATTGCAATTACATAAAATATCTTAACTCTGTGCTTTATTGACTTGGTTAAATATTTCGCATTGCAAACAGAGCTAAATTGTGGGCTTAAAACCATTTTAGTATATATGTACATATAGACCGAAATTTTATAATAAAAAGAATACCCATTAAATCGTTTGATTTTTTAACATCTAGGTGCTACCTTTTCAAGCTTAAAATTTTGAAGTGTGAGGTTCCACTTCAGAGTAGTTACCAAAGTATAACGCCCCTCTGAGTGGCTTGACTAATTTTTCTTAAAATACGGCTTGCAGTCTCAACCGTATTCTCAGAATTAGATGGACAGAATCAGCCCAGGTAACAGAAAACCTGTTTAGCTTTCAGGCAATTCTGTTCAAGGTTGATAAATTTATGATTGACGTGTCCGATGAAATAGTTATTAACGGCATTAGACCGTTAGTAAGCATCTAATAAACTAGGATAAATTTGTGGCCGGAGCCGTCAGGCCGAGTTAGTTAGATCCAATAATGGCTGTATGTCGTTAAATATACTTGATAACACTTACAAAAATTGAAATTTTAGCTGAATTTAAATGAAAAACTTAAATAGTATGAGTAACGGGTGTTAGAAAACTCATCTTATCAGAGTTACTTATGGAAAAAAAAATCGTTTGGTAATACTGACATGTATTGTTGGTGACACTGTAAGTCTATGTCAAATTCGATGTTATTAGGTTAGGTTTTGCGTAAGTTTTGACACATACTGATGCAAAACCTAAGCTGCTAACTCGAAATTGACATAGACTTACAGTGTCACCAACAATACGTCTCAGTATTGCCAGTGTTAAGATATTACTGTTCTGTTATTTCTTAACGACCTAGGTTGTTAATTATATAACAGCCTTGGCTGTTATAGGAATCTCTTCCGTCAGGTTGACAGTTCTGTTATTGACAAATAACAAATAGGTGTTATGAAAAATATTTAATGATTAAGGTTGCTACACTAATTGGGATTGCGGGCGCCTGCAGGCGCAAAGAGTTTTACAAAATGTGTGCTTTGAAGATATAGAGTAGCATGGTTCCGTTCCTGTGGTAAATATTCGGAACACTACAACAAATAGACCAGGCGTATTCACTATTGTGGGTGATAATGTAGTGAATCAGATTGCTATAATCAAGAAATATATTGCACTTCGCCCTAAGAAAGTTACCCACAATAAACTATTCCTGTTCTACAGCAAAGCAAAGTGTAGTGTGCAACCTGTGGGCATACACACATTTGCAAAACTACCAAAAGCCATTGCAGAGTACCTAAACCTTCCAGACCCAAATAAATATAGTGGACACTGCTTTAGGTGAACGTCTACTACTCTGCTAGCCGATAGCGGTGCATATGTGATGATGCTTAAACCTCATGGAGGATGGCGGTCGTCTTCAGTAGCTGAGAGCTATATTGAAGATTCAATAAAAAATAAAATCAAGATTGCAAAAGAGATTGCTGTTGGAGATGGATCTTCAAGTTCTTTACGCACGATTTTTTTTGACGTGGATTTATCGAAACAGAACTCTTCTGCTGATTCTGTTTATCGTGCAGATTTGTTAAAGTAAAATTCTGATGGCACTTTTGTCCATGGTGTAATATTTTCAAATTTGCAGTCTTATGCTATTAATGTTAACATTTCAAAGTGAAGAGATTTTATCGTTGATAAATATATGTGACTTTGTATAGTTTCCAAACAAAGCTTTTTCATAAAACCGAATTGTTATTTATCAATAACGGAGTCGTTAACCTGACTGAAAAATTGCCCATAACAGCCATGGCTGTTATACATTTAACAGCCTAGGTCGTTAAGAAATAACAGAACAGTAAAATTTTATCAAGCTTCAGGTAGCGATATTCCTTGTACAATTCTGAGCCGAAAATCTTAATACGAAAATGTTGGATTGGTCTTCATGATCCCTCACGAGCGGTAGATAAAGACAATTATTTTTTTAGGTAAAGTACTCTTTGTGTTTTAAATACGATAAAATGTCACCAGGAAGAGTTGTTCAAAATGTAAAATTATGGTCCTATACAAAATTTCAGAAATATCGACGTACTTTTATGAAACCGTGTGCAATAGATGGAAGTAAAGGGTTTTCCAATAAGAACGATATGACTTTAAAATGAAATAAAATAGAATTGATTTCAGATATAACCACACTTTTTATATTATCTTAAAGTACAATCGATAACGTTTATGTTTTGAATAGCACGTCGTTTAAATGTCCACCTCGGCTTCGTGGACACGAGTGAATTCGACGAATCCAATTTTCGACGACTTTGTGCAATAAATCGGTCGTAATCTCACGAATGCAGCGTTCAATGTTCAATCTCAAAGCATCAAGTGTTTGTGGCCTGTTTGCATAAACCTTAGATATCGTGAAGAGTAAAATAACTTTCAAATTTCTTAACGATGCGACGAATGGAAAGCACATAAGGACGATTATTTAAACCAAAGTTTTCGCGAAAAGGGTTCACATAAGAACCACGATTTTCGTAAAATTTTTGGACAATGACCAAACGTTCTTGGAGCGAGTATTTAGCCATAATAAATTGTTAGAGTTTACTGAACATAAATAACAACTAGTGACAGGTATAACTTTATTACCATGGTTACTAGATCATTATAAAATCATATCATTCTTATTGGAAAACCCTTTACATACCTTTGTCATAACATGGTTTCATAAAAGTAAGCCGATATTTCAGAAACTTTGTATGAAACCATAATTTTACATTTTGAACAACTCGCCCTGATGACATTTTGTCGTATTTAAAACAGAATGAGTACTTTACCTAAAAAAAATGTTTTTATCTACCGCTCGTGAGGGCCCATGAAGACCAATCCAACATTTTTCTATTAAGATTTGCGACTCAGAATTGTACAAGGTTCCGCTACCTGAAAATTTAGTGGCCATTACGGGACACCCTGTATTTTGTTCGTGACACTGTAAGCCTATGTCAAATTTGATGTCATAAGGTTACGTTTTGCGTCAGTCTGTGTTGAAACTGGCGCAAATCTAACCTGCTAACATTGAATTTGACATATACTTTAGAGTGTCACCAACAATACACTTCAAGATAAATTCATTAGCCTCGGTCTGACGGCTTCGGCCACAAATTTGTCCTTATGTCGTCCTTAACTATTTTGAATGATGTTGTTGCTATTAAAATATTATCGTATTTGTACGGCAAAGTAAAATTTTTGCAACGTAAATACAGCAAAGTCTAACTTTCAAATTAATAAATTTTACGGCAGATCATCTTTCAATGCTAGAAAACAAAAAAAAAACTATTACTGATAAGCTTACGAGCAACATTTACCTAGAACCATGAAAACAGTTTATTTGAACGTTTTTATGCAGTGTGTCTTTGCATGCTTGTGAAACCTGGTTACGAATGAACCATAGAAACAGATCTTAATAAATCTTGTTACTAATTTGTTTTGGTATTATTTTTGTTAGCTTGGTATGTCTTAACTTTCGGGAGGTCCGACCCAAGGATTTTTCTCACCCCGACTCTCACAACGAGTTAGCCAACCTATGCTGATATTTACCAGCTGGCAAAACATCCAGTACAACTTTCGTCACCAGGTAAGGGCCACCCTTCGCACCTTTCGTTACAGGACAGACGATAATCGGAAAAAGCTAAAGGTCTAGGGAAATATTGAAGGTAAACGATTAAGAGGCAGATCATCTAGAAGATGGTTGGATTAAATTGGCAAGAACCAAATTTGAAGAAAACACAAGAAACGCTCAGCATAGAAAGCACTGGAAGGATATTATACAAGCTACAAACCAAACACATTGCACAAATCACGATCAACTTTTGAAACCAAGTTGATATCGCATATTATCTTAAAGGTGACTTTTACCTGAGACTACCATAATAGTTGAGAGACGGCCACAAGTGCTGTAAATAAAACTCTCCTATATTTAATAGCAACAGCAACAGTGCCGCCGCGGCAAGGAGTATCGCGTAATTTTTTTTTCTTCCCTAAGTTCTTCTACCGTTCCCCCATGGAACCGCTTTCCGCATTACATCAGGGAGTGCGGGCGTCACTTAACTATCATGCCTTACCGAAGTGAGCGTCTCGACCGGTGGGTCGAACTTCCTAACGAGCGTTCGAGTTCTCACTGTGACCTCGACTGCGAGCGGCAGGACCGCTCGTTGGGAGCAAAACAAACTATAAAAGTCCACAAAAAAAGGCAATTGGGTAAAATCTAGTCGCAACGTTTCGACGAGAACCTTTCGATGTTCGCTAGAAATTGGTATGTTTAAACGTTAGAGATGGCAAAGTAGAAATATTGAAAAGCGATTGTTTGAGGAAAACGTGCTAAACATCATTGAAAATGAACCACGGCTTCGCACAAAGCAAATATTACGTCGTTCTTTGAATATCATTTTTTGGCATGGTCTATTATGATATGTTTCTTCGGATTTTTTTCGCTGTCTAGGGTGTATATCACACGACATTTCTGGAGTTTTGATCTACTACCGTAGATAGAAACATATCAAATGTTACGTCGTTTGGCCGTTTCACCTTCACCCGTAGTCTGTTATAAATAACAGAGTTTGTAATTTGAAAAATTAAAAATGTTTGATGATAATTATGTACTTCGTGAGCAGGGTCTACACCCTAAGCAGTTGAAATGGGTCTGGGTACTTTTCGAACAAAATGGAAATCTTCGGCTTGAATGTTGTCAATTGATTCAACAGAATATTTTATGGAAAAATAAATTAATATTTACCTCAAGCGGCATTGCAAATTTTAGAACATGCCTTGAAGGTCTAAGAAAAATCTACCACAAGGCGTTAACATTCTCAACATGTATAGATTTTCATGAAATTTTTGGGTTATAATTATTGGACATCTCATAGAACCTGCGAACTAGCAACTAGATTTAATGCAAACGCTTATTTAAAATTTTCAAGTAACAACGTCTTTCCTCTTCTAAAAGATGGCCCACGAGCTGCTTTTCAAAATATTGTTTTGCAACATGATGAAGCACAGTATGAGATTATGACCATTAAGTAATTCATTTTATGAAGGAGCATTACGGCGATAGATGGATCTAGTGGGCAGTCGGTTCCTTGGCCAGCAAGATTTCCGGATCTAACGATTATGGATTGATTGCTGCTTTTAGAGTTCAAGGAAACAAGATATTTATTTTGATGAATCTGCAATCCGAGAAGAATTGCTTGAAAAAACCATAGTGTTGAAAATTCTATAGGAGAAAATTCACTACAATTAACTACAGCGCCACATTAATTTACCATGTAGGTACCTACTTAATTTTTTTCCCAGTATTTGTTTAATTATATACCTACTTCTAAAATGTTTACAAAGACACTATTCTTTTAACAATCTGTATCTTCGAAATAAATAATTATCTAACACCTGTTTATTAGCGAATTCGTCTCAGAATGATCTCTACATTACAATATCTTGCATGCTAATTATCAAACAGACTATATATGAACACGAAAAAAAATCAATATGGAAAAACTCGCCTCTGTCACTTTCAACCATAAATGTGTCATATCCACGTACTTGCGTTTACATGTTGTGGTAAATCAAAATAATGGCTTTAAAGAACTCTTTTAAAATTTAGCTGGAGTACGCTTCGTTAGTTAGAAATATGAGCTTTTCATATTATTATAATTATAGTTCACTAATGAGTATTTCTGGCGTAAATGAATGTTGAACAAAACAAAAGGTACTGTTCAAAACAAATATCCACACTCAATACTCAAATATCCAATATATATTGACACAAAATTTCATAACAAGGATATTAATTAATTGCTGCTTTTTGCTTAACTCTAGCATTAAACATAAGGCAGACCGTAAAATATCATAAATTTTTTTACTAATACTATTGTTAGTCCAGTCAGTATAGCAAAATTCCATGCAAAAGGTCGAGCCCTTTTAAAATTTTTGTCATTTGGGTTTCTATAGTGAGTTAAAATCCAAGTTTTCGACCTCAGCGCTACACCGCGCACCGCCAGCATAAACAGTAAAATTTAGGCATTTGTTTTCGTTTGTCCCGTATATTTCAAAAACAAAACGTCAGAAAAAATCCCTCCTACCTTTTCGAAAGTAAAGCAAATTTGACACAATTTGAGCACAAGAGCTATATATATAACGTCAGAAAAAATCCCTCCTACCTTTTTGAAAGTAAAGCAAATTTGACACAATTTGAGCACAAGAGCTATATATAAGGTTGATAGTTTTCAAAAAACGAAGATTAAAAAAAATGTAAGAAAAATGTTCAGGGCCTATGAATTATGTTAAATATCTCGTAAACTAAGGGGTGTAAAAATGTATTAAGCTCACATTTAAAGTACATTAAATTTTCAACAATTTGATCACAAGAAGACCTTTTTATGTCAAAAAGTTCTTGAGATATATAAAATATAGTAACCATGGGTAGGGTAGGTAAGAAGACTTTACGTATGAAAAAGAGTAAAATGTGAGTAGATTTATTTTTTAGTAATATAACTTAAGAATTATAGTAATCTATATATTTAAAACGTAAAGCGTTTTCTTTCGACATCTATTTTGAGACTTCTACCGGGCCGATTTCGATCATTATTTTTTAAAAAGAAAGCCGTCACCGTGTAGATGTGCACAAAAGTCCTTTGCAAATAACTGTATAACAAAATCAAATATTGTAGCGCGTAATTGACGTAGCTATGTAGCGCGTAGCAGTGGAACAAGTAAGCTCTGGAAGTCGGCCTGCCATGTTTTGCTGATTTTTGCAATGGACAACTATGCTCCTCGACTTTGTGTAAAATTCTTAGAGAAACGTCAAAGTGACAGCGAATTTTTAAAAATGTTAATCTTTCCTTTCGAAAAGTAGCGTATGTGAGTGAATCAGTTCATTATTAATCCAATGTACCTAAACATCGCCCATTCTCTTGCAAATTGAAAATGGAGAATATACCACGATTACAGGTGAAGAGGATACACTTAAAGTACCATCTCAACTAATTGCCAAAGAGGACATCATTACAAAAATATTTGGTAACAGTTTGTCAACTCTAGAGAACACCCTTAGTATCTCAAAATTCTCAATTTTAATGCCATAAAAAACGAACATTGCGAGGAATGTAACCACAAAATTATATCTCTGTTACCTGGTAATGAAAAAAAAAAAATTGAGTGTGATTACAATTGCAGATAATGACAACATTTTACATATTTCTACAGAATTTCTAGATTCGTAAAATTTTTGTGAAATACCTCCACATTGCTTAGCACTAAGAATGGCGGCAATTGTTTAGATTACGCGCATAGATTTAACACCTTCTGATATTACAATACCTTTTTACTTTCGGACAGTTTCCTGTACGCGTTTGCGATGACAATTAATAAATCGCAAGTACAAACTCTGGATAAAGTAGGAATGTATTTGCCACAAGCAGTATTTAGACATGGTCAATTATTTATATGTGCAATGTCACGTGTGCGTTGTTTTAAAAACTTCAAAATTAAAATTATACCTAATGGATCGTGCCACACGTTAAACATTGTCTACGAAGAGGTTTTATAAGTTGCAAAATATTTTGTAATAGGTGGTTTTTACTTTCTCGCATACGGTAGTATAGAGAAAGTATTGTAATCGTCAAAAAAATCGACTTCGAGATTTTGACGAATCTTGACGTTTTAGACCTCCTAGAGTCCGAAAAAACCATTTTTCGAATTATGTCTGTGTGTGTGTATGTGTGTGCGTGTGTGTGTGTGTGAACACGATAACTTAAAAACGAAATAAGCTAGACTCTTGAAATTATGTACATAGTCATTATTCAAAATTTGTAGATTTCTGTCAAATTTTGAGCGAAATCGGTTAACCGGAAGTGGCACTTTACCTAAACAGGTAGCGGTACCTATTCAAGTAAAGTACCAGTTTGCTTCGAGATATTTGAACAAAATTTTGTACATACATTTATTACGTAGAAAAACTACCAGATATTACATTTCAGCATGATCGGTTAACCGGAAGTGGCATTTTACCTAAACAGGTAGCGGTATCCACTCAAGTAAAGTACCAGTTTGCTTCAAGGTATTTGCACGAAATTTTGCACATAAATTTATTATTGAGAAAAACTCCCAGATATAAAATTTCAGTATGATAGGTTAACCTAAAGCGGCACTTTACCTAAACAGGTAGTGGTTACCTGAAAATGTAATTTTATCGCTGTATGTATATACATTGCAATAAACTTTTCAAATTTGCTAGAAAAGAATTAATTGGTAAAATCTTCTGTGAAAGATCATTCGTTGCCGCGCACCACAATGCATGTTAAAAGGATCTCGATCGAAGAACATAATCGAACCCTATTTAAAACCATGGCGGCGCGCGATGAATACAATTTTATACCAAGTACCAAGGCGAATGCGAGAAAGTCTAGGGGAGCACACTCCCGATTTTTTTAATTTACTGTGGTTTTATCCGCTCGACGATGATATTTAAATGGCAGTTGCTCTCAAGACAAAAAAAGATTTTTCAAAATGCAGTATCAGTACAATAAGGACATATTGCCTTGAATTTATATAAGGGTTCACCTGAGAGTATATTCCAAAGCCGAATAGTTTTCCAAACTTCTCTTGAAACTTGGCAACGAAAACCTATGTCAAGCCGTGACAGATATCGCCAACCTCACTAACATAATATATTCCGAAATCAAGAACTTAACAGCAAAACCTGTGGCCTGGCTTCGAAAAAGAGGGATTATCACTCTGAAGAATGATAAGGCACTAGAAATCAACAACACACACCCCGGAGCCTTTCATTCGGAGGATAAGATCTATCAGTCGATTAATGCTGTGGTGGAGATACCACCAAAGGGTGTTACTGTGTAAATGCTTTCGTAGCGGTTGGTTCTCTCTGAACAAACATTTAGTGCCGATATTCGGTTCGCGCGCATAGAAATTCGTTAGGTTGGCGATTACTTTTTTTTGTGGTACTTAGATTTTGCTTCGTTTCATTTTTACAGCGAAGTTAATCTGATGGGGGAGTTAGTGTGCTTTTGATTCTTTGTGTGCCCCACGCCGTTTGGAGGAGTTTTAGTGTAGAAGCGAATATTTGGACATTTAAACCTGGGCCAATTGGCGAAGTTAGCTGCAAAAAAGCTTCTGCAAAAAAATGTCGTGTACATGGCCCATATTATTGGAGCGAGTTATTTTGAAGTTTTGTCCGCTCTCGCGTGAAGCGCATATTGCTTATTTAAACGATTTTCTAGCCTTTCCTACCCTACCAGCGGCCCTCAAAATTCTCAATTTTAGCCCTAAAGACGACTATTGCGATGAAATAAACAACAAAATTATCTCTCTTGGCTGAATATGAAAAACAATATTGAGTGTGAATACAATTGTATCATACAAAGAAAACATTATATAACTTTCTAAATTTCTCGATTCGTTAAATTTCAGTAGAATATATCCACATTGTTTAACGGGATCAATAGATATTACCTTAAACATTTTAAATGTGTCTACTGGTTTCATAGATGAGATAAGATTAATGAGAACTGTTTATATTTGGTATTAAATGGACAAGCCACACCCCAGGCAGAAGAGTATCATTACCGCGTATAGATCAACACATTCTAAGATTGCACTACCTTGTTGCCTTCGGAAAAGAATTTTTTCTGTGCGCCTATTATTTGCGATGACAATTAATAAATCACAAAAAACAAACTATGGATAAAGTGGGAATATATCGTATTTGCCACAACCAGTATTTTAGCCATGGTCAAGTATGTGCAGCAATATCACGTGTGAGTAGTTTTAAAAACTTAAAAATCTAAATTTTACCTAATGGATCCTGACACACGTTACAAAGTTTTGCAACGGGTTCACTAGTCTATATATTTAAAACGTGAAGCGTTTTCTTTCGACGTTAAACATTGTCTACAAAGAAGCTTTATAAGTTGCAAAACATTTTGCATTGGGTCCCATTAGTGGTTTTTTATTTACTGTGGTTTTATCCGCTCGACGGCGATATTTAAATGTCAGTTCCTCTCAAGACAAATACGTGTTATAACAGTGATCTTTCAAATTGCAGTATCACTACAATAAAGACATATTGTCTTGAATTTACATAAGGGTTCACCTGAGAGGTTATTCCAAGGCCGAATAGTTTTCCAAACTTCTCTTGAAACTCGCCAACGAAAACCTATGTCAAGCCGTGACAGATATCGCCAGCCTCACTAACATAATATATTCCAAAATCAAGAACATAACCGAAAAACCTGTGTCCTGTCTTAGAAAAGGGCGATTATCACTCTGAAGAATGCACTAGAAATCAACAACACACACCTCGGAGCCTTTCATTCCGAGGAAAATATCTATCAGTCGATCAACACCAGTGTGGTGGAGGCAGACGCACCCATTATACTACTGAGACACATGAAGATTCCCAAACTCGACTACAGGTGAAAGCTCCGCATCGTAACGCCACTGAGGCCACAATTTTCATTTATAGGTTTTGGAGAAGGGAGACAGTCTTCATTTTTCAAATACGTCTTGTTCTTTCAGACTATGCTTTTCAATTTAAGAGACTGCAAATTCCGTCAACACCTGCTTCGCCATGACGATCAACAAGGTGCAGGGACAGTCGCTGAATCAGGCTGAGATCGACTTGAGGAAAGACTGTTTTTTCTCTCGGCTAAGTTTTTCTAGACTGTTTAGGGGTCAGTTTTCCAAACAACTTAGTGGTGCTTAAACCAGAAGGGGAAACATCCAATATCGTCTACAAAGAAGTGCTTTTACCCTCTATTCGAAGGGATTGTCTTCTACTTCACAGATCGTTACATAATAGAATCTGGGGAGGTAAGAAGTTGTAATTCGCCATATTAGTTCCTTTTACAAATAGGGTGGTCATTTTCAGGGCTTTTCGAAATTCATTCCTCCAAAGGAGCTAAATGTGGTAGACCTGTTTTTCTAAAGATCTACAACGTGGAAACTACTACAGGCGAGAAGCTGAAATTCGACATATTAGTTGCTTTTACAAATCAGATCAAATAAATTCCAAGGTTTTGCAGAATTCATCCCCAAAAAGGGTTAAATGAAACAATTGTGTTTGTCAAAATATCGCCACGGGAAAACTACTACAGGCAGTAAGTTGAAACTTGGCATTTTAGATCGTTTTGCTAATCGGAAATCATTTTTTGAGTTTTTCAAAATACATACAAAGTGGTTGAATAGACCAGACGTGTTCGTCTAAAAATAGCCACAAAGTAACTACTACAGGCAGGAAATTGTAATTCGTGATATTAAATCGTTTTACAAATTATGATTAAATGGGGTGTGTTCTTCTAAATATCGCCATAATACAGTAACTGCTGCAAGTAGAAAGTTGATTCGGCACGGTAGTTCGTTTCACACATCGAGTCAAGTAATTTTCAGGGTTTTTCAGAATGTAGCCTCTCAAAGGGATTAAATAGCGTAGATGTGTTTTTTAAAGAACGTCACTAGATAGATACAGGTAGGAAGTCGAAATTCGGCATATTAGTTGTTTTTACAAATCATGTCAAACCATTTTCAGGGTATTGCAGAATGGATCTCCTCAAAAGAGTTAAATGAGATAGATCTGTTTTTAAAGATTACCTTAACGAGCGAACTACTACAGATAGGAAGTTAAAATTTTGCATATTAGATCGTCTTACAAATAGGCCATATCACTTTCAGGGATTTTTAAAATTCACCCCCAAACGGTGTTACAGTGTAAATGATCTCTTAGCCGTGGATACTATGTGAAAAATCCTTTTGTGCCGATATTCAGTTCGCGTCCATAGAAATTTGTTAGGTTGTTGTTTACTTTTTTTGGTGGTGCTCGGATTTTGCAAACTCATGGAGCTTCGGCTTTTGTGCCATTTTTACAGCGAAGCTAGCAGCTTGCGTGGATTTCGCATTTTATAATCCGATGGGGAAGTTAGTCTGCTTTTGATTTTTTGTGTGCCCCACGCCGTTTGGCGGAGTTTTGGTGTACAAGCGAATATTTGAACATTTAAGTCCGCGCCGATTGGCGAAGTTAGTTGCAAACAACCTTCTGCAAAAAAAAATATCGTGCACATGGCCCATATTCTTGGGCTGAGTTATTTTGAAGTTTTGTTCATTCTCGCGTGAAGCGCATTTCGCTTATTTAAATGATTTTCTAGCCGTATCTACCAGCGGCACTCAACATTTTTAATTTTAGCCCTGAAAAACGAACATTGCGCGAAATGAACAATAAAATTATATCTCTTTTGCCTGAATATGAAAAGCGATTGTTGTGTGTGAATACAGTTGTATTACATAATGACATTTTATAATTTTCTATGGAATTTCTAGATTCCTTAAATTTAAGTGGAATATATCCACATTGCTTAACGCTAAAAATAGGATCAATACATATTTCCTTAAACATTTTAACTGTGTCTACTGGTTTAATAGATGAGATAAGATTAATGGTACCCAATTTATTTGAGAACTGCTTAAATTTGGTATTAAATGGACAAGCCACAAGCCAGGCAGAAGAGTATTATTACCGAGTATAGATTAACACATTCCAATATTGCACTAATTTTTTGCATTTGAAAAGAGTTTTTTCTGTGTGCCTATCATTTGCGTTGACAATTAATAAATCACAGGAACAAACTATGGATGAAGTGGGAATATATCGTATTTGCCACAATCAGTATTTAGCCATGGTTAAGTATATGTAGCAATGTCACGTGTGAGTGGTTTTAAAAACTTAAAAATTTTTATTTTATCTAATGAACCCTGCCACACGTTACAATGAAGTTTTGTAACTTGCAAAATGTTTTGCAACGGGTCCACTAGTTAATGTAATAAATTGCAACTTAGAAAAAACGGTGCAATATTAAAGAGAAGCACATATACGAAATAATACTATAAATGGAAAAAATCTTTAACGGTTGTGAAAACTCCTTTTAATCAGTTCATCATTCAGAGCTTCTGTTTATTTGATGACAACTGGCAGTGTTCCACTGTTTCAACCTCCAATAGTTTGTAGACTGAATCCCGGTTTTTTTTTCTTCGCTCATCTTCTCAATATCTGAGAGGGCACAATATTTCATCTTCGTCATCGAGGAGTAGTTCTGGTGTATTTTCACACGATTGGCCAAGGCAAAGTGTACGTAGGGAAGAACATTTGAGCCCTGCTTTTCTACAACCGCAAGCATTTCTACACCCTTTCTTGCAGTAGCACGATATAAATGTTAGCACGGGTTCTAAAGCCGTCTGTTTGTCCGTTTTGTGAGGAGAGAAGCCGGACCTTGTAGCCATTCATTCCCATTCAAGGGGATTTTTTTCGAGTCCCATCCATGCCTGTAGTTGGTAATAAGTTCTTGAAACATGAAACTTTACAGCATCACTTGTTGGTGTCAGTTTGGCAAGATTAAATTTTGCTTTAGTGGCTGCCCTTGCAAATAGGTGGTAGCGCAGGTCATTGAGGTCCTCGTTTTGAGAATCTTCTCCATATAGGTGCACAAGGAGAGTTTCGCTTGCGTCTGCAACTTTCTCAACAGTTGTATTAGGTTCTAGGAAAATCCTTGCTTGATTTACAAGCTTTGGTTGTCGTTTAAGAAGGGCACAACATTTATTTTTTCCCTGACTAAAAAGTGAGGAAGTTGAATGGCAACCACAAGGACTAATATGATTTTATGAAACTTGAACTTGAATGAGGTTGATGAATAGAAAGTGTCACCATGTTTACCCCGACATTTCTGTACGTACACGTCTTTTGTGTGCTGTGGTGCTAATCGTGTAAGCAGGACTAGCAAATCAACGTCTTCAACAACCACAAACGCTTTATCATGAAGATGTCCTATAGATATGGCTGTGCTCACGATCAGCGACTCAGCATCTTGTTAAACAGAAACATTAGCTTCCTGGAGATTCACCTTTAAGAGATCGATGAGCATTGCTGATGTCATTTAAAAAAAATCTTGAGGAACCTGGGCTACTGTTTTATCATCAAACAAGATGTTAGGACACAAAAGTCGTCTACTCGGGCGATTCCGTTCAGCAGCTTTGGTGCTCTTTTGTTCCAGAGGGTAAACATCAAACACTGCAGCTACATTTTCGCCATAGTGTTTTTTCAAATACACTAAGGAGCTGTCAGCTATTGCCCCAAAACTTGCATTCCGTTGCCATACAACTTTGTGTAGCAGATGGCCACCATCAATCACCACATATCTATTAGTCCCTGGTATTTGATCTAATTCAATTGATACAAATGAGTACAACAGTGAAAAGTTTATCCCTTTACGTAACCCCTCTTCACAGAATAATGAGGTAGGGAATGGAGACAATTCGTAAGTGAAGAAATGTCTTAGATTCTTAACTGACTACTTGCTGATAATAACTCTAAGAAAAATCGTTAGGGAACCCAGCCTCTTTAAGTGCCACTTGTTCAAAGTTGTGACCAACAATACTTGAAATTCCAGTTTCAGCTATTACAATGTCTTTTCCGTACTTTTTGAAGAGCTTTGTTTTCACCGTCCTCAAGTCTGGGCGAAAGTCCCCTTTGATTTGGTCAAACTGTTCAGCCAACGAGAACTGGCATTCATGGGAATTCAGCTGGAGATATGAGTAAATAAACTCCATCGCTTCATCAACATTGGTAGCTGGGAGAAATCCTCTTTTCATCCTAGTCTCAGGTGTCCGATATAGCCTTTTCTGGCAAAACTGATTGTACGTACTTGGCTTCCACGGCCCCCAGATTACTTTCGTGTTGAATGCGGTCTACTATTTTCTGCGTCCATTCATCTCCTCGTTTTGCAGCTGCTGCCATGAATTATTTTCTAATTTTATCACTCTGCTCCACTAGATGAACGTCGTTTCTGTTAGATAGAGGTTGCTTTGCCTGAGCTTGTAGAAATTCCTTGGTTACCTTTTTTGCGCACAAAAAAACAATGAGGCTACACTGACTGAAAACGCGAGTGATAAAATCATAGGGCACGTCCGCATAAGACCGAGTTTCTCGGATGACTGGCCTGGGTCGGCAACTGGACCAGTTGGTAATGGCTCTCGCCTTCCCCATTAGGCTGGCCCTTTTCTTTTGTTTGGTAAGGGGGGTTAAACAAACAATGGCCCAGTAGTGTAATTTATGTAAAGTTTTTATTTTATTAGCTCTAACTTCGAGATACGGACCACTACAAAAACAATTAAAATTTGTGCACTCCGTCACTAAGTGTAAACATCGCATTGTGTATATCAGGAACGTTTTAACATACAAAGGTCATCTTGTACTCAAATTGTAGCAAATTTACACTACATTTAAAAAGGCAGGAATAATTTTTTTTGATAAACGTTTACCTTTTGAAATATACGGCAAAAACGAAAACTAGTGCCTAAATTTTGCTGTTTTCGAGGTTGCGCGGTGCGCGGGGTGGTTGTTCTAGGAAAATTCACCGCCAGCAATTCATCGCCAGCAATTCATCGCCGGCAGTTCATCGCCAGCAATTCCCCGCCTCAGCAGTTCACCGCCTCAGCAATTCACCGCCAATAATTCACCGCTAAAAATAAAAAGCCTAGAAAAATGTATAAAAATATAAAAAGGAAGACTAGTAAGCTGACCTCTACGTGGTGTCTCCTGCTTAACGCTAACAGGCTTTTTTCAAGTATTAAATTTTTCGGCGGTGAATTGTCCGGACACGGCATGGGGTGTACCATGGTCGAAAACTTCGTTTTTACATCACTGTGGCAATCCAAATAATATATCGAAAATTCGAAACTACGCTACCTTTTCCAATGAATTGTCATTTTTTCTGCTATATTGACTGAACTATGTAGAATTAATCTGTGCTTGAATTATAACAGTGTTTTACTTCTGTTTTATTTCATGTTGAGTTACGTTTTGATGTAATTTTTCCTGTTACTTTTATATTTTTTTTATTATTGAAAAAAAATTGGATTAATAATATTTATTATGTATTTCATTTCTTCTTGAGAAATTTTTTGCCTGGCTTTAAAACCATAAGTTGATATTTCCGCAATATCACCATGAAGCTGTTCAAGTCTAAATTATACTTCTTTGGTAGCAATCTGAAGTTCTAAAATAAGGGATCCATGATTATATGTTGACAATGCAATTGCAGCGTGAATGGTCTAGAGATGTTGGCCTATTGTAGGAGTTTCTGTCGTGAGCTGCCATCGTAATAACATAAACTTCAAATTCATGTACTGATAGAGGAAATTTGCAACCAGCTGGTGAAGCTGCTAACTACAGAAAGCAAACACCGTTGATGCTCACACCAAAGTTACTCACGGATTTGTCTTTCATATTCTACTCCTGGAAGTTGTGCAACTGTCTGTCTACTGGTATTATTAGTACTTTAATTTTTCTACGTTTGTGTGTGTGTGGGGGGGAAGGGATGGCATGGAAATAAATCCATTTGCCACAGATGTTTAATATTAAAAATTATTCTTTTAAATTAGTTGGTCTACCTTAATTAAATAGTTACATATTAATTCATAAATACATTTTCCATTAAGTGAAAGTAAATGGGCAACGTTAATTGGTAATTGTATATTGCTGTCTATCAATATCTTGTAAAGGATTTCAATTTCATCTTTATTGTTCGAGCAACCAAAAAGGATATGATTAATGTCACACACAGAATCATTATCATAAGGGCATACGGCTGAGGGAACTAGATGTAACTTGGCAAGATGGGCTGGAAATCTACCATGGTTACATTTTAGCCGAGTTATTGTTGCGGAGGACTTTTTAGGGGTCTGATAGTTAAATATATAAGGTATATCTACCGGTAAGGATGGATGAAGAAGGTAATATAAGTTATTGGAAGTATGAGCAATTTCTTTCCATTTTTGTTGCCACTTATTATTTATCGCGTTGTAGTGGAATCTGGATAAGTCAAAAGATGTTATTACATTTTCGAATTCACCATTAGTGACAGAATCTTTGGCAAGCTGGCAGCCATCTCATTACCTGCAATACCTGTATGACTTTTGGCCCAAATAAATGTTATGTTTTTATTTCCTAGTTTACTTTTAATACTACATATGATGCTACAGGTTTTTTAATTAGTTGAAATGTTGCTTAAACCACTTAGAACAGATTTTGAGTCCGATACAATCACTGCTTTATTTAATTTATTTTCATCTAGCTAAGTAAGTGCTTTTTCTATGGCTATTGCTTCAACGGTATATATAGAACAGAATGTCGGGAGTTTAATTTTCAGGGATTGGTTACTGCGGGGGATGTAGACTGCACATCCAGCACCGCCGTCTTCACTTTTAGATCCATCTGTATAAAGTGTTATTTTACCTGTATAATCACTAAGTATGGATTTTAGAAGGATATTATTAATTTGTTGCGATTCCGAGTATTGGGGGATTACGATTTTAGGTTTCATTAATAGAGATTTGTAATCGACGGTATAAATAGGCAACTTTTTGTTAGATTTGTAAATATTTGGAGTACTGTTTGTTTCCAGCAAAGCATCTACCAACGGGGAGTTGTTTTGATTCTCCAGAATTTATTTGTTAAGTTTTCAATAGATAGCCCATATAAGGATTGGATTAATGTGGAATCACGAGATCTTAATCTTATTATGTATTTGATTGATAGAAATTCTCTTCGGTTTTTCAAAGGAATCTCTTTACTTTCAGCAAGCAATACTGGTGTTGGAGTAGATTTCATAGCTCCAAGACAAATCCTAAGACATTTGTACTGAATTCGATCAACATTTATTAAATGACATTTACTTGCTGATCCATAAAGAACGCAACCATAATCCAAAATAGATCGTACATAAGTCTTGTAGAACATCAAAGCGACTTTGGGGTCTGCACCCCACCTTCTATTAGTTACGCATTTGAGAAGGTTGTTACCCTTTTAACATTTGCTCCTCACATAGTGGACATGTTTTGAACATAAGAGTTTGGGATCTAAGATACTGCCAAGATATTTGTATTCTCCGACGATTGGAATTACATATCCTGACAGGTTTATATTATCAGGCGTACGTAACCTATGTCTAGTGAATATCATAATGGCAGATTTTTCAGGGGATATGATCAGTCTGTGATCTATTGTCCAGGTATTTACAAGTCGCATGATGTTTCCCAAGACTTCCACGCAATCATCATAAGAATTTTTTTTCCGCGTAAATACAAATGTCATCAGCGTATTGTATACAGGTTATAGAATCCCCAAACATATCATGTAAACTTGCTGAAAATACATTGAAAAGAATAGGGCTTAATACAGAGCCTTGTGGTAATCCTATATGGGCTGCCCTTGGTCCATGCAAATGGTTTGAGTGATCTCTAATATAAATAGTCCTATTACAAAAAATATTTACAATGTTACTAGATACTTTCCGGGAAATGCCCATCTCGCATAGCTTTGTTTGCAATAGTGGAAGTTCTACAGAATCATAAGCCCCCTTCAAATCCAAAAACAGACACGCCAAATATCTGTTCCTAGAAAAGCTGAGCTGAATATCCGTTACAATGTGCGACACTGCATCAAGTGTGCCAAGTCCAGTTCGAAATTCATACTGAGTGCTCGGTAATAGATTGTAATATTCGACTAGCCAGACAAGTCGTTTTTTAATTATTCTTTCGAAAGTTTTTACTATACACGACATCAATGAGATAGGTCTATAGGAAGAAGACAGTTGTTTATCTTTATTTGGTTTAAGTATAAGACATACCACTATTTCTTTTAGATTTTCTATATAATTTCCCTTAATAAACCAATTATTGAAAGTGTTTAATAAGTGTTTTTTTGCTATCTCCGGTAGTTGGCTAATGATTGTATAGGTAATGTGGTCTTTTCCTGGTGCAGTTGATTTTGTGGACTTAATTGCTTCGTCTACCTCGTAAATATCAAAAGGTTTTTCAAAGAATTTATACTTGAAGAGTTCTTCATCGGTATGTGATAAATTTAATTGATTTACTCCATATGGTGGGGCAAATTGGTCTAACAGCTGTTCAATTAGGGCAGGAGGTATGGGAATTTTTTTTGTTATATGTTTTTCGTTAGATAATTTATTAACATATGACCATATTTTACTAATAGGAGTATTTTTGTTAAGAGTGTTAAAAAAATGTATCCAAGACTTTTTTGTTTTTCTGTAAACAGTAACTTACTTTTTGCTTGTATTTTTTTAACCTTTAGATAATTTTCAAGATTTTCCAAGGTTTTGTAGTTTCTATAAGCCTGTTGGCGTAAATTGACGATGTTTTTACATTCTTCGTCCCACCATATAGGAAGTGACTTTTTTGCTTGAAAAGGTTTTTTAATTTTCATAGAACTGGAAGCAGCATAATTTATTGTTTCGATTAGTGAGTCAAAGTATTCAGTATATGAACCGTCGTTAAAAGAAAATTTAGCTAAAGAATCTTCTATATGAGATTTAAAGAAGTCCCATTTTGCGCTAAATTCAATCCACTTTGTTGACGGGAGTATTGTACATGGAGTGTATACCATATTTATAGCAATGTGTCTTGGAATATGCAATGAATTAAGTGTGTCTGATAAAGGGTTCCAGGAAGCATAACCCACAAGGTTGGGTGATATAAGCGTGAGATCAATCGTTGAAGGGCGTTCATTAGGTCTAGAAACCTTAGTTGGTCGACCATCGTTTAACAGAGTCAGATTAACGTTGTCTAGTGCATCGACTAAAATGTTTCCTTGTGAGCTATCCTGCATGGAGCCCCATCGACTATGATGTCCATTAAAATCACCACCTACAAAAACTCTACCGTTAAATTGCGACAGTAGATTTTCCCAATCTGATGTTGTCACTTTTATTTTAGGGGGTTTGTAGATACATAATATCGATAGTTTGAGTTGCTCAAGGAATATTGCACATGCCTCTATGCCTGGATTATAATTTTTGATAATTTTAATTTTTGAAAATATTAAGTTTTCAGCTACTAGGATGGCAACACCCCCGTAGCCATCACGTCTATCTACACAAACATTACAGAAACCTTTTATTTCGAAATATTTGTTTTGTGAGAGCCAGGTTTCATTGAGAAGTATGACATCAATTGTATTTGTTTGGAGTAAATTGAGTAAGTTGGGTTTATTCTTAGTTATGGATTGGCAGTTCTGTTCCATTGCAAAATATTTATAGTTTGTTTAGTCGCCATCGCTATCTAGATCTGATAAATGGGTAAGGGCTACTTTAATTTCTTCTGTCGTATGTTTTTGAGGCTCCGGGGACACTAGGTTTGGGTCAACTTTTTTAAAAATATTGTTTAATACAGCAGATATTTTAATTATAATATTGGCTTCAATTTTCTCTTTATAAGCCATAAACTCGTCTCGGTAAGGGTTAGGGATTATTGGCTGAGAGACAGGTGTGGGTTGCGTACTTTTTGGGAATGTAGGTGCTTTTTTTATGGTAGTTGGAGACATTGCTTTACGTTTATTGCTTATATTAGATTTATTAGGCATAGGAACACGACTAATATTTGGGGTAATCATTCCACTAACGCGCGGCTGTAAATAAGGAAAATTACTTAGATTATTTAAAACACCAAATCTATTATTTGTTGTTATTTTAGCGTATGATGGGTTATTTGCTAATATTTGTGCTTCTTTGAATGTTGTATTTTCTTTGGACATAATTTCCTTAATTTTGTATTGCTGTTTATATGTTGGGAAATTTTTCGAGAGGGATGAGTGGTTGTATTCTTTCAATGAATACAATATTGAGAGTTCTGACAATCTTCATCACTTTCATGTGTTTGGCTACATTTTTTACACAATTTAGATGTAGATTTACATTGTTTAGCCGTATGCCCAAAGCGAAAACAACCAAAGCACTGTACCACGGGGTAAATATACGGTTCGACTGCAAACCTAACAAGATCTATGGTTACAGTTTGAGGAATAATATTACCCTCAAATGTCACTATTAACATTTGCCTAGGAACTAGAACTGCTTCATTGTCTAAATTTAATACTCTCCTTTTCATTCTTTTGACTTCAATTACTTTTTTATGGCTGATTATATTTTCTAAAATATACGACTCCTCTGAGAAAGTATCTACTTCTCTAATAACTCCCTTTTTATGATTAAAAAAGGAAGGAATGTAAGCAACCAATTTATTTGATACCATAATTTCGTGATTAATAAGAGCATTTGCACAAGTATAGGTCTTAAACATTATTTTAACTTTACTTCGACCTACAGCTTTTATATCAGTAATGTCATTCTTAAATAAAATGTTATTGAATAAATAATGGCTCACACGGACGGGCGATAGGCGATTAATATTTTTTATTCGCAATCACATTGTAATGTGTCAATTTCATGACATGACAACAGCTGGGAACTAGATGATTACTTGAAACTAGCCAGGAAATTATTACATACCCCGAAAAATATTACATAAAGTACGTTTTTTTCCTATAAAAATTTTCAAGGTCAAATAATTGAGGGTTTATGTTGGCATAACTTGGATTCCTTTAAAAAATATATCTTGGCAAAATTTGTTTTAGTAACTTTATAGAACTAAAAATTGGTGGGAAATTTAAAATCTGGCATTAAAGTTCTATGTACATCAAAAGCTCTTGCTAATCTTTCGTAAACGTCTTCTTCTGGTGTGTTAAGATGCAGATCCAACAGTTCCTCTGCACACTTCACTACATTTAATTTTAAAAAATTCCGTTTTTTACGGGTATTTAGTTTCAAAAAAGAAAAACTGACAATTTAATTTTAAATGTCAAAGTGACAAAAGCCGTTTACAGAACAACCTGACAAAAATAAATTTTCTAATAATTTAAAAAAAGCAGTTTTGCCAATTTTATCTTGACCTTGAAAATTTTTATAGGAAAAAAACGTACTATACCTGAAGAGTGGCGTGTTTCCATGGTAACAAAACATTGAGTGGGTTGTTTTCATGGTAACAAAAATATGAGCTACATCAAGATATCTATTATTCAGAATTCAATTGTAGTTATTTTTAAAATTAGATGATTGCAAATAAAATAGTATACATACCACGGTGGAAAGTTTCATCCCTGTCTCGAGATAAAGTTAACATCGACGCTACGCGTCTCGGTAAACTACCTAATCTCTCGACAGTAATGAAACACTTCCCACCTCGGTATGTAATATACTATATCAGCGGGCTCCACGAAAACGTAAAATGGACCGGTATCGCTAACTTTATATTTATTATTTAAGTCATAATGCAATTGTTCCTCTGTTGTCATCTTATTTGATTCATCAGGGGGTGGCTTCTCGCCACCCGAGCTGTCCCCCATTCTAAATTGCTAAACTTACCTTTATTATGTATTTACTTAATTTCCCAATAAACACGACCAGGTGAATTTATATCTGCTATACACTCGCACACGAATTTATACGATCCGCACTGGTTGAATGTATGTTCAGAACTGTCAATGTGTTCCGTATGTTTGACGTGTAAGTTCTACGTTCTTGTAGCACTTGATATACGCACAAAATACATCATATTTTTCCAAATTTTCTATTATAAGTTGAAGTAATAACACTCACACTACTGACAGGCACGTATGATGATAAGCCTACTTTTTGTTTCGAAACATAATTTCGCAGATAACGTGATAAACAAAAAACAAAGTTATTGTGATCATGGCACTAGTGATTTCTGCCTGTAAAAAGAATAAAATAAGTTTTTCAAAATTTTGAAGAATTTTCCATATCATATGATACATCATTGCATTCACAAAAAAATCCTCTCCTAAAAGGGCAAAAAAAAAATTGCACGTTACCAATTTAAAATTTTGAGGTTAGGTTAGATTACTAAAGATTTGCACAAACAAAATTGGTTTTATTAAGTGCCAATAAAAGTAGTTAAATTACCATGCAAATTAGTTCAAATCGCATCTCAATATCTTAAGTAACAAAAAAGTTACGGCATATAAAAGAAATTAGGAGATTTTGTTTTTTTTTATTTTAAACAAGTGCGCCATGACAAGCAAAATTTGAAAATGGATTCTTAATGAGCTTTCAAACCTGCACCTTTTTGCTAATTTAACCATCTCTCTATCTCTTCAAATACAAAAGTTACCCATGTTGTCCCTACGAATTTCGGGCACCCTGTATACAAAATTAATTTTTTTCAAAATGTTCAAAATTTTCTCGGTTTTATGCCAGGTAAACATATAATCTGCATGCAAAATATTGTCTTCCCTCCACAAATAGCTTTCGAGTTATACCGGAAGGGACAGACAGACAGACAGACGCGAAAAAAAAACAATAATAGGCAACGAACAACGCAAGATGAATAGGAGTACATACATGTTGGAAAGTAATTTGGAAAATACACTTTTCAGTACTAGCCGATAACAGAAAAAGATTGGAAAGCCCAAAACAGCTAATTTCTACCTCTAAAAAGTTTCAAAAGGCACCCGCCAAAGAGCTTGCAGAACCTTGAAGACTCGCGTGTTTTCAGATTACGTTTTACGACCAGTTACCGGGCGAAATTCTCGGAAATGAACGTGCGTTCCTGCTTAGAATGCCAGGTTCACGTCTAGACGAAGTTTTTACGCTATGACGGCGACAAGGTCCACTGCTCTTTTTCTGCATCTATTCGTTTCTAAGCCACAAAGGAGCTATAATTTGGGTCCGCTAGTTTAGTTAAGCTGAGTTGGAAAAAAATCTTTTGAGATCAAACTTCTTGACCTAAGCTAACTGTGCTAGATAATCGTGAATTTAGTTCCTGTTTCAGAATAGACAAAATAAAAAATACTAGAGCGCCATCATGAAAAATTCAACCGATGCTGGAAACATCAACTCCGTTCACGGCCGAAGCGGATTGAATATAGTGCAAAATAAATAGGCTTACGTGTTTGTCTACTAAATGCTTAATTGGTTCAACTATTAAGGTGCCACGTCCTTTTTACAATCTTTTATCAATTTACCACTCAAAGGTTAGACACAACTTTTAAATGCAATGCGCCTGATGGAACTCAAAATGTAACCTAAAATATTACAAATAAGGTTTATTAATCTATATAAAAATTATTGGAAATTTGGTAATTTGTTTTACAACTGGATTAATTATATTTCATAACTTTTGGGGTCTATGTTTAGCATCCATTTTATAATTAAAGATTCAAATTTAAATTGTTCTCTGAATGTCATTTTTGGGCAGTGGTCTACTATGATGTTTTATCGGACCTTTTCCACTGTCTAGGGTGTATATCGCACGACGTTTCGGGAGTTTTGGTCTAGGCCCGCCTTCAGGTGTTTCTGGTTAGTCCTGAGAAGGATATTTTTGCGGTGTTCCGATAATCTCACTCGTAGGGGTCCCTGTGTTTCCCCTATACCGTGCGAGTGTGGAAGACAATACATAGGGGAAACAGAACAGCCCCTACGAGTAAGATTATCGGAACACCGCAAAAATAAACGAACGGGCGAAACCATCAAATCCAAGATCGCAGAACACCTCTGGAACGAAGACCACCATATACAATGGGATAACGCATCAATTGTAGCTAAAGAGGAAAACAGGTTCCGTAGGAAGCTGAAAGAAGCTGCATACATAGCGCTGCAGTAGAACCAATTAGGCAGGCTAGCGCAGAATTAAAGCCCATTTGGATACCACTACTGCGCAGAGAATAACAAAAATAGTCTACTGCGCATACAGCGGTAAGATATATATAAGTTTATAACTAAAATATACAACCACGCTGGTGGCCTAGTGGTAAGAGTGACAGACTAGTAATCACAGCGATTAGTGGTCCCTGGTTCAAACCTCGAAGGAGACACGAGTTTACTTATAAAGACGTACAATGTCAGTATTTCTGATGACTAACCAGGAACACCTGAAGACGAGAGTGTAACGTTGTGTAATATACATCCTAGACAGTGGAAAAATTCCGATAAAACCTTTCAAATTAAAAATTTATATACAACAATGTATTTAGCTCATACTATGAGCTTTCTTCAGTGTAAAATTAATTTTGAATTATTATTAATACATCTGGAAATATAAATATAAAATTAGGTAGATGAGGAAGCAGCTTTATTATGGTTTCTGTTATCTTACCTTCTGGTATTATTTGGTTAAGGTATTTAGGTTTAAAATTTTTGTGGTGGAGTTTACAACACCACTTCTTTGATGTATGGCATTGTACTAGATTTGTTTAATCTTACGAATTAAGATTATCTAACCAAAATTGTAATACGTAAAATTTTCCTTAAATATTAAACTTTATGTGAGATTTCCCATATGTAGTTTTAGATGTGTACTAATACTTAAAAGCTGGTTATAGGTAAACTATTAGAAATTCGTTCACAGTTAAAGTTATTTTAAAAGATCCCGCTACTTCGAAAGCGGATGAAGTAGATTGAAACAGCTATGGGTTGAATTTTTACGGTGGCGCCCTAGCGATTATCGACATTTTTATTGTCCTAAGACAGGACCAAACTTCACGAGTAACGTGAACCTCACCCTCCCTGTGAGATACTTGAGGACTATTGGGAGCTTAATACCGCTGTCTCCCGGTCTTGTCGTGAACTCCCGATTATACCACAACACAGAGTTCATGCGACTAGCTGCAGTGGAACATGGGAAGCTTTTACTTTTGAGGCGTAGATGTTTAGGTATAAAAGTCAGTTCGGTAAAAATGTAGAATGCGGTTATCATTGTTTCTTCGGCGCCAGTAACTTGCTCACTCTAACCTAAAGATGTTTACGGCGCTCCCAACGTAAAAGGAGACATTCGAGGTGTCGTGACAATTACTGTAGTATTTGTTGTATGTATTTACCTTTGCTTCATCTGCTGTGTTCATATCTCGAACTAATCAGCGGGGGTTATTAAGGTATTTTTACAGGTGGAGCGATGTTTAACGGTACCAAATACGTCGGTATAGAGAAGTTTACTGCTCAAAATGACGACCCCAATAGGTGACGATGTTCGGGGCCACAACTCCTGGAAGGAAACCTAAGGGTTGATGGAAAGCTAGTCTACGGAAAAAGCAATTTGGCGACTGATGGGCTGTAGAGCCACGGGAAAGGTATCCAGGGGGTTGGTTGCATTTAGCTAACGCCGAGAAGAAACCAGATTAATGGAAAAATTCGGGGCGATGCATCAATCAAGTCCGGCGGAATTCCATTTTGGGAGCCCGACAGTAACTCAATTAATGATAACGAAAAATAGAATAGCAATAGTTTAAGCACTGCAGAATTATTAAATAAGATAAGATAAGATCAGGATTTATTAGTCCATATTGTAGCTTCTACATACGCATAAGTATATAAAAACAATTCAGACAAGTCCAAAGTTTACTATAAAAGACGCTAAACAGCCGTATTCATAGTCGTTCGCCAGCGGCTCGCCGGCGAGTCGCCGGAGTTTCGTTATGAATAGTATGTTGGCGGCACTGTACGTCTATGTCAAATTCGAGGTTATCAGGTTAGGTTTTCCGTCAGTTTTGACAGAAATTGACACAAAATCTAACCTGCTAACCTCGAATTTGACATAGACGTACAGTGCCGCCAACATTCTATTCATAACGAAACTCCGGCGACTCGCCGGCGAGCCGCTGGCGAACGACTATGAATACGGCTGTAAGTATTGTAGGCATATAGCAATACACAAAATAAGAATATGCACTAAAGGGTCAGGTTGCTTCACGTTTAACATAGTGCTCAAAAAAACTCATTAGTAGCATAACAAGCAATTTGAAGTAAGAAGTCGCTTAGTTTTCTCTTAAATATAATTAGAGTTTTTGTTTGTCGTAGTTCAGCCGATAGAAGATTGAAGTATTTTGAACTGGCGCAATACATAGATTTTTTGAAGTAAAAATGATTGAAATCAGGGGCTCTAATATCATCTTTGTTACGAGTGTTATATTGGTGGTTGTCACCATTTAAGGCAAAAGTATCTTTATTTACGTATACGTAGCATAATAACTGATGTAAATATATACTAACGACGGTTAAAATTTGATTTTCACTGAATATTCTTTTACATGAATCTTTAGGTTGTATGCCAAAAATCAACCTAATTATTCTTTTTTGACAAACAAATGATCTATTAAAATGTTGATCCTGTCCCCATGACAAAATGTGGAATGATAAAATAAGATATACAAGTCCGTAGTAAGTAGACATAAGTGCTGTAATTTTAAGTTTAAAATAGCAAAAAAAAATACGACTGAGTCTTAAACACATATCATTTATATCACTACACAAGTCAAAATGGTTATTTATACAAAGGCCAAGAAATTTGACTTCAGTAACCCTTGTTATATTCTTGTCACCAACTAAAATATCCCGGAGTCCGGGTAACTTAAATTTTGAGTAAAACTCAACAAGAACAGTTTTAGACATATTTATAATTAAATTGTTCTTGGTACACCACAGTGTGAAATCATTAATAATTTGACTTATTTTTGTGCTAAGGTTTTTAGGATCTTTATCACTTACTATTACACTTGTATCATCCGCATACATAAAAGTTTTGCCAAAACTGATGTGCTAAGGCAGGTCCTTTATGTACAAAAGAAAAATCAACGGGCCAAGGACACTGCCTTGAGGCGTACCTAATTTTAAACAACGTACATCGGAGTATACATCACTGTTTTTCACAATAAAGTTCCTATTTTCAAGAAATAACACCCACCATTTATTCATAGAGCTCCTTAAGCCGAGTGCATTCATTTATTAGCAACAAAAGCTGGATTTACAACATAAAATGCACGGGGCAAATGCGGTATCAACTTAAGTGTTTTTACGATATCGCTTGATGTCTCTCGATCTTCTACATTAACAGCCTAGTGCCCGACCTAGGAAAATCCTTTTCAGGATATAAGAGCAGCGGCGTGCACTAGAAATTGTACGCTGGAGAAAACAAGTACAAGAAGATAGACAGACAAGGCTGGAAAAACCAACACATGATTAGCACAGTTGTAAACAAAACTAAAAATGATAACGTATTGAAAACTGAAATAATAGTAGATAAGTCAAAAATCCGAGGTCTGTACTAAAACAACATAGAATTTTATAGTAGAAATATGGAGCTATAAAGATATACCGTAGGAACATAAACATCAAATCGTGCCACATGTAGGAATACAAAAAAAAGGAATTATTGTAATACCAGTGGACCCGTTGAAAAATATTTTGGAATTTACAAAACTTCTTTGTAGACACTGTTTAACATAGGTAAAATTTGAATTTTTAAGTTTTCAAAACTAAAAATTCAGGATCTGGTTCATACTCACAATGAGGTGATTCAGTAAATTAATGTAAATTAAACACAGTATACTAGTTGTGACAAATTTTATATACTCGTAGGTACTTTATCCAGAGTTTGTCTTTATGATTTATTAATTGCCATCACACATGCTAGGCGCACAGAAAAAAGGGGAAGGATACCACAAAGAACATAGCTCTTCTTTAGGCTGAATGGAATTTTAAAATAATAAATGACGAAAGCGATGACTGAATGCAACTTACACGAAAAAAACTGTGAAGATGGAAGAGTATGAAAAACAGTTGTCGAACAATTTCAAAAGGCGTTTAAACAATATGCGTATGCTTGTACCAACAGGGAAAGCAATGAAGCAGTGTCTAAATAAGCACATCCACATAATTATAATAAGCAGAAAAAATACCTTACAGCATCTGAGCAATACCGATTTTCTTTAATTGTCATTTTACATGCATTTTGACGTTTGTCTCACGAATCAGCAGACCGTTGGTTTCAAATAAATATTTAGTAGTTACAGTAGTCCATTGCAAAAATCAGCAGAACGCCGCAAACTGACTGCGAGAATATACTTGGTTTACTTCTACTGCATGGCCGGCTGCAACCACTTGAGAGCTACAGTATGATGGTTTTTTTTCTAAAAAATATAAATTTATTTTCAATTTAGGACTTTTGTGCACATCTACACGGTGCCGGCTTTCATTAAAAAAATAATTATAGAAATCGGCCCGGTGGAAGTCTCAAAATAGATATCGAAAGAAAACGCTTTATGTTTTAACTATATAGATAATATATTACCAACTACGCCATTTATTAAAATACGTAAAACAAAGATTAGAGATTATTGAACGTTGACTATAATCTTTATTGACGGCTGCCGTGCAGAGAGCACTGAATGAGATAGCGAACCGCTAATGTAGTTTCTGATCCAGGAATAAACAGATTTATGTTACAAATTTTGTCATAGAAACCTTTTATAGACTCAAACAAACATTATATTCCGTTTGTACGACTAAAATTGTCTATCTATGCACGTTGTTTTAACTTCAACACATTTATACCCATAAATTTCGACTATAGTCTATTTAAGGTAGAGAGTTTTTGTGCTTAAGCGATTATGGCATATAAATCGATATTTAAAACCAGAGCTAAGCTGTAAACTATTTAACACCACCCAAGAACTACATGTTAATAAAAATAATTCTATTCCGATGTGATTGGGTTGAGAAAACTGAAATCGTAAGTAATTCAAGGAGAACATGGCCCGATAATGGCAGATTTTTTTGGTAAGCTACGTTTAGTTCTGAAAACTAATCAAAACTAATATCTTATTACTAAATTACTCGACAGTTCTTGATATTATTAATGAATAAGGTCTTTTTGTTTGAAGTCATACTATCTCACTTATTGTCATCTTTAGTTCCTTTGGTAATTGCTCTTAATCTTAATTAAGCACATGCGTTGTAGAGGTGTTTTCAAACTGCCTTAATTTCGACAGCGAGACCTTCAAATCTGCTTAAAATCCTGAAAGAATAGTCTGGAAAACCGAATTCAAGATCGGAAAGTTTTTTATTGCTTAAGAACTAGTCTCTAAAGGGTTTCCGTAAACTTTTCATGTGCATCATAATGATATTGATAATTAGAGCTCGTTGTAAATCCAAAATAATAATTTATCATTCATATTTAACACATAATCAGTTTTAAAGTGCACATATTGGTCTCTATCCTCAGCAATATGTGTAGCATGCACAGAGGTGCAGCTGCTCGACTTGTTTAAATCACCAATAAATGGATTGCATGACCGCGTGAAATTTTGTTGCTTAAACATGCATTCGAAATGCAATGAATAAACTAAAAAGAATGTCGAGTTTCAACCCTGAAATGAATACCAATTCTATAATCCAATAACTTGTCGTATTGATGTCGAATTCAATGCAGCATCTTTCAGTCAATTTACATTAACTGGCAGTTGAATTGTATTTGTTGCAATTGGCGTAGCATTTATGATTATACCAATGAATTTGTATTCAGACATTTGTCAGATCAATATGCGCAATGGCTCTCTCAGTTTAGCTACGTTTTGTGGGGTAGCTTTGCTGTAATCGAACGACACTAATTGCATGTTCTCCCTGTTTTATTAAATTGCTTTACTGCCATCTGGCAAAAGTACCTATTGAAAACTCATAGAGATTTGCAAGCTTTCGAAATAAGGTCAAACCAATACACCTGTTTTTAGTGGTATAAATAGGTGTGCATTACTTGCATACCATTGACAGTATGACGACATAGCTATTTAAAAGAAATATTTTAAAAATGTAAATGTTAGAGGAATACTGGTTTCTTGAAAATAAAATAGCGTTATAGCAAATTTGTAAATAGTAAATGAGTGCATATTTATATCATTATCATTAAGTGCGCCGACTAAAATTTTCAGTTTGTTTCGAGCCAATGAATTAAAATCGATCTTGTGATTAAATGGCTATTAATTATACAGGTCTGCGAAAAAATTGTGACTACTATTTTTATTTTATTGGCATACTTGGGATATATAATTAACTAAACAAATCAGTTTTTATTTCTATCACGCACAGTTTCTTTTTGTACACCCACATTGTGTTATTTTCTTAATATTCGATTCAAATTAGATTAAAAATGTAAGTCCGAAATTTTGAGAACCAATGTAATATTTCGTTTTTATTCGGGGATACATTGGAAGATTTACCAACAGTAGGACAATTACCGTTGAGAATTTCCTGCAGCCGAAGTATTAAGGATACACAAGACCGCGTAGTATTTGTATATGAACACCCAGCATTTTCTGGCTTAATGTGCCTTGCACCTTGTGAAGTCGAGCAGAAACCCGCGCGATGGTCATACTCTTTGGTGGCTCTTGCTGTTTGAGTATTTATTGAGAACGAGGATACTTAGGCAGATTTGGCCGTTTTGCTGTTTGTGCATCCATATTCACTAACGTTTCGCAAGACCTTGCAGCTTGCATCAACAGAGTGAAAGTCGCACTAAGAACCGAAGGACAAAAAGGACAAAAGTTAAGGTCATTTCAATTCCCCCAATTGGGGGCGGGTTGCTATAGGGATCTTCCGTCCCTCTTCAGCCAAAAATGGAAAACTCGGGATGGGCGAGAGAAAGGAGGGGTGGAGACTGGAAGAAAGGTCAGGAAATGTGGAGAAATACTGCCCCGGCATTCACCTCAGAGAAGGTACTTTGTTGATTCAGGAAAACCACCTAAAAACCTGAATCAAGGCAGGAGGTCGCGGGAATCGAACCCACGACCTCCCGAATGCTAGGCAGCCGTGCAACGCACTAGGCTACGGAGCTCGGTAACCGAAGGTCGGTGTGGAGCTATTTATAGTCCGCCGTGCCAGGCGCACGGAGTGGCGTAACGCTGGTTGGTCGTCCTGGTGCAACGTAATCCGTGGGGCGTGGCCGTATGACGCACAGTGGTTGTAATGCTTTAGATCGTGTATCACAGTGGTCCACGTTTTACTAAGCTTAAAGCCATTTTTCCTGTTGATATTATTAGGATGTTTTTCTATTTCTGCGATATACGCCAGCGGTTTTTAAACTTGGAATCTTGTCTTTTACCGATCTGAAGCCGTTACTCAAAGTTGTCTTGCTCGTGAACACAGTTTTGATGTTGCATCGTTGCAGAACACGTCCTATCTTATCAGTCGAGCCTTTAACGTAAGGTAGAAATGCTAAGCCTTTCAGAGGTGGGGATTCTTCTTTAACCTTTTGTGTCATGGTCTTGTCTAGTGCTTTTCGTATGGCGGTAGTTGTGTATCCGTTCTTTTGTAAAGAGTCAAACAGATGTAGTTTTTCTCTCTCTAGATTTTCCTCAGCTGAGATACGAACGAACGGCTCTTGTCGCCAAAGTCTGGAGAACTGTCGCTTTTGCATTGTATGGTGGCTTGAATAAGCATTTAGATATCTGTCCGTGTGTGTTTTCTTTCTATATAGACTTCATGTCTTAAACTGCCATCTGATTTACGTTTCACCAGGACGTCTAGAAACGGAATACTGCAATTTTCCTCTACTTCCATTGTGAATTGTATTTTGGGATATGCAGAATTCAGGTGTTTTAGAAACAGATTCAATGTCTGGCGTCCATGTGACTAGATGACAAAGGTATCATCTACATATCTCAACCAGCAAGTCGGTTTCAGCTGGGCTTGTGCGAGAGCCTTAGTTTCAAAAGCCTCCATGTAGATATTAGCTATAACAGGTGATATCGGTGAACCCATAGCCGCTCCTTCGACTTGTTCGTATATTTTATTGTTCCAACTGAATTAAGTGTTTTTCAGGGAAATTTCGACAAGTTCAACTTAGTCTGTAGGCAAGAGATCTTTGAGCATTACTAGCACCTCATCGGCACTTTCGTGAAGAGTGATACTACGTCGACGCTGACTAAGAGATCATCGTTGTTTAACTTTATGTTCTTTAGTTTCTGAACAAAATCTGCTTAATCCTTCACAAAGGAGTCTGTTTTACCAGTTAGAAGCTGTAGTAAACTGGTTAAATGTCTTACCAAAGCATGTGTATGAGAATTGATGGCGCTGACAATTGGTCTCAACGGCACTCGCTCTTTATGCATCTTAGGTAGACCATACATGCGAGTAGTTATTGCATTTCTAGGAATCAATCGGTGCTTTAAAGTGGGGTCGATACTATCGGAGCATTTTATGGCAGAGGCTATCTTTGTTTTGAGAGAGGTAGTGGAATTGCGGTTTAGACTTTTGTAAGTTGTATCAGATAGCAAGACCTCCATCTTCTCATTATAATCTTTAGTGTTCATTACATTACATATTCTGTTGCCTGAAGGAATAATTTTTAGAATACTTCTGACAACACCGATGCCTATAAGCTCAATGCTGTACTATAAGTATGAAACAATCTATAGGGTATTAGCATGTTGTAAGAGGGACAGGCCTATAGTCGGACACAATAGAAAAACAACGAAATAAAAGCTTTTTATGGCAATGGGCAAAGATTATCCAGCTAAAAGAACAATATATGTCGTCTTTAGTTCATTTTGTGATTCTCATAATGCTTTTGTTACATTTATTAATATTTTTATTAATTAGGCTGTTTTGTACAAAAACCTTACGTGATAGAAAGAAACTAAAACAAATTTGAAATTAGCGACAACCAATTACTTAAATGCAGTTACAAAATTCAATAATATTCAACTAGAGAGACTTGTAATGTTTTATCAAACAACAGTTAATTTAAAAGCTTCTGATTTTGATTTGTCATAAAGGTATTTCATTTAGGAGAACATGGTGAACTATGTATTATATCTGCGAATTCCCTTAAAAATAACGATATATTCTTTTAAGAAAACTGCGGTTGCATTAATTATGACATCAAAATCCGCACCACCATAATAATAAAAACGAGACATTTTGCAAATGGCAAAAAAATATATCATTAACATAATATGACGTGGGCTGCTCTGAGCGCAGTTACATAATCGTCTTTTTCATTTAAATTTTAATATGACAAAAGTAACAACTAAAGTAATTTTTAAGAAATGCCGAATGAGGATTTGGGCAGTCGTTGTTGCTTCGTTAATAAGATATTTATAACAGAAGCCTGATAATGTGAACCCTTTTATACCGTTGAATGCCGTCAGAAAGGTAATTTCCAGTGTTTTTAATTAGCTAAAGCAAATTTATAAAATTTAAATTTCGCGGGTTGCGGCAGCTTAAATATCTATACTTCACCAGTAAGCTCTATATCTCAGTTAACTAAATAGAATTTTGACTTCTCCGCCCAAAATCGGCCACATCCTAAACCTGTTATTTGCGCTGACTTTACCAAGGCTACTATTGGAAATACTATTTATGAAATGTAGGTAAAAAGTAAGCCTAAATGATTTTAATATAAAATATTAAACGTAGTAGCGTATGGTACTGGATGACTATTCTTTAAAGCAGATAAGTTTTTGGTGTTCCATCAGTACATAAAACAAGAAGTATTTTTGAATGAAACGTGGATATTCTAAAATGACTAATAGGTCGGTCATTTTAGAATATCCACGTTTCATTAAAAAATACTTCTTATTTTATGTGCTGATGGAAAAAAAGACTCTATAGGTCAGCCGGGGTCGAACATTGCCAGCTGAACTGAACGGCTATAAACGCTGTGAAGATTCATGAAGAGGCAGCGCAGCCAAGTTGTTCAGGTCCTGCACCTCCCGCCTGACAACAAGAAAGACCGCAGGGTATCACTGGCAACGATAAGTGATATGCGATCCTAGCGATTGCATCCTTCTCGTGGTGGCCCCGTTGAGACAGAACCCCTCGGATCTAGACTGGGAAGTCTATAAACATCCCCCAAGCCCAGCTGTCGTGTCGTGGCTAAGGGTCTGCACTTGGGATAACGATGCCGGCAAAGACGAACCTCTGGTCACGTCATTGCCGTTATACCATACATTGATATCTCTGCTGTAGGCATGTATTACGGGAGATATCTGTGCTGGGGGTCTTGGCTTCACCTTGGACCAAGAGGAGAAAACCTCAATAAAAATCATAAATCTCACGGCGGAGGACCAGGCTCAAGAGATGCATGGCTGTCTAGAAGATCAGCCTTTCTGGTTCCAAAATCCCCTTTTCGAATGTGTTATGCGACCCGTGCAAAGCAGACAACGAGTAGGTGTAGGCGCAGGGGCTTATAATATGCGTCATAAACGGAGCCTTCTGGATACCAGGCGCCCTCCAGAAGTATTTAGTCAAACGTTTTACAGTTGCATTAAATACTCACTTGTATGGATTTAACAACTGCTTTTTCACAGGTCATCGAGTTATCACCGCTTCCGATCACTGATGCTCAGACTTCGGTGACCGAGACAAAAATGGAACAGTGTGCCTCTACTGCAGAGTTGACAGTCCAGACTTCCAGTCAAGGACAGTCTTCCGAGCAGAAAAAGGCCGCAACCGGAGCGGACATAGCCGATCAACTAAGCAAAGTGTCCCTCAAAAAGGTCCAATTTACAGCCAAGGAACGCAGAGAATGCGCCAAGCGAGGATGCAAAGCCAAAGGCATTAAGTACGACCCAAACTTTAAAAGAAAGCAGAAGATGGAGAAGAAAAGGGCAGCAGACCCAGCGTTGAAATCGGAAAAACTGCAATCAACCAGAAACGAAAAAGGCAACACTCTGACGAAGCCACTCCCTCCCCGGCAAACGCCAAAAAGAGGCCCAGGCAAAAAGTAGACAAGCCGACCTCACCAAAGGCAGGCACCAGCAAGCTTGATTTTGCTGAGGCAGCCAGTACGGTGAAGATGGCCATTTACCCTGCTACATATTCAGACGTCAAACTGACAAAGAAACAAGGTGACCTAGTCAGAGACAGTCTGATTAATCTCATCTTCCAGATGGAAGAAGAAGAGAACACACCTACGTAGTTGCGTGCAAGGACGAACTCACAAAACACTGGTTAAGTGAACAAGTACCTAAGCTGCACCCGTGGACCAATGTCAAGCTGGAGGTAAAAGAGCGGGCAAAAGTTATTAATTCCGTCCGGGTAGTGTTCAACGTTCCCAAGTGGTACGACAAACAGAAACTTGAGGTTATTTTCCGTTTGATCGGAAAACAGAACAAACGGAAGGCAGACCTCCAGACCGATACCTGGGGAATACTCAACGTCACTCCACTAGAAGACGGCGGTAGAACGTTCGTAGCAATGATAGATGACAGGGCAAAACAAGCACTAAGGTCACTTCCCTTATCCGCTCCAAGGATAGGAAAGAAGCACCTAAAAGTAGTGCAAATTAACCTCCACCACTGCAAAGCAGGCACTGCAAATCTAAGCAAAAAGCTGCTAGCAGAAGACATCGATTTAACACTGATGCAAGAACCATGGATGGTTAAGGGACAAGTCCGTGGATTAGGGCGTGCTAAAGGTAAGCTTATTTATAATCATGCAAGTCCGAAAACATGTATACTTATAAGAAATAATCTAGACTGTTTACCACTAATGGAATTCTGTTCTAGAGACATAACCACAACTAAAATAAAATTGAATAACGATGAAGGCTGTGACCAAGCCATTATAAGCTCCATCTACCTTCCAACCGATTCCAGGGACCCACCACCTAGCGAGGAACTAGAGAACCTAGTATCATCTGCCTCCCAAGACAATCTAGACCTCATCTTAAGCTGCGACGTAAATTCTCACCACACCATTTGGGGCAGCACCAACTGCAACATAAGAGGTGAGTCACTTTTAGAATTTATCTTAACTAACAATCTAGTAGTAGTCAATAAAGGTAACATTCCAACCTTTTATAACTCTAATAGACATGAAGTTATAGATATCACCATAACCACTATGAGAATTAGTCAATCAGTGAATAAATGGCAAGTTTCAGAGGAACCATCACTCTCTGACCACATTTATATAACCTTTGAACTGTCTCAACGGGAAGTAAGCCAAAGAGTTTACTACAACCCAAGAAAGACAGATTGGGACCTATATAAACAAAAACTACAAGAGGAGATAGAACACCTAAAGTTCAGATCTCCCAATAAAGTAGTTTTAGACTCAAATGTTGACCGGTTAAAAGAGGCCATGATTGACTCCTTTCAGAGTAGCTGTCCTCTAATAGACCCAAGTCAGCAAAGAACAAAAAACACACAAATTGGTGGAATAAAGACCTAGAAAAGACCAGACAAGAAGTCAGACGTCTGTTTAACAGGTCTAAAGCCACAAATAACTGGGCGAACTATCACAAGGCTCTCACAGATTATGGCAAAAAGATCAAGGCAGCTAAAATAGCAGCCTGGAAAAAGTTTTGCCAGGAGGTGGAGACCACGCGATCCACAAAATCATCTCAAAGCAAGCCATGAACCCAGTAGGCACTCTTAAAAAAGAAAGCGGAGAATACACCACAACGGAAGAGGAAACTTTATCTCTTTTGATAAAAACTCATCTAGCCGAGCAGTGGAACAACCTACTCTGGCTGAACCCAATCATACCCCTAGGAGGGAAGACTGGGAAACAGCTAAGAGAATAGTCAGCAAAGAAGTGATTAGATGGGCAACTAGCCTCTTCATTCCTTTCAAATCTGCTGGAAACGGCGGCATATAATCTGTAATGCTGCAGAAAGGGATAAATATACTGCTGAACCCACTCAAAGACCTGTTCCAAGGAAGCCTTGCCTTGGGCTACATTCCCCAAGTCTGCAGAGTGACTAAAGTAGTATTTATTCCTAAGCCTGGTAAGAGTAGCTATGCAGAAGCTAAATCTTACAGAGCTATCAGCCTAACGTCATTCCTCCTTAAAACGTTGGAAAGATTAGTTTACAGATACTGGAGGGAGGAAGCCCTAACTTCACTCCTGATTCACAAATATCAACATACTTACCAAACAGGGAAGTCATGTGAAACCGCTCTACACCAAGTAGTGGGGAAAATTGAGAGAACCTTGGAGTACAAGGAGTACGCAGTCGGAGCTTTTCTAGACATAGAAGGTGCCTTCGACAACACCTCCTACCACTCTATTGTAAGAGCAATGACAAAACATCAGATCGATAACACTACGATAAGATGGACTATGGCAATGTTAAACACTAGAGTGGTAAAAGTCAAGTTATTTGACAAGGAAAAGACAGTGCAGGCGACAAGGGGATGTCCACAGGGGGGAGTTCTTTCTCCACTCATGCGGTGCCTCACAGTTGATAAACTGCTGATCCAACTCAATAACAAAGGCTACTACACTCAAGGATACGCTGATGACATTGTCGTACTGATTCAAGGTAAATACCAAAGAACCGTAGACAATGTAATAAAATCAGCACTAAAGATAACCGAAGAGTGGTGTCTAGAGAATAATCTTAGAACTAATCCCAGCAAAGCCACTCTCGTCGCTTTCACTCGTAGAAAGAACATCACAAACAGAATCAACATAAAACTGTTTGAGACAAATGTCAACTGGGAGAACGAGGTTAAGTACTTAGGTCTAATAATCGATTCCAAACTAACTTGGAACTCCCACTTAGACAAAACAATCCCCAGATGCATACAAACATTAGTTACTAGGAAAAGAGCCATATGTAGTACTTGGGGGCTTAAACCGGATCTGACCCTCTGGCTGTACAAAACCATGGTTCGACCAATAATTTCATATGGAATAATCGCCTGGTGGCTCAAAATAAAACAATCAACTGCGATCCACAAAATCAGCAGAATACAATATCTAGCTAATCGGTGCATCACTGGAGCCTTTAAAGGCACCTCAGGACAAGCACTGAATGCTATTTTAAATCTGCCACCTCTGCAGATCTTCTTGGAAGGTGAAGTCAGAATGGCAGCCTACAGATTATAAAGTACTGGTCAGTGGATGACCACAGCTAATAATATAGGACATGGCAAGATCATGTCACACATCAACAACCCAATATTAGAAATGGGTTCTGATCTTATAATCAAAGCCTATGACTTTGAAAAGAACTTTACTGCACACACAAGTTGGAATCCGGATGTCGGCCTGCTAACTTGAAAAGTCCCGACAGTACAAAAATCCCAAAGGGCTGACGTGCGCATGCCAGCAAAAGGCAGTCGTGGAATCTAAATCTAATCTAATAGGTCGATCTAGGCAAGGCATTAATTTGCGAACTATTAAAATTCTGCTTTACTATAGCCATGTTGCTTCTCATATTTAAGTAGAAATTTTATAATTAAACAGGGTGTCTCAAAAATAGCAGGACATGACTTAACTACAGCTTCTTGGGCTCAACATGGAACGAAAATGCAATGTATGTTCATAGAAATTCATTAAGCAACTTGAAAGTCTTTTTATCTATTTCTTATAACAGCATAACGCCCGGATTCATTTGGATTCGGACCTATACCTGTATGGCCCGTCATGCCGAATTCAAATCGATCCAAGCATTCTATTGTGACAAGAAAATGTGAGTAAAATGATTGCCACTATTAAAGATACATTAGTACATGTGTGAACTTGAAAGCGATAAATCAATCCAAGTAAATTTCGATTTAAACCAAAAAGGCGTGTTAGTTCTAATTGACAGTAGCATGGTATATATAGTAATTTACGTATATTATCATTATTTAATAACAATAAAATAAAGGCTATTAAATTTCTTCTTAACATTTATAATACAAATTAAAAGAAAGGAAGACGATTTTGCTTAATAGCTATCAAACCGTATAAGTAAACGATTTTAGATTAATTTTAGTACACCAATAAATACTAACAAACAGAAATATAATGTTATCAAGAAAAGTAGCCTGCAGTTCTATTTAAAATTTGATTAACGCAAAAATGACATACCTTCATAAGAGTAAAACAAATTTCATATAAAGTTTTGCTACAAATTATTGGTAACGTATATGCCAATGCACAGAATAACTGCAAAATTATTAATATCTTTACTTAAGCCGGGTTAGGTAGTTGAGTGGTTAAGTATTCTGGCTACTGATTTAAGAGTCTAGAGTTCGACTCCCGATCCTAGTGAGCTTTTTAAACAGAATGTCATTATAAGGAAGTGATGTAAAACCATGGGTCCCATGCTACTACGATGTGTAAATTCCTCGCTAGGGTTGGAACTCCTTAGTCTCGGTAAAATTCTAAGTAGAACGAGTTACAGATTTCATTTACCTGTCAAAGTTTAATGTAACTCTTTCTGATAGCAGAAAATCCATGGAGATATTCTTCTTAACTCAACCTAGGTATGAAGAAAAAAACATTGTCCCAGATTTATTTGAACACGACTGTACCTAGTACTTTGCATTCCTAGACCTTGTCCATAACAAACAAACATACAAAAACTGTCAGTTTACATTGTCGGGTTTTGTTAACTTATGAAAATGAATAAAATTATTTACAAAACAAGGTAGGTAGAACTCCAACGGTGATTCTTTAGGGAATGTTGGCTTTGTATGGGAATGATTGCTATTGCAAGCAACTAGTTTTGATTGGTCAAAGCTATTCAAATGTGGTTCAGAATGACTGGATGACGATTCCTTTTTGGTCGCCCTGTTGATCACTTCAGCTGCCATTGAAAAAACTAAGTGCTTGTTACTAGAGGATGCCAGATTGAAGAGCGACCATTAGCAGCTTCATTAACAGTTACAAAAACCACGGTTTTTAGATTTCTACTTGACTATACTCTATTCTCTTTAGATATCAATTGTCAAACATGACATCGGTTAGTATCATTGTATGCGTTTTATTGATAATCTTCAACTTATTGACATGGCAGTATGTAAAATTTAAAATAAATAAAATGTGACTTTTTCAAAGTTCTAGCAAGTCCAGCAAGAGTTGTGCTCAAACTTTTGTCAATTAACTCAAGTTTTAAAATAATATTTACTTATTAAACTACAAAACGGATGAAAATAATGCTGAGTTGTAACATGCCGACAAGAAAATCCGACTACAGTTAACAGATACGCAAAAAAATCTGTAGTAATAACCTACCTGAAATTCAAGTAGAAAACAAATTTGCCAAAGAGTGGGATGCATATTTTCAGTAAGCATTGAATTAAACACCAGCTTTACAATTATTATACGTATAGCATAGTATTTCTTACAGATAATCCCAACTCAAGTATTCAACATTTTTAGTAAATTTAGTAAAGGGGAACCACTGGTAAATCAACAACGTGTGGAAAAGAAAAACAATTCAAAATTGTGTGATGATCGCTTCTTAAAAGAGGAAATATCAATTTATAGTAGCCATGGAGCCGGACAGCATTTCAAATTGCACAATTTATATGGATTTGGAATTTAAGATGATTTTACAAAATGAATAGAAGTACTTTATATAAATGTTAAAAGCAAACAGAAGATTAATTTTTACGAAAATAGCACACGTTCAGGCATCTAAAATTACATTTTTACTCAAATATTTACAATACCTAAATTGTAGTGACAATATTAATTTCATTTGTAGGAAGAAACGTGAATATACAAAAACGGGAGTCAATTGCGGCAATGGGTACACGCTTCACGGTTTAGGCCGTTTAAGCGCGATTCTTTAGGAGCGCATGTTTTGGCGCGCACTCTTAGAGGCCAGCGGTTTAGACGCGGACGCTATTAGGCTCCTGTACGTTTAGGCGCGAACCTTTAGGCGCAGGAACAGTTAGGCGTCACAAGAAAGAAATTCACATTCTTGATATGTGATTTATTACCTAACTGAAATAAGTTATGTAACTAGACCTCTTTTTTAAACATACTTAGAACACTACGCTCCGAAAAATTGATATTATACCGAGTGTTTCGCTTAAGGTGTGAACACAGGGAAATAGCATGGAAAATCGTATATTATATGCAGATTCATGTCTGAATCTTAATTTTTTCTGTTAATTATTGATCGCGTATTTAACTAATTACTATGAAAATCGTACGACTGTCATTAATGACCAATAGAAAAATTAGTTCAGGAGTCGTAACCAAGACAACTAAAAAATTTCTTGGAAATTTTTTGTAGGTAGACATTACTTTTTTTTAGGGTTTGTGTCGTTACGATTTTCTTACCGAATCTCCATTCGAGCATTAATTCATATCCGGAAATTATTTTTCGTGCATTCAACAACGTCCTAATTTGCCCTCGCGTCCCGCTCGGGTAAATTAATACGACGTTGTTGGAACGCACTCAAAAAAATTTCCGGAAAGAATTCATGCTCTTATGAGATTATATGTGAAAATCGTACGACCCTCATTAATGACCAATAGAAAAATTAGTTCACGAGCCATAACCAAGACAACAACAAAATTTCTTGGAAATTTTTTGTAGGTAGACATTACTTCTTTTTAGGGTTTGTGTCGTTACGATTTTCTTACCGAATCTGCATTCGAGCATTAATTCATATCCGGAAATGATTTTTCGTGCATTCCAACAACGTCCTAATTTGCCCTCGCGTCCCACTCAGGCAAATTAATACGACGTTGTTGGAACGCACTCAAAAAATTTCCGGAAAGAATTAATGCTCTTATGAGATTATATGTGAAAATAACTTTATTTTAGCATAAACAAATTTGATCATAGCTGGTCTAATTTTTGTGAACAAAATGCAAAATATTTATTATAGTTTTAAGTTTCAATCTTAAACATGCAACCAATTTAAGTTTTCAACGCCCTGTATGCAACAATTTATTGAAGAAGCATCTTCTGGTTCTAAATGTTTTTAAAATTTTGTGATCATCTCTTTTCGCCATGTGCCATTCCAAATTCATCATTAATCATCACATAAAATTGAGCATCAAAACTGACCACAAGATTTTTGCATGCTGCCATTAAGACCCTGTGTACTTTATTGAAGGTTTATTGATGGTGAAAAGGGATTTTCGTAAATTGAGATTTTCGGTAGAGGTAGCGGCAACTGAACACACATGGTGAACAATTATAAAAATATATCATGCGTTTGTTTATATTTTATTTATTTTTATTTTATTTATTTAACGGTTAAAGACCATTTTTTATATACAAATACATGATAAATAAGAGTCCTTTTGTAGTAAGAATTGGGTTGCAAATTGTATTGACTATTTTAATATATGAACAACTAGCAAGATACTCGTTTTTCGTACGGACTACAAATGTTTGTTTTTTCTTCTAAATCTAAAATGAACCCTAGAGTACACCCTCCGTCCTCACTCAATATGCTAAACTAACAAAACCTGCAAAACAATATTCTTCCGAAAAAAGTTTTCCATAATTCTTTTATGCTTCAGGTACCCAGTGGAAATGTGTATACAATTGCGGTTCCTCTTGTATAAATTGATAAAACTATAGTTTTGGTATAACAATGAAAATAAAATAAAAAATGTATATGTACTTATTAAATGTTGTATTCATAAATTATAGTAAGATACCCATTTCCACCACTTGGAAGTGGAATTTCGGAAATCCTCCTATTTTATCATGGAGAAAAAAATCAATACTTTAACCTCTTTTTAACTCCTTTTTATTTTTACCTTATTTCCACTCCTTTAGGAATGAAATTTAGAAAAAAACATTAAACCACTTTTTAAAAATCCTAAAAATAACATATACCCAAAAACCATAATTTGATTAAAAAAGCTCAGGAGATACACAAGGTTCTATAATTCACCCCTGAATCCAAATTCGCACCTTTAGGAGTTGAACCATGTACAATCCTGAATTATGTTTTTATGAACTTGTTAGGTAACCTTTCTAAGTAAAAACCAAATCGATATAATGATCGGGCCTTAGAGATATTGAGGAATTCGTGAAAGGACATTTTACAGTTTTTCTTCCCTTTAATGGTGTAATTTCGAAGACTCCCTTCCTAGCGCTTTCCTACTTAACTAAAGAACTCTTGTCAAATTTCATGTTCCTGGTGCCCAGGATTGCTAGGACTCTACGTTGGTGAGTTGGTGCTTTATCGTTTAGACATATAGATTATAGCAGAATACCTCTTTCAACCCCTTGTTGGTGGAATTTCAAAAAATCTCTTCTACCCCATTTTATTCTAAAATGAACCTACAGCAAAACAAAACATTAATGATTTTGATTTCCTACCATTTTCAGTTTACCCTTTACAAGCACAGAAGATACAATGCGTTCTATAATTTACCTCGAATGCAAATTCGCACCTTTAGGGGTTGATTAGGGCAAAATCTTCAATTTGTATTGGATACACCAAGCAAACACCAAGTCGATATCGTATCGGATCTAACAGATATTGAAGAATTCGTGAAAACACAGTGTACTTTTTCCCCCCTTAGGGCGGAATTTTGAAAAATTCTTTTAGCCAGTTTTATCCAGAAATCAATTCACAGTGAAGAAACATTTTTTGTAACTCCCTACCCCTTTCAAATTTTCCCATTTTTACTGCTTTAGGGGTACAACTTTAAAATAAAACCCCTTTTTAGAGATTTTAAAAATACATCATGTGCCGCAAAATAATGCTCTAACTCAACAAACACAGGCTGAAATCTGCTTTTAGATATTTATATTGGATATCTTTGCAAGCAACCACCAAGTCAATATCTCATCAGATGTAAGAGATAGTCAGGAATTGGTGAAAACCCACTTTCCCTCTTTTCACCCCTTTGGAGGTGGAATTTCGAAAAATCCCTTTTAACCCAATTTATTCTGAAATGATCCCACAGCGAACACAATATTAATTTTTCCACGGCCACTACTAAACGCAGGTCTTTTAGCACTAGCTTGTTTCACTAAAAATGACGTTTTATAAATCAAAGTGTTAAAAGTGAAATCATCTGTTTACTTTTAGCACATGGGCTTAAAGTAAACAGCTTGTGTTGAATTTAGAATTTTGAACTGAAAGCGAATTTATAAAGTTATTCTAGTTACTTCTTTCGTTCGCGGTCAAGTGTTTTTAAATAATTTAAGCATTATGTAATGAATAAAGTCAAATGTGTACTATTATAATAAAAACAGCTACCGGCTGCAGAAACAGCCCCCTGTGCCGCCAAGGCCATCTCTTTACTATGACATAAATTATAACTGCTATAAATGCAAACCTTTGTTAAATTGACATTTATGGATTAATAACAATAAACTTGACTTATTCTTCTTAACATAGAATTTCGGCTTAGACCAGCATTTTCTGGCTTAATGTGCCTTGCACCTTGCGAAGTCGAGCAAAAACCCGGGCGATGGTCATGCTCTTTGGTGGCTCGTGTTGTTTGAGTATCTTGAGAACGAGAATACTTAGGCAGATTTAGCGGTTTTGCTGTTTGTGCATCCATATTCACTAACGTTTCGCAAGACCTTGCAGCTTGCATCATCAGAGTGAAAGTCGCACTAAGAACCGCAATCGCCTTTATGTTTTTGAAGTCTTAGATCAACTGAACGACCAGTCTGTCCAATGTAACTCGAGCCGCAAGAACAAGGAATGCGATACACGGCAGAGGTTTTTAAACTTAGAATCTTGTCTTTTACCGATCTGAAACCGTTACCCAAAGTTTACTTGCTCGTAAACACAGTTTTGATGTTGCATCGTTGCAGAACACGTCCTATCTTATCAGTCGAGCCTTTAACGTAAGGTAGAAATGCTAAGTCTTCCAGAGGTGGGGATTCTTCTTTAGCACATTGTGTCATAGTCTTGTCTAGTGCTTTTCGTATGGCGGTAGTTGTGTATCCGTTCTTTTGTAAAGAGTCAAACAGATGTAGCTTTTCTCTCTCTAGAATTGCCTCATCTGAAATACGAACGGCTCTTGTCGTCAAAGTCTGGAGAACTGTTGCTTTTTGCATTGGATGATGGTGTGAGTCAGCATTTAGGATTGCGGATTACGTTGCACTCGGACGACCAACCAGCGTTACGCCACTCCGGCGTCTGGCACGGAGGACTATAAATAGCTCCACACCGACCTTCGGTTCTTAGTGCGACTTTCACTCTGATGATGCAAGCTGCAAGGTCTTGCGAAGCGTTAGTGGATATGGATGCACAAAGAGCAAAACGGCCAAATCTGCGTAAATATTCTCGTTTTCAATATACTCAAACAACACCAGCCACCAAAGAGCATGACTATCGTTCGGGTTTTCGCTCGACTTCACAAGGTGCAAGGCACATTAAGCCAGAAAATGCTGGGTGTTCATATACAAATACGACGGGGTCTAAGCCGAAATTTTATGTTAAGAACAATAATTCGAGTAACCGCGAAAGCCTCAAACAGTATATAGTAAACTTGAAGCCGTAGAAAAAATATCGTGTGCAAACTCGTACTAAGTGTTTATGCGCTCGACATGTTATAAAACTCAGCCTTCGGCTTCCTTTCATAATTTTCATGTCTCGTGCATAAACATCCACTTTTAGCACTTGTTGCACAAATAGCTATCACTCGCTCCGGCTTTTCAGTTTTCCACCTTTTTCTAAATATTGGTTTTGGCTCAACATTATGTAAAAGTTTTACCAACCTATTAATCTTCAATTTTAAAGTGTTTAAGTTTTTATATTATAACATACCTTTTATGTGGTAGCTTGACTCTAGTACGTCGAAGAAAGTGGAGCCTAAATTAAAGAAAGTTGCAGTAAAACTGGTCCTCGACAAAATAATCAGTCCAGAGCATCTCACAGGACGAAAACGTTGTTATGACATAAATTTGATATCCAAAATACTCATCCGTACCCGATAAATCGACACAAATCTGAAAATTCTCGGATCCGTTGCCCCAATTATGGTACGTTGAGTTGTAACAAAAGTTGCTGACTAAGACTCAGATCAAGAAGGGAAGGTTCATTACGACCTTAATCGGGACTACGACCCGGTCAACCACTTTGCTAAATCGAAAAAAGCACAGGTGGGCTCACTGAGAAATTAGAAACGGTGGACCAACCTTTCCTATCCAACCTTGGCAGTGCTTCAGCGACGGTCCACGTGCAGCTGCGTTAAACTGACTTTATTTGCATATCCTACAGCAGTCTGAACTCCTTTACAGAAGAAAATATCACAAAATGCACATGCAAACGTCATAGATCTAATAAGGAAAAGCACAACCAATCAAAATTAACTATATTAACGTAAAAATATGGGTGTGAACAATGAACATTAAATGAAATACTCGATAAAGGTTAATGTTCTTAATGGTACAACGTTCAGTCTAAATACAGGCGGTAAATTTGACAGCGAACAATGTAACTGACTCAAAAACCGTAACAACTTTAATTACACAAACTAATTACAGACAGTAAAGCTTGACGGTCAATAATCAAAACTGACTTAATGGCTGTAATTACTATTCAAAATATTAATTTTCAATGATAACAACTACGTTAAAATGGTGAACCTTAGTCATATAAATAACCACTCCACTGCACATTGTGCGCTTTAAAGTTACTACAAAATACACAGTACCTTTCAGGGATTCAATAGCCATTCCTTAACATTTATCGATGCTGCTTGTAGTGCCCAAGCGACTGCCCCAAAATGCTTGAAGAACTGCGAGAAACGACCTAGAATGCTATCTATCGAGCGGATGCAGACGATGTTAAATTCCCAGAGGGTAGAAACGAAGAATGTAAACAACAGGCAAGGTTGCGGTGTGGTACACAAGTAGCACAAGAGAGGTTTCCATTAATATCTTCCCCAAGGCGTCAATCGAAGCTTGCCAACTTCGTGATATAAGAATTGCTTGGCTAATAACTGCACTAAAAGTCTCTCAAATAACCAAAAACTAAACCGGTAACATCCATACACAGTTTAACTTAATTTCGACGTAGCCCGGCAAAGGCGCAGTGACTCCTCCGTAGCGGAATAAAACAGTGACACTTCTTGCCTCCTCCAAGTCTGGCCGTTAAATCTAGAAGCCCAATGCAACGCTCGGGGACGCTACTTAACTTGATTTCTCTCTGACTCCCATGAAAAGGTCATTAGTGCGCCATCTGGCGCAATTCCCTCCTCGCCCAAACAGGCTTATGCTCGTACGAAATGGCCGACGCTCTGGAGCCAAAAAACAATTTTAAGAGTGAAACGTTATTCATGCGCCAAGTAAGCATATCTAAATTTAAATCGACGTTGCCCTCAAGATATGATGCAATGAACCGGAAGACGCTAGAAAAAACGCAAATTCAAGAATTGTCCTTACAAGCAGCAGAATGTGAGTTTTATATAAGATAGAAAAACACTGGACCGTTATATAAAAAAAGTTCGATTGCAAACATCATTCAAGGCAAACCATTATAGTTGCCAAATATTTTCCACTGAGGATAAACCTGACCATGAAAATTATTTATTGCGGCACCAAAATTGAACTACGAACTAATTTCAGAATTGCATATGTAGGAACAGGATGCACGGGCGATTAGAGCGAGCTACAGCAACCTTAAGACTGTTAATGAAAAGCATCCATTCGAAATATAATCAATATATAATCTTGACGGTACTGGTGGCACAATAATTGAGAAACTGAAACCTGGAAAAGCATTTGCAGTGACAGAACAGAAATATATCTCCAAGATGGCATAGTTTGAAACTGAGATACTAAATAGTTACCTCTTCATGTGCAATAAGTGCACTAAACAAAGCTATACCACCATAGTTTGCTTTTTCAGCCAAATAATAAGTAGGAATATGGTCTCTCCAGTCATACATTTTTCCACATGCAAACCTCCATGGGTTTATACAGTTCTTGTGAAGAAATTTCAGTATCAAGTGATTAAATTCTTATGAAGCAGTGTTGTCAGTTATGTTCAGCATTATGACACAGAGAGTGTTTTTGTTAGTGCTAGGTTATGGTACCATTATGCATGTTTGAGACCAAATATAATTTATCTATGACAGTGTGTAAAATTGACTTTTAGTTTACAGTTTTAAGTTTGTAAAACGACTGTTTAACGACATGTTTTCATTAGGTTACATCGTCAATAGCAACGTGTTTAAAATATTTTAACCACGCAAAATTATACCGCTTCATAGCAATCCTAATTTATAGTTAAACATCTTTTTACTTCTTTTTACGATAAAGGAAGTGTTGTATTAATGCCAGCAAGCATATTTTGTGTACTGTTGATTGGCAACAATCATATTTGTGTAATAATTAATGCTAACAATCCTATTTTGTGTACTAATTACTTTCCATAACCATCTTTGTGTGTAAGAACAATACACCTATTTGTTAAACGCTACAGTTGTATTTATTTTGTGTGTTGCATGCCGAGTTTCAGGTTAAGCAGTGTGTAGTGTAAGATTGATGTAAAGCGGATCCTGGACTAGGTTGTGGGCGTCAAGGTAGGTTCGAACGCTCCAGTTGCCAATTCCGAGAAGTCACAAAGCTGCACACATACCCTATCCCGTTTAGCTTTTGGGTTTTTGCCAAGTGTAAAGTTGAAAGGTGGGCTTACTTGTTTTCTGGTTCAGCAGTGAGTTTACCTGTGCATTCTCGTTCATCTTGATGGCATTGGGTGGCGTTCAATCTATTTAGATCTGTTTGCCGTTTATTAGGCCGTTGCCTTTATGTTATCTCGTGTCGGACCATCCCTTGCCTCACTGAGGCACTTCTTGTTATGGGCTGGGCAGCGATAATATGTGAGTTACTTTCCCGATTTGGAGAGATATTTTACCCGCTAGTCGTCTATATTTTTCGTGGCTTTTGGTATGGGCTGGCGTGTTGTCGTTGATGTCGTTTTTGTCCCGTAACATCGTAAAGCCCCACTCCCAACTAAAGACTAGCTTTACGCACTTGTATCGTAAATTACTATTTAATACGGCACATTTAAACAAGCAGATAATATACTTTGACGTCAAATACGAGTATAATCGTATTTATTGCAAAATTACTTGTAAATTGATGTATCTGTCACCAAAAAGGTCAAATAAATGCGATGTCATCCTCAAATGTGTCAGTGAAAAACAGGAACCCTAAATTTGGAAACCCCGGCCATAGGCAAAGGCAACCATAGATTTCAATAATGCCTATTTTTACAAATCAATTACGTATTTTGTTATTATTATTAAATTGCGTATTTTGAGAAACTCTTTCGTGTATCCTTTTATCAGTAGCACGATTATGATGTCATAAATCACGTGATACTAATGTTTCTTTATTAGAACTATATGTGACCGATCGAATAATTCATTGATTGATTGGCCCAGCTCTTCCACTGGAAATAAAAACGAAAGTGTTAAAGGTGAACCTCTTATTTCCGAACCAAAAGCTTGTGAGTCGCACCTGAGGAAGTCGGACCTTTTACGAAAACAGCAGTTAAAAGTGGTGGAACTAGAACACTTAGGGCCGGTTGCAGAAAGCAATGTTAAGTCTGGTGTTACCTAACGTCGCGTCAAAGTGAACAAAGTCGCATCAAATTTTGTTTACTAATCTATTAGTTACCATAAACATTTGAGATTTAATTCGTTTTTGTTCACTTTGACGTCGCGTTAGCTAGATTAGATTAGATTAGATTAGATTTCACGACTGCCTTTTGCTGGCATGCAAAGTTAAAGTTTCAAGTACCGGTGTGTACATTTCCTTGCTCATGTTAGCGGATTTGCGACAGGAACGAACACAAAGCATCAATATACAGGGTGAGCAGTTGTGAGTTATCGTTTGGCTCCACCCTGCTACTTCTCCGAAGGATCTTACTGCCACAATCCCCCGAGTAAGCTGGTCAACCGTCCCTATCTGCCTTTCAACCCCTGCCGCATCTAAGCTGTTATCGCAACCCTCCTCTGTACGAGAGCATCGTCAGAGCGTTGAATCTCCAGGTCAAGATCTCCCGGCATCAGCACTTCAACAACCCAGTTGCTTGGAGCCCTAGCGATGACGTAAGGTATTGTACTAGCATGTATAAACAGTGAATTGCGTATAATACAGTGGCGTGCGAAGCTCCGGAACTCTCAAGTTGTCGTATATGTTATTTGTGGGCCGTGGCCTAATTGCCGACCCGTTATTTACTTTCAAGCATTGCAAATATAAGCCTTCAGCATAAGTTTATGGGAGCCTGGCTCCGGGAACGGTAGTGAGCCATTTGGCGAATTAAATAAACGTATTCCGGGACCTAGGTGGCCATTACTTTTAGTGGACGTGCCGCTCCCTTGGCCTTCAGCCTTTATTGTGTTGTATTTGTTTACTAACACCAATTTGTAGCATTTGCTACCTGAACACTTGCCTTCGGGCCTCTAACTAGTATGGTAATAGATTACCCATTTTTAATTTGCCTATTGCTTTTCATTTCAATTATCTGTGTATTATTGTGACTGACAAGAATTGAGTTTCTTGCGGCGTTGTGTATGTATTCCTTTGTACAGGGCCTAAGCAACTGGAGAAAGGACACCAAAAAGGTAGGTGTAAAAGCCAGTGCCGTGGGAACACCCCTTGGAGTGCAACGTAACGCCACTGCGATTGGTTTTCGACTTTTGACCGGTCGTCAGTTATTTATCAATCATAACATCTTCCAAAGGTCGTGGCGCCCCTTAACTTTGTCTTAAAAACCCGATATCGACACCCCGTCGTGGCATTTCGCCCCGAACCGCACCCTAAACCGGTGAACCCCCCTCGCGACTGAGTTCTGGCCGAAGCATTTGGGCTGTGGGGTACGTGCAGGGGCGAACACTGCTACGAGCATCCCATGGGGTCTTAATGAGCAATTTATCGTGTAACAAGCGGCTTCGCAACACAAAATGTGTGATTGTAGCTAAAGTGTACTCTTGCCTTAATATGTAAATTTACAGAAACCATAGCGGCTTCGCAACACAAAATGTGTGATTTTAGCTAGAGTGTACTCTTGCCTTAATATTTAATTTTTACGGAAACGGTCGCAGCTTCGCAACACAGACTTGAACACTGAGTTCGCACAAACATGCAACTGATTAATTTATTACAGTTTTTACCATAATACGAGCTGGACCCGTGGCTTGCGGTGGCATTCGAGACAGCGTCGGCGTGTCACCTACACACTTAGTACAGAAACTGGGAGACTGCAAAGGCGTCCGTCCTTATTCTTCTTGCAGAGCAAAAACGTGAGTCGACTCCCTCTGGTCATGTCACTAATAACGATGTAGTCGATAAACAGAGTAGCTTCAGAAGACAGATGTATTCCCACCTCACATAGATCAGCGGATATTGGCGTAAAGGCGCCTACATATACTTTGCACCCTTCGACAACTCGTGGACAATCCTCCCACATAACACAACCTAGGCACACACACACAACCGCAGCCAAGTAGCGTCTCCTCGCAACTCTCTCGAAAACACAGATTTCAAAAAGCAACTGACGACAAAGCAAATTACCCCCGCAACCCGTGCGAACGGGTGCGAGGACGAAAAACACTCGCACGATGAGTCGACTGATCTGTCTTGCGGCCCGATGCGGAATCCCTCAATCCGCCGTTAACGACCACATCTGCGGTTTAGCCGCGAAACAGCTGACTACGACGCCCAATCACAAACCAGGGATTTCTCCAGTTGACAAGCGTCGGGGAGCGACAGAGATGAATAGATGCTTTTCCGTTTGCTCTCGTAGAGTGATTCTTAAATAAGTCGAAACTGAATGCGATGAATTCAACAGCTGCAAGAAGCAACTCTGCTAAAAGCTGTACAAAATGCCATAAATGATTGCGCCAGGGGTATACAAAAATTGTGCCTGCTGGCGTTGTAATGTTAATTGATGAGCTATGTCTAAAATGGACTTGAAATACAGCCAAAACTGCTCTGAAAGCTTGAAGGGTTAATTGATCTACAAAAAAACGGCCTCACAAAGCTGAATCAATTAATTACACAAAACCTTAGGTCTAAACGTAAAACTAATTTCATTACTGTTTTTATCACGTTTCGAAGCACACATGTAGCAAACTTCACAACTGTCTGCGATCGTGTCGTGTCGAACTGTTTTTAGCACGAGTAGGGGTATGCCCCACACTAAATTCAAATGTACTGTCAGAAAACTGTTCCTACACCCTTGCTGCACGTGTGTGAGTGTTATCTACTAGGTGGAAATCTGCTCTCTGGCCCAACTGCTCTGCAAGCGAAAAATGACCATTGTAACGCCCCATTTTAATTTACGTTACGATTTAAACATTTCTTTGAGGCAGTTTATTTTCGTTCCAGGCGCGCCCAGCTTTTGGCGTTGCGTGAATTAAATTTTGCCCAAGGAACGCTCGATCTTCGAGAGGATACCTGCGAAGAATTTCTCGCTGCGGTCGTTGTTTCAATAGCGAGCCGCAATCAAAGGATACTGGGCTCGATGGGTATTATTTTAGAAGCCACTTCAGGAGATTTTTCATTGTTTTATTCAACAGGCTTGGAAGCTTTGGTTTTGTAACAATTGACGAACGCTCTGCAGCGTCCTTCATGCACGTTTGGGCCGAATTCCAGCTTTGGTGGGATTTTTCTTTCTAGTTTTTCTCTTAGTGTTAATTTTTTCCTTCTTCCAAAACCCCGGCCTTCGTGATGGCTGATTTCAAAACCACGGCTTTGGTGCCTGCAGCTTCCAAGATTGCGGCCTTCGTATATGCTGCTTTCAAGACCACGGCCTTCGTGTATGCTGCTTTCAAGACTATGTCCTTCGTGCCTTCCGGTTTCCTCTCTTTCTACAACCAACAGCGTCCCAGGCTAAGCTCAGATGATTGGAGTAGCTAGTGTTCTGTCTCTTAGGAAAAATTTCTTGCAGCAAGCGGCTTCTGCAACCCACCTGTACTCGCTTTAAAGCCAACTCTAACACCTCCAAGCCGAAGCTGGTAAGACCCACGTGGGGTCGCAAGATAATGCCTCTTAAACAGCTCGCAAGTACATGCATCAAACTGCAGCTTGCTGTTTAATTTCGGTAATGGGCTTTTGCTTAAGAAGTAACAATTCAACGAAGACCTTCGATTAACAAACTGTACATAATAACGATCTTTCATTTTGTGCAACGTTTGATGCGTTGGTATTTTATCCTTTCTTATTGCTGAATTTTTGTATATACTTTATGTGTAAATCCGCCAGCGTCCTTCAGGCGCTTGGCATGACCTTGCGATCAGCGGAAGCTTCAATTAAAATTAAATAGCTTTTTGGACGTTTGCATGGCCTCCGAATTTTATGATATTTTCAAGCCCATATACTGAATTCAATATTGTTGATGGGTTTATCCAGTTTATTATGTGACAGTTTATGCTTTGTGCAACAGGCTTCCCCTTGCAATTTTAACTAGCCATTCTAGCCATATTGGCTTTCGTAAATAACTTATTTATCGCTGTTGACTGTTGGGATAATTAAGTGCCTCAATTGCCGATTTACTGTGATATCTTGTTATAAACCTCCTTACAAGTAGGTAGAGTATTCTAGCTTGGTTTTGCCAAATGAAACCCACATTTTTCCGGAAACCATGAAAATGCCTCGAGTCGTACTTGGTGTTTTGTGAGACGGAAGTTGCATGTGTGCTTCTCTTAAATTACTATGAGTTAATTGTTTATTATTAAGAAGAATCTCCTAAATCTTACTTTATAAACAAATTTATGTTCTAAATTTGACTATTTACAATATTGATCGATAAACCTTAACGGCAAGAAAGTCTGTTTATGTTGTCTATTATTCTTTGGCAAATGGACTTTGTTAGCTACTCATTACCTTTAATTATTGTGAAAATGTTGGAGGTACAAGCAAATATTATATCAATACATAACAGCAAACAACTGCTGTGATGTAAAGCTATAAACTTAATGAAAAATCATTTTGGGCGCAATTTGTCAGTTTCCGTTTCTATCGCTGGTATCGATTTCTATGTATAATTTATAATGTAGATATTGCCTATTAGTTAGTTTTCAGCAAGGGCCAGTCAGAAACTAGAAAGCTGCTTAATCAAATATTAACCGACTTCGAAGCGGTTATGGTGCTTCGAACCCTACAGAGTATCGAATTATCTGAAGCGATTTATGTCTTTAATTTTGTACATTTGTCACGTAAAGCGTTCCAAGTCGACCCTTATTAATACTCAAAAACGTGTTCACGGGGTTTGGACATTAAAGGCAGAGGGAAATGTACAATTTGTCCCTTTTTACTCGCTACTTGGAGAACTTAATTGCAAACAGTGTCAACAAACAATCATAGATATTACCATGCGATTTCGAATAACGACCACTAAGAGAAAATCAGGAACGGTTTAATTAAAAGTTGCCACTAATGTAAATTGCAGCCACATTTTCTATTGACTCAGCTGACTAATAGTTTTAATTTTCTTTAACCTTATTCGATTTGAATAGAGAGCTATAATAAAAGTTAAACATTAGGATAATAGCATTTTGTAAATTTTATAAGACTAGGTGATATTATTTTCTGCAATATTCTAGTCTTTCTAATTATGTATATTGAGCAATATTCTATAGTGCAGTGTAGTTGTAATTATTATTTAACGACTCGTTTGAAAAAAAGTCAAGGCCGTGTTATGTTCTCCAAACTACATAAAATTGTTACTGTTTCTCTAATTTTGTTTTTGTAATGATTAGCTATCATAATGTAATAACAGTACTGTTAAAGTTCCAATTATTTATATTTGGACCAATTTAGATATTTACATTTGATGAGATTGGTGCAGTTCATTAGTAGCAATATACGATACCAGATTAGATTATTATATTACTGAGATACTGTAGTTATTATACCACTCCCTATAACATCAACCAATGAAAAACCATAAAAATGCATAGTTGCGCATGTAATTTTGATAATGTACATAGCAACGGTGATAGTCATATTTTTTCTTGACTAATAACTGATAGTCAAATACCTTCACAGACATCGCATTACCTGCTGAAAGTATAATCGTCATAGCAACCACACTAATTGTACTTTTAATATTTATAAATAACCTGTTCAAACATTATCTATTGACTCGTGATATAATTTAGCGGAATGCAACAAGTGTTTTCTTGATTATCAAATTATTTCTGTTTCCACTCGTCCTTCGGTCTCGCGTGATTACCAAACAATATATCTCGTGTAAACAGAAATGGTTATAAGAACGGGCTAGTTTCATTATAGAGATTGTCTGCAGGTACTAAGTACACATGGTAACTAGATGCAGACACGGCTTAACATTATAAGACAAACAAACCGTCTTTGTATCTAGTTACCGTGTGTACTTCGTACCTGCAGACAATTTGTATATGATAATTGCTTTTCTAGTAATTTTGAGAAACAGAAGAAATGTGTACATCCTAAATATAGTTATTACGTATATTATGTACCATAACGTAAAATTTGTTTATCACCCAATCTAAAAGATTAACTTTTTACTTTTTGCTGTAGGGATATTTCCAGTTCACTAAGCACGAAACGAGTTGCTGCTTGACTGAAGAATTTTTTGCTGCCCTGAAAGGAAACTTTTAAACCAAGATATCCCTGCAAAGATGTTTACGCTGTGAGAGTTTTCAAAAGATCAATAAATTGTCATTTCAAAAAAGACTAGGCTCATAATCAATGCATAGAACAGTTTTCATCGCTACAAGTAAACGTCAATTGATAATAAATATGACTTTATATTTAGGGTGCTAAATTAAAAATTCAATGTATTGTATAACTGGAATGTTTGGTGGCAGCATCAAATAGTTACTCTATTTAATTTTCATTCTTGTATAGGAAAATGTCAGATATCAAAAAATAATATCCGCTTGTGTGCAAGGTTGGTATTTATGTCGACAGAAGCGTTAAAGCTGCTTTGAAAATGACATATCATGAATTCACCCTTTTAGCACGAGTTTTATCGATTATGTATATTAACATAAAATTTCCAATATTGAAAATTTATCGGGAGCTTAATGAATATGTAGATTGGAGTTCGATGGCAGCTATTCTAGCAGAACGAAATTGGCTCCTTAGCTGACGAAATACGATTAACGGGCTTAGCGCTTTCTTATGATATAATTATGTAGTTTGAAATATCCAATTGCCTGACACGACCAGCTCAAGCGTGCTGGATAAAAAACAAAAAGTAAAGTTCAAAACGTACATAATCGTAATTGGCAGTTATGGTTCACCGGATGGTATATACTCGTAGATTAAATTTGATTAGATTTCATACGAGAAGGGATTTCGCCCCGTAAAGGCATCTTATAGTGGTAATTCCCAAGCGTTAAAAGTTTTAGCACGTTTTCTAGCAATTTTATGATATATGTATAATAACAGAACAAAGAAAAGGCTTTACCTAATTCGTAACCGTCAAACCAACTAAAAAACGTCATTGCATATCTATCAACAACGAAAAACAAAAAAATATTTTATTTCGTATTATATTTGATAAAGGATCTAAAAAGCATAAAACCCCCACACAACAAATTTATTAGAAAATCTTACGACACTCATTAATGGCCAATAGAAAAATTGTTTCACGAACAGTAATCAAGACAACACAAACATTTTTGGAAATCTTTTGTAGGTAGATATTACTTTTTTAGTGTCGTTACGATTTTCTTATCTAATCTGCATTCGAGCATTAACTCATATTCGGACATTTTTTTGAATGCCTTCTAACAAAGTGGTATTAATTTGCCCGAGTGAGACGCGACGTTCTTGGAACGCATTCAAAAAATTTTCCGGAAAGAATTAATGCTCTTATGAGATTATATGTGATAAAATTATACAACCATTTCATTCATACGTTTGCAACATACGTTTTCTTCGCCGACTTTGCTTGCACCGATTTTTTTATCAATCTGTTTGAAAGGATATCTCTTAACGCCTAAACTATTATCTCACGTTTTGTCCTTCATTGCATCGACTAATCTGACATAAATGAAAAGTTACTTGTTATAGTTGTATGCTAATAGGTTTCGATTTCGTAGTTGTACATGGCGCCATTTAGGCCACCTTGGTAGTCGGCTTTTGAACTAATTTGAATTTAAATGTACAAGGAGGAACTTTTAGACAGGATGCCAGACGAACGATATTTTAGAATTCCATAAACTGCTCACCTCAATGGAAAATTAATTAAAAGTATACGTAGTTCCTTACAAAAGGAAAGAAAAAAATGGCGAACTTTTTGTTAAAAATTGGTAATGTCATTGTTGATTTATAGACCTCTATAAATTTAGTGAAGAATTACAAATGTGTACCTTCAAAATTGTAGACGGGCGGAATTGGCGTTAATCTGTACTCCCGCTATGTAAAAGGAGTTTTTTGTAGTGCTTTACTAGGAAGAATGGACGACAGAACGGCAGTTGAAAGATTAAATACAAGATTTTTATTCACAATTATGGTGAGATACAGTGCATCGAGAAACAAACCACTGGTATACAGGGTATTGATGTATTGGCCATAAGCTGGACAATATAAAGGTTCTTGTAAATCGCAGGAAAGCACATAGTACTTAAAAAAATGAAGTCCCAGAGGTGCGAGTCAGTTTGTTACCGAAGAAAGCGGTAATTAACACAACCCTAACAATAAATGCTCTGGCTAGCTTAATAGTCGAGATAAGGGCGGTTTGAGGTACCTGAAATGTGTTTATTTACTACTTCAAAAGAGGGATACGTGGAAAATACGAATTAAAGCTCCACGGGATTGCCTATTTAATCTCCAGGTTTTTGAGGTTCTCAACTTTGAGGAAACATCGACTGAGTCTCGTGAAAATAATGATGTGAACATCTGTTCACTTACCTCTGTCTTCAGCTATTAATGTCGCTATAAAAATACGTCTTGTATATATGTTTTACAACAGAAAATACAAACTAATATTTAAAAGCTTATAATGAGCACACAAAGTTAAACCCATCCTTGTTCAGTAATAATAAAACTAAGTTTACCTATGTGACGTCACGAAAATACACTATATGGAGTAGGTAAGGCAGTGTCCAGCAGTTCAGTATATATGGAACGGTCATGAGAGAGAGAGAGGGAGCGCAGATATCACACCCACGAGATTACATCAGCGTTATAACTTGCGGCAACCTTCACCTCGGTTGACTTTGATGTCGATGTCAAAGCTTAACTGCCATACTGTAAACACATTAGTGCGTGGTGCTCGCTGGCTGACTTAAACAATAAACCTTGACTGGCGTTTCGAGAAAAATCGAGACGAAAGATGTCCAACTCCAGAGTTCAATGTTAAAGTCAAAGTGTATATGCGTAATTATCGTGTGCGCCGGGTGCACCGACAGAGAGAAAACTTTGACGTGAACTTCAGCGATCTAACAGGTATCGCCCTGCTATATTGAGATGGTTTAAAGCTCAAAATTTAATTCTGTATGCAGAGAGAAATATTGAACAAAGTCAATCAAAGCACAGAGTTGAGATATTTTATTTAATTGCAATCTAAACAGTAGTTGAAGTTATTAAATGCATTGGAAGGGAGATGCAAGAAGCATAATTAGAGGGATAAAGTCAGGCATAAGCAAAACAGATTTCAGAGGGATTGAATTTGAAGTTTGAGTAAAAGAAAGATTTAAGGTGGCTAATATGATATAACTAATATTATAGTTTTGAGCATATTTGAAGTCGGACCAAATAAAAGTAAATAATGCAAAAAGTTGGTAATCTGCATAATGAATATATATGAGCGTAGAGTTATTAATAAACGCACAGGCCAGTGAAAAGCAAGCAAGCTGAAAGGTAGATGGAAATCGAAGCAAGATAGAACAAAATTTGCAAAGGGCAATACAGAACGAGGGCAACTGACATGGAGAATAATCAGTAATGTGTTTAAAATTGAACGCAAGTGCCAGTGCTTTTTAAAACTAAGGGTTCATAGCAGAGCAGTGATAAATAACGTTTTGTGTGAAGAGAAAGAACAATTTTTATGTATAAGGAATAAAGACAATTTTTAGTTTTAAGCAACAAACGTGTTAATCAAATTTTATTCCTTTATGTGAAATTGTAACTAATACTTATTTCCTTTAAACAATATCAGGTCCCGGTTACTAGGTAACGTGGTCCTTTTTTTGTTAAAAAAATAAGAAATTAATGGCTGTTATGTCAAGTTGTGGGCAAATTGTGCTCTTGAATTTTAATGTTTTAATACAATAAAAGCTACTTACCAAGTAGAAAAAGCATACAGAATTATTCTACAAGTTACCGGGGACATGTGGAAGTGTTAGCAAAAGTTATTCCGATAAAAAAGTTATAAAATTAATCAAACCAACTTCGGCTATGGATCGGCTTCGATTTCGAGCTGCGACACCCGGCCATATAAACTTCAGAAGCCAGGGATCGCAAGTCTTACAGGCCAGAAAGGGATGTAAGAGCATCCTAGAACAAGATTTGGGACCAGGCAAGCGACTTCCAGCGAATAAGGACATCGGCGTCACCTGCACCAGCTCCGAGGCGAAATCGACGAGAATTTCAAAGGTACGATTTGGCATGGTTTTATGTGGTTGGAGTCCGGAAAGTTAGTGTACTTCGAGAGTACATTTTGGTAAAGAGATTCGTCGTGTCTCCGAGCGCCCAGATCTGTTTCAGTTCGAGAAAATTGCATGGCGTCACCAGAAAATGCGATTTTGGCGAGGATTTGGGGCTATGACGGGAAGTAAAACAAAAGATAGTTAGCGTCGTTTTACGTCACATCTGAAACAAAATAAAGTTAGTTGTTGCTGGGCGGGAGATTTGCTTAAGTTTACCTGTGGTTCCTTACAAATTTCGCTTTTGGTGATGTATGGGCCATCGGCTGCGTCGATGTTTGCCATTTCTGCTCTTTGTTCATATGTGAAGACATCTTTAATATAGTCTTCCCAGGTCTTCAATCTCGATTCGGGTTTCCAGATTGTTTTTTCCTTTTCATCAGTTAGGAGTATTTTGTTGGTTATATTTCGCATTCCTATGGTTTGCTCTAGTTTCTTATGTATATTCGCGGAGTCGTGTTTTTGCTCTAATTCTTCTATCTCTGCACATTGTTCATTTAACCAGATCGTTTTTGCTGCTTTCGTCTTATTTTTAGTTAATTTATTTAGCTATTTGTATTTCTTTCCATCACGATTTTTTGTCTTTCTTCTGGCTGTCATTAGATCCAATATGTCTTCATTCATCTATTATCAACCAAACTTACAAAGTAAGTGGCTATTATGATCGCTCTTTCTGTGTGTCTGTGTGTCTGTGTGTCTGTCGCACGGTTCCCGTTAAGGCAGAATACAACTGATGGTGGATTCCTATGTATTTTTGTCTCCTGAATCCGAACCCACCACTGGCTTTTCGATATCTCAACCCGTTTTCGAAATATTCGACTTTAATGTTCGAATTTTCACATTTTAGGCTTTAATATCACCTTTATGTAGTTTTCTCTCCTGATTCCAAATATGTCACTCATTTCACGATATCTTGAATAGTTTTCGAGATATTTGATTTTTTAAAAATCCGAATTTTCTTTTTGTAAGTTTGGTTTTCAGCCGTACATGCACGGCTAAGCTTTTTTTTTTACTCTGGTCCTAGATGTTAAATTGTCGGTAGTTGTTGATGTCACCACCTCCTTTATAGTTGCCCATTTTATCTGTATTTTTTCCTATGTCTACCAACTTAGTGTTGATTTCCGACTTGACTTGACTACCTGTAATCGCTTCATCTTTCAGTTTGTCAATGTCTGGCTTGTATTTTCTTCTTTCTTTCTGTAGTCTCTTTAGTGTTAGTTTTATTTTTAATAGTAGCAAGGTATGATCCGATGAGATATCGGATTTTGGATATGTTTTGGTTGATATTACAGAGTTTCGGTGTCTTACGTTGATCAATATGAAATCTATTTGGTTTCTGATAATGTTGTTTTCTTTGTCTTTTGGGGCTCATCATGTATACAGGCGCCTAGCTGGCAGTTTAAAGAAGGTGTTCATGATACTAAATTGTTTTTCTTTACAGAATTGCACTAATCTAGATGCTCTCTCGTTACGGGTACCCAGCCCATATTTACCCACTCTATTTTCATCTTCGCCTCGGCCCACTTCCGCATTGAAGTCTCCTAAAATTAATGTCATTTCTTGTGTTTTGGTATGTTTTAGTGCGATGTTGATATCCTCATAGAATTTCTCAACTTCGTTTTCAGGTTTTTCCGCTGTTGGTGCACAGGCGGCTATTATGTTTAAATTAAATGGTTTTGCGTTTATTTTCATTGTCGCAATTCTGTCTGATATGGGAAGAAATCCTAATACATTGTCTGCTAGCCTTTTCCGAATTATTATTGCTGCACCATTTAGGTGATGCGTGCCGTCCTTGCCGGTGTAGTATATTTGGTGATTGTCCAGATGGCATATTACAGAATCTGGTCCATTTCTTGGATTATGTTTGCCGTTTTGCTTGCTTGGAACATGATTTGCACATTCCAAGTGGCAATCTTATATTGTCTGGTTCTGAGCTTAGTTTTTGGTGTAGCTTCTTGTTTCTCAGCTTCATTCAACCCCCCCCCCCCCCGGGGATCCAATTGGGGGATTAGAGACTCCGGAGAGACTAGGGAATCTGGTTGGATATTTAATGCAGTGGTTTCCGTTGCCTTCTGCATTCCCATGCCATTAATCATCTGGATGATCTTTGAAGGCAATTTCTCGCCTCCAGGGCAAGAGAGTGCCCTATCCTGAGAAAGCGTGTCCACGCCGAGAGGCTATTGGCTCTATTCAGGGGGATCGCTTATACCGGCGATCACTCGGTCTGCTTGGTCGGGGACTGCTTATTCGTCAAATATTTTTGCTTATTTCGCAGCTAACCTCCATATCTAGAAGCCATTCGCTATCCGCCACCTGTGACCCCACTGGTAGCGTGCAGTCAGCCCCAGCCGTTTCAGATTGTAAAGATATAAATAAACTTTAGAAAATGTTATAAACAAAGCGGATGCACCCATAAATATGAATTTATTTAAAATTTCATTTAAAAAGTAGGCTTTCTAAAATAAATTTCAGTGTGTTAAGTGCCACTTTTTTTCACTAATTGAAAAAAAGTTACACTTGGCTTTTAATTTAGAAATGAACGATTTCAAATACACGTTTCCTTAGTTAGCAGAACTGACCAACGCACTTAACTAAAATGAAGGCAAATACAATTCTATACAAAATAGGCTTGGATTTGAATATTTAATGAAATTTAAAAAAATCTTATGAACAACTCGTGTTAGCGTGCTCACACTAGTGAAAAAAGGTTGCACTTCTAACACTTGTGGTCTAAATAACTACTTTCCACTTTCTACGTTACTAAAATTGTGACAGGGCTAAATTTTTTCTCCCTAGGAGGATAACATGAATATTATCTCTCTATGGATTGTTCTGCAAATAATAGAACAACATTGTAAGAAGTGTGGCTTGTCATTGTGTTCCTAACATAAACGCATTTCAAAGGCTACTAAATTCTACAGTATAAATCTGATTTACTGTGATGCTTTCGTTGTGAAAATAATTGTTTGTCTTTTTCCTTATGGTCGTGGAAAACAGTATATAAGGTGATTGATAATTAGGTATAAAATATTTTACCGAAGTTTTTTTATTCTGCAAGAAAGAAAGAAACCTAATACACGTTAGTATTAAAATGCTGCATTAAAAAGATACAGGGTGTTATTGAAAAAAAAATCTCTATTTGTGACTATAACCTGGAAAGTAATTATTCGATTAATTTGAAAATGATAAACACAAAATTAACAAATCAATGACAGAAAGTAGAAAACTATAGCAAATGTAATAAATGTCTGCTATTTCTCTTGGAGTAAAATCACCTATTTCGAGGGAAAATCTTTTTTTAATACAACCCAGTATTTCAAACAATCAATGGCTGTTTATGACAGCTGCTGTCTTGATATTGTATCAGAATTAATATTGATTATCTAAAAATGCAAATGTTTGCTTTCTAAGTATATAATTTTTTCATTAACACTCTGTATTTTTTAAGGGTGCATTTTATTACTTGTTGTAGTAGGCCAATTGCTTTGCTTTGGTCTAAAGAAACTTTGATCAATCTTTTTACACCTAATTATGACTGGGCAGGGAAGACGTCACTTTCCTTGCGTGTATTTGTAGCCATCGGGATGCACCCTTGGGCCTCAAACTTACACTTTGGGAAAAATAATGCTTTTCTTTCGCTTGGTGTATAATGCACTATTAATACAGCAACATAAAATTGGGTGTCATTAATTAAAAAATAATTTTGTGAAACTATGTTACGTAAGAGTGACAGCAATAATATCACTAATTACTACTCTGTACCTTACAAACTTTGAAAATTGTAAAAAAATGACTTTGATAAGTTAATTACCGATAAACAACCCTACTAACGAGTGAAAGTCAAATTATGTTGAAAATAAATTATTTTAATCGAACTTCAACAATTTGTCATATTACTCATATGTTACACGCTGTAAAAGTAAAGTAATTTGTTATATTTGAAACAATGATAGTGAGAGTAAAATTATAATTAAAATGAAATAGTATCTAGAAATTTGATAAAAACTTGTATTCGGCTTTATCGAACGATTAAAGAGAGGAACTGAAAGGCTACCACACTAATTTATCCAACAAAACCTTTACATACGACACCTAATGTTTTGATGTTCCCAGAGAGGCCTTTTTGAGATTTTTGTTCTGTTTCACTCGGTCTTTAGTTATTCAGCCGCCTAAAACTGATTAGTAATTTCAACATACGCCCGGCAATTAATCGTCTTCCTTTTGATAGCAACGTCTACGTGCAGCAAAGTGTCGTGTTTTGTAATCAACAAAAACCCATAGTAAAGCTTTCGTGTTTTGCATTTGAATGGTTTTGCTAGTCCTGAGCTTTCCGCTGACCCTGTTCGAAATTGTTTTCCGACATACATGTGTTCTACTGTTGAATTTGACTATTTTGTGGTCTGTACCAGTTTGGGCATCTGACACGTCTCTGGAGGATTGCGGAAACGCTCTTTTGTGCTCGTGCGAGAACTTCTCAGATTCGACACGAACATCCTTAAAATGAGTTTGATCTGTAAACCTATTTATTTTTATTTTTCAAAGGCATGCCTGATTCCTCGTAACTCCGCTGTAGCCGTGTAGTGCGTTTTATATTGAATTCTTTGGGCTTCTTCCGATAACTGCTGGAAAATAAATACGAACTTTCTCGTCGCCTATACGCTTTTATTGAAAGTATTGTATATCAATAAATATATGTTCTAGCTATTGTCGTCGTAGAACAAACATAGATGCCTGTGAAATGCCTGATACTAAATTTCCATATCTTATCTCTGAAAGTCGGAAGCTTTTTTACTGAGCTATGCCATCTACATATGATTGCCATGCCAAGAAAGAAAAATTAAAACAATGGATAACAATACTAATTTTAAAACGCGCTATATCGTTCATTTTATGATCCATGGCAAATTACTATGTATTTTTGATTTGAGCACCTACATACTATAATTATTCCAAATGCGAGTGAAGCTACGTGCTTCACTGTAGATTGTCTCTGATCGGATTTGCTTCGGTCGGAATCGGGTTTGCTTCCTTACGTCGTCGTCTCTAATTCATAATACAGCGATAAGCGTGTATAGGAGGTATATGGAGAAGGTTTATAATGAACACACATGAATAAGTGTTATTAATAGTTGTGCCTATTTATAAAATTTTACTGTAAGGGTAGTTTAGACGCCATGATTCGACTCATGCCCAAGTATTGTTACGTGGTAAAAGCATATGGTACTAATGTTAGTAGTTTACGGTATATAAGTCGTGAATAAACAATTAAGTGGGAATAACGCGGTGAAAGCTTATAAAAACTAATATCAGAGTGGCAATGGTTGTTAAAAAAGAAAAGAGGGTAGAAATGGGATAATAGATTTTGTTTTCAAAAACGAGCGACAGAATTTTATTGTGCAAAAGGTTTTCGTGGAAAAAAATGTGATAAACTCGTAATTTCTCGTGGTTTCAGTAATAGTATTTGGATACTGGCCGACCGTGCTTGTAGCGGATTTTGGGAACAAGTTCCGACGGACGGAGATCCGAGTCATATGGGCGATAGAGAAACCACGAAAAACGTTGCATAGTTTATTACCTGTTAAGTACAGGTTATGTAGAGTTATTTTGCATCTACCTCAGTCTATTTCGTAATTCGATATTATAGCAACAAGTATTAGGCGGAAAACGTACATTAGTTTGGGGAAGCTCGTCTTCTGAAATTCGTCACGGAGTTTTGGTGTTTACTTACGGTAGGTGACAACCGGCGGTTAGTGGATGTCAAGCAGACAGTTGTGGGAGAGGATTGACCGGCGAAGCGGGGTTAGTGGATTCCTTAAGCTTCTTAGGGCTGGTCGCCGATACCACAAGTGCAACAACAGAACAGATAAGTGAAATAACGGTAATCTGATGATATTTCGCATATAGTTAAAATAAGAACAATGCGTACCAATTAGAAATATTTGGTATAAGTTAAATAGGGTACCCCGTTCGAATCTTAGTACTTAAATAAATAATTGTCAAAATTGATGCATAAAACGATTGTTATCGATAAAGTTAGCTAAAGTTATTGCATCTTTCATTTTAATTTTGGGGAGGTTCAATAATTGTATTGTAGATATATAGTGAAGTAATAAGTTTCTTTACCTATATCAGTGTGCTTGAGTTAAACTTGTTGGCGCTCACCTTTTAACATCTTAGTAATTAAAGAATTCGCGACGTCTTCATTGTAGCTAAAGACTGGACTTAAGTACACTCCTATAGCGATTAATCTTCGAAGTTAAAATATAGAACGCTGATTTAAAGGTAAGTGAAAAGCTAACAGTATATACACGAATAATGCATTAAATATAAAGTATCTAGTGATATTTGTATTATGAGTACATTCCAAATCTTAAACTAAAATAAATGTATGCAATGTATGTACAAGTTCAAACGATAAATAAAAATGCATTCGGATCAGTATGATGCGAAACTACCATTGGAAAATCTGCTTGGTATACTTGGTAGCCCTTAGAACAGCGCTGAGGAATATTTTACGACTGCACATCGCCCTTTGCGGATGATCCTGTTACTACATTGTTAGATATGTCAGCACGTAATGGTTGCAATGTATATGTTTGGTGTCAAATGTGTATTGCAAAAATTCGATAAATAACTTTATTCCTGACTTTCCCTATGTGCGGATCGTGCCGTGTCAGTGTCGTATCGCAGCTACTGCCTTCGGAGAGTCGTAATTTGCTTAAGTTTTACCCTGTATATAAACCGGGCGGTTTTAAAATTTCCTGCGTGGTCCTCACAGTATCGAAGTCCTACTCAAAGGGATGCGAGGTCGATTTCAGGGGTGATAGGGGGAAGGGGAGTATTCCTGTATCGAAGCCGGTGACCAAAACTACGGCGTAAATAAGTTTCAAGTAGACGTTTGCTGCTACCGGATGTAACCAAAGAAACACGTTACGAATGGTTTGTTCTTTGATATCGGATTCGGAGATTACAAGAGCGGGTTCAGATTCTGGTAGCTAGGAAAGGCTTTTCTAGGTCGGTCTATGGATGGATTCAAGTGTATTTAGCAAGGCAGGCGTACTCGTTTAATACGCTTTAAGCCTGTATATCTGAGTAATTTTTTAGGGAAAGCTTTGATAGGGACTACCCTGGACATCTTTGGTAGCGGAGTCACAGACCTCTCGGCTTTATAACGTATTTTTTGCGTCCTGAAGATTCAAGCGCCAACTATGGCCTAACAGGTATTTCATTAGAAACACATTACTTATATGTATGTATGTATATATTATCTGTAACCTCAATTACGTTGCGGTGTTAAGGCTGGTGCTTTCTACGCTTGCATCTGGTGGTACAATGCTCAACTTGCCCCGGATTTGGGTTACAGGGTTGGGGCGCGCCTTTTGTGCTGGCGCAGCAACATTGTGTCTTCGTGATGTGTGATTTTCTTTGGGTGCTTGGTTTATAATCTTGCCGACTTTAGTTTTTTGTTTCGTTTGACTGTTATCTTTTTTAATACAGGAACTGGTCCAAATAATCAATAGCAGTGAAATACAAAATTTGTCTAAGATAAACGGTGCAGAAAGAAAGATCCGAAGAGTGGGTGCGCCGCCCAACGTAAAAAACGCTGAAGATTGCATAAAAAGAAAGGTTAAGTGTGGGAGAAAAAAAGACGGAAATTTTGTCAAGTCATTTTTGAATTCAATAGGTATGTGACCATTTGAAGCAGTTTCGGTACATAGTTGACGAGTTTGCCTGTATATATGTTCATTTTCAGCCATATTTTATTGTACAACCCGTCAGGTTTTTGCTAACAATTATAAAGATAACGCGCAAGTAGCTTTTGGTTTTCTAAAAAGGTTTTGCGGAATCGCTCTAATCTCTATGCCGTCGTATGTGCAGCTGTTTTTGTCTCGTCGCGTTTACGAGCGCTTGGTTACAGCATTTTCAAAACACAGTCTATGGGAGCAAGCACTCTACCGATAGCGACCCATCGAGCCTGTTGCGAGATGCGATGTGATTGGCTGCATCTGGCAAGCGCGAGGCAGGCAGCGGGCGTAACAAGGTGGTTTGTGATTCTTTTCGAGCAGAAGGCTCTCGGCGGGCGGTGTAAGGAACAGGGTGTGCTTCTGGGTGCTTGTGTGGTGTCCTTATCAATGGCCTATGCCGTTCGTTAACGTTCTGAAAACCTGTTGGGCTAATTGTTTCGGTTTCTTGAGCGGTACCTCATCTTACGGGTGGGCTATCTAACGGCTTTGCAGGTTTTTGTGGTCGCCTAGGCGGACGTTGCACACTTCTTCCCGAATAAATCGGGGATCCAATAGACATAACAGGTTCCCACCCACGCCACGTCGACCGACAGCTGTAGCGATGGGTGCACGACAGCCCACAGCAATTAGCGCTTGCACAACAAGGCAAAGCCGCCCAATAGAAAGTATTGTGCGCCCCTATATTTTTGCATTAATCGTTCATGTTTTACGGCCAGCCGGCCCATTTGAATATGTTAAATTTAGCGTACTTGTTATCCGCCGCCTAATTAGGTTGTTGTGCGTTATTTTCCGAATTAATCCTTTGTGATACAAGCCCGGCTATATTTTTGCATTAATCGTTCATGTTTTACGGCCAGCTGGCCAATTTGAATATGTTAAATTAAGCGTACCTGTTATCCGCCGCCTAATTAAGGCGTTGTACGCTACTTTTCAAATTAATCCTTTGTATTATAAGCCCGGCTATACTGTCCGTGTGAAAGGGCTATTTGTAGTTGAGCCGTCCCCAGCTGGGCCTACTTTTAGGTCTAAATTCGAAGTATATTGTGTACGCTGCCCATGTCGGCATTGCTGTACGTTATGACCATGAACTTGATGCAATAGATCTTTCCCTTGTACTTGTGCATGCTTATTTACAGGGTGACTCAAGTCACTGTGTCAAAATTGATGTAAGGTGAGGCCTGGGAGCGGTTTATAAGTGTTGCAGGTAGGTTGACGCGCTTGTCGCTACACTGTTGGAAGTTCAGAGTTATACTTGAGTATCCTACCCCGTTTGGCCTTCAAGGTTCGGTTAAGCGTGGGTTTCACCGATTTAATCTTGTGGCGCCCATCTATTTTGTAACACTATATACATACCGTTACGCTTGCCCTGGGGTGTATCGTTTCTAGGTCCACGCCCATCTCCCTGAGCGTATCAAGCCGTGGTCTTTAGCTTGTTTTGTGAGATTTTCAGGGTAAGTGGTAACAATTCCGGACTTGTCGAAGCAAAGGGGCACTCCACCAACCTAGAGTGTCCGTAGAATTATTTGATACCGTAACAATATGTCGAATGGTAGGCGGGTTAAGTTAGTGTCAAATAATACTATATCTAAGAACATATACATTTTAAATTTGTTAAAAGTATTTTTACTCAAACGCAACAAAGTAGCAAGTGTATCGCAGTTGTGGACAGCATCTTAAAAAAGTTTAGATAAGGCTGGTTCGTATTAATTTGAAAGAAGAAAAAAAGTTAGACGAACACCGTTTACCTTGGAAAGCTGGGACCTTCGTGGAGCTGTTACAGTGTGTGTTGCAGCATTTTGGAGAGCTTGTACTATTTAATGTTATTAATACAACAGTGATTTATATTCCTACTTTCTGTGTACTTTGCGCATTGTTTATTTGTTTTCTGAACTTACTTCTAAAGTAATAATGTAATAACCTGGCTTTCTTAATTAATTCTTTAATTTTGAGCTATGAATGATTACCAATGTTAATAAACTTTTTACTCTCGGATAGCCACAGATGCCAGGGTTCAGTCTGGTTAACTCAAATATACAATCAAGTACACATCAAACAAAGCGATTTATTTTGTATACCTATTTACATTTTAAGATAATAACTAAAATATTCCATGTATTTTCAAATAAAAGATTTGAATTTCAATGTATCACGGGCAGGCTGACGCCTACTGGGTTAGGCAAGCCACGATACTTCTTCTCGTACTTTGTCGGCGGCAGGACGAAGGGATTCGTAGTTAGAAGAGCGTCCTCTACTCGGCTAAACTGGAAACAGAATCTAGGTTAAGTTTGTTTACTTTTATCGGGGACATGAAATAAAGTTATGTTTGCTTTTATTTCGGGGGTGTTGAGATTGGACTTGATATAAGGCGTAATCCCATTACGTCGAAGCTATTCTACAGTGCCCACAAAACCTCGTGTGCTGCAAAAACCTGGTGTGACAAGTGAAAATACGGTAGAATTACATATCGTGTGTCAGCTAATAACTTTTAAGCCAAATTTGCGTTTAAAGCTGTTACTGAAATTCCAGGAGTGTCTAGGTGATAACTAGGGGTTTTCTAATTCCGTTATTCAAGGTGATTAAACCCTCCTTTAAGCTACATGAATTACTTTTAGCTTGAAGCTAACCTCACACAATTTTTGGTTTAGATTATGTACTATGAATTGCGGCACTGCAGAAAGCACGGGAAATCTTCAGGACAAGATTCCTCTAGGTAAGTGAAGCTTTGAATTTTTACGAGTACGTTAATTCCGGGAGTTTCGTTGGGGGCTCTTAACCTCGCAATTCTTGTTCAAGCTTATGCACGGACCTGGAGGGCCACGTTTTTAAAATGCTTTCTGAATGAATTACGTGAATGTTGTCGGGAAGCGGTTTCGAGGAGGTCTAAGACTCTTATCAGGCGTATATGTACAACGAACCACGTACGAGTTTTAGACCACACCGGTTTCGAGGAGTAAACGTATATAAATTCCAGACAGGCATATATAAACAATGATCCACGTCTGAATTTTATATAAGATAACTCCTGACTAGGCTCGACGGAGATCAATAGGCACTGAAAATCAATGGGCCACTTTGATCTTTCGGGGATTTCTGGGAACGATTGGTTCTAGGACTAAAAGTCAAAAATTGTCCTTCGGGCGGGACCAGGATTTGGGCCCTCAGGGGGGCCCCAGGCAGGAAACTGGTTCGGCTCGCTGGATGCAAGTCAAGTCCTCTTCACAACGTACGATACCTCTTATTTATACATTACCATACGCCGTAATTTGTGCAGGATTTTAGGCAGGGATGCGCTGGAAGACGACGGCGCCGGCGGCTCGTAATTTCTGCGCACCTCGATTGTTTCTTCGTGCCTCGGCGATGTTTTCGGACAATTTGTGACGAAGTTTTGGCGGCGGTCAAATTCGAACGTATTCCAATACGTAAAAATACGATTTCGGCCGGCGCTAACGTCACACAAGCCCCTTCCTATGGAGGAAACAGCCCATGGATGGACGCCCTCTTCATGGAAGTACCCCTTTCGGCTTGGAAAACACCTGGGGATCCTGGAATTCTCGGCACACAACTCGGACAACATACATTCTAGGGAACGCGGAAGTTATGGAAGTAACCGGCGTTTCTTCTGGCAGTGTCTACTAGGTGAGTATACTTTTGTAATACTTTCAACTGGGAGAGATATAAAAATCGCGGTTTCGACCTATACTCCTTTCAGGACTTCTCGGCAAAAAACAAGTTCGGAAAGCTAGGACAGGCAACTGCTAATATGCAAGGAAAACTTGATTGCAGTTTCTGGTCAACAGGCGGTTGTTGTGGCATTAATTTCCACCTGGATCTTCACTGGGTTCAATTTCACGGGGAACATTCAGGAAAATTTTCCGGTCGTACTCCGGTACGGGTTGCATACAATTCCATAGGTTCATGCTCTACAAATGCACGTTTTCTTATAGGCACCAAGGCGAAAGCGTGATCATTCTCAGGAGACATTCAACAACATGCATGCAATTAATAATACTGGCGGGTACAACGGGCATGGACAGGACTGGTAATTTTTTTAGAATTTTCTGGATAAGCGGAATGAAATTTCATGGACTGCAATCAACCACGTGAAAGCAGTTTCAGGCTAGATGAGACTAAATATTCGCGGTATCGAATCATTTGTCTTTTCGTACCTTCATTCTCCGGGCTCATAAAATTCTACGGGGTGCATTCTAAAAGAAATGCTACTTACTGATGCTGAGCTCGCGGTATCGACTCGCATTCATTCAGGTTTTGTTCAATCGTGGGAACGTATTAAGGTTACAGGATTAACCGACTTTCTCACAATATTTGAACTTTAACTGGAAGAAATTAGTAGAGGTTGCGGAGACCAACTTACAATTTCATGGACATTTTGTATGTTTGCAGGTTACCTCGGTTCTGCGAAGATGGCTTCAACTTTGAAGATCTTGCACTGGATGTGATTTCCCTGAAGGGTTCGCGTTCCAAAGACTTCTCGCGAGGGAGGTTGTGCTGCAGGATAGCACGATGCTCCACGTCTCTTGTAGCTGGCTGTACTTCTCAGGGTGAAGCTGTATACCAGGAGACGTCTCGGGAGGAAGTTTTTATGGAGGGAACTTACGAACACGGGGATGATCTGGACTCCAAAACTTAGTACTGTGCTCAAATCTGATTTCTGGACTTCAGCTGGGGCTTTTGTACTTTCTGGAATATCTGGCGCCACTTGGAGGTGACCTAGTTGCGTAAATGCCCTGGCCTTCGACGGTTGGAACCTTCCAACGGCCTGGACTTCAAACATGAGCCCTCTATGGGCTGGATTTCCTCTTTTCCATACTTGGAATCAACACCCTTCTGGCGGTTTCTAGATTTCTGGTGTTGGACAAGCTGGTGGCCTCTATGGGGCCGTTTTCCAACCTTTCTGCAGGTAGTTACAGGCGGTTCTGGCGGCGGTAACATCTGGTTCTGGTACATGTCTGTGGACGCGGTTTGTACAACATTTAAAATAATTAATTATACTTTAACTGATAACTAATTATTTTTCAGGTAAAACTGCTCGAGCGCCACTTGGATCTGCTGGACTAGCCGGTGAAGCCGATAAATTACTTGACTATATACTTGAGTTTATGTCTCTGCTCGGGCTGGCCATGTAATATCCTGGCTTTCTTAATTAATTCTTTAATTTTGAGCTATGAATGATTACCAATGTTAATAAACTTTTTACTCTCGGATAGCCACAGATGCCAGGGTTCAGTCTGGTTAACTCAAATATACAATCAAGTACACATCAAACAAAGCGATTTATTTTGTATACCTATTTACATTTTAAAATAATAACTAAAATATTCCATGTATTTTCAAATAAAAGATTTGAATTTCAATGTATCACGGGCAGGCTGACGCCTACTGGGTTAGGCAAGCCACGATACTTCTTCTCGTACTTTGTCGGCGGCAGGACGAAGGGATTCGTAGTTAGAAGAGCGTCCTCTACTCGGCTAAACTGGAAACAGAATCTAGGTTAAGTTTGTTTACTTTTATCGGGGACATGAAATAAAGTTATGTTTGCTTTTATTTCGGGGGTGTTGAGATTGGACTTGATATAAGGCGTAATCCCATTACGTCGAAGCTATTCTACAGTGCCCACAAAACCTCGTGTGCTGCAAAAACCTGGTGTGACAAGTGAAAATACGGTAGAATTACATATCGTGTGTCAGCTAATAACTTTTAAGCCAAATTTGCGTTTAAAGCTGTTACTGAAATTCCAGGGGTGTCTAGGTGATAACTAGGGGTTTTCTAATTCCGTTATTCAAGGTGATTAAACCCTCCTTTAAGCTACATGAATTACTTTTAGCTTGAAGCTAACCTCACACAATTTTTGGTTTAGATTATGTACTATGAATTGCGGCACTGCAGAAAGCACGGGAAATCTTCAGGACAAGATTCCTCTAGGTAAGTGAAGCTTTGAATTTTTACGAGTACGTTAATTCCGGGAGTTTCGTTGGGGGCTCTTAACCTCGCAATTCTTGTTCAAGCTTATGCACGGACCTGGAGGGCCACGTTTTTAAAATGCTTTCTGAATGAATTACGTGAATGTTGTCGGGAAGCGGTTTCGAGGAGGTCTAAGACTCTTATCAGGCGTATATGTACAACGAACCACGTACGAGTTTTAGACCACACCGGTTTCGAGGAGTAAACGTATATAAATTCCAGACAGGCATATATAAACAATGATCCACGTCTGAATTTTATATAAGATAACTCCTGACTAGGCTCGACGGAGATCAATAGGCACTGAAAATCAATGGGCCACTTTGATCTTTCGGGGATTTCTGGGAACGATTGGTTCTAGGACTAAAAGTCAAAAATTGTCCTTCGGGCGGGACCAGGATTTGGGCCCTCAGGGGGGCCCCAGGCAGGAAACTGGTTCGGCTCGCTGGATGCAAGTCAAGTCCTCTTCACAACGTACCATACCTCTTATTTATACATTACCATACGCCGTAATTTGTGCAGGATTTTAGGCAGGGATGCGCTGGAAGACGACGGCGCCGGCGGCTCGTAATTTCTGCGCACCTCGATTGTTTCTTCGTGCCTCGGCGATGTTTTCGGACAATTTGTGACGAAGTTTTGGCGGCGGTCAAATTCGAACGTATTCCAATACGTAAAAATACGATTTCGGCCGGCGCTAACGTCACAATAAATTACATGCGTTATGCTGTGAACGCTGTGAACACATCGCGGGGTTAATCTTGGCTTTGATTCAATTACATACGTACCTTATCTTTAAATACCCTACATACAATATTGTATTCGGTATGAGGAACTACCTTCTTATGTTACTTGTCTGCATGTAGACACTGAAAATCAATATTATTGCAATTTCTCAGTATTTATGTTTTCTTTCTTTTTATAAAAGGTTATAGCTTATCAAAAAGCCTGGGTCCAATAAATGCAATTTTGACATATCTCTGGTCAATGTAAGCTGCGATTACCATATCACGGGGAAATCGTCGTACTTAGATTCACGATTTGTCAAGCAAACAAGTTGGTGATGCGCCCGCATTTTGTTTTTATTATAATAATAATAATAATAATAATAATGATTTATTTAAAAATTAATGTATGCACATAGGAATAGTAAATTAACAAATAAAAAATAAATAAATCCGAATACTCCCACTTAAGTTTCCAGGGAAACTTGCACGTGGGCCCACAAAAACAATATAGTAGTTATCCTGTGCAAAATATACAAATAAGAAGAAAATAAACAGAAACATTATGTCAATACAAGCATATCTACATAAAACAAAATACACTAGAAAGGAATGAAAATACCAAGGTATAAATCAAGAAACAAAAAAATAATCATAAAGCAAAAAGCCAGGCTCAAAGAAAACAAAAAAATAATCATAGTACATGGTAAAAGACTTTACTTAGTCAAATAATTGATGGACATATGGTCTAGGACACGATAGCAACCAAACTTTTACCCTTTGGTTGTATGATCTGTATAAAGTTATGCTTTTTATATCTTGAGGTACAGCATTATACATTTTAACTGCCAAGAACTCATAGCTTCTTTGACCAGCAGATTTGTTAACTAGTGGGATATTCGCAATATTATGCTCTTTACTTCGTGTGCAGTATGTGTAATCTTGGATATATTTGTTAACAATATTTTTATTTTTAAAAACGTTTTGTAAAACAACTTTACAAAACAACTGACGAACATCAAATATTGGTGTTTCATAATACAAGTCATCGGAACGATAACGTGCATTTTTCGAAAAATAATCTTTAAGATTCGCTTTTGCAGAATTTCTAAAGGCTTCAGAGTTGTTTTTAATACACCTCCCCATCCTATTATGCCATATGACAAGAGCGATTCCACTAAAGCATTGTACACTTGTTTTAAAATTCGCACTGGTAGGAATTCCCTCAATTGTCTAAACACGTAGTTAAAGCTTCTTAGTTTCTTAATTAGAAGCTGAATATAGTTTTCCCACTTTAGGTTAGCATCCAAAGTTATTCCTAGATATTTACTCGTTTGTGCTCTTTGTATGAACAAATCACAACTGCATTGATGTCTTGTGCAGTCAAATTTATGTACATTTATTTGATTAAAATGAGGTAGATGACTTTTGTACGAAGCAAAAGGCAAAAACCTAGTCTTTCTGAGATTCATAGTTAGTAAGTTTTGATCAAACCATTTTTTTATGTCTATAAGATCAGAACGAACTTTATCTTCTAAAATCGACCAATCTTCAGCATCATAAATAGCAACCGTGTCGTCAGCATAAGATAATAAGCTTCCACGAAAATTTCTAGTTAAAAGGTCATTTAGGTATAGTATGAATAATACTGGGCCTAATACTGTTCCCTGTGGGACTCCAAATTTAACAATCTGCACATCGCTTAGTGTATCTTCAATTTTGACATACTGTTTCCTATTTTCTAAGTAAGATTTTATCAAATTATTTGCAATTCCCCTTATACCCATACTATACATTTTTTCTAACAGTTTACTATGACTAATAGTGTCAAACGCTTTGGCCAAATCGATAAAAACAGCTAGCGTTGGCCTACTGTTATCGACATGTTTATAAATCGTTTTAGTTAACTGTGCTATAGCGTCTTGGGCACTTATGTTAGATCTAAAACCAAACTGTTTGTCAGAAAGTAAGTTATTGCTATCTATGAAATGTACGATTCTCGACTTTAAGATTTTTTCAAAAACTTTTGCAATATTTGATAAGAGCGATATAGGCCTATAATTTTCAGTTAATTCTTTGTCACCAGTTTTATACAGAGGCTTTACAATTGCTATTTTAAACTGATCTGGACAGGTTCCGGTTTCGAATATTTTATTTATGATATGAACTAAATAAGGTGCTACGAAATCCGATATTTCATGTAACGTGTTCGCAGTAATGTCATCGAAACCTGGAGCTTTATTTTTCTTTATTTGAGCAATACATGCTTTAACTTCTGAAACTTCGGTTGGTTGTCAGAAAATTGTATTGGCACAACTTTGTTTTGAAGAAGAATTGTCAATTTCAAGGGGAGACTTTAAAATTGCATGTGCCATTTTTTCCGCAATTTGCGTATAATATTTATTAAATTCATTCGCAATATCTTTTTTATTAGAAATATGTTTATTATTGACCTAATTGACTTAACTGCAGTTGATTTTTTATTTACGTTTAGTGACTGATTTACCGTGTCCCAAACCACCCTTGCATCTTTATAATTAGTAATTTTACTTTCATAATATTTCTTTTTTGCTTTAAGAATTAAATTATTTAATTTGTTTCTATACATCTTATATTCTCGCAGTACATCTAAATCATTATACTTTTTATACCTTTGAAACAAAAGGTCTCTTTTTTTGATAGACTGTATGAGACCTTTTGTTATCCAAGGCTTTCTTTTGAAACATCGAACGTCCCGCTTCCAAGCTTCCGTACATGAATCTATAGCATTTCTAAGTTTGTTAACAAAGTTTGTTGTCAGTAAATTTATATCGTCTTGAATAAACATGCCATCCCAATTTTCGCCACTTAAAAGAGACTTTAATTTGTTGTAATTTATTTTCTTAGTTTTAATCGTTTTCGTTTTCGGTAAAATTTCTGAAGAAATAGTAATTTTCAAGATAACAGAAAAATGATCAGTGATTGTTGATTCTAAAATAAGAGGAATGATATTTTCGGCATCGACTTTAGTTTTCAAAAATATATGATCCAAACAGCTTTTAGATTCATCGTAGACTACGGTGAAATTGTTTATACAAGACAAAAAACCTGATTCATATAAATAATCTTGAACATATGGCAGTTCCTGCATAATATTAATATTGATATCTCCTATAATTATTTCTTCTTGATGAGTGCAGTAATCCTTCAAATACTTCTGTAAACTTTCATTGAAAACATGTACGTTTACAGAATGCGGTCTATATATAACAGTTACAAAGAAATTTTGACTGCTCAAATTTATATTAATTCTTAAGCACTTAATCAGACCTATATTAATTAATTCATGGTGATAATTTAAAGAGTCCTTAATAAAGACGAAAACCCCGTCATTCTGATTAATAACTCCATAATTATAAAGTGTATTATAACCCGCAAGTTTAAAATTCGAGGGATCCAACACCTTCCATGACTCAGATAACGCGACCATATCAAAGCAGAAGTCAAATTGACTTAACAAAATTTGTATTTCGTCAAAATTTTTGTTTATACTGCGTATATTATTATGAAATATTGTAAAACCCTCATTGTTGTTCAGAATAGTTTTACAGCCATCGACATTTGCTGCATGCAAGGTGTTGAATTCAAAAGCTTGATAATCCTTTATAAACTGATCCATAAAAACGTAAAAAAAATATGTTGAGACTTACATTATATGCACTTTCGTCTTTATTTAATGTCATCCGCACTTAACACACGGATTATAGAGGAGGTATCAGTTTTCCGGACAAAAAGTTTGGCATCCTTAAACCAGACAAACTTAAAAACTTTTACATCACCAATTTTCGCATTTTTTGCTTCGTAGAACAGGTTGCGATAATAGGGGGTGAGGTGCTCGTTTACGTAGATGGGCTGTGTAGGCATGTTGATGTTGAGTAAGGCAGTAGTTGGTTTGCGGCTTTTACATTTGCTTAAAAAATCGTCCCTAATAATTCTGTTTGAAAACTGTAAAATAATCGGCTTTTTAGTCGAATTTCTTGATTTGACTCTGTGCACCGCTTGTATGTCGCTCCTAGATACGTCGCTGCCTACATGTTTCCCTAAAAGTACCACCGTTTTCATAATATCTTCTTCTGAAGTTTCTGGTACTCCATCAATTTCTAAATTGTGGTTCCTTGCATACTGCCTATCTTCTTCTATTTTTATATTGGTTTCCCGCGTTTTCTTTTCCAATTTGTCGTATTTGACGGAAAGTTCCTCGTAACGTTTTTTTATATTTTCATTTTCTTTTTGCATTGATTTCATTAGGACCGAGTATACATCTAATTTTTCTGAATAGAACTCGATAGCTTTCTGAAAACTATTGATTTTTTCTACGACTTCTTCTTTAATCGTTTCCTTAATTACTGATGTCATTAGAGATATCATCTTAGGGTTAATCATATATCTAATACTTACTATATTGCTAGCGGCTATGAGTGGGAAACTTACCAAGGAAGTGAGACAGACAACCAACTCTTCAATGTATAAAGGTGAGCGGTGCGCAAGGGCGGCGGCGTCGTCCGCCCAATGGGAAAGTGGTCAAGTTTAAAATTCGCTTCTAAAGGCGGAGTTCGAATTCCCGCGCATGCGCACGAGACGCGTTATACTTTAAGTGAGACTATGTCGGCGCCGTAATGTTTTCTAGTATTCCGAGGCCCTACTAGCAATATATGTGTATTATATATATGGGGTTAATACTTTCGTTTTTGATATCGGCATCTTGGCTTTGTCTGATATCAGACTCCGTTTTCAACTTGCAAGAAGAGCATCGCCACGTGGCCTTGTTATCAGCCGAGTATTTTCGCCAGATGGTTTCTTTCACATTACAACAGGTATAATGCATTTGATTATTGCAACCTTTACACACAATAAAGTCATTTTCTGGAGGTAATTTGTCCTTACAAACATCACACCGGTCCATCTTTGATTCTAGTTTTATGATATACACAATGCAATACACACCTTTTAAACAAATCGAGATATTTCGAGAAGCGCTGTACTGACACGTCCTACTACTCGCACAGACAACAATAATATGTTAACACACTTCCTCCTTCGAAGTACTTCAGCTGACCCTTCGAATGCTGCAGGTGATGGGGTTGTTTGGGTATTCACAACTTGTTATCTTGCTTATATTGAAGTGTTACAATATTAGCATTGGTTTATTTTAGTGCTATTGCGTAGTAGAGACGAAGAAAAAAAACGTGCAGCATTTAATATTTTCCAAAGGTTTAGAGCTAAAAGCCATCCAAACCTGCGTTTCCATAAACATTTGATTTTGCGCTAGTAATACTAAAATCAATTGTTTTGCTGTACGTTAGGCAAATGTCTAATTTATATTTTAAGCAATTCCTTATATCTTCTTCTTATAGTCCTTCTCCTATCGGAGGTTGGCTATCATCATTGTTATACGTATTTTGTTGACGGTGGCTCGGAATAAGTCGGTGCTACTGCAATTAAACCAATCTCGTAGATTTTTCAGCTAACATTTCTTTTTCCTTTTATTTATTTTTCTTTTGAATTATAAGTTGGAGCAGTGCATATTTGAAATTTCTCATTATATTACCCAAATACTCAATTTTTCTCTTTTTTATCATGTATATAACCTCACATTGTCTATTCATCCTCTCAAGAACCTCTCTATTACTGATTCTATCGACCCAAGCTATACGCCACATTCTGCGGTAGCACCACATTTCAAATGCTTGTATTTTATCCAAATGTTTTTTCTTAAGTGTCCAAGTTTCTACTCCATAGAGTAAGATAGAAAACAGGTAGCATCGAAGCTACCGCATCGGAAGTTCAATGTTGATGTTCCGACTACAAAGTACTTTCTTCAATTCGACAAACGAGGATCTGGCCGCTTCTATTCGAGCTCTTATTTCCGTTGTTTGATCTCCTGTTTGTTCTAACCAAGTTCCAAGGTATTTGTAGCCAGGCGCCAGGGATTTTGCAATGTCAAAAAAACCCAAGTTGATTAAATTTTGCACATAAGTAGTTTTTTGGTTGTACTTTTTGTTCTGCACTCGAGCGACTATGGAAAAGGTGGAAAATGCACGGAGAAAATCGGAAAATTGGAATTTCGCGAATATCTTGGAACAGAGTGAAAGCTTCTATATAGTATGTATAACGAAAATTATAGACCGCAACATTCTCTGTAAAAAAGGTCTCTTCAAGTTTTTTCTAAAAACGCTTTATTTTCGAGATATTTAGCAATCTTTGTCGACTCAAAATTTGCGCGCGAACTGCCCTGAAAATAGTAGAATTTCAAGCGGCGCTTGACTAAAATCGCTGTAACTCCTTTGTTTGTCAATGAAATTTTATAAACAAAAGTTCATTTTGAAGGAAAAGCCTGAAATATTTGTAATACATAGTTGGTTCACGGTGAAATTTTGTTTTTCTATTTGTTATTGAGGTGTAACCATCATTTATGTAGCTAAACAAAAACTGGACCTTTAAGAATTCTTACAATATTTACACTTTATTTAATCAAGTCACTAGAATGGGCTAAAGATTAAGTAGGCCAGACAAGACCAAACTACGCAAAGCACTTTTTTTGAAACTATCTTAAGCCAAATTGAACCAAGTTAGTCATATGTTCTTTTTTTAGGCTCTCGTGTTTTTCGCGGCACTCGTGTTTCCAGCCGACATAAATCTATCAAGGAACTATTTTTGAAAATGGCATATAGGTGAATTTGTTCCCAAGCACCTGTACTTTCAGAATATGTGCCTAAAAACCTTATTTGTTAATGTTTTCATTCATCATTTTCTATATTTTCCGAAAAATTCGGAAAAGACAAAAAAATTGTTTAATCAGTCACATGAGTTTCCACGTGCGAATCAACTGCTGTTAATGTAGGGAACTGTAGTTGAGGATCTGCTCTTTCCCTCTGTGGTGTTTATTTTTTACTTAAATGTAACGGGTCATTTTGAGATCCAAATTAAGTTCGTGACTTTTTTCGACATTTTCAATAACGGTCCCCGAGTGTCGTATTTTTAATAAAATACAGATTTTGGCGTATGTTAGCAAACATTTTTCTGTACTTTTCGTCTTTTCCAGATGCATATAAATTTTTTTACAGTTAGAATACAAATGTATTAAACTACCTCATTTTATTTTTTTAGCGTTTTGAAAAGCGAGCAAATATAATGGCTTATAATATAATGACTTATTACATTATATTTTTGCCAATATTTTTATCTCCATATGTGAATATTGATTCACAACTTACATATTTAATATGTAAACTAAATGTACAATGGGATTATAGGTTCTAAATTATAGATTACATATTGAAAACTGAAAATGTGCTTATCATGGCGAGAATAACACTACGACATTAACTATTATTATTGGTGGAGAGATTGTATAGATTTTTACATGTGCCATTTATATGACAGTTGCAAAATTTACAGCAATTTAGGTAATTGTCTAAACATCATCGATTAATTAAACATTTTTCACACGTACAGCTTGGGAGCAATTCTTAGCGCTCTCCCTAGAAAGATTTAAACAATTTTGAATAATATTAATATTTTTTATATCTACTAATGATTTTGAGTTATTCGCGAAAAAACATTACGTTTACAATAATTTGCTTATAACAATTGACTCAAACATTTTTCGAAACTGGAATCTCGGCAATCGATTCCACGAGTGAAAAACATTGGAAAACACCTTAACATCGTTATTTTTCCGAAATGTCATAGAGCAGTACTCGAAAAACCCCTAATTTTGCAATAATTTGTTAATACTAATTTATGGGATCATTTTTTATACTTGGAACCATCGGCAATCGCTTTTTCTTGTCAAAAAACTTAAAGGCACATGCTCAAATTACATGCACACGGACAGTGCACACGGGAGGACCTTGAACGACTAGACTATTACCAAAAATTTTAGATATATCGAAAATGAAGTGTTTGTCGAAAAAACTTAGAGACCTTTTTTGCAGATAATTTTACGCTCTATAATTTGCTTATACATACTATATAGAAATTTTCACTCTGTTCCAAAATATTCGCAAAATTCCATTTTTCCAATGTTCTCTATGTATTTTCCTCTTTTTCCTTAGGCGCTAGGGGGCAGAACATTTTTTTTCTCTTAAAGTACAACCAAAAAAAATACTGATGTGCAAACTTTCATCAACTTGGGTTTTAAGGACATCTTTTGCCGATATTTTTTGTCCGGCGCCTGGACTATTGTAGGTCTGTACTCTTTCTATGGTGGCGTTTGCGATTCTTAAATTTCCTTGATTCTGTGGGGACTTTGTAATTACCATGCATTTGGTTTTATTGAAATTTATTGTCAATCCGTAATCATTGCAGCTGTCATTCAATTTTTCAAGCAAGTGTTGTAACTCTAGGAGGTTGGTTGTTGTTTGCAGAATTGTGTCATCTGCGTATTTCACATTATTGAATGTTTCACCGTTTATGACAATTCCCGCTGATTCTTCATCCATAGCTTCTCTAAAGATAGCTTCGCTGTACATGTTAAATAGAAGAAGAGACAAAATACATCCCTGTCTCATTTCACGACGTACCTCGATTTCTTCAGTCGTTTCTTTTTTTTACCTTTATATTGGCAGTCTGTCTCCAATATAAGATACTAATTATTCTCACATCTCTCATGTTGATGTTCTTCATAAGGAGAAGCTGTTGTAATTTTCAATACCTTATCGAATGCCTTTTGGAAGTCGATGAAGCATGCATACAGACCTTGGTTCATAGGGGCCTCAATGGGCGAGCGGTCCCGCCGCTCGCAGTCCCGCCGCTCGCAGTCGAGGTCACAGTGGGAACTCGAGCGCTCGGTAGAGAGTTCGACTCCCGGTCGGGGCGCTCCAGTTCTCACTTAGTTTAAGGCATGATAGGTTAAGTGACGCCCGCACTCCCCTGATGTAATGCGAAAAGCGGTTCCAGGGGGGAACGGTAGAAGAGCTTAGGGACAAAAAAAAAGACCTTGGTTCATATCTAAACAGTATTGGCAAAGTACATTAACCCCAAAGAGAGCTTCTCTTGTTCCAAGGCCTGCCCGGAAACCAAATTGGGTATTGCTTATATCTTGTTCCAGATTTTTATATATTCTCTTGTGAATAATCTTTAAGAACAATTTTAATGTATGACTCATGAATGCATTCTTTTGCATTAACTTTCTTGGGAATTAGTACAAACGTAGACAGCAGCCATTGTTTAGGAATTAGTCCAGTGTTATAAACAGTGTTGAAAAGATCTAGGAGAATATCAATTAGTTCATCATCAAGGAGTTTAATGAGTTCTACTGGTATCTCACCAGGGCCAGCAGCTTTACCCGGTTTCATGTCCTCTAAGGTATGCATTAGTTCTGATTTCAATATTTTTAGATTTTCAGTGTCTACTTCAAGAACAGTATTTGGTGTTCTTTCGTCATAATTCGTGGACGTAGTTTTCCATCCCTCCAGTTGATTTTTTATATCCACTAAAATAAAAAATATAGCCTAATAAAAGACAAAAAAGGAAATATTATCATGGACACTTCCCAGAATCTCAGAAGATGGGAAAAATATATCAATGAACTTTTCGAAGAGGAACACGGAGATCCCGAAAAGGGTGAAGTCACAAACGCCCTGCCACTTTCGGTCCTGATGGAATTCCGGTTGAATTTCTAAAACTTGTAGAGCATGAACAGCTTGAAATATTAATAGATTTGTTCAATACCATATATGAAAACGACATCATACCAACGGAGAGGCTGAGATCAACATTTGTAATGCTTCCGAAGAAAGATAATGCGAAAGAATACTCAGACCATGGATCAATAAGCTTGATGCCTCATACGTTAAAGGTATTCCTCAAGATCATACATAATCAAATATACAAAAAATTATAATCTGACATGAGTGAAAATCAATTCGGAGTCAGAAACGGAATGGGCACGAAAGAAGCTTTATTTTCAGTAAATGTCTTAATTCAAAAGTGCTTGGGCATGAATAAGGAGATATGTCTCTGATTGATCGATTATGAGAAGGCTTTTGACTAAGTGCTACACGAAAAACTACTAAGTCTTCTAAAAACAAGTGAACTTGACAAACAAGATATCAGGATAATCCAAATTCTATATTGGTATCAAACCGCCATAACCCACTCTGACGGAGAAACATCGGAAGATATTCAAATAAAGCGAGGAGTAAGACAAGGTTGTGTGCTATCCCCACTTCTGTTTAATTACTATTCGGAGGCGATCTTCAAAGAAGCTCTTGCAACTAATACAGGGGGCAATAAAATCAATGAGAGAGTGGTCAACAACATACGATATGCTGACGATACACTTGTCCTCACCGACAATATAAACGATCTTCAGGCAACGTTAGAAGAAATTAATAGGGTCAGTAACGAATACGGTCTTAAAATGAACTTCAAAAAGACCAAGCTTTCTTCAAAATGAGGCAACTGTACAGCAACCGTAACTTGAATCTACAACTCAGACTTCGACTGATCAAATGTTATGTAACTCCCATATTACTGTATGTGTTAGAAGCCTGGACTATCAGTAAGATCGCTATGAAGAAACTAGAATCCTTTGAAAAATGGATTTATCGACGGGTAATGAAGATACCCTGGACACAAAGGGTAACTAATGAGGAAGTTTTAAGACGGGTTAATAAAGGGAAGGAACTACTAACTACAATTAAAACCAGAAAACTAGAATATCTTGGTCATGTGATGCGCGGAGAAAGATATAACATGTTACAGCTGATAATTGAAGAAAAAATTGAAGGAAAACAACCACCAGGAAGAAGGCGCACCTTCTGGCTAAGGAACTTAAGAGAGTGGTTTGGATGTACAGTCGTGTGCAAATAAATCTGGGACAGTGTTTTTTTCACATGCAGATTCAGTTAAGAATTTGAAGAATATTTCCATGGATTTCCTCTTATCAGAGAGAGTTACGGGTTTCAGTACCTGTTAAAGTTTAATGTAACTTTTTCTGATAGCAGGAAATCCATGGAGATATTCTTCAATTCTTAACTGAATCTGCATGTGAAAAAAGCACTGTCCCAGATTTATCTGCACACGACTGTACCTCTCTAGAACTATTCAGAGCTGCAGTGTGGAAAACTAGAATAGTCGTAATGATAGCCAACTTCCGAAAGGAGACGACACCTTAAGAAGAAAATATGACCATTGGTATCTTTCATCGTTCCTACTTTTTTATATACCATGTTATTTCTTTGATCTTCTTATGCATGTGAAAGTTGTCATATTTTCTCTCTAATAATTATATTTTGTGACATTGTTCAGAAAGATGTTCTTCTTTTGCCATTCTAATTTTTCTTTATATTAATTTATGTAGCTTCCTATATTCTGCCGCATTATTTTTATTCTTCCGTCTCTCCTCCATGAGATCTAAAATCTCCTTTGTTATCTACGGTTTTTTCTTTATTCTTGGACTACTTAGGTGTTCTTTGGCTGCAGTTGACAACACTTTTTGTATCTGGTTCCATTTTCCGTCAACACTGACTTCGTCTTTTTGTAACTTAATAGATGTAATTTCTTTATTTATTGTATGTTGTACTGCATCATGTAATTTGGTATCTTTTGAAAGTCTCGTATCTATATAGTTGTTATGACGTCTTACTATCTTCTTCATTCTCACAATAATTTTCGCTATTACAGAATTATGATCACTGTGGATATCAGCACCAGGATATGTTTTTGCTGACTTAATAGCATTTTTTATATCGTTTATTGATTAGTATGTAATCAATCTGGTTTCTTACTATTTTTCCTGGTCTATCCGCTGGAGATTTCCATGTGCACAGTCTACGAACCGGAAGTTTAAAGTGTATTTGCAACCACAAGGTCTTTGTCTTGGCAGAACTGTATCAAACGACCTCCTCAATTATTTCATTCACCTAGACCAAACTCTCCAGTACAACCTTTAGTTTTGGTATATCCAACTTTCGCATTTAAATCTCCCATCACTGTTGTAATATCTATGTGTCTGATGTTTCTGAAGATGTCTTCTAACTGTGCATAGAATCCTTCGATTTCTTTCTCTGCTTTATTTGCAGTTGGCGCATAGGTCTGTATAATATTCATTTTGTCTGTATTTGTTTTGAATTGTAGTATCGTTGCTCTGTCTGAGTAATAGTGATGTCAACTTTAGTTACTTTTCGGTACTTGTAGCTATTCGTTACTTTTCGTTGTAGTATTCGTTACCGAGTACTCGTTCGCTCTAAGCCTACGTGCGTCGCAACCAGTTCGAAGCGAGTACCCGAAAGTTCAGTGAGAGCAAAGAGCATATAATGAGAAGAGACTCAGCGCTAGGCAGTATTAGCGTATAGCTTAAAATCTCCCGCCCGCTAGGCTCCCAGGTCTTATCCCTCTGGCAGGAGGGATCCCAGTTAAACAGCTCAGAGCAGAACCATAATTCTAGAATTCGTTGGTTTAAACTAAAGTGCGGTGTTGCCAAGGTTAACACAACCTTCCAACGAAAGTAACTTGGGTTACAAAACGCAGACAAAATTTCCCATTGTCTCTTAGCCAAAACAGAGTCGGGCGGTCACCCACATAAAGTGTCAGATTTCACAGGCCTCACAAAATCAGCTATATTAGTTTTGTCAGCATTATAGCAAAGAGCATTGAGTGCTCTTTGATTATAGTATATCGAGTGATCAAGTAAATATCAGCTCTAGTTTAGTGTAGTTTCATAATTGCGTGCATAATTTCGAAAAATGTTTTTAATTGTGAGAAATTAAAAAACACCGTAAAATCAATAAAACATTTATTATTTCAATCGCTCCCTGAGCCTACCTCGACCTCCTCCGTTTGTTTACAGCTTCTTAAAATCTAACACATTTCACAAGTGTCTCTTAAAACAGGAAACGGACCATTGGCAAATCTGGGATAGATTTAACCCGTCCGACAACAAAAGACATCCAACCTCCCCTATCTACATCATTTATCATTATTTTCAAATCAGATATACTGGAGCTAGAGTTCGTATGATATCAATTTGATATTCAGCAAAAAAATCGAGGCACTGCTAAATAAATATGACCGCTAGACGATTATTTTAAAGGCGGCACATTCCATGCAAAATGAACGGTGTATTTTGTTTTCTTTGTCAACGATCGTGTATGCCGCGCCGCCACACGTGCAAGACTACAATAGGAAATTCAATTCAAGTTATAAACAAGTTATTCTGTACAATTAAAATTTATTTTTAGTTAATAATATCTCGAATAAAATCTGTGGAACATCGTAAAATGAAGCATTCATTTCACTGTAGCCTGCCTTATTGAGATGACAAAATTGGAAGTTTATTTTTAGAATTATTATAATGTACCTTTTGAATTATATTTTTGTGAATGCTGTTAATCATAATTTTAATAAAAAGAGAAATGACATAATGTAAATGAGTTTCGCAGGTTAAATTTCTAAAATCTTTTATAATTGTTATACATTCTTTTTGTTCTGTTACATAATTTATAATTTTCATAAAATGTGGGAAATTGTTTTATCAAAATACTTATAAAAGCATTAAATTCGTTAGATGGTCGTTTTAAATATTTTATGTGACTAACATTATATAATATCTAGCGAAAATAAATGCTTCATTTTCTTTATTTATTAGCTGTAACTCGCTAGAACGGGTAGGTCAATATCTATAAATAAATACAACCGAGACAAATTGTACTTCTGGCTAAAATAGGTACTCTGTTCTTTGCTTTTGGGTTAGCCATAAATACTTCAAACTTTGTAGTTTGTAAAGAAACATGTGATCTTTACAACAAAATGAATTAGGAAATTAGGACAAGTAATTTGATTTTAGTTTAGTTCAGAACAAGCTAGCTGATGGTACAGTACCTTACAGTTTAGTAAGATCTGGATTTAAATTCTGTATTCAACGTATTTACGTATTGAGATTGTGTTTTAAGTATTCTTCGCGTTAATAATTGGTGCGACGCAAGTCATAATAATACATTTTCAATGGCTCCTTTAACATGTGCCTATTTTGGTTGTTTGCGAAATCGCAAACAAGACTGCGATTTAAGTTTCTTTCGTTTTCCGAAAGATACCTGCAGACGTGGGAAGTGGTTAACTAATTGTGGAAATCTGAATCTTTATAAACTCTCTTCTGAACAATTACGTGAAAAGCGAATTTGTGCCGTGCATTTTAGTGAACACCATTTTATGAATTCATTAAAAAATAAATTAGTTTTTGATGCAATTCCGTTGCATTACAAAACGAATAAGGTTACCAGTATTCAGGGCTTGACTGAACCATGTGTTCCTGTGTCGCCGGAGAAAATTTTGTTAAAAAAAGAAATTGCTCCGAAAGTGTATACGAACACCACAAACCGAGGGAAATTGCCAATTGAAGAACATCTCTCACCGTCACGCTATTCTGGTTCGGAAGAAGACCTTATTTTATTACAGGTGAGTGCTATTGTACAATAATTAATGATAAGACAGTATTTTCAAGGGTAATACCACACAAGGTGAAATTTTTTTGAGAATTTTTTTCGTTCATATGCAAAATATTGCGTTTAAATTTCTCGAAACCAAAACTGCGCTGCGTTAAAAATTTATATTCCAACCTCACATAGTGGGTGGACCTTGTACAGGGTCCGGCAGGATGACCGACCCTATTTAAATTGTTAAAACTGTTTCAAATTTTAAAATACTTATTCATTTTCACACTAATACAGATTTACCTAATCCCTAATTTGATTAAATTCATCAAGTTGGGCAACTTGATTAAATTCATCAAGTTAGGTCTATCAAACAGAACTCTTCGCCGTATTTTAAAGGATTTAAAATGCCATCCTTACAAAGTTCAAGAAGTCGTGCACCAATTACTACCATGAGATTTAGAAGTTCGGGTTACGTTTTGTGAACAATTCCATCAATTACTGAATAATAACAAAATTAATTTGGAGCAAGTGCTAATATTTTTAATAAATAAATTATATTGTAAATAAAATTGGCAAGTTTTTACTTTACATTTTTGAAAAAAAAAATATTTTTAAATTTGAAACAGTTATTAACAATTTAAATAGGGTCGGTCATTCTGCCGGACCCTGTATATTCTATAATCAAAATTATCTGTTAAACAATTACAGGCAATGACGGATATGTCCACGCCTACTAAAAGACGAGTTCCAAGGTATCCATCGTCTCCCATATACAAAAAACGCATAAATAAATTAAGGAAAACCATTGCCTTAAAAAATTCTCGAATTCACCGCATGCAAAAAAAAACTAAAAAATCCTTTCGATATGAATATTTTGAGTGTGCTTTCAAATATAGCAATTATCTGTTTTTATCGTGGCTTTATGCTATTTCGTTGTTTGTATATTTTTTTGTAATTGCAATCGCAAAATAAAATAAATAACTCAGTTCCTTAATATCACCAACAAGTTTTTAAGCAGCTATTAAAAGCCAACTGACAACAAACGATAATCGATGTGGATTCCCTTTTATTAGCTCATACTTTGTTTTGTTTATTATTGTTACCGGCCTGGAAAGATTAAGAGCATCTGGAACTCGGCCTTGTGAAAAGGTCAACCGCCCCTCGTACGGCTCATTGTAAAGCCCAATTCGTTTAACTTGACCAAAACATAATTTTACGTGGGTCATAATCCCTAGCTAGACCGTTCTAAGACGACGAAAAAGAATTTGCTTAATCTTAAAAATTACCAATATTCAACCAAAAATGTAAACAACTGTGTTTTTCATGGTGTTTTGCTTTTAAAGTAGGTACTTAAAACTTTCAAAATAATTACATTTAATGCAACTTGAAATCAATGTTTTTAGAAAAATGCGGCATTAATTAGAAACCTTCAAAATATGCATTTATGGTATAAAACGCTAAGAATATTATCCTAAACCTGGTTATGAGTTTCTATTGACAAGTAGATTAAATCAATCATGACTTTGCTACTCCACGGCGCGGCGTAAGGGTGGACACATTTAAATAGGGGTCAAATATAATGTACACCAAATTAAATCATACATCCCTAGCGCTGTTCACCAAAAAATTTAATGAACATCAAAAAAACTTAATGGAACCCGAATTATTATACTTCGGAAAATGGGAACAGCACCACTAAAATAGCTATGTTGCGTATTGTTTTACCATTGCTTACATTTTAAATTCCATATGTCTATCGATTTTACTAAATGTTCACCAAATTTAGAACGCTCAAGTTACGCGTCCGTGCTGTACATAATACATATTTGCGATATTAATTTATATTTAGTCTCTCGAAAAAACTACTTGTGCGTGAAATAATTATTCTGTTACTCCAAAAATGAAATAAACTCGCGCATCTCTCCTTGTCGCTTCCAGACAAACTTCTTACAGGCTTCAGCTTTCAGCCACACGCTGTGCTTGGTAACTTTTAAAGTGAGTGTAACCAGTGTATTGCCGTATGAAAAGACTTAATAAGTTTAATTTTCATTTTTGTTTTGTGAATTTTGTGTTAGATTTTTATATACATATATATTGATTTATTTCCAAGAATTCTTCAGACTTATTTCTATGTCCCCATTTATAAACGAGACCTAATAAAACATGGTAGATTTTCTTATAAGTGATAATTAGGCTAACAAGAATTACCTATAAATCTGGGAATACTTTTAAAATTGAATGTGGTATAAAATATAGTAAACATTGTGTATTTTTGCTAAACAAATAGGTTTTGTAATTGCTAAATAATATAAGACCCTGACGAAAATTAAATATCTGGGTACCATGTTAGAATTAAATGTGGAATAAAGTTTGGTGAACATTTAGCCTTTTTAGCCAACAAAAGTTGTTTTTAGGAACAAATAATATAAGAGACTAGCATGATGTCAATATTTGGTTGTCGCTCTAAGATTATGTATTTTCTTAATTTTGGTGAGCATTTAGTATTTTTGGGAAGCGAAAGTATTTTTTTGCACGAAAAGATTGGGTAAATTTGGTAGACTGTTAAATACCACCCATTTAAATATGCGCCAATAACATCGGTAGAGGTAGAGAGAAGTTTCTGTATTTACAAGACTATTTTAACAGACCGCAGGCAATCTTTGTCACCGAAAAATTTGGAAAAATACATTATCATAAATTGCTTTTACAATATTTTTAATTAATCATCTATTAACTGTGTAATACAATTTAATATTTTTATTATACTGCGTTTATATTTAGTTTTTTTATTTTGTAAATAAAATCACCTTTTGAATTTTTTCTCTTATTTAGCTTTTTTGAGTGCTTATTTTGGCTTCTTTTTTGGCTTTTTTCAGGTTTAAAGGCTTATTATAAGCGCTTATTCTCCAAAAATAAATGCTTTTTAATCAGCGCTCTACTCATTAGTCATTATACATCCAACCCGCGATAGAAGAAGCAACTTTAGAAAAATGTTCTATTGCATATGTCGCTGGTTACGTGGCATATAAGACTTTGAAAAAATATAACTGTGCAGCTTGTTTAAGTTTCATGCGTACAAATGAGTCATTAAACATAGCAAGTGAACTACTTTTATTAGAAAGAGATGACAGTAAAAATGAGACTTTGATTCTGCGGATGATAGATGTTAATCGCATATCTCTATTTCTGTCTAACGCATACAAAGCCCATAAACTATATTCTAACTCTCATTCAGCGGCTGTATTTTACCCAAACAAATTCGAGTGGTCCATTTTAAAAATCAACAGAACACCGCGCGCCGACTTTGAAAGTTTACTTGGTCCACTCCAGTAAGAATAGGTTCTTGGGTAAAATCATCATAATTTTCTTTGTGACAATCAAGAAAACCAAGAAAATACTCACGGATACTGCGGTGTTCATCAAACTATCGAACAATTTGATAGTAGTTTATTTTTATATTACACATAAATCGTTTATTATTTTCGTTACATATGTTATATCAAATTAATGAGTATTTCTTATATTCACAGTAATAGTACAATTAATGAACAATGAGGGAACATTATTTGATGAGAAATGAGCAAGATTATTTGAACAGTGGGCGACATTGTTAATTAATGTAACTACTCGTATCGATCGGCAGAAAATAGTATGTGTATCTTGGACAAAAAGCAACAGTATCAGACTCCTGTGTTGTTTGGCTCCAGAAATTGCATATTTTCTGGTCGGTCGTAAAAAACAATATATTTGATAATCATACGTCAATGTTTAACACTATTAACAGCATTTCTAAATAAATAATAAAACATAATAATATATAATTTGCATGAAGGCTATTGACACAAATGTATCCTTGATATTCTACACAATATTGAATACATATAAATTAATGTACACTTGTGCTCATAAAAATGGAGTACACTTACTGTTGGACTGATTTTTGTAATATTTTATTTTGTAATACCGGTTGGTTTGAAACATCGATAAAGTGAAATTGTTTGTTGTGTTAAGTTACAAGAAAATAGTTAAATAAAGATATCGTATAAAAAATTTATTTAATAATGCTAATAATACGACTTTTCACATCAGTGCAACAGTAAGTGTATTCCATTTTTATGAGCACAAGTGTATGTATTTTCAAACATCATAACGGTGACGTTTGTGACTTGATTGTCAAGGTAAAAGTGTCACTTTGTCTGATTAGGCATAAAAAATGCTGCTTTATCTGTCTAGTCATATAAAATAACAAAACCAAACATTTCAACAACTCGTATTCGAATATCTTGATTGTAAAATTCCTTCTATTTTGCCCATCACTACTTCCTTCTCAGAATGCGATGGCAATGTGGCAACATGGACAATAAATCTTTGTGCTGGGATAATTTTATGGTTGTGCCAGTTGGTGTCAGGTAGAAAAGTCCAAGGGACATTTGCTCCCTGCAAATATATTCGAGAAATGGGGGTATGCAACCCAATTAACAAGCAATACGTTCACAGCCATAAGCCTGCGTCTCTTCTCATTATATGCTCTTTGGTGAGAGCATCCGTTGGTTTCAGATGGAGGGGCAAGTACTCCCCGCACACGGAGCTTCGAAAGAAGATATAAACAAACAAAACAGAATGATTACTTCTTCATTTCTCAGAATTGTGCATTGCGCACAGGGCTTATACACTCGATAATAGCGGGAGTTGAAATTGTACGTAAAAGAGGTTTTAAAACAACCTGGTTAAGAGGCTTGCTTTTATTTTGTTTGCGAAGTAACTCTATAGAAAAACAGGTGATAGCAACTACTTGATCACATTTTTTTACTTCTGTTAAAATAGTACTTACTATGATCACGCTAAGGTTTGCAGTTATGTGAAGTAGGTTGTATGTTCACGTTCTTTTGTTTTCAATCTATCAAAAGTCCGTGTGTGTGATGTAACTATCAAATTTTACATTATTGACTTCGCGACCTTCGTAACCTTGCGCTTCGTCAGAGGTCTCGTTTATATGCTAAAAGCATATTAAGCATTTCTTCAGGAAATTACCTATTTTATTTTAGAGCATTAAAAAGTCCTAGCTAATAAATTTTTTCCGAGAATTAGGTATTAATGTCAGAAAACATCCCCGAAGCCTCGCTTATTTGATAAAGCATATTAAGCATTTCTTCGGGAAATTACCTACCTATTTCATTTTGAGACATTAAAAGAATCCTAGCTAAGAACGCCAATCGCTGTTCGAATGTACCTAATAAGTATTTTGTGAAACCCCTATTTTTTCAGATAGCATTGTAGTTTTAAATACAATTTCAAACTTCATCTTCGGACCGTAAGATGGCGATAAAATAAAAAGCAACGTCGAAGCAAATACTCTTGGTTAAACTAAAGTAACTGTTTTAAAAATGTAACGAATACTTTTGAAAGTTAATATCCGTTACTTCGGATCTTGTCGAGTAACGAGGACTCGTGTAACGAATAGTTACTTATTGGACATCACTACTGAGTAAGGTGTGAAGTTCATAACTGTTTGAATCCCAAGTTCCAGTTTGGAAGTATTGTAAAACTGGGTTGTTTCTTGACAGAAGATGGCACTTGTCGATTGTTGCAGTAAGATCTAATGGGATGGGTCTGGCATCACCAACTCTTACAGACGTCTCTCGTTACAAAAGAACATGCTTCGAGTGTTTAAAGTATATTGGTTTTAAAATTAAAATGCAAAGCCTTATACAACTAACGTGTGCCGTGTTTTTAACCGACTATTAAAAATTACGATCGTATGCACTTAAGACAGCGTAATTGTACACATTATTTGCAACTCGACCTACTACACTTCGCGTAATGCAAACCTTGCCGAAATGCTCGCTGTAATACTTCGTAATATGATCTAGTGCGTTTGATAAAACTGCAGAGTTTTTGTTTACAAACAGTTAATTGTCACGCTGCACTAGTCCTTGTAACCTAATTACGTGCACTGTTGTATTTACCCAATTCCAGTTCATTTTACACTTATTTGCTAAATCCATGGTCAAACAAAAGTTTGAACATAACTGACGTTGACATTTTCTTATTCAAAAGCACTCCGACTCCATATCTATGTTCATGGCCGTTGGTGCCTGAATAATATATTGTCCCATTGTTTGTTGTACAGATTCCATTCCCTGGCCATCTAACATCACTTAGCCCCAGTATGTAATTCCTTATACAGGAAAATACTGAAACTAAACGTATGCAGACATCGAGTATTTGTAGGTAGAAGCTTTCTGTATTACTTTCAAAAATTGATCGCTATAAAAGTGTGCTGGAGGCCCCTCTCTAGCTACAGTAAAGACGTCGTGTATTCTTTATTAACGAGATGTCCAAATTATTTGATCGCTAACAAGTTTAATATGAAGCACACTGATATAGGTAAAAAAACTTATAAACTTCACTCTATATTCTGCACAATACAATCCTTGAACCTTTAAAGTTTAAATGAAAGAAGCAATTCTTTATATAGATTTATTGATAATTTACTTTTTGGTCAGTAGTCTATTCTATTTGTATTGATTATCTATCTAAGCAATAGTATCACACGGGGTACCCCACTTAACCTTACGTCAATGCAATATACTGCTCTTATTTTTGCGAATATGCGAAATATCACAAGGTTATCTTTACTTTACCTATCTGTTAAGTTGTTACGCTTGTGACATCGACGATCAGTCCCTGAGGAGCTCAATTAACTTGCAATACCGCTCCAAAGGTAGATCCGTTCTCCACAACTGTCACTCTGACAGCCGCTAACCGCCAGTTGTCATTTGACCGCAAGCAATTGCAACTTGCAGGATCTCTGTAATGAACTTCTTAAGAAGAGATTCCCAACCTAATGCATTTCTTTCGCCTAATACTTGTTGCTATAATATCGAATTACGAAAATTGAATCAGGTAGACGCAAAAACAACTATACATACCCTGTACGTAACAGGCAAAAAACTATGCAACGCTTTACGTGGTTCCTAAATCGTCAATATGACCTAGAGCTCAGTCTGTTGGAAAGTGGTACCCTCTCTCAAAATCTGCCTCAACCACGTTCGGTTAGTATCCACATTCTATCACCGAAGACCGAGAAATCAAGAGTTTATCACATTTTTACTGCGAAAAACCTTTTATGCACAGTTAAATTCTGTCACCAGTTTTTCATAACAAAATCTGTTATTATTTTTCTACCCACTTTTATTTTTTAAAGACCGTTGCAAATCGGATATCAATTTTCATAGGTTTGTCTGCGTTTTTCCACTTGATCGTTTATTCACGACTATAATTATATATAACGTAAACTACTAACGTTAGTACAATAGGCTTTTACCACGTAACATCATAATAAAGAACCCCGATAATAATGGAATCAACTACTTCATTCTTGTTATCACGACAGAGCTACAAAAATTCGACGCAACAGCAAACCTTTTGCTGCTTATGAATAGGAGTGAGAAGTTTTGGTACCCACCTTGCACTGATCTTATTCATGTGTAAATGGTTATGGAGAATTCGAAGGATATTTGTTTTAGAAAGATTGCAACATTTTCTGGAGTAACCATTGTTACGGGCCGACCTTCAAGATGATCATCTTCGAGATATTCTCTGCCTATGCGAAATAACTTAGACCAATCTTTTACCGTGGAGAATGAAGGTGAAGAGTTCCCATAAATATCATCAAATCATTTTTAATTCCTGTAGGAGTAACACCTTCTTTTGTGAGAAACTTTATCCCAGCACGATATACAAATTTAAACATTTAAAAATGCTTGACAAGACTTTTATTTTTTTAACTGTCAACAAAGTACTGTGTCACATAAACAATTGTTTTTTTTTGCATGGCCTACTAAAGTAATAAACTAAATAATGCACTTGAAATTTTCACCATAGTGCGATCGCAAATAGGGGAGACCTGGAATATATGGACCTTGCCTGGTATATTGCAAAAACATCACAGATATAGAATATTGGAATCTATTTTATGTCCACTGTCGCTTTAAATACTCTTTTACATTTATTGCGTCGGCTGTGATGTACCTGATAATTATACAGCCATCAAAAGCAGAACGGCATTGTTATATTTATGTTTATTTTACTGTAACCAACTTGTAATAAATAATTGGTCATTACTCTAGTTTCAGCTCGAAAAATCCAAAGGGAGTTCTTCAAATTCACGCTTCGCTTCTTCGTAAAAGTCCTACGTTGTTTAATCTGGTTAAAATTAATTGCGTTCGGGGCGTAATTAAAATTAGAATCAGTCGAAGAGGGCGTGAATGGGTCGCTGTAGTTAGTTTAGTGGGCGCCTAAAACAATGCTAAACTAAAACATTGGTTTCTCATCAATCACCCTAACTAAATAAGCAGGAAATGTAGTAGATGTAATATACAGGCCGTAGTCTGGTGAATTCCATTCATATCATTAATTCTAAAGACATGTTAATGCATGAATGGGGCGAGTTTGAGCCGGAAATGTATTTCTACTCTACATTTCTAAAAGCGTCGGCGTTTTTGATTGATTTCGTTCAGAGTGTATGTTTGTAAAATGAATTACTCTGTAGCGGTTTAGGTAAGATTGAAGGAATATGTAGCCTTAGATACGACGGCGACGAGATCTAAGGAAGCACGGAATCAATAAAGACAGCTTAGTGGCGAATTTGAGTAGATGCTTTCGTAAAACGAATTCAAATGGGAGAGCTATCTGTCATCATCATATTAACTGTAAATTTTATTGCACTCAATTACGTTTTTTAATCTAGTATTCGAAAATACGTGTAACATAAATTATTTTCGTATTATTACTTTGCTTAGATTTCAATTATCTTGTTGATTTCTATATTACAGTATGTTAATTTTAATTAGTTTATAGTTTTCTAAACATTAAAAATGCTTATTAGCTTCAATCACTTGCTTAATAGATCCCAAATCTCTATATTAATGTTTATTAATCAGAATAAAATGGGGATCAGCAAAAAACTCTGTAGATTCTTAAATATGTAAAATTTCCAATTTGCCTATGTATCTAATTAGCGCAACATAAACAGGGGTTTCTGCATAATTTAATGTTGCTCAATTATGACATTGAACAAGTTTTGCTTTCTTATTTTAGCGATACACAGTATTTATACGTGGACTACTTTCTTAGGAATATCATAGTTAATTGTACCAAGCGTAGCATGAAAATGTTTAATTTAGAAATATATTATAAAATACTGCGACAACAACGTTTTCTTTCTTGATTTCGCATTAGTTAATTGAGTGGTACCATCAGCAGAATACATCTTCCCAGTAGAAGCTTCACAGTGACATTAGGTAGTATTATAGAAATCCTACGTTTAAATTGTTTGTTTCTTTCTTCTTTAATAACCAGATCAGCACACTGGATGCTGTACATGGTTATTTTGGATGAAGAATATGCTGTTGCTAGATTATTAGAATGAGCATATACCCTTTAATAGTCCAACTAATTTATGATTTTAACAATGCTATGGTCTACTGCACATTGGTCCACGACTTATAGGACTGTGTGCTAATATAGTTATTTAGATCACAAGTGTTAAAAGTGCAACTTTTTTCACAAGTGTGGAGGGTTATTAAACGAAATGCAGCCGAGTTTAATATTCCACACGCTTCAAAAATAAGCATGCTAACGTGAGTTGTTCTAATTTTTTTTTAATTTCATTAAATATGTAAGTCCAAGCCTATTTTGCATATTATTTTATTTGCCTTGATTTTCGTTAAGTGCGTTGGTCATTTCCGGTAACTAAGGAAACGTCTTTGTTTATTGAAATCTGTAATTTGTTCACATCAGAATAAAACTACAAAATTAATAAACGAATAATTTGCTTCTAAAATTGTGCATTCCTAAATTAAAAGCAAAGTGTTACTTTTTTACTGAGCGAAAAAAAGTGCAACAACACTGAAATTAATTTAAAAAGGCGCACTTTTTTAAATGATTTTAAAAAAAGTGTATTTACAATATTTGTAGTAAACGTTGTCACCCTTTTCTTAGACAGAGCAAACAGTATTCTAAGACGTAATTTTAAGGGGGGTGTTTTTAATTAAGGGCAAGTCAAAGTTGTCTGATGGTTTTGTTTAAATTCGGTATGAAGTATCCAGCACCAAACTGTTTTCAAGCTTTGAGATTAAAATCCTTCTAATAATTTCGTATATAATGTAAAATTTCTTATGGTGGATTAAATATTAACGCCGATTGTGTGAGAAGGACTGGGGAGACCACGAAATAGTTTCTCTCCAAGTTAACGTGGGGGGTCAGAGACAGTTTTTACCGTAGCAATTATGGATGACTATTGGATATATCCGCCTTTTGAATGCTCAGCTAACTCATCCGAAATTCCGAAATTCCGAAGATAGCAGACATGGCTTCAATTTTTGAGTTCTCGGCGAATTTTTCGTCATTGCTGTAGCTGGTTCCAGGCCAAAGATTTGTGTACAGCCTCGGTGCTCCACCACCTTCGTTTTCGCATCACTGCCATAGTATTGCATGTGTAATTTACAGTAATTTTGTAATATGTTATACGAATTTAGGTAGGCAATTTCTGCTTACATTGCGTTAGACAGAAATAGACATACATGACTTAAAACCTAGTGCCCTAGAATTTAATGTTTTCTAAAAACAAAACACTTTAATTCTGCCCCTACTAGATGTTAATCGCGTATTAGTCTAATTTTATCTAAGGGATGCAGTCCCGTAAACTGTATTCTAGCTCATTTGACTCCCGATGTTCACATTTTTCACCACCAATCTGCATATATATGATGACTTCACAGGCCGGTCAGAACCATTATTTGACAATTTTGTCCACTATTTCTTCTGCTAGCTCTCTCCACACTACTATGCCTTTACTTCTTATATCCAATTTTAGTGCCTTTATATATTTTTTTCTTGGTAGTCGTTCTCTTTTTTTTTTATTTTAGTACTTTTTTGGTTTGCCTGCTTCTTCTAAGCGCTATATATAACCGAAGCATCTCGCCCTCTGTGCCCTTACATATTGACTGATTATTGCTTCTCCATATAGCTGTCCTAATTCTATGTTATTTCTGTTTCCCCATCCATCTCTTGCTTTTGTGCCCTTAAATATTCCCCTAGACACGTATCTCCCGCATATTTCAACTTTCTGTTTTTCCACTCTCCTCATTACCCAAACTTTACATCCATAAGTCTTAACACGGTTTTTAGACTATTAACTTCGCGTTCCTCTATATACCTTTTGACTTAATTTTCAACATAATGCACTCGTGCACCTTTCACGTTTTACTAACCTTTTTGATATTACTGTTTACAATAAAGGAAGTATTGGATTCACCCCAAAAGTCCTAAATTGAGTTTTTAACGGATCTTTACGTTTTCGAGTCCCCTGAACCCAAACAGCATATTCTGTCTGTCAGTCTGTCTGTGTGTCTATGAACAGAATATCTCAAAAACGAAAGAAGGTATGGCGTTGAAACTTCGTATATAAGTTTTCGCATAACCGGAAGTATGGAGTTTACTCTTGTAATTTGCTAGTTTTTGATTTTTTCAAAAACGGTTCTAACGATTTTTTTCAAACATTACATTTTTATTACATTTATAATGTGTATTGATGTGAGGTAGGGGATTTTCCAGTTGAATACTTCTAAATTGTTTATTGACCCCTATTTCAAATAAAACACCCGGTATATTATTACATTTTGGAATTCAGCTTAAAATTTGAGTGAAAATTTATCTCTATTTAACTAACGCTCTATTTTGTAAGGTTTCTGTAGAATTTGTAATTTTTTAAGTTTTTTGGCCAATTATAAGGTCACTGTAGAAGGAAGTTCTGTGCGTGTATTACACCAGATTTTTTTGTTATTATTGCTATCCGCTGTTATTTCCACTCCAATATATATAAACGACTGTACTTTGTCAATTTTTATTACTCAGTTGTCATCGAGTTTAATTTATATTCGTTCTCCTGGAGGATTACTTCTAGCATTACTTCCCATTGTCACACTTAGTTTTTTCTTCATTTACGATTAAACTTGCATTTCTCACTGTTTCTTCTAAATCACTTCTTTGACTATATTCTCCAAAAATAAATTAAACAATGTCGTGGAAAGGGTGTCGCATCGTCCCAGTCTATTTCTGACCTAAAACAGGTGGCTCATTACACTGTTGACTTTGACTGTGTTATATTAGTCACTTAATGTTACCATGTCTAACTGAATTAATTTCTCAGCTATCTCAGGATCTTTCATTGAATGGTATACTTGTCTTTTTATTGAATCGTACTGTAATTCTACGCAATTTTAGCAAATTTTGTTTTAAGTTGAAGGTGAAATTCTGATTACTTTACTTTACTTATTACTTCTCGAGGGTAGCTCTGGTTCAAGTTTATCAACAGCTGAAGTAAGAGAATTGAGTCAAAGTTATACAGGTGTTTATTTTATTTAACTAGAGTACAAAATAAAATATGTGTTTTAAAATCTTTAAAACTAAATAATCAAAATAATGTTCTTCCTGGTGTAACATTTTGTAGCTGCGGTGTAATAAGATTCGAGTCCCTGTGAAGGGCGCTCTGGTTTATATCTACACTATTTTCAATAAATATAAAATAATAAAATTCGTTCTGGTGGTCTCTGCCTTGCTTGCGGGTAGCATTTGCTGGTGACGGATACGGACGGTCCCCCCGTCTTCTGATTTGAATGGCTATAAACAGACCAAACTTAAATAATTTCGTCTCAACTCGTTGGTCCCGGGTTTCTTCAGATTTTAAGATTGATAAGACAAAAGCCGAACTGATTCTAGAGCAGTTAACAGCCACCCCAAGCCTGCCAAACGTTACCTCTTGCCGCACTAGCTAAATGTATTTAGAGATTTTAGAATCGGTGGACGTTTCGAATCACCAGCAAAGTTGGAGCTTTTCGATTTGCAACTGGAATATTAATGAGACAGTGGTTCGAGAATTTGACCTGAATTTAGGCCGTTTGTGATTCTACCTGGACCTCCGTGTGGTAAGCGTTCGTAGCGTGCTGTCGGAAGAAATTATTTATTAGCAGGGTGGTTTCACTGGCTACAGGATCGGAAAGATAGACAAATCTGATCAGCACGATGTTGTTCTAATGCGCTCTAAGGTTAACAGGTTAAGGTAGGTCTGGGGCTAATCTGAGCAGCACGATGCTTTTCCAATGCGCTGTAAGATTAACAGTACAGGGTGTTTTTATGCACAGGATTGCTCTAAGGCAGTTTAAGGCAAGGAAAGTTTCAGGTCAGGTTTAAAGGTGACTCAGGCAGTTCAAGTTCTCACATGTCGATAGGGAATAGAACTTACATGAACTGGAAAGGACAGGTAGTTAAGACAGAATTCCGGTTTTAAAGGACAGGTATCTGGGCTGGCGGTGACTGGCGGACCCCTTCGGCCCTAAGGCCCAGGTTAGCCACCGCCTGAGGCTCAGATTCTGATCTGGATTCTGAAAGGAACGGGTTACATCTCTTTCAGAATTGGCAGGCATCGTTCTTTCCTATGCTTCGGGATCTCCTTCCACGTCGTTTACGTAGGAAAATCTAAGACTGGCTAAACATGACACTTCAGATTAGGTACAAGAAGATTAAAAACAAAATACTGGAACATAAGTATAATTAATGAACATGCACCAACAGAGCAAACCGGAAATGTAAAAATCAGAATTGTATGAAGCATTAGAAGAAATAATACACAAGATCACCAAATATGACATAACGATAGTAATAGGAGATTTAAATGCAAAAATTGGCACAAAGGACGGGAACAAAGAAATTGCTGGCAACGAAAGCATGCGCAAGGAAACTAACGAGAATGGCCAGAAACTAATAGACTATGTAGCCTCAAAGGAAATGGTGATCAAAAGTACCACAATAAAATGGAAAAATATACATCAAGCGACATGGATCACCCCTGACGGAAACCCAAAAGGTCAGTTAAACCAGGTAATAACACGAAAGATTCACGTCGCCAAGGTGAAAAAAGTAAGAAGGTACATATGAACTTATATAGGCTCCGGCCACCTTTTGGTAATAGCAAAAATAAAACAGACAATTGCAAATACCAAGTATGGAATATAGAAGTACTAAACGTGGAGGACGTAAAACTCAAATATCAAAGATACACCAACAACATGCCAGAACAACAAAAACAAGCAAAACGTATAGAGGAAGAATGGAAGCTGCTACAAATGATAATAACAAAATATGCATAACACCAAGAGAAGAAACCTGAAACAAAACAAAAACACTGGTTTGATGACGAATGCAAGGAAGCAATAGAGGAAAGGAAACAGTTAGGAATGAAAATGCTGGGAACTGATTCTCCTTACAAAATTAAAAAATCAGACAAGCTCCTTGCTTAAAGCACAGATGCAGAGCAAAGAAAAGAAAAGCAAGAATGATGAAAAAGTAGAAGAGGCTTACAAAAATAAAAATTCCAAAGTCTTCTACAAATATATGAAGGAGGAAAAAGAAGGCCGCCACAAATACCAAATTACCGGTTTAATAAAAGAAAATGGCGATCTACGTATGGAGGAAAATAGAATGGCAGAAATTTGGCCCAGCCACTTCTCAAAGATATTTACAGAAGATGACGAGGAGAATGAAGCAGCTAAGGACGAAAATTATTAAATGCAAGAGGTAGAAGAAAACACCTTACAAGAACCAACCTACGCAGAATTTGTGGAAATAGTCAAGAAGCTAAGAAATCCAGGTAGAACATATTAAATATTCAGGGAAGAAGTCATCCACAGACTACATCAGCTACTAATCGAAATATGGAGAAAGAAGGTAATGCTAGAAGAATGGGAAAGCCTTGATATTCCCCATCTATAAAAAAGGGAAGACACATAACCTCAAACTATAGACCAATAGCATTGTTAAACGTCACTTATAAAATTCTTGAGTACTTGATAAACCTAACATTGAAACAAGAAACGGAATTTAAAATCGGGAAATACCAAGTTGGTTTCAGAAGTGGGAAGACAGTGATCGACCAGATATTTATGATAAAACAATGCCATGAAAAATGTAGTAAGAAGTGTATCAACGTGCTCGCACTCTGCTTCGACTTTAGACTGGCGTATGGCAAAATAAAAAGAATTGAAATATTAAAGCTCTAAAAAATCTGGGAATTAAGGAAGTATTAGTAGCTCTAGTAAAGATGACCCTTACGGAAACAATAAATAAGATAAAGTATAAAAAATACCATTTTGAAAATGAGACTCTCTGTCAACAATAATTTTTAATATCACACCTGAGAACATTTTACGGAAAAGTAACATACGACTGGAAAGCAACATCATAAATGGACAGAGCCAAATCCTAGCATACACTAATGATGTAGTATTACTAGTGAGAATAAAGGAAGAACTAAATATAATCGCAAAAAAATTTAAGAGCAAACAAGAGTAGTATGACTTCAAATAAAAGAAGATTATATAATTTTAGGAAACAGAAACCAAGACGAAATGCAGAACCTAACATTCAAAGCAGCTAGCACAAATAAATGGTACGAGTTCAAATTAGTAAACAGTGTGGTGTACTTAGGAGCAGAAATAACATGTGACGCGAGTCAAGGATGCGATATTAGAGGAAGAATAACCAAAGGATCACGTTATGTTGGTGGATTAAATAACTTTCTAAGGGATAAAAACATTCCAACGTCAGTGATGCTGAGGCTATATAAGGAAACTACTAAGAAAAATTACAGGAGGAATAAAAGAAAGCGGGGTATAGAAAAGAAAACTTAATCAGAAACTAACGGAGCTCCATAAGGAACTAAGCATAACAACTGTCGACTAACAAAATAGACTGAGATAGCTAGGACACGTTGGAAGAAAGAATATACAGGATCCGGTCAGAAAAACGCTAAATCTAGAAGCAGAGGAAAGAAATAGAAGAAATAGGCCCAAAAAGGCAAGATTGACGATGTGCAGGAAGATATAGAGAAATATGGTCTAATAAACTGAGAAGCGACGTCGAAATATAGGAAGCTATAGAAAAGGACTAGACAAGTCATAGGATTTTAGGCTTGCTATGCTGTTATATTATTATTATTATTAATATGGTTTGAGTAGGCTGGGGTAAAATTAATGGAATCTTCAGGGAAAATGTCACTCAAGACTAACATCTTTCACTGTTACTCTTATTGCAATATGCCTTTCCAGTGGCGTACAAACTGAAGAAGATGCACCCTTTTTTTATTTGGCATGATACTCCATATCTCCTAACCTTTTTTCGCCGTAAGCCTTTTTGATTCTTGTATATGTGCTGTATGTTTTTTTTCTTTGTTCATGACATTGCTTTTCATCCTCTGAACGCCCTGTTTGGTTTATCTTTCCTCTTGGTTTTTGTCTTTTATGCAATTATTTTTTTAATTTGGTATTGAATACGCTTTCGACCTTGTTTTTCTTTCCCTACTCACAACTTCCTCTGCTACTGACTTTATAATTTTTTGAAATGTTTCCACCTTTTTTCGACTGGTCCTTCTTCATGTATTTTCTCAAGTTTTTCTCTAATATTTTGTTTATATCTAATCCTCGAATCCGTCTTCATTAACTTTTCCACATTGTAGCCTTCCAGTTGTTTTTTTTGTTCTTTATTATGGTTAACATTTTGTATTTTGTTTTTGCTCTTATCAGAAAGTGATCTGACTCCGTATAGGCGCGTCTATACGCTAGTTTGGTACACGCTCCGCAAAATGACACTTTAACAAGCCTGTTTGAGTCCGCAAAATGCTATTTTAGAGGACTAGCGGAATAGTACCTTTTAGCTATGTCCGCTAAAAGTTGAGTATTTTAAAAGTTTTAGCGAACTGAAAGGCAACTTAGCAACACATTACAAACATGATTTTTTAATTGAAAATAATTTATATTTTTCTGACATAGCAGACAATTTCCAGAGCTTATAGCAAAAATCTTGTATGCATCAAGTACGCAAATGGTTTTAGGGGACTCCTCTCAATATGAAGTTTTTACAATTTCGTTACGGTAAAATAGAGATCCGCTAAAGCTTATGTTACCTAGCGACGTCAACGATACAACCAATCAAAATCAAATGTTTCGATTTTAGCGTAACGCTATCACAGCGCTCTTTTAACGAGATGTTGTTCTCCTTATTTTAAAGACTCGTCTCTTTCGTCGCCTTTCCTTTAAAAACGATTCGTCCCCTAAAACTTAATTTTGAGTACGTGGTACATAATATATTATTGTGTTTCTAACCCACTTTGTGTATCTTTCTTCTATACGTCTGCAATTAATCTGATTCACTTATCTTTTGGAGTCTTCTATGTGTGCTTGTAGATTTTTTTTTACTGACAGTACATGATCATAATTCGGTAGTTCTTCCTTCTTGTTCAAAATGCAAACAACACATTGTCAGGACATTTTTAAATTGTACGAACGTACTGCTAATTAACCTGTTTTCTAAATTACGACCCCACCTGTATATGGGTTTTTCGTATTATTCCGCCTGAATTTGAGCATATCGAGTTTTAGACAAGAATTAAGTGGTTTCTAACGCACACCGCTGGGTCGTTCGCTTTCAGCTATCGGATCTCAAAGGCACTCATTTGGCGTAGCTTGCTTATATTCGTTGGCGCGCTAAGGTTATCCGTTGTTACAAATATCGATTTTGACTGCCAGCCGAACTCTGGGGGTGTCGATCACCGTAAGCCTTTTGAGTTTCCGATTTACCGATTAGACGGATTCCTTTGGTGGGAACTCTTAGAAGTGTTGTGTTACCGAAGCTGTTATTTTACCGTTCTGCCTTCCGTGCGAACTTCGCATTACGTCTCGTATAGATAAATTCTCTATGTGTCCAGCTCCTGTAGCCCGTTGTGATGTGGCAGTATGCTTTCCGTTTCGTCCCCTGCAGTATCTGGGTACCGTAGCCGTTACAGCAGCTTAGGACACCGGTTGCCGCACAACCAAACTCCTTACGGGTGTCGTTTGTATTGCTTATTAACGTTTAATATGCAGTTTAACATAAATATATACAGTGAGCTTCATCGAATTATCGGACAGTTGGTATAAGGTCTCGGTTATTTAGCTTCTAAAGCGTACCTTTAGTAATTGTCAAACCGTGATAGTTGTGTACCTGTCATTTACATTTCATTTACCGTCAGTTGACCTAGTTGTTGATTAACTTTATGCAGTAGCCCTTGTCATGGGTCCCAACCGCTGCTTAATAGAGATTAATGTCGCCTTTATTACCGCTATTTGCTTATAATTTACTGTTCATATCGTTTGTCAGAATTAATGTCAATTTACCGAATTTATATCAATAGTTTTAAGACGTTGCGCACTTTACCGAACTGCCGTATATATATTTCATATTGCATGTGACTTTTTCTACGTTTTCAAATCGTTTGGTTAATACAAGTCCTGTTAATTTAGCTGTGGTTTTCTTTGTTATTGTGAATAAGATTTATGTGTTTATATTTTAAAGTTGTAAGAGGAGTTTGGCCAGTTGTTTAAGTGGATTTTAAAAAGGTAGGTCCGATGATGCTGAACCGGCTCGCTGTCCAGATTACTGCCAAGTTTAGAGTCGTAAGGTGAATTCATATGCTTTCTTGTTCCTTAGTGAGTTTACCTGTGCATTCTCTTTTATCGTGATGGAATTGTGGTAGCGGCCAATCAATTTCGATCTGTTTACTGTTTATTGAGTAGTTGCTCTTGTGTTATCTCGTGTTGAAGCACCCCTCGCTCCACCGAGCCTAGTCGGCAACTCTTGTTATGAGCTGGGCAGCGGTCCTATGTGAATTACATTCCCGATTTTGTGAGTCGTTTTACGCGCTAGTCGTTTGGCTTGATCGTGGCTCTTCGTAAATACTGTTATGAGCTGGCGCGTTGTCGTAAGTGTCGTTTTAGCCTGTAACAACATGCTCATTTACTACTTTGCAGTAGTCCAATTCTAATAAGATTTAATGATTTTAAAGTATCGTACATTTTAGCTGGTTAAGCAAACCTAGGTTGGTCCAAATCTATGTTTCTAAACATAAAACAGATTGAATTCGTGGATTTGGAGGCTTAGTTGGTTGCCAGAGAATATACCTAATCAGCGGTTTGTGTTAGGCGTTCCAAATAGCTTTTTAACGACTCATGTCAAGCATTATCTTGCTAACTTTTCTTTAATACAATAGGACAGTTCTGTATATTGTATCATTTACCGTTTGAGACATTTTTAGTGTGATCCTTACTACTGAATCAGAAATTCTATCCATTGCTTAGTGTGATAATCTTCTTTCTTCTTTTGATTTGTGTTTTTAATAGGCCTATGATGTAGAAAAAGGGCTGTCTTTCCATTTCTTTGATACTCTTCCTTTTGGTCTAGTGTATGTATACATATTTTCACGATTTTCTCCTCTTAAATTTCCACTTCCGTTGTTTAAAAGACCAAGTCAGTATTGTAATCGTAAAACTGTCACGAGATTTCTCCAGATCTTCAAGTTTTAGAGTCGCTAGATAACCAAAAATATATGTCTGTCTGTCGGCCTGTTGGCGGCATAGCTCAAAAAGTATTTCTTGGGTGAAGTCGTTATTTTGCATACGCATTCTGTCTGCCTGGCTCAAAACCGAATGTACTTTCGATCAAATATATACAGGGCGAGCATCTTAAAGCATAAGATGTTTACGGTTTTTGTTCCAACTAAGGAATGGATAAGAGTAATAATTTACACATAGCTCTGGATTTATACTTGACAAAAATGGAACCCAACAGATACAGTATAACTGTTGTAAAATATAAAAAAATTGGCAACGATTAGGGCGTCGTATATAATTCAGGCGCGAGCTAATGCAAGCATTCCTTCGTGGCCGAACGGAACTAAAGGACGGGTTGCATGCGGGCTATTGTCAAGAGTGGAATTCGCTTTTGCAGGCGCTGAAATCTGGTTGGTTTCGAATCTCACCGCCTGCAATTTTATTTCTAAACTAAAGTGATGTAATTTGCGTTACCAAGTGTTTATTTTGTTACAGTATTTTTAGGTATATTAAGATATTTTTACCTCTAGTTTTCTTAGAATTTTCGAATTTGTTTGTGTTCTAGTTCTATTTACTTCTTCTTTTATTTTTATTTAATTACATCTTCCACGCCACATTCTCTGATTATTCGATTACAGACTGCTATTCTATTAATCTTCTTCCTTTTATATTTTAAGCTAGGGTGAACAAATGTTCTGTGATCCACGTATCCATCCTTGTTTCTATATTGTATTATAACTTCGTCTTAGTGCTTTCCGAGATCGACAGTTTATGTTTCACATATATTTTCTAGAATTACGATACGTGGTCTAACTTTTTCTGTAGGTTTTATAGGCTTCTACCATAGTTTTAATTGCATTTACATTAACTAAATAGATGAAGATTGTAGTTGGTGGATATGTAGTAGGCTTTAAAATGTATACGTCACTAAATATATTTACAATTGAAACTTTGCTTTTATATTGTAATACTACAGTGCTTAATTGTGTGTTACCAAGGTTTTCGTGTCTAGTTTGTGTAGCTTATCAGTATGTTAAAATTGTGTAGTTTGCAAACAAAGGGTCTATAATAAAGAAATAGAGAAGATAAATTATAGATAGAAAAAAGTCGCATTATTATGATCGAAGTAAGCAGCTCAATCATTTCTTAGAGATATTCTGGAGAAAGCTGTCCGGTTTGATTGTTATTTATTAAATACGAGTTTCAATTTAGATATTTAGTTGTTTTAAACTATACTTTGTAGAGCAGTTACAGTACTTGTTAAAAGCTAACAAGTAAGGTAGTTAATCGAGTTCAGCACTAGTTCAACTGCTTTCAGAACAAATGCAATTCAAGTTGGTTCATCTGGAAGGAGAAGCTTGGCGGAGATGAATAAATTGCGTTCTGCAAAGAACGAGTATTGTTGGCGCATCCATTCTTTTATTAACAACGGTGTTTTGTAACTACTTCTATAGTAGCAAGCTTCATTATTACTTTGGCAGTTGCTGAGGGTTATTTAGTTTTTAATTGTTCGGTTTGCAACTGTTAAAACCAATTTGATATCTGAGTACTATTTTAAGATTGTTATGATAATTATGGTGAGAATGATGACGCATTACCTAAATAACGTTTTAAAGTAAAAATTTGGCGAGCAATATTTAAAGTTATGCTCTGACACTGGTTTTATTACTGGCAAACGAAAATTGCACAGCACTATTTCTCTGCGAGCCATTATATCTCCTGGACTCTAGGGCGGTCTCATAATAAATTAAGCTGCAGTTTTGCATTTGCTGGTAAGAAAGGTTTTATAGCTTTCTGACTTGCGAACAGTTTATAGTGTAATTTTTTGTCGTATCTGCTTGGGCGTGTGACAATGAGCAATTTACAACCTTCTAAATCGTTGTTATACATTATCTAAAAAAATATATTTTATGCAGTAGTGGTAATGGTGCATATAAAGTTGCTTGCCTTTTCCATTTTAAACTTATGGTTTAAGTTGAAGAGTTCTGTTATGAGGAACTCGATTAAACATAATGTTCGAATATGACCAAGTTTTCTCCATGCACTTAATATATATACCTATAGTGTGGCCCAGATTCACTTCGCGATAGGTATATTAAACTAAGTTTTTTTCGTACGATTCTCATATTGTCTCCTTTATTTCCAATAAATTGCAGGAGATAATATAGAAAAATATTGTTAAGTGTACTATTTACATACAATGGAATCATAGGGACTCATTTTCTAAAAATTTAAATCAGTATTCGTATTTGGAAACATTGCCTTTTCGGAAAAAGTTTGACGGAAAGACGAAACATTTATTTTCAGCAAGATGGCTGTGGCCCCCACTATTAATAAGAAATAATTTGAATAATACATTTTTAGAGAAAAGGATGGATATATTTCGTCCATATCCACAAAGTGCGGAACTAACAATAATGGATTACTACTTTTTGGGCAATACAAAACAAGAGATTTACGTCGAATATTTTGACGTAATTTGGAAAGATTTAACACTAAAACCGCTGGATATTTCTGCGGCGGCTGCGGTAATTATAACTGTGCATAAATAAAAGTAAGTAACTTATCTTCTGTGACATAAATTGATATTATTTTAAACTACAAATACAAAATGGTTTTCCTTGACAATATGAAGTTACATAAGATACAAAAACCATAATATGAAGCAGAGTGAATGTATCGCCAACTAATCTCTAATGTGGATTTGCCAGAAACAGGTTTTAGACAAGCCGTGCAATCATGAGAAGGTTTGTTTCCACATCTTGCAATTTGACACTGACGTCCCTACTCTTCGATAGTAGGTGCCCTCCTCATCATCAGGTTGGAGATCACTTCTTGTTGGTTTGATATGAATTGCTCTTGGCGGAGTTCTTCTATATGTTTTTGGATGAACAACACGCACAAGTTAACGGCTGCCAGGTCCAGAACGTTGTAAAATACCTGTATTGGCCATTGTCGAGATGTTGCCTTTACTGAAAATTTTCTAGTCACCTGATTCAACATCCACATCCTTGGAAGCATCATAAAAGGCAACAGTTTGTGGATGTTTTGGGCATCTTTTCCAATTTTCACGCTGGGGTGAAATGTACTAAGAAGAACATTTTTGTACAATTTTCCTTGGTAAGTAGCGATAGTAGTATTGCCGTTCTTCATAATATTAGTTGAATATCAGTGATTGAGTTTTTCAATGAGTGGAATTTTTCAGCTAGCTTTGGCAAAATTGAAAAGTTATCGGTAGTTACACTTCTACCCATATTCAGATATGGTTCCAGTAGGTGCAGCACTACCTTCTCAGCAAGGGTTTTATCTGCAGAGCGAATCATGTTTTACCCAGAGAGAAAAATTAATTCAAAAGATAGTTTGTATCAACATCTGCTGCAAGCCAGAATTTGATGCCCAATGTACCTGGCTTGTTGGCCATGCACTGGATAAATCTGAACCTGGTTTTAGTGAAAATGAGCTGCTCATCTACGGTAATATTTTGTCCTAGCCTGTAACAGCCTATTCATTTGTGAATGAAACAGTTTCACACTCTTGATGCTATGCAAATTTCACTTTCCAATAGTTCAGATGGAGTTGATTTTTTACCGAAACTTAAATATCTCGCGATTTCATGAAATCTGTCTCTTGGCATAGTTTTTCCAAAGAATGCATGCCACCAAGTGGCTATCACGTTCAATACCCTTTCAGTTCTGCCAGTAAAAGTGATCATGTGTTATCATCAAGTTGACTATGATCATCAGTTGGTTCTCTCTTATATGACATAACATAAATTCATCGAGGATCAATACATCGTCCTCTTCTATTAGTTACTTGATGTAAGAACTGTGCTAAACCCAAATCTGGTACGTTCACCGAGGCGCAACCTGCAGGTTCGGCATGGTCCAATTCGCTTTCTCTGGTTTCAGAAAACACTGGTCTGTACTCTCGATCACTGCCTTGCCTGCTCTTCGGAATGAAAAATATCAAACTCATCGTCCGACGATTGCTTTAAAATTTCAGTAAGTTGCTCGTCCGTGATATAGCTTCGTAGACATGATCACAACCATATTCGCCACTTGACTGAAGTAAATTGCGTTTTCTTTTATTGTACATTGGTTACTGCAAAACAATTGAGGACAACACCCGAGTGCAGCTGACAATAAACAAAACATCTCGTATCGGTCACAGTGATCGCTGCTTTTGTTCTAGGTATAATTGTGGCTACCTTTCTGAGCGGATGAGATCTAGGTATCAAACTTTTTGCCAAATGTTCAACACGCTAAACAATGAAAAGCCATAGAAATTCACCACCACAGAGTTGCAATTAAACTAAAGCGAGAAATTTCGCTTACGGTCAAAGTTACCGCTTTCCCGGTTTTAGTGTTAAGAATGAAATACGTGGTCAGTGCATGTTGTAGAAATTCGATATAGTTATCGGGATTTTATAAAACGTATTGAATTATGCGCTAGTGTGGGTGAAGCATTGTAGAACATTTTAATTTACTATTAAAAACATTAAAAATATATTGCTAGTGTTAATTTTGAAAAGTAAGTTATATACGGGACTATTCAATTCACCTGTCATCTGTCAAAAAGTAACCAATGAAAATCCAGAATTCTGACGTTTCTTGAACAATCAAAAAAATATCAGCGGATATATCTCCCTAGAAGGTATTCAAGTGACTATTTTTAACAAATGCTATTTTTATTAGAAAAATTCAATATTAGTGTTCTGTTACTATAGAAATTGCGTAGTTTGTTGCTAGATTTACTGAAAACTAATTTGAAAAAGTAGTTTGGTTCATTAAATAGTCCCTCGAATACCATTCTTAGTCAAAGTTAAGTAGATTATTTTTGCGGTGGTATCACTACTCATGTCCATTGCGCTTTGGATTAGGACTCGTGCTATCGCACTCGTCCTAATCGTACCAAAGCGCAATGGACATTCGTGACACCGCCACAAAAATAGTCGACATAACTTTGACTACTCATGGTATTATAAGTGAAAATTATTTATTATTGGTTTCTGAAAAAAATACATTCTTCATTCTCTCGTTTTACGATTGTTCTATTTGTCAAATGACTTAGGGTGTGGCGCGAAATTTAAATAATCTGAAAAAAAAATCCTACTGATGGATAAGATGAGAACTGTGCCGCCACTGGCGTATGTCGTACTGCTATTATTTTAGGGATCGAACTGGAATATTTATCAAAGCTTTTTTGTGAAGAAAACCAGTTTATTTACATACTAATATATTTATTTATTTTTAATTTCTTGGCATAAAAGAGAACACATACCAAGTCTTAAATTGGTCGGCCAAAACAATAAAGTCTGCCAAAAATATATAATTATCTCAAAATTAAGAGAGTAAAAATAAACAATAATAATTACTTAGTACAAGTGTTTGAGGTGAATTGCATCCCGTAACTAGCTACACAGTCAGAAAAGGAAGAATATAGCTACAGGTTACATTATTATTAATTAAAAGTAATTAACTACTACCTAAATCTAAAAAAATATATTATATATTTAACACACAAAATTTACAGAACATTAAAGTATAAATTAAAGGTAAACCTTAAATGGTTCTGTAATTACGTAAGTCCGACAGATCGAACACCTCGAATCTACTGTAGCAGGATTATTAACATTATTATTAACTAAATGTAATTAATTAGTACCTAAATGTAAAAACATATATATATAATATACAAAATTTACAGAATAATTCAAATTTACGTAAGTCTGAGAGACGTAAAATCTAAATCTAAAAATATACATATTAGATAATATATACAAAATTTACAGAATCATTAAAATTTGAATTAACCCTGCAGTAGTCGCGCCAAGTCTCACAGACCCGATAAATACGTTATTGAGTGGGAATTTGTTAAAGGGGGTGTAAGAGTGTTTGTTGTGCGTTTTGGTACCTTTTAATTTTTAGACTTGGTTGCCTCCCGATAACCGGCATAAGCACAGTTGTTAGTGTTCGTGAGTTATTTGGAAAAAAGTCTGTGAGACTTGGCGCGACCATTTACGTTTGTGAAATTGTTTTGCGTTCTTGATTTTTTTTACATTAAATGTAGCTGCAATGAACTCACAAATAATTTATGTTGCAAACAACTAAGGCGTCAATGTATACCAGAATTAACTTTGATTCTAACAAATGACCAATTACATCGGCGATAACTACTCAATAGTTTTCCCTCGGAAATCCATCTAAGAAGAGAAGAAGTAGCTGGAACCTCTTCAGACCATCTAGTAAATGACCCTAATAACCCCACAATTAAAAAACGAGCTTTTATTTGAAATCGGCAGTGAAGTACGCCGAAATCGCCATTAAAATACGAGAAATCGGCAGTGAAGTAATCCATTGTTTTACGACTTTTCTGTAGGTGGGGAGGCGACAGATAATCGTCAATCGACCGAACATAACCTACAAAAGTTGGTTAAAATGTTGTAATTTCACGATTTATCGATTTCAAATAAAACATAGTGTACACCTAGGCACTGAAGTTCCTTTTTATCCCTCATGTGGTTTATTTGCTTTGGCCCTACGGGCCTCGGCAACTAAATCCACATTCGTGACAAAAAGCTATACTTCAGTGCCTTGGTATACAAACTACTATTTTCTAAAAAAATTGCAAAAAAAATTGTTTTGTAAAAATAAATGGTGTTTATCGCATGCAAGGCTTTTGTGCACTACTTGTGCATCCTTGAACCAAAATGACGAAAATTAATTGTTTTGTTCTACCTCTTAGCATTAAAAATATTGTTCTGTCCATAAATGTATATTGAAAATTAAAATCTTGAAATTCATCAGAGGCTGTGTTTACTATTATGAAGTTAGCATGATCTACAAAAACCTTTAGAACTGAAACTGAAATATAACTGAAAATCTTGGTAATAGTAAATAAAGATCTCATATTAAAACTTATTGACATATAAATGGTTCTTAATTTTTTGGTTTGAGAGACTTGGCCCGACCAGCCGTGTCATGAAATTGGGCGCGACCACTGCAGGGTTAAAGGTAAACCCTAAGTGGTTCTGTGATTATGTAGGTCCGACAGATCGGGCACCTTGAATCCACTGTAGCAGGATTGTATGCCTGCGTTGTGCAATACCCGCACAGTAGATGGCCGCAATTCGACAAAACATAATTGCGCTTCCGACTGCTACATATGACACAAGCGTCGGTTGGGGGCAGGTTCTCGTCTGCTTCTGAAAATGTAAGTGTTGTCATTAGATTTTCAAAACACTCTGAATATATTTCTGTAATAGAGTACTTACCGTCATCGTATCCGATGCCCCTGAATGGATTTTCCTGCCGAACTTCGTCCGTTTGAAAAGCTTCCACTGAAATAATCATCACTTTATTTTTTTTTTTTTGTAAGTACTCTATTACAGAAATATATTCAGAATGTTTTGAAAATCTAATGACAACACTTACATTTTCAGAAGCAGACGAGAACCTGCCCCCAACCGACGCTTGTGTCATATGTAGCAGTCGGAAGCGCAATTATGTTTTGTCGAATTGCGGCCATCTACTGTGCGGGTATTGCACAACGCAGGCATACAATCCTGCTACAGTGGATTCAAGGTGCCCGATCTGTCGGACCTACATAATCACAGAACCACTTAGGGTTTACCTTTAACCCTGCAGTGGTCGCGCCCAATTTCATGACACGGCTGGTCGGGCCAAGTCTCTCAAACCAAAAAATTAAGAACCATTTATATGTCAATAAGTTTTAATATGAGATCTTTATTTACTATTACCAAGCTTTTCAGTTATATTTCAGTTTCAGTTTTAAAGGTTTTTGTAGATCATGCTAACTTCATAATAGTAAACACAGCCTCTGATGAATTTCAAGATTTTAATTTTCAATATACATTTATGGACAGAACAATATTTTTAATGCTAAGAGGTAGAACAAAACAATTAATTTTCGTCATTTTGGTTCAAGAATGCACAAGCAGTGCACAAAAGCCCTGCATGCGATAAACACCATTTATTTGTACAAAACAATTTTTTTGCTATTTTTTTAGAAAATAGTAGTTTGTATACCAAGGCACTGAAGTATAGCTTTTTGTCACGAATGTGGACTTAGTTGCCGAGGCCCGTAGGGCCAAAGCAAATAAACCACATGAGGGATAAAAAGGAACTTCAGTGCCGAGGTGTACACTATGTTTTATTTGAAATCGACAAATCGTGAAATTACAACATTTTAACCAACTTTTGTAGGTTATGTTCGGTCGATTGACGATTATCTGTCGCCTCCCCACCTACAGAAAAGTCGTAAAACAATGGATTACTTCACCGCCGATTTCTCGTATTTTAATGGCGATTTCGGCGTACTTCACTGCCGATTTCAAATAAAAGATCGTTTTTTAATTGTGGGGTTATTAGGGTCATTTACTAGATGGTCTGAAGAGGTTCCAGCTACTTCTTCTCTTCTTAGATGGATTTCCAAGGGAAAACTATTGAGTAGTTATCGCCGATGTAATTGGTCATTTGTTAGAATCAAAGTTAATTCTGGTATACATTGACGCCTTAGTTGTTTGCAACATAAATTATTTGTGAGTTCATTGCAGCTACATTTAATGTAAAAAAAATCAAGAACGCAAAACAATTTCACAAACGTAAATGGTCGCGCCAAGTCTCACAGACTTTTTTCCAAATAACTCACGAACACTAACAACTGTGCTTATGCCGGTTATCGGGAGGCAACCAAGTCTAAAAATTAAAAGGTACCAAAACGCACAACAAACACTCTTACACCCCCTTTAACAAATTCCCACTCAATAACGTATTTATCGGGTCTGTGAGACTTGGCGCGACCACTGCAGGGTTAATTCAAATTTTAATGATTCTGTAAATTTTGTATACAGGGTGAGGCACATAAAGTGTTACAGAGCAATAGCCCTCAAACTATTGATCATATCCAAAAATGTTTCAGACAAAAGTTTCAGTGTTCGAGAAGGGCGTCATACTGGAGGTCAAGGTCAACTCCAGATTTTTAAATGGAACTATGTATTTTTTTTTCGATGATATTATTACCGATTTTAAGACAAATTCAGCTACCTACAACACCAGTTCATTCTAGTTAGCAAAGTATGAAGATAGTCAAAAAATCGAAAAATATCGGAATAATCACTTTCAAATAATCCACTAACCTTGGTTTGGTTCTACCTACAGAAGATGCTCGAACTGATGACCCTCGACTTGTAAGCACTTGTTAATTCGCTGATGAAAAGACCGTCTAACTTCAGCTAACATTTGTGGTGTAATTTCGGTACATGCTCGTCGTATTCTGTCTTTCATGTCGTCAGGCGTGGTAGGTGCTACCGCCATTACGCGATCTTTGACAAAACCCCATAAACAGTAATCTGCTGATGTTAGATCTGGCGATCGAGGTGGCCAAGCTACAGGACCGCCTCGTCCTATCCACTTTTCGCCAAAAATCTCATTCATCACTTGTCTTAAACACTGAGCATAATGGGGTGGTGCACTGTCGTGTTGACTCGTGTTTGTTGCACTGTTGCATTTTTCGATTTTTCGACTATTTTCATACTTTGCGTGACTAGAATGACCTTGTGTTTCAGGTCGCTGAATTTGTCTTCAAATCGGTAATAATGTCATCGAAAAAAAATACATGGTTCCATTTAAAAAAGTGGAGTTGACCTTGACGTAGGTTCAGCGCCTCCACCGATAAAAAAATAGGTTAGTCCAGTATGACGGCCTTCTCAAACACTGAAACTTTTGTCTGAAATATTTTTGGATGTGATCAATAGTTTGAGTGCTATTGCTCTGTAACACTTTATGTGCCTCACCCTGTATATTATGTAATATGTATATTTTTAGATTTAGATTTTACGTCTCTCAGACTTACGTAAATTTGAATTATTCTGTAAATTTTGTATATTATATATGTTTTTACATTTAGGTAGTAATTAATTACATTTAGTTAATAATAATGTTAATAATCCTGCTACAGTAGATTCGAGGTGTTCGATCTGTCGGACTTACGTAATTACAGAACCATTTAAGGTTTACCTTTAATTTATACTTTAATGTTCTGCAAATTTTGTGTGTTATATATATAATATATTTTTTTAGATTTAGGTAGTAGTTAATTACTTTTAATTAATAATAATGTAACCTGTAGCTATATTCTTCCTTTTCTGACTGTGTAGCTAGTTACGGGATGCAATTCACCTCAAACACTTGTACTAAGTAATTATTATTGTTTATTTTTACACTCTTAATTTTGAGATAATTATATATTTTTGGCAGACTTTATTGTTTTGGCCGACAAATTTAAGACTTGGTATGTGTTCTCTTTTATGCCAAGAAATTAAAAATAAATAAATATATAAGTATGTAAATAAACTGGTTTTCTTCACAAAAAAGCTTTGATAAATATTCCAGTTCGATCCCTAAAATAATAGCAGTACGACATACGCCAGTGGCGGCACAGTTCTCATCTTATCCATCAGTAGGATTTTTTTTCAGATTATTTAAATTTCGCGCCACACCCTAAGTCATTTGACAAATAGAACAATCGTAAAACGAGAGAATGAAGAATGTATTTTTTTCAGAAACCAATAATAAATAATTTTCCCGTATATAACTTACTTTTTGGCGGTCACTGTATTAAATAGCGTTTGTCTTTACAAAATAGGAAAATCCAAACGAACGGTTTCGTTAATTTTATATGCCCTTGGCATTTTGCCGATCCGTCTAGCAATGTTTAAAGTTCATTTTTAAACTCTGAAAACTTACGAACAAAGCCGACGGTGGAGGTTATGGACGAGATGGGGTTTATGGACGGTGGAGGTTATGGCCCAAATCGTCGGTGGGCGTTATGGACACGGTGGAGGTTATGGACCAAATCGTCAGTGGGCGTTATGGACACGGTGGAGGTTATGGACCAAACCGACGGTGGGGGTTATGGGCACAGTTTAAATTACGAACACACCCGACGGTGGGGGTTATAGACACGGTGGAGGCTATGGCCCAAATCGTCGGTGGGCGTTATGGACACGGTGGAGGTTATGGACATGGTGGGCATTATGGACAGTGGGGGTTGTGTCCAGGCCAGGTCCAAAAAGCTGCTGATGCCGCTACATTTCATTTGTTGCCAGAAAAGTCAAAGAGAAGATACATGAAAGAAATGGAAAAATTTCGTGAATGGATGAAGGCAAAAAAGATACAAGTGATAACTGAAACTGTTGTTGCAGCCTATTTTAACGGCCTAATTGAGAGGTATGCACCTTCTTCGTTGTGGTCCACCTATTCAATGTTCAGATCAACTTTGTTCATTTTTGAAAAAGTAGACATTAGCAGGTAAGTTTGGTACTATGTTTTTAAAATTATGGAATGTAACCGACTGATTTATTTGTAGGGTTAAAACCTTGTTTGCGGTTTTAAAAAGCAAATCAAAAGGTTGCCAACCTAAAAAGGCGAAAACATTTGAGCAAAAAGACATAGAAAAATTCATCAATGAAGCTGCCGACGAGAGATTTTTGCTAATGAAGATGGCAGTTGTAATGGGAGTTATAGGTGCTTGCAGATGTGAGGGCTTGTAAGCCTCAAAACCACCGATATTGAAGACAAAGGGTCCATACTGATTGTGAATATTCCAAACACTAAAAATTATAAGCCTCGCTCTTTTGTTGTTACTTGCACCGACGGCAAATGTTTTAATGGTCTGGCGATCTACCGAAAATATGCAGCGTTACGCCCTGCATCTCTTGGCGAATGGAGGTTATTTTTGTGTTACCGTGACGGAAAATGTGCAGTGCAACCTGTGGGTATAAACACACTGTCAAAGATACCCAGGGTCGTGGCAGATTACCTGAAATTGAAAGACGCTCATTTATATACTGGGCATTGCTTTCGTCGAACCACATTGTTGGGTAATACCTCTGCAGATATTCTGACGTTAAAAAGACACGGAGGCTGGCGCTCGTCGTCGGTAGCTGAAAGCTATGTTGAAGAATCAGTGGCTAGCAAGACTGACATAGCAAAAAGAATAGATGAGGGAGCAAGCATAAGTAAAAAAAATCGCGTAGAAGTTGAGGCAAAAGAAAATTCCGTGACAGAAGGTACTGCAGGAACGGGAATCGTTGAAGCACATGAATTTTCTACTTCTAGCATTTTTAATGGAAGTAACCCAGTTTTCCATAATTGTGTGGTTAATTTCGATGAAAATAATTAAACAGTAATGTAGTAAGTGTTCAACTAAAGTTGAAATGTTAAAAAAAATTGTATTTTATTCTGGGCAGTGATAGTGGGCGAAAGTTTACTTTCACTCACTACTTTCGCCCACCCGTTGCCATAAAAACAATCTGTGTGAGCAAAACGAATGGTTTCTCGCTTGGTATCTAAGGAAGAAACAACATGTTTCTATAGCAGGATTAAACAAATAATCATTAATATCCTTAAGCTTACGATACGTCTCATTTAAGTTTAAAGTCCCGACGGAGGGGCCGGAGAAACCTATTGTTAGAACAGCAAAATATGAAAGCTGTAAAGAATTAGTTATTATACCTATCGCGAAGTTAATCCGAGGACATACAGTATATATCGTGTGTTCCAAAAAAAACTCATTTAGGGTAGGCCTTGGAAAGAAAGATCGAAAATCTAGTCATGTCTTAACTTAAGTCTGTAGGGGAATTTCAGATTGCAATTTGTTTATGAACACATCAGTCAGTGTGACAGGTAAAAGTTTACTCTGCATTAAGTTCACTTTTATCAAGCGAAAAGGAAAATAAGTGTAATAATCATAACGGTCGATAGAAATTGTTTTTGTTAAGTGTTTTGTATAGTTTTAGGAAAATAATTCAGGGTCAAGATGTAATTTATGTCTCTCTGACTTGGTAGTTCATTTGCATCAATGGGTATATCTCAAGTTACGGCAAACTTCAATTTGATCGTGGCATGCTGCGAATGAGTTTTTTTGGAACACACGATATAATTTACATATAATATAAAAAAATGTTAAATTTTATTGATGACGAAATTTTTACGTCTTTTCCTGTTTGTTTCTGTATACAGGGTGTCCGAAAAGTATGGAATATTCTATATATCTCGGTAAATATTTATTTTATCAAAAAATGTCTGAAATAAAAGTTGTCTAGTATTTAATTCTTTATTGCAAGAAGTTATTTAGTTAGTGGTTTCTTAAAAAGCAAAGAAGCAGCGAATATCACTACAATTTTTTTAAATGACAAGGTACCCCTATATTGTACTCATTTGATAGAGATGTTTTTTCTCTTTTCAAAGATATAAAAGTTTAATATAATACTTTTACTGAACTAGGTTTTGAGAAAAAAGCGAAAAAGTGATGGTAGAGTGATATTAAGTTTATTTTAATAGTCATTATTCTAGACATCTATGATTGCTTTTAATTGTCGAAACAATTGATTGCGCCTTAGAACTGTGAAGGTAGTACGTGCACTTCAAGTAAAAAGTTACCTATATACATTGGTTAAGATCCATTTGTGAGTGAAATACGATTTGCAAGGAAACAGAAATGGCCCATTTTGCCGAAAGGCAACGTACTGAAATTTTAATGATGCTGGGATATAAGGAAAGAAGGAGGACGCAGACAGAAGTTTGCAATTTGTTTAACAATTTGTACCCCGAATTTCATATTACGCAATCAACTGTAAGTAAAATTTGGCACAAAGATTTACCAAAAACGGGCAGAGCTTCAGCTTTAGATAATGAATAAAGTGAAAATGTGATGTTGGCCGTCGTAAAAATTCCACATGTTTCCGTTAAACAAATTGCGCGAGATTGTAATACATGCAAATCCACTGTACACAGCGTCCTAAAAAAGGAAAAGTGACACCCATACAAAGCGTGTGTAGTTCAGGAGTTATCTGCAGACGACTTAAATCGCAGATTGGAATTTTGTGAAGAAATAACCCACCAACTTGAAGGCAATGTAAATTTTCGCAAAAATATTCTGTTTACTGACGAGGAAACGTTTTGCTTAAACGGCACAGTTAATAAGCAAAACACACGATACTGATTTTCAACAAATCCTAACTGGTATCTAGAAGGATACACCCAATGCCAGAAGAAAGTTAATGTATGGGCAGGAATGATGGGAAACCAGATTTTCAGACCTCGTTTTTTAGGGTAATTTAACGGCCGAGGTTTATCTAAATTTTCTACGATTTGGGGTAGTTCCTGCATTAGCTGTTTTATACCCAAATGAAGACGATCCGGATATACCCAACGACGAAATATGGTTCCAGCAAGACGGGGCCCCTCCACATTTTGGCATTAATGTCCGCCAGTACCTTAATGATACCCTTCCAAATCGTTGGATAGGCAGAAGAGGTTCATTAGAATGGGTAGCTCGGTCACCAGATTTAAGTCCGCTGGATTTCTTCCTTTGGGGCCACCTAAGGTTTACGTAAAGTACGTTTTCTTTCTATAATAGCTGTCAAAGTGTTACAATGTTGGTAGATATGTGAGTAAAACTCTACGAAATTTTTATAGCTCGTGTTGGTAGAACTTTTTCAAAATTATGGTTATGTGACAATTTTGAATGTGAAAGTTACTTAAGTTGAACTCCTAACAAATTTCATCTTTTTACATAGAATCAAACGTTCATTATTTTCAAATATTGTAAGTTTAATAATTAATAAATTTGCAATATTTTACTATGCTGTTCGTTTTACCCACTATTATGACATATCTGCCAAAATGGCAAGCATTAATTTTGTGGAAAAAATTCACTAAAAATCTACGTATCAACATTATTAAAACTAGGGACCCTGCAGGAATGCAACTTATCCCCTAGAAAGTTGACCTTGAAAATTATTATAGAAAAAAAAGTACTTTAAATAGGCCGGGAGACAATGAGAGCTTAAAAAATAGCATTCGTACAGAGATGAGAGCCATCACACCTGAAGCTGTTTCAAATGCGATTGATGAATTTCAACACAGAATTTATTACTGCCAGACTGTAAACGGTGCTCAATTTGAACATTTATTGTAGTTTCCTTAGATTAGTCCAGTTATTATGTTAACATTGTAGATTGCGTAATAAACTTAACATCACTCTACCATCACTTTTTCGCCTTTTTCTCAAAAACTAGTTCAGTAACATTGTTAAGGTTTTATATAATTAAAAAGAGAAAAAACATCTCTATCAAATGAGTACAACATTGGGGTACCTTGTCATTTAAAAAAATTGTAGTGATATTCGCTGCTCCTTTGGTTTTTTAAGAAACCACTAAATATCTTCCTGTAATGAAGAACTAAATACTAGACAACTTTTATTTAATACATTTTTTGATAAAATAAATATTTACCGAGATATATAGAATATTCCATACTTTTCGGACACCCTGTATATAAATAAATATTTATATATAAGGGTTCTTCTGTTAATTGCTAGTAGTAGGCCATTGATGCCAAAAAAATAAATTCATAAATCGGAAAGTCAGCCTTCTGAGAGTTATCAGTTGCAGCTTGACAGATTGGGGTTCAACTGTACAGAGAGACTGATTTTATATTCTAGTAGACATTATGGAAGTGCTGTGGAATGCTTCTCGCGTAATGATTTTCTAGGATTATAGAAGAAGTTTGATACATACATGAATGTAGATACATTTTCTTTAATCTATGAAAATTGTGAATCTATGTCATCTGTGCAAATAAAGGCCATGTTATTATAATTATTATTTTATATAACCAAAGTCACTTAGTTTTTTGGCAGCTCTTGGAGATCATATCCCTTCCTTATCAAAAATTTGTTATTAGTTCCGTGAATTAATATGTGGACGGCGTACGCTGGAAGATGAACTGAAACTGGACTACCTCCAGCAGTTGTGTATGCTGAAAACAGTAGTGTTATCAAAAAGTTGCCTAAGCAAAGTCAAAATATAACCTACAGTGCGATTCAACAATAATTGGGTATTGGATCATCTGCAATAGATAACATTGTATAGCACCAGTTAGTTGCGAAGAAGCTAGAAAGTCGATAGATTGCATATTAATTTGTTAACCGAAAATTAAGCACAAGCTCGGTTACACAGGTGCAGGTTTATGTTAGAAAAATTGATGCAGAATTTTCAAAGCATGTTTTTAATGTTGTTACTGTTTACGAATCTTGGATATATAATTCTAATCCCGAGATTTCTCGTTGAGGTATTTTATCTTTCCACAGTTTTAGATTCTCTCTTAATTCTCCCTTTCTGCACATATTATTATTAAATCGTCAGCGAACGCACAATTTTAAAGTATGCTCCTATGTAAACTCAGTCAGAGAAGCCTTTGGAGCACCGTCGGCGAAAACAGGGTGCAGCACTTGATCCTCGTAGAAGTAGGGAGCTCTAGCCCGGTAACCTACTAGTTTCGTCTCACCTAGCTGAAACTTACTCCAATTCCAGAAGAGTCCAGTTCGAGAAGAGACCCATTCTAGACACGCTGTAGCAGTGGTCAAGGCACGCTTTGACCTCTCCCAAATCCCCAGATTCTGCTGTATCGCCTATCAAGCGAAAACAACAAGCTTTTCCGACCACCTTTGTACACACCTCCACAAAGTCCTGTGTACTTTTGCTAGGTAAAAATGTTGATAGTGAGAAATTTATAATGTCTAATATAAAAATAGATAATGCTGATATACCTTTTGTGGAAAAGACAAAGAACTTGGGATTGGTTATTGATAAATCGTTTAGATTTAAAGACCATATATGCAAAAGTATACAAAAAGCTTACTGTAATATAAAACTTCTGTATCCTCATAGGCTATATTTAAGTGTAAAAGTTAAGACTATGTTGTGTGAGACGCTTGTATTGTCTCATTTTGCATACTGTGCTCCTGTATTTGGACCTTGCCTGGATCATGAAACTGCGTTACGCATACAGCGGGTGCGAAATACTTGTTTACGTTTCATTTATGGCATCTCTAAGTTTGCTCATATATCACATAAATTGGAAGATACAGTTTGGCTCAACATGAGCAACAGACGGTATCTACAATCCTTACCTGTACACTAAAATAGCATTTAGGACGGATGTGCATAACATAAACCTACGTTTCAGAGGTTTATTAACAATTCCACAACACAAAACAGTATCGTATCAGCGGTCCTTTTGCTATAACATAGCAAAAATTTATAACGACATTCCTTCGTCGTTCAAAGATTGTTCAGTTACGCAGTTTAAAGAAAAAATGTTCGTTCATTTGTTTCATTTGCAATGATATGTTGCAGCCTTCTACACGAATGTTAGTACTTAATCTTTTTGTTTTATTAATTGTAAAGCAAGCAAATTATTTTATTAAATTCTATTAAATTGATGGCATAGACGATTTAAAAAAAAATCAGGGTGTTAGTGGAAGAACGGTTCTTTACTGAACTGACACCCTGGTGTTCCTTAGTGTGAAGACATTTTATTTCTTTTTAAATTAAAAACTTTTATTCTGAATTCGTATTTTTTACACCTATATCTACTTTACCTATTAAGATTTACTTTATTATTCGCTCTATCATCATCATACAAATAAAGGAGAACGATCCGGACGTGTGTGTCCGTCACGACAATTGCAGACGCAATGTCCCCCATTTGCGTTTGCATGAATTTCGCCGTCGGTCGCCTCGATTTCGCGACCGGGGCGTGACCCAAGGGCCCCATTGGAGGGGGGCGATGCCTTGAGGCCCCCTTTGGAGGGGGCGGAACCCAGAGGACCCTCTTGGAGAGGGGCGGAGCACCGAGGGCCCCCTCGGAGACGGGCGGAATCCCGAGGGCCCCCTTGGAGAGGGGCGGAGATCCGCCACTCACGACGTGACCAGCAGCTTTTATTTCAAGGTTCAAATTCAGATAGAACAAAATGTTCAATTTTAAAACCAATAAAAATCTGTAAAGGGCTTTACCCAGAACTTCCCTCGTAAGTGGACATTGTAACACTAAATAATTTTCAAAATCAAATTAAGATAGGGGTAAAGATATCTTCACGTTTCTAATAAATTACATAAATTTTTAATTAAAAAACATATTACCTGTGATCGAATTCGAAGGGCAGGCGTATGCCATTCCAGCCTTTTGTGGGATATTGCAAGCGTATGCGCTATTCCTACATTCGCTACAGAGCAGTTCTTGTGTCCGTGCGTCCCGGCTACATTAAATAGAACCTTTGAATAGAAATAATTATTAATTCCCAGGCAGGACTCCATTGACTGCCCACAGTACATACAACACTCACACCACAACACAGATGTGCATCTTTTATTCATTGCTAAATATTTAACATGAAATTAACGTAAAACCTGAATCACGCCATGGAAATTTTCACTCACGTTCACTCACGTTCACCTCCCGATTTTCAAATATTAGTCAACTTCATGACGTGACCCGCCTGTTTTCACGTCACGCGCCCATCCTTAACGTAAGCCAATTCGCCTGCAGGGTCTGAGACAGGTCCCAATATGAAAAAACGCCTACAATCTTCTGTGATTCCTAGATAAAAGCCAGCTATACAACTATTAGTTTCAGTTGAATTTTAGGGAGTTGCTGTACGTAGCAGAAAACAGCTGAATGAAAGAAACTGTATAAAAAAATGTTTTCTGTAAATTTAGTACTGTGCGCTGGGTCTTACTTGCGTTATTATATGTACAAATTTATTGAATTACATCAAATATTAAAAAAATATTAAACTTCTTCAGTAATAAGTTTATTTCAGATTATTTCTTGGAAATGGCGTAAGTACTTTAGTTTATGTGGTTAAGACACTTCCTCTGAGAGAGTTACCAGCATTGACTTACTAATTGAATAAAAATGAATTTCCAGCTGTTAACTTTATTACCTTTTTAAATGTTAACATTAAAATTTACATTTCAGCTTTGGCGCTAATAAAATGCTCAGATTATTATTCAAATGTTTTTAATGAGTTGCATAAACCACCTAATAATATTATAAACTGCGAACAACTTTAGTATGCAGAACTTGTAACAAGTTGCAGTGGAAAGCAAGCTAGCGAAAATAAGCTCGCGATTAAATTACGTTTTAGAAAACCAAAGGGTTAATTCCGAAAAGCTTTTAGAAAGCGGTGGACATTCCGGGGCGTTCTAAAAGGAATAACTTCTATTGCGCTTATTTCTTATTCAGTGTAATTCTGTGTATTATACAGAAGCGGTGCACTTAATTCCAAAGCAGCCGGCGAGGAAACCAACTTTGTTGGCCGTTCAAGAGCTGCCTGATTGATGGAATCTTCTGCATTGCACCACACCTTGATATATCACCTCTCGCCAAGAAATCCGATCTGCTGGGAACAGCAGAACTTAATGAAAGTGTTATATGCGGTTATTACTCGTTCAGTAATTCTATTTCGGTTGGCGTTCTATGTTACTCGAGGTGTTGAGACAGCTACGTGGATTACACGGTCGTAATTAATATGCAGCGCTGACACCGGGGCAACTTCTGACTGAAAGATCCCAGCTCTCAAACTAGGCAAAGGGTTACAACTAGATTTTAATTAATTAAAGTCTAGCTACTAGCGGCTTCGTATTCACACTTGCACCGCATGACACCCCCCACATGAGTTATTAGAGTACACTTTTAATTATAATTGCAAAATACAGCAGCCAATAATGTTGACCAATAAAAATAAACTGCGCCAAAGCTTTCATAGTAGTAATTTTTTACTGTATTGCTGTTGTTCACGCTCTATCTATTGGATCACAAATTAACATATTTTCTTCAAGCATAAAGGCCTATATGCAAAATGCTATTTATTTGTAACATATTTGAATTAGAGTAAAATGGACTTTAATTTAATAGTTAAAGTATTCACTCTGTATCTGTTAGGTCCACAATATACCTACTTTGGTGAAAGATAAAAGTCTAGCTATATCCAAACTATTATTTTTCTTCTACCAATACACGTGGAGCTTCCACATCCATTGCTGCACATTTCTGCCCATTTAAAATGTTCATCTAGTATTTAAAATATTTCCATTTTCATCAAAGTTGACCCTGAGCTACGTGCAAACTATAACTTTTGTCTAATAGCCGACTTAAAGAAAAAACATACATTGTTTAGGGTACTCGCTGTGTATATTTGACCGAAAGTATATTCGCTTTCGAGGAAGGTAGACATCTAATCCGCATGCATAATGTCGTCTTTCTTCAATAAATACTTTTTGAGCTGTAGTTGCAACAGGAAGATCGAAAAGTAGACAAAGAGACAGAATTGAGAAAAAATCTTCTATATCAGTATACTTCAATAATTGGGATTCGTTCTTAAGGGCATCAGAATCAAAAGAAAGCTCTTTTGTCATGGTCCATATTTCTGAAAGTTTTATTTCTTTATCAAACCAACTACGATAAAGTTTACAAATATAAGGAAATCATTAAAAAAACAGGTTTATTTAGACACAGATTAGGTTAGTGTTTCATAAAGATGATACATAACAAAAAACAAGCATGTCTAATTTGGTATATGAGGTTAGCTATTTAAAAACAATACTTGGAAAGTCCGATAGTTGCAGTTAATTATTTAACTAAAAATAAAACGGATTCACATGTATTTACAGTTCTCACTTAACTGGCCAATATTTAGTTATTAACTAAATAGATTCAAATATCATGAGATAGTGACAAACGGGAATCTTGAATATTCAGTACACAGGACTTCAAAAACATTTCTTACAACAAGTAATATAACACAACAAAGAGTGGTGTCTGCATCCGAGGTTTAAAGTTAGTAAGGTAATACAGGTTGATTGTAAATTAAGAGCCAGTTCAATTTCTCAATTCCCCACTTCAGTTAAACCAAAAGTTTAATTGCTTTTCGTTTTTGCTCTGGAGCACCCTATATTTTTAAAATTTATTTTATGATTGATGAAACTATCTTTAAATAACTATGAACCAGCTATAGGCCTGGGGTTATTAATTTGCGGGCTATTTGCGTTTAAAGTTATGTAGCCAATAACACTTTGAGGTGAATACGTCCTTAAGATGCTACAAAAAAATGACAACTAACAAATAAAGATGTAATTTATGTTAGTTTGAATGGATACCTGCTTTATTGAAATATGCAAATTTTCTCTGAAATGCGCCAACATAATACCTTCATTAGAAAATTCCCTTACTCTATTTTTCCTACCTTTAGGATTTCCTTGATTTGTCGAGAAACTGATAGTTATTTGGGTAGCAATTTTGATACATTTCAGCAGTTCGTTGAGAGTTATTCTGCCACAAAATTATAGTTCTATTGAGATATTGAGAATTTGTCTATCTGTTTGTTTGTTTGTTACTATTTTTATGGCTGTATGCCATCAGTTTTACTTTAATTAGTAATATTCCCTCTGGTTACATGGGATACTTCAATATTAATATCTCATTAATTATTACCTTTCGGCTTATAGTTGGTTAACAAGTTTTTAAGAGTAATATCCCAAACTGTCAAACTAATTTAAAAAATACACGGTATTCTGCAAGAAAAACTAAAAATAATTAAACTTTGGGTTTAATCGGAAGGCGGATATTTCTGTTCGTACCCTTAAATATGTTAAAAATCGTTTAACTCTTCTATATAACAGTTTTTTCTATCTCCCATAACAATGGAAAAATTCAACTGGTCCTTAATTTACAATCACCCTGTATATTGCTTAAATTTTCAACATCAGTTCTGAAATATCTACATTCCGGCATAATTAAAGATTTAAAGAAGTAGTCTAACGCCAGAGTAAATAATTTTGGTTATATAACATCCTCCTGTCTAATAGCCCTCCGTATGCAAGAATACGTCAAATTCAGTGATTATTCGGTTTGTATTTATAAATAACCGTATAGTTGTGGTAGTAGCAAAATTATTCGATAATACTTTAAATCACTTTTGTTTCATTTTTGTACAAGACTGTTAGATCATTGGTCCAAGTCTTGTTAATTTCTGGTTAAAGACCTAATTTATATTCCCAGTATCACTTCCTATCCTTTCTCAATAATTTTTTTTAGATGTATAACGATAGGTTTGATAACCTTACCGCCAGGATGTTAATTTCAGATGTTTTAGTATTTTTAAAACTTAATTTTCCATGTTCAGCTCATATATGCAACTCTTTTAACTACCCCAGTTGTGGTTACGAACGATTGCCAAAACCAGGAAGCCAGCCTGCACATGTCATCAAACTGAAACTGAAACTGACTTCGAACAACATGCACAAGAACAGCAAATTTGATCCCAAAAAAGATATATTGATATCGATATACACACCTAAAGTCATAAAGAAATTTAGGATTAAAACTTAGATTGAATGGCCATTCTTAAATACAAAAGTTCATTAGCATGGACAATTTTCGTGTCATAGCTCGGCGCTACTCCCATTTACATTAACAGTAGCTGACCAATTACATCTGCTGTACAAGTACATTGAAACAACATTAAAATAGTACTCAGACCTGAGACCTGCAGCGTGGCACTCGGACTGTATTGCGTCATCAGACATTGATCGTTACGACGCGTAGAAATGACCCTTGGGAAATGTAAAGGAATAGCCCTAGTAGCCGCTTTATTTATTTAACTCGCCACAGGCGCAATTCAGTGGAAGCCGGTTACAGACAGGCGGCTTTGAGAAACGCCCGATGGCTACTGCTGCTTAAGTTGAAATTCCCAGCAAACGCCGTCCAACAATTTGCGCACTGCATAGTCCAGGCCTCGCATACATTCAAATATGACAATGTTGAAGCCTTATTAACAATTCTAAAGCATAAAAATGCAAGATGGATATATGTATTGATAATAAACTAAATAATACAAGCTGTGAGACCAGCTGTCTGTCTTAGATCTCATCGCTATCGGCTGCATTATCGTTTTTCATATCACACAACCCTTTTACAATCTCGTAGTTTTGTAGCTTTTTATAGTTTTTCTGCATATGTGTTTTGTTTAACTGCATTTAAATTTGCTTTTGTATCTATAAAGGTTTTTGTAATATATATATATATCAATATGCTTTGCTATTTCGTGTTTTTATCGGTGTTCTTTGTCGTCTGTACCTTTCACCGACCTTATTTATATTTTTTCGACAACTGACATCGAAAGTAGATTTTTCTCACTGTCATTTGACAACTGAAAGTTGACATTTGCCGCTGAGCGTGCGTTTTCATCACTTTGCCGCTCGCCGAGCGTTTTGGGTTTCCGAGTGAACAAAATAGGTAGCCACGTCCGAATATTTCCTTGACAATGCCCTTCATTTGTCGAAATAATCGCATCACATTTCTAATAGACTGCGCGAGTAATGTTAACTTGATTGTCAATTAATATTTGCAATAAAATGAAATATGATATTTTCCATTAATAATATGCTCATTCGTCGAAAAAATAGTATGTATATTTCGAGCTAAAAGTGCGCTTGCCGCTTTTGCATAATTTCTGGTTTCGGCTTTGCCTCAACCAGCAATATTCATGCGCAAGCGGCAAGAATGCACTTTCAGCTCTTAACATACAATATACTATTACCTAGAGCTAAACTGAAACAAATCATACATCTGTTTCTTCTACCACTATTTCTATCTTTTTTTCGTTCTATTTTCTAAGATCTAAATTTGTTTTATTAATTTAAATTTATAAGTATTCGTTTGGCTATGGACGGGCAGAGAAGTGTTTTAGAGCGCTCATCAAGTGATTACAACTCGTAACCGCGGCGACCCACCGGACACGGCTCGCTACCATTATAGCGATCCTATCGCAGACCAAGGTGCCGTGCTGATGATAACAAATCAAAACAACGCAGGCATTGTTCATACAACAACAGAATGCAAAATAATAAAAATTTGCAGTTTCAACTGCAACAGGGCTTCATCGAAATCCAAATGCGAAGAGGTCAACTGGCGCCTCTACAGTCCCGGAGTGAATCTTATAGCCTGGCGAATTCGGATGAAGAAGCCCTTGTTGCTAGGGAGAGAGAACGGTTACTACAAAAATCCAGAAACTTGCGTTAAGTGTTCTGGCAACCATTTGACAGTGGAATGCACTAAGTCTAAAAATACTCTTGCTAAGTGCACCAATTTCTTCGAGGCACACCGTGCCAATTATAGAAGAAGTGCCATCGCCAAAGTATTGCAAAAGAGAAGAGATAATTCCAGAAAACCTAAAAAACGGAGTGCTTGATCTAAGTCATTTAATTCTAAGTATGTTAAAGTAGTGGGTTCTTATGTACAAAAGACTGCTAACAAACAGCCTGATTTAGCAGCTGCAAGTGCCCAATGAGAGCAGACTACAATGCTACAAATGATGCAAAATATTATGCAGAAAAAGTAAGTCATAGACCAGCGAGACCTAAACATTGCTACATGGAATGCAAATAGAATTCTAAACAAAAGACCAGAATTAGGAGTGTTTCTAAATACTCAACATTTTGATGCATGTTTCGTTTCAGAAACACATTTCACGACACAATCTTTCCTCAGAATCAAAGGTTATAAAGTGTATCACACTATCCACCCGGATAAACAAGCTCGTTATGAAGAATGTCATTTGTAAAGCGTGGAGATATAATTAATCATGGTTGCGTTAAATCAACCAAACAAAATTTGATGGTTCGAGCAGTCCACCCAGACATAATTTTAAAAAGGAAGACTAAAAATCACTCCCGCAACATCCTGGTTAAAAATGTATTGTGAGTGATGGTTTTAATACTAAGCATAATGACTAGAGATCCAGACTAACCAGGATCAAAGGAAGTGAATTAAGGAAGGCTACCCGTGAAACAGGGTGCAATTTTCACTCTACTGGTAAACCCCACTTATTGGCTGACTTATCGGAATAAAATTCCTGTCTGTCTAGATTTGTTCATGTCAATGAAGGTTTCACCAATTTCACTGATATAGAAGAAAACTTTGGTATAGATTCTTACCACGCTGTTGTTATTCTAACATTGAGTGAAAGGATAATTAAGAAAGAAACCCGGCCTGCATTAGTTAATAGAGATACTGATTGGAAGAGCTTCAGAACTGACCTTCCAGAGAGCATCAACCTGAACTCTGCCTAAGAACAACTGAGCAACTAGGAGTAGAAACTGAGAAGTTTACTAGGCTAATTCAAACTGCAGCTTTTAACATTACTAGAGAAATATTTCAATATAAATGATCAGGGGCGTTAACTACCTAGTGGAAAGGAGAGAACGGATCAAAGAAAATAGAAGAGCCAGAAGAAGATGGCAGAAGTCAAGAGATTCAACCGACAAAGCCATCCTAAATAATTAGACACAAAAGCTCAAAAAAGAAATTCAGAAGCTTAAACAAGAATTTATCGCTTGATACTTGCAACACCTAACAGCAGATGAAGAAATGGACTACTCTCTTTGGAAAACCGTCAAAAAATTAGAAGGCCAGTAACCTCCATTCGCCCGAAATGTAATCGTTCATGGGCTAGGTACAATATTCAAAAGGTTAGTATTTTTGCTGATTATTTAGTAGATACTTTCCAGCCCAATCAGATGCAAGTCCAGACCATACTAGAGAATTACTACGGAAGAGGTAGCTAAAGAGACCAATTTGAACCCAAGAAAAGCTCCAGGATTCGATTGAATAATAAGTACAAGTATAAGAATTTTGAAGCATTGAAGCTCTGAAAAGTGACGGAAGTACCTTCGCAGTTGTTTTCTTATCTTTTATAATTTCTAGAATTTCATTTTACACTTGGTTCTTCTTTCGGATATTTCTAATATATCCTACTTAACTTGCTACAAATCTTATTTTAGTTCGTACAGTTTTTCAGAATATATTTATTCTTTGGTTCTGTTTCCATTTAGTTTGTATTATTCTGAAGTTGCTCGGGTTTTTGAGTCTTTTAGAACTCATGAGATTGACCGTAGAATCGCTATGGGTTTTTGGCTTCTTGTCCTACCCACCTGAAGTATTTTTGTTGTTAGACTCGACGTTACAAATTACATAAAAAAAATATTAATGTCGCTGACTAGCACCATAATGGCATCGCTTTTTATGGAGTACATATCAACGGGAATTTTGATGGTTTTTGTTTGCCAACACAGCAGAAAGTATAACACCTTTTTTTTATTAATTTACAATCGATTCAATTATTCGATAGGAATAAAACTGCATTTGTTGCGTGAATTCCAAATCTCCTTTTTAGTATGGCACAGTTTGACATTTAGCTTCAAACTGAACAATAACATAAAATATACGGTACTCCCCACCCAAGAAAAGCGCCCTTCCATGCTTTCCAAGAATACTTCGATACTCAGCATCACTCCGTTTCGCTAATACAATGAAATGCTATGAACCAGTTATTTATAAAAAAAAACAAAAAAAAAATTTTTTTTCCGACGACCATAGCTCAAAAGTTGATGTTGCCTTTATTTTCGGAGGACCTATCGTATGAAAACGATCCAAGACTTCAGAAAGGTTCCTGGCGACCGGAATCGTGTACACATACGAACATACATCCCCCGCACAGCACGTTTAGGCACCCCCCAATACGGGGGATTGATCTAGTGGGCTGGGATCTTCACCAAAAGATCCGCACCGCCGAAACGGAGATTTGATATAGTGGGTTCATTGGTCGGTTGGCTCGAATTTTAGAGATATTTGACTCAGAGTGGTTTTCGATATGAGGGAATTTCAATACTTCGTACACTTCGTGTCGAAGTAAAAGTATAACTATTCTGTGTTTTACTAGTATTTGTTGATGTATGTTACAATTATATTGTTGCTATCATGGTTAGTTGTGACCATATCGAACATACAATTACATTTTTGCAAATTGCATATTATGTTCTCTGGGATAAGCAGCTATCAACGTAAAGCCATTGTGGTAGCTGGTATCTTGCATTTAAATAGATAACTACGTTGAAAATTGAGGATTGTATAATAAAAGGAAATACACGTTAGACAGTAAAAAGATAACATATCCATAAAAATACAAAGATTACATATGGATAACACAATAGTAACATTTTTTGTAAGTTTAATTGTTCACTAACATACAATTTAATATCAAATTTCGTGTTGCAAAATGTGTTGCCTATACTTGATACCATTACAGTTTCTTTCACTGTTTGCTAAAATAAAACACTTAGGTTCACGTTTGAAAAATCATAGCGCCATAGGTCAGCGGTAGTTTTGCGTTCACTAATTTGAAAGAAAAACAAAGAGTATAATATACAATGTTGATTAATCAGTGCGTTTATTAAATTAGACGATGTGGTTTTGCTATTATTGTTTGCACGTTGAGTAATATTAAACGTAATTTCTTGTGGGTCCAAATATTTACATACTTCAAATAGTAAGCTTCGTTATTCACTTTAGATAACTATTAAACGCCCTGTAGGTTCATGCTTGCCGAGACTGACACAATTAATTGGTGAAATTTGGTAGCTTATCCTTACTGGCATATTCTTGAATATATTTATCCCTAGGATTAAATAAATTAATTATTCATTAGTAGGGCGCAACCTGTTTTCATTACTTAAACGTCAGGATAGGCACGTCGTTCATGACAGCCTGAAAATTACGAACTTGTTAAATATTAGCAGGTGGTTTTATAAACTTTGCCCAAATATGCTATCAAGTTCTGCGTTGTGGAGGCTGGAAAATAAAAGAGAAACTAATTAACCTTTTAATTAAAACGCTAAGCACAGCATAAACCTGCATTTTCATTGCAGCTTTTTAAATTCGCAGAAAGCGCAGATCTTAAAAGTAATTCTCGAGATCCTTTAAAATTGCATTATGAACGTCTTTTAGCTAAATTAAATCAACGCCATGCAACGATTTTTTAATAACCTTTATATAGGTGAGTGACCTTCAAATTTTTCGTGAAAGCGGTTTAAAATAAATGACAATCTGCTAGGCCATTAATTAATTTTCTTTTTAAATGGAAAACGCTTTGTAATTCCCAAATTGTGAATAAAATGTCTGCTCAATTAATATAATCTCTGAAATTCTTTTGTAGCGTTTTAATGAATGATGTATTGATAACAGTGTAGCTTAATTAAAAGGATTGCAACTATATCCGCATAAAATAAAATAGCGCTTATCTTTTTGGCACTTTCTACTATATGGGTATTAGATAAATGTCTGGAAGCTACTCGGCGTTATACGTACGAAACGATAATCAGAATCTTTCAGCAAGGGTAATGGAAATAAGCTGCATATTTAATTAGGGAGTGGATTTTTTAGAACGTACTGTATATTGAATTGTTTTATTGTCACATGGTGCTTTCACCAGTAAAGTCACAGTCGTGATTCGCCCTCCTTTAATCAAACTGCAAATTCATGAAAAAAGTATGACTTTCAAAACTAGTTGTACAATACTAATTTAGTTGAAAAGGACTTCGGAATTTACAACTGTCAAATTGACAACTTACAATTTCGATAAAATAGTTTAAAAATGTACTTTTTTCACGATTTTGTCTAAAAAATTGGTAATTTCTGCACGATTTTACATTAAAAAACAACTACTTTCATGGTAACTATACAAGATATTACTATTACGGACTAGTTTCGATGGAAAGAGTATTGTTTACACATTTGGACAGACTAAAATCTTTGTGCCATATTGAATCAAACTACCAACGTTTGGGCGGGTATGAGTGGTGACATGTTAGTACGTCCTTTCGAAAGGAGTCATTCGTAAAAATTTCTTGATTTTTTTTTATCTAGTAGACTTTAAACGCGGTTTGTGAGACCAAACATGCGACTTATGAGCGATGATGCACTAGCATATTTTATTCGGATAGCTAAAAAATATTGAACGAAACTTTGGATGGGAGATAGATTAGTTGAGGAACACCTACTTTATGGAATTCGTTTGACCTTTGGAAACATATGCATAAAAAATCTTGTTTAATCAATACGATATATGTACCGCTTAGTTGATGGGTGGGACAATTAGCTCCTAGACTACCCCAAGCCTGGGTAAAGGATGAAGGTTGTCAGGTAAAGCTAGCACACTTTGTGAGGTAAAAGTCATAGAATGCCCATAGAATTGCAGGCTAGGTCTCGGATGCCGGACGGTACTTTTGCATGATGATTCAAGCAAGGAAAATAAAGGTTATGGAAACTACATGTTACAAAAGCTTGCTGTGATATTACAACATAATATATGAAAATTATCGGAAACCAAAAAGACAGGACAAAGAATGTCTAAATATAGAAAATATACCTTTATTTATATTGGGAAAAGCAAAATCGGATAGAGCACACTTCGATGTTGGGATTATTTTACATGAGAAATACAAATGCGCCATTACAGATATGGAATACGTAAGCATATAATTCTCAAAGTTACCATCAGTCTCAAGAAATCTTTAGTCAGTCTGATCAGCCCATGACATATCAAAAGGCGGAACCATAAAACTATTAGAGAAAGCTTTAAGACACTATAGAAAAACTTTCTCCTTGCAGATGATCATATTACTAGGAGGCCTTAATGCTCAAAGTGGAAATGAAGAATTAGTCGAACTGAAGCAATGATTCAATGATCCAATCATAAATAAAAACGGGGAGGTTTTAGTCGACCTTTGTGCCAGATACGAGCTGCGAAAAAAAACATTCTTTCCATAGAAAGAACAACATAAATATACGTTGAGTTTATTTTATTGCTGAACATGGGGGCTACGGTTCCGTGACTGCTTAGCTGTAATAACATAATACGATATTAGTTGATGTTATAGTAACTGCATGACAGCAACGTATTATGGTATATTACGTAACAAGAGCTGTAAGAAGCATATTACGCGTGAGTTTAAAGTTGCATTTTAGCTAGAGTTGCATACTATATTTTTTGTAAAACCACATTCATTCCGTTCAATATACAAGAAATATTTTAATAATTGTCAATACTGTCAGAGTACCTTAAAAACAAGGCAGCTATATTCACAGCCGTTCTACCATGAACAGCTTCGTACAAACGTTCCGCTCGGGCCAATTATGACGTTATTGGAATGTGCGAAACATAATTTCCGGATATGAATTAATGCTCGAATGCAGATTCTGTAAGAAAATCGTAACGACACAAACCCTAAAAAGAAGTAATCCATACCTACAAAAAATTTCCAAGAAATTTTATTGTTGTCTTGGTTACGGCTCGTGAACTAATTTTTCTATTGGTCATTAATGAGTGTCGTACGACTTTCCGGTAAATTTCCAAAAATATCCGATTAGGTACTAATAATCGCAGCGGCTGTTCGTATGATAAATGAATATTCTCATTAATACTCCAAGACATGAATCAATAATCGACTTTATTATAACTAATAGAACCATTACACCCACATAAATAATAGAGGTATGAGTACCAACATCTGCCAATGATGACTGGCGAGACAAAGCGTCCCTAACTTCTTTAACCGCTAAATGCTTCAATACTCAATAGCAATTTAAAATAAGCTAACTTAACCGAAAGTCCTTCAAATTGCACTTCAATGTAAATTAAATAGTGAGTTGAGAATACTCTTTTTTATTCAACGGTGACCATTAACTAATCCGCAAAGGCAGGGTGGGTTCCCAATAATGTATATGCTAATTTCAAAAATTTATTTATTACAATAACTCGGAAATCTAAATTTGAAGATTCGGTTATCATGACTATTGTGATTTAAAATGGAGTTTTTAAATCACCCTCAACAATCGATGACTCTTAGATAAACTATAGTTGATTATAGTAGCAACAAAACGTCAGTGCGCCTTAATCGAAGTGATCTTTATTTAAATCCATACATGTGGGTAAACAATTAAATCACCTATAATGGTACATTTACACATGCAGCGTGTGCTGGTATTTATATTAATGTAAAGGTTTAATTCAGTTACAAAATCTAAAGGTAAAGCAGTGGAGGTAAGCCCATTCTCATATCCGTGACGTGATAACGCTATGTTTACAGATACCAGTTAACGTTCTGATTAATTTAATAGATGAATACACATAAGAAATACATTTGCGGTGTTCCATTGATCATTGTGAATCGAGGTTATCGGAGTATTGTACTTTTTCAATGTTAGCTTTGCCCTTTGAATTGCAATCACGAATAAATATATCCGTATTATTAGACTAACTTCAATCGCTTATCTGATGTCACCGCCATTGTTCCAAGTCAACAAAGTTCCAAGTTCGTTCTAGTTCTGTACAAACCCGATTAAATCAATCCATTTGCAGCTACGGAGGACGAGAAAGACAAAGAAATGCAGAAAGCAGAGTCGAGCCTCAAAAGACAGCACAGCAACGAGCAGCAAACCGCCAAGTAAAAGAAGAAAGAAACACACAGGAAGTAGAATGCCAAAGACCCCGTGATAATGTTACGTATCAATAAACAACCTTGAAGTACGGGTATGTACCTACTTCAATTAAATATCGGCCCATTGTTTTAGAGTCAGAATATATTAGCATCCCCAGAACCCAATCTCGACAAAAAAGCTGTTTTTCTACATGGCTAATCTCTTGAGGAGCGGTATCGAAAATATGACCACGATGGTTCCATATGAAATCCGTCTTACTATTGACGCTTTCCCCAAATCCAAACTATCCAACTATACGAATCGAGGAATAATTATGAGAGCCCAGCCATTACTGTATTATAAATCCCACAGCCAAAACGGCGAAGAAAGGACCTCCACAAATCTCGGGTAAGATGTTTTTCAATGTTAATTATGCTGGAAGGGTAGCCATAACAAATAAACAAAAGCAAATCATTATAAACGTTATCAACATAGACTGTCGGAATTTTACTAACATACTCGAGATTCCCTGGAAGTTAATACGCAACTTGGTCAAATCCAACGGTCATATTACGCCATACTATTTTAAGTAGAGCAGACCATTCGAAACCTTAACAACAAACTTCTAGGAGAAGCCACGGCAATATAAGATACCACGCAACCTTTCAATGACACAAACCAGCGATGAATTCTTAAGAGTGGACTGTCAATTCAAGACGCTTGACGGGTTCACGGCCACTACTAGTGCAGGTGTTTAACTTACTAAACGAATCCCCAAATCTCCTAGTCACATTAACCTCTCAAATGCCAAACGAAATGTAAAATGACAAGTAAAATCGAACTTCTAAAAAACCACTCACGTCAATTTGTGTTTTCACGAAAACCACTAGACGTTGCCAAGCTCAAGATGGATACACCACAACGGACGTCCATTTAGCGCTATAATTGCCAAATAAACCAAACTAAATACATTTCAGTAGCCATTTGGCGGTAAAAAATTAAAACCCAGCTAAAATTCAACACTCATATACATAGAGAAAAACAACCTCATCAAATAATTCGAGAAAGCACTAAAATACTGCACAAAAACGGACTGACAGAAAGTTATTGGAGAAGACCTAAACAATGTATAACGGGAGATGCGGAAAAATCAACTGGTAAACGAAAAATGAACGTCAATTCTCAAAACAACAAACTGTGGTGTAATCAGGAAGTAAAGCAACTAGAGGAAGATAAAAATGGAGTTATTTAAAACAGAAATGTAGCAATAAATAAAATTAAAAAGGTACTGGAGCAGATTTACCAACGAAATGCACCATAACATCTACGGAACTCAAAGGAAGGTGTGGAATATGCTGAGAAGCAGAAAGGAGGCAGTCACTGAATTTGTTGAAACTAAAGCAATTTCACTCCAAGAGTAGGAGTACTACTTCAAAGATCTGCACAACTCTGCAACAGATATAGAAGGCATTGACGACGCAGAGCCACTGAAGAAAAGAGGAATAATACCAGTCTAAATTATAAGGATTTGGAGAACACTCTACGATTGGTACAGAAGTAAAATTACACTAATTAAAAAAAAACAATAATTACGATCATAAAATTACAGCTGCATAGATTTGCGCTGTTCAGTGATGTCCCTCTTTTACCAGATTACTTAAAAAATAAAGTAGAGCAATATATCGAGAACAAAGACAAATAGCAGGGCTTCAGATGAAATCGGCATTTAAGCTGTAGCACCACTGAAAACGAATAAATAATACTGGAACTAAATTATAAGGACCTGGGCGATACCCTACGATTGGCACACCTGAACAACTACACTAATTTATAAAAAAGTCAAAAATTACGGCCAGAAAATTACAGATGCACAGCTTTGCCCTGTCCAATGATTACACTTTTTACCGGCTAAATAAAAAATTAACTAGAGCAATATATCGAGAACAAAGACGAACAGCAGGGATTCAGCAAAAATAGGTTGACTTCTGATGCAACGTTTATTATCAGACTAGTAGAAGAAGAGGAATGTATCGAAGTCAAAAAAACTCATTTTGTTGCTTCATCGAACTCACGAAAGCATGCGATTACCATTCAAAATAATTAAAATAATACATACCATCAACATGGAAAACTACAAATATCAGAGAACCAGTACAAGATAACCGACACCGAGCTGAAACAGATAAGAAGATGGCCTTAGTCTACTTTTATTTAATTTAGTAATGCGCATGATTATAAGGTAAGCAATGTGCTTAAATAATGCTTAGAAATTAAGCAACAATAACACCAGCTTGGTCTCTTATGCATTTGACGCGATAATCCTGACAGAAACAGAAGACAAATTATTACGATCAACAGCCACCACGCTTTAACTTCACCTTAATTTACCTGTCCTTTGCATGCTATATTGGCTAACCCCCGACTAGCCTCTTGGCGGCTGTGTTCTTTAGATCACTGAATTCGTTTTCTGACCTTCAATTGGTACGAGACAATTATCAATCCGTTGCTAGGATGTGACTAGATCACGTCGTTGATTGTTTGCAGGTGGTCTTCACAAGTGAGCGATAAGGCGTGCTTGGCTTACTTTACCTTTGTTAGCGTCTCGTGAACCGGTCACACGCAATATTTTGTTTTTGATCTTTGCCCTAGCTTGGGGTTGTTTGATAGTGGATTATAAAGAAAAAATAGTCCCTTAGTTCACTCGCGTTATCACGGATATTAATGGGTTAATTTAAAAGATATTATTGGGTATTGTCTACCAGTAGCACTTGATTTCGTATTCTTACTGCCGTGCACATTCAGTTCGGGAGCCGTGTGCTTAAGAGCATAAAATCGTTAAAGGTTGTGCTACTAGTTTGGCAAACTATTCGCAAAGCCACTTCGTCGTACCGAATTTGGCTACGTACGCTAGTTTTAATGAATTCAAGGGTTTCTGCAAGCAAATGGCCTTATCGGTTTAAATATTTCTTTGATACCCTCTGGTAATTTGAACACTCTTAGCTAATTTTAGAAAAAAGCGTACGCCGGCGCCGTCTCTTTTCATGTAGCCTGGACGTTTGTTTGGTGCGATTTGAAACTGGTTGTAACAGTTGATCCTCATTAGTTTGGGGCTTGAGTCGACAAATTATTTAATGTTCGTGGCATACCTGCAAAGGCAGATTTATCGATTTCTATCATAATAATTCCACAGGATCATCTCGATTGAAAAGACCAAGGCCGTAACTTTAAAGTTTGCTCTAAGTTCGCAAAACTATGGAGCAAATAAGTGAGTTTAAATACTTGGTGGCAGTTATATCAAAAAGCCACGATCCTGATCGAGAGACTTAAAGCCAAAATTAAGAAACTGCATCCGGTTGCAAGACAGCAAGATAAAAATATATAAAACCGATATAGCATATGGAATTGAATAAGGGTGTATAAAAATAAAACCAAAAGCATGATGCATGATGTCCGGCAAAAATAAAAAACTAAAATCCATAGCAAGGAAAACAGTCACAAGACAGGATAAGAAACAAGGATATAAAGACAAGTATGTGGACTAGAGGACCTGGTTAGGTGGAACGACAGAGAAGCTACTGGTGCGAGGACGTCAAGAGAATGAATAAGAACGGACTCGATAGCAAACCAGTAAGCCGACGACCACAAGAGAGACGCCCTAAAAGATAGAAGTACAGATGGCAGCTCACCGTACCATCAGGTCCTAAAGAAAGAAGAAGAAGAGCAAAAATAAACAATGTATAGGTACCTCTGCAAACACTTCGGGACTGAATTTGTGACAGTTGTTAGATAATTCGCAACAATCATATAATTTTTGAGCGAGTGAGGAGTACTGCGATTCATCGTATTCAGTGGTGTATTCAAGCGAAAGGGCGGCATGTTAATTGTTTCTTTTTTTATAAGCAATAATACAAAATATCTCTAATGAGATATAAATAACAAAAATAATATTTCTCAAGGAAGTGCTTGAGATCATACGTGTGTATAATTTTTTAACTTGTTGTGGGGTGTAGAATTTGTCCACAAATGCCCAACCTGCATATATTACATTGTAGAACGGTGAAATTTTGTAGAAATATATCTATATATAGGGCCATGGAATGTTCAAGGGTTAAAAAAACCGGGAAAATTTGAATAATTGATAGTAGAAACTAAAAGGGTTAAGTTAGATGCACTAGCAATTCAAGAAACCAACATAAAAGGAACTCAGCATTATAATATAGAAAATTTTGTGTGGTTTAATAAAATAGATTAGGGACGGGTTTTCCAATAAATAACACTTTAAAAGAGTCGTTAACGGACTATAAAATAATAAACAATAGAATAAGTTACATAAGACTCAAGGTCAAATACCGCAAATTCAGTTTTATTAATGTCCACGCTCCCACGGAGGAGGCAGAAATAGAGAAGAAGGAAGAGTTCTATGAAGACCTTGAAGGCGTGCTAGGAAAATTACCAAGTTTGATGTCAAAGTTATTATTGGAGACATAAATGCTAAAATCGGAAAAGAAGATCGGAATATATCAATAGCAGGCAAAGAAAGTCTCCACGAGGAAACTAATGAAAATGGTCAAATGATAGTTGACTTTGCTGCAAGTAAAAATATGGTAGTTACAAGTACTATGTTTCAACGAAAGAAGATCCATAAAATTACATGGATTAGCCCAGACAAAAAAACTCAAAACCAGATTGGCCATCTATATGTGACCAAGATCCACGCACAATGTATTATAAATGTTAGGTCGTATAGAGAAGCCGATGTTAATTCAGGCCATGTGTTGATTAAAGTAAAAGTAAAGCAAATAATTCTGGATATAGCAAAAATTAACAAAAGTAGAGGTACCAGATGGGAAATAAAAAAGCTAGAAGATGAAGCAATAAGACAAAAATACGCAGTAAACACCAAAGAAGAAATAAACAAGAATGGAAAAAATTCAAGCATTGAGGAAGAGTGGAAACGCAATAAAAGGAAGTGCGAATAATATAAGAAGGGAAGATACTGGACAAAATAATGACTGGTTTGACGACAATTGTAAAAAAAATGGTGCAAGAACGAAGAAAAATCAAACTTGAATTCTTAGCTAAACAAACAGAGGAACTGCAAGAAAAATATAGACAGATAAGGAACGAAGTAAATAACCTATGCAGATCAAAAAAAAAAGGAAGCAAAGAAGAAAAAGATAGCAGGTATTCTAACAGCATACACAGACAAAAATGCTAGAAGATTTTATAACAAAATGAAGACAGACAGAGAGGGGTTTATACAATCAGTAGGTTTGAGAGTCGAAACAGGCGAATTACATCTAGATGAAACACAAATGGCTGAAATATGGGCAAGATGTGTGGGACCCTATAATGGATGGAGAAGAACGAGAAAGACTGGCGTTAAGTAACAGAAATCAAGTAGAAGTATCGAATTTTGAAGAATTTATAAAAGGTATAAACAAAATCAAAATTAACAAAAGTGCAGGAACTGACGAAATATTGATAGAGCTAATTAAACATGCAGATGAAGATCTAATTAATAAAATATACTAACTTATTATAAAAATATGGAAGAACAAAGAGATGCCGGAAGAGTGCTGTACAGCAATTATATGCCCCATCTATAAAAAGAGCAACGCCTAATTACTGGTCAATTACAGGCCAATATCACTTCTGAATGTGATGTGCAAGGGCCTAGCGCACCTTATGGTAAAATACAAAATGTAGTAGAAGGTAAGATTGGCCAATACCAAGCGGGTTTTAAAAAGGGAAAATCTGTAATAGACCACATCTTTGTATTAACCTCTTCCAGGAAAAATTTTCGAAAAAAAATTCTTGCGAAAAATTTCAGTCAGTGCTTTATTGTTAAAACAATGTGGCGATCGGTTAAAAAATTTAAACAACAAAGTTTTATTTATAGTTTATTGAAAAAATGTATCTGTCCACATTTGTTGCCAAAGGGCATTAGTTACAAATTCCTACTGTTGAAAATTTTCCATGCACTCCGTGCAAACTGGTTCTCTGCACTTCTTATAATCGTATCTGGTACGGTGATGACAGTTCTTACTGTGACATCGAGGTGGATTTTGTGTTCCTGTTTTTCTGGATAATATACCAGTGCATCGGTTCTCAGTTCCTGTAAAGCTTTTGTCCAAGGTCTTTGTTTTTTTTGGTATGATTTCTGTACTTGACGGTCTGCCGCAAGAGAAGCTTTGAATTCTAACAGCGGCATTTTTACATTTTTGGATTTTCTGTAGAGTATCCAAGAATTTATTATTGCGACATTTACGAAATGAAACAATATTCGCATGCAATACTTCTTATTTTTGATAGCGTGTGGGTAATGGGCTATCATTCTGTCTGAAAGGTCAATTCCTCCCATCAATCTATTATATTGTATTACCGCCTGCGCTCTTCGAACTTCCACCTAAGTTTTCACCCTTTTGTCCTATCGCCTGACAGTGTCTTGGGGTTCCTTGCCTGCAAAAGATGAAATCATATGGACTACCTTGTTATCCGCCTATCGCAGTACTGTAATATTATCCGAGGATGTAGTCATTGAGATATGTCCTGTGCCTTTTTAAAAAAAAGATCTTTCTCATTCATAAGTTTATTTTTGGCATCTGCTATTCTATTACTCCATACTGTCCCAACAACGTAAATGACACTGTTTCTTAGGTAGGTAATTGTGGGTATGGATGTAAACAAATTGTCTAGAAAGAACTTGTGAATATTTCCTCCGATATCTGAGCATAATCGTACAACAGTGTCAACAATAGCTCTTAGTTCAGATTTTGGTTGATCTTTTGATGACTGATACATTTCGAATTTTGACACATATCCATCAGCAGAATCCTTAACCCAGACCTTGAAGCCCCACTTTTTAGACTTGGTTTTATATACTGCTTACTTCTGCTTCTACCTCATTTCGTCAATGGCTATATATTCGGTAGGAGAACATGCAGCAGAAAAAGTTCTGGCAAGAGTTTCAAGCAACGGTCGAACTTTTATAAACGAGTCTTTGTTGTCTTCTGGAATATCATCATTATTTATGATATGTAAGTATCTTTTTATATCTTCAAATCTCTTTAGCGGCATTACATCCGCTATTAGTCCACAACGTAACCCTGGGTTCGATGACCAGTACATTCTGTAGGAAGCATACTTCAGGTAAGTCATGATTATATTTATGGCAAAAAATTGCATTACATCGCCCGAAGTGAGCTGAAAGTCTTTTCCACTTTGAATGGCGTAGCGTTAAATAAGGAATCAGAAAATATTTGGATAAAAAATGCATATGGTGTATCTCCTTGAATATTGATTTGGTAATTTGACAAGAACGGTGGAGGATTGCTTGTCAAACCATTGTCTTGTTCAGGATACCAAACAACTTTGCTTGTTGTTTTCAAAGTTTTGGCCAATGCAGCTAGGGGATATTCATCTTCACTGTCGTAAAAATTAGAGTCTTCCGAGCTATCACTAAGTTCATCAACATTTTGATTTTTTTCTCCAAATCTAATTTTAAACACGTTCGCTGTAATATCTGAAAATATTTTACCTTACAACTACAAAGATATCGCTATTAAAAACGCACATAAAATAGGAGATAAAAACTACCTGATTAAACTAGAAAACGGACAAGACAAGGAAAACCTCATGAAAAACAAATGGAAACTAAAAAACCTGCGCGGAGAACGTACATTTATAAATTACGACCTAACGGTCAAGGAAAGAAACGTACAGAAAAGTATTAGGGATGAGGCAAGAAACCAAAGAGAAAAGGGTAAAAGCGTGAAAATAAGATACAATAAATTGCGGGTAAATGACGACATCTGGAAGTGGAATGATATAACCCAGCAATTGCAAAAGACAAAAAACTAAGGAAACCCCACAAACAAGACGGACAAAAGGTAAACGACAAGGCTAAGAAAAAGGACAACGACTTTTATAACAAAAAGGAAGTGAGATCAAAACAGAGGTATTGTGAAATAAATATGGGTACATGGAACGTGAGAAGTCTGACAGGGAAAGAAGAAGAAATAATAGAAGAAATGAAGCTACAAAACCTTGACTATTTAGGAATAACCGAGACAAAAAGAAAAGGACGAGGAATGAAAGAACTAAGAGAAGGTTATTGGATGTACTGGTCAGGAGTGGACCAAAAAGACAGAGGAGCAGAAGGAGTAGGAATGATAATCAAAACAGACAAAATAAATACGATCATGGAGGAAAGATTTATAAATGAGAGATTAATGGCAATAAAAATAAAAGTGGCTGGAAATGAGGTATGGTCGATAATAGTGGCATATGCTCCGAATGAAAACGCAAGAAAAGAAAAAAAAGATGAATTTTATGAAACATTGCAATCGGAAATTGACAACGAGGAACGGAATATAATAATAATAGGTGACATGAATGGAAGAGTAGGAAGAGATAACATGGGAATCGAAAGATATATGAGGAAAAATGGTGAGATAACGAAAAACGACAATGGAAATAGGCTACTAGAACTATGTATAGGAAATGACTTCGTTATAACGAACACAAAGTTCACGCACAAAGATATACACAAATACACTAGAGAAGTCCAATCCAGAAATGAAAGATCGAGCATAGACTACTTTATAATAAATACGGAGAACTTGAAAAAGGTGAAAGACGTAAAAGTAAAAAGACACGCAGAAATAGGCAGCGACCACTACCTGCTGAAAATGAAACTAAAAATGAACATAACAAATAAAAAAGTAGAAAAAAGACAAAAAGTAACAAAAGAAAAAATCAAATGCTACAGACTAAAAGAAGAAGACATCAAAAAAGTGTACCAAGAAAGGGTGGAAGAAAAATTCAAACAAGGACAAACTACCACGAGCATAGAAAACAAATGGAAAGTATTCAAAGAAAACATACTAGAGGCAGCAAAACATAGTTGCGGTGTAACCAAAAATACTAACACGACTATAAAAAAAAGCAGATGGTGGACCACAGACATACAACTAAAAGTAAAGGACAAGAAGCGAAAATGGAAGAAATACCTGCAAACCAGATCAGAAGAAGACCACAATGCATACAAGACAGCAAGAATAGAAGTAAAAAAATAATCAAAACACAAAAAATGAAGCATGGGAAGAATTTGGGCACAAAATGAACGAGAACTATACAGAAAATCAGAAACTCTTTTATAGTACATTAAAGCACCTGAGAAAACAAAAAACACCAAGGCTAAAAAATATAAAAGATAAAAAAGGAAAGGTACTAACAGAAGCTAAAGAAATAATCCGAAGATGGAAAGAATACTTAGAACAACTGACGGAAATAAAAGAAGAAAATGCGGAAGAAGGCGAAGAGACAATATCAGAAGAAGAGAGAGATAATAACGTACAACTAGTTACAAAAGAGGAAGTTGCGGATGCTATAAGCAAAATTAAAAACGGTAAAGCACCAGGCCAAGATCAAATTACAGCAGAAATGCTAAAGCATATGGGAGAGAGAGCAAATGAAGAATTCCGTAACCTGCTAAACGAAATTATAGAAAAGAAAGAAATCCCTAAAGATTGGAGCTTGAGTATAATTCTACCGCTATACAAGAAAGGTGATATAAAAGAATGCTCCAACTACCGAGGAATTACGTTGACAAGTACACCCAAGACCTAATATTCATAGTTAGACAACTGGGGGAAAAATTGCTCAAGAAGAATCAATAAGTACACATTTGTTTTATAGACCTGGAAAAAGCATTCGATAGAGTAAGAAGGAATGATATATGGAAAACCTTAAAAGAAAGCGGTGTAAGCAGAGGTATGGTTGAGATCATAAAAGCACTAAGTATATAAAAATAATAAAAATATAGTCCGGACACATAATGAGGAATCCTCAGAGTTCGAAACAAGGATTGGCCTAAAGCAAGGTTGTGTAATCAGCCCACTACTGTTTTCGATACTTATTGATGATGTAATAAAAATATGTAAACAAAAGTGTAAAAGGATGAAAATAGGTAACTGGAAGATGAAACAAGTGTCCCTCCGAGAACTACTATTTGCGGATGACATGGTACTGTTAGCAGACTCAGAGAAAACCCTACAAAACAACCTGAATTGCTAACCAAGAAGAACTTAGGAAAGTTAACATGGAAATAAATATAAGCAAAACAAAAACTATAATACTATCTACACAAGAAAGAAAACACAGAATTACTCTTGAAGGAAAACATCTTGAACAAGTGAACAGCTACAACTACTTAGGCACAATAATAGAGGACAGTGGAAAAATCGATAAAGAAATAACGGAGAGGTTAGGAAAGGTCGGAAGATCTTACAACATGCTAAAACACTCATTCTTCGGGAAAAGGGAAATATCAAAAAGAGTAAAAACCGAAATATATAAGAAAGTGGTAATACCGTCCCTAATGTATGGCAGTGAGTCATGGACAATGTCGAGTAGAAATAGAAGTAGAATTACGGCAATGGAAATGAGATTCCTAAGAAAAATTGAAGGAATCACTAGAATGAATAGAGTCAGAAACGAAAGAGTAATAGAGCCAAGGAATATAAAATCAGTAGGAAGTATCATAGAAGAAAGACAACTGAGTTGGCTGGGGCACCTGCTCCGAATGAATAAAAGCAGAATACCGAGACAAGTCTATGAAGCCAGATTTCAAGGAAAAAATAAAATAGGCAGACCTAGAATTAGATGGGAGGAACAAGTAAGACAAGCAGCGGCCAAGCGTGGAATCCAGTGGTGTGAGATAAATAGAATAGTCCAAGACAGGAAAACCTGGAAAACAAAATACATGAAAATGTAAAATAATTGTAATAGTTTATGAAATGTATATAGTTACAATCCGACACCTAATAGGTATAAGGATTTTAGTTTAAATAAATAAATAAATAACTACAAAGACCACATAGCAAAAATTTGTAAAAATATAACAGTAAATTGAAAAAAAAAATCGCTTTTCGCTCAGAGTACACGAACGTGGACGTCAATCAATGAGCGTTTTTTATGAGTCCTACGCAATGGCAGCGAAAACTGCAGGAAGAGGCATGCATCAAATACCGTAATATGCTACTTACTCATATTCACTAGATGAAAATATGCAGTTTTTGGCCCAAAACACACGTGCGAAATGTAGCAATAACCTCAAAAATTTTACAGTAGCAGACCCCGTTGTAAAAAGGCAGCATCCACACGAAAATCCACCTTATAACCCTATAACACGAAGCATACTGTCCAAATGGCCACGTTTGTGCGACTGGTGAATGAATAAAGAGGAAGGGATAATTCTTGCGCAGTGTGCTTTGACACGTACACATTTGTGTCAATGTGCTGGAAGAGGTTAAATTAAATTCAGGAAAAATTTAACAACAAAAAACATACAAGTGCACACAACGTTTATCGATTTCAGAAATGCATATGATAAAATAAAAAGGAGTGTTATGTTGAAAGCAATGAAAGATCTAGAGATACCAGCAGAGCTTGTAAGATTAGTGATGATGACGTTAAAGGACACGGTAAATAGGGTAAAATATAGAAGGCGAGAATCTAGGGAATATGAAAGCAATGTTGGTCTAAAGCAAGGCGACCCATTATCAACAACACTCTTTAACATCATCTTGGAACAAATCATCAGAAGAAGTAGCATTAACGTAAACAGAAATATTGTGAATAATTCCACCAATGCCTTGCCTATGCGGATGATGTGGTACTTCTTGATAGAACACAAGAAGAATTCAAAGCTATCTTCAAAAGCTTACAGAAGCAGGCCGTTGTAGTTGGATTACAAATACATGAAAGCAAATCAAGTTATATGATTCTGTGTAATAAACTACAAGAAGACCAGAACCTGGAAATTGTGTCATTTGACAAGAAGAAGAAATATGTATTCAAGCTTACAAATAGTGTAATCTATTTAGGTGCGGAAATAACGAGTGATGGTAACCATTCTAAAAACATTTTAATAATAATTGCGGCGGAATCAAGAAGTGCAGGTGCGTTGAATAACTTTTTTTCTGAAAAAATCTTACGAGAAATTTAAAACTAACATTGTATAAAACAGTAGTGCGGCCGGTAGTGCTTTTTGGAAGTGAAACATGGACTCTAACAATGGAAAACATGAAACGTTTAGAAATATGGGAAAGACAAATTCTGAGAAAGATATTCGGTGATGTTAAAGAAAACGTTAGTTGGCGACGAAGAACAAATGCCGAGTTGAAAGGAATGTTTCAAGATCCTAGTATAAAAATGAGTGCAACAAAATAGGTTGAGGTGGTTCGGCCACATAACTAGGCTGAGTAACGAAGATTTAACCAAAAACACATTTAAACTAGAACCAGAGGGAAGAAATAGAAAAGAAAGGCCGAAGAAAACGTGGTAGGAATTAACGGAGTACAATTGGCGGACCCTAACACAGGACAGAGCAGCATGGAGAAAGACAATTCAAGCCTTAGGCTTTAAGGCCTGAAGTGCTGTTACATATACATCTGCTCTCTCAAAGGAACCATTGAAAGCTAAAAGCCATGACCTTTTAATGAGTAAATTATAACTCTCCTGGAATTCCATATAAAAATTTACACATTTATCAATTAGTAAAGTAGGAATGATATGACAATGTCAAGTGAGTCCTCCATATAAATATATAAGTATAAACCATTTTGATGCAATGTATTACGATAGTTCAGAGAATCTATAAATTCTAGTAGTCTCGGTGTAACCTCTGCCCGTCTGTATACAAACGGATATAGACAATAGTCGTTAATGGTGCTAGGTCTCGCGGTCCAAATGAATGTAATTCTACTTTTTCGACTTAAGTAACTCAAAATTAATTCGTTCTATAAAAATTCATTAGCAATATATTTGCATACTACAAGTTTCTGAATAAAATGTTAATATAGCGTAAAAGATTGCTATAAGAGCCGCAAAAAAATGTTTTTACCTTGTATAATCACATAAAAACTACAAACTAGGAAACTCTTTGTCTCGGTGGAACAACGGTTCCGCCTGTTGAAATAAATATTTTTTTATGTAACTATAAAAAGCATGTAGTAAGACTTGCGGAAGGAATTTATAAAATAAATTAAGTCAAACCAGTTCCACCAGTTTAACGGTGACCAATTGTTAAGGTATACCCCGACCTTAAACTTTATGGCGGTTAGGTGTGAATTTGTAATTTATACTTGAAATATTGTTTTGCATAAAAAGGCAGGTTTCATAAAAACCTGCCACACAACCTTTGCAAATCAGTTCAGGACAAAAAGCTGACAATAAATTATTTAGCGGATGATTGAAACTGGATCTAGCTGTAGTATTTTAAAATATACGAATATGCAGGGTTTCGTGTATACGTAATTGACTTTAATATTTGATTCCATAGTTTTCAATTAAAGCATGACAGAAGATTGGAATGTACAGTACTAAAACAGTTGCATATAACTAAAGTTGAATGGATTCCAGGTATTAATAATATGCTTGTGTACTGGTTGAAATTGGTATGTAGGGTTATATGTGAACTGAACACTTTAATTAAGTTAATTAAAGAGATACGCAATATTAAGTTTCATATTTCTATGGAAAATCAACTGTCAGGTTTCCCTTATTATTTGATTTAACAATTATATGTTCTGAGTGCACTAAAACTACAATCAATAAAGCCACATATGTTGTCGTTTCTAATTACCAAATATCCTGAATATGTACTAAGATGAATGCAAATTTTGAATAATAATAGTGCACTGAGTTCATTTTGAATAATATAAAATAGGTATTTTGACTGTGGTGTTAATGAACTATTTGTGAAAATTCGTAATACTTAGGAAATAAAATTTATGAATAATTTAGAAATAAAATTTATGAACAATTTAGAAATAAAATCCAGTAATTTAATTTGGTTTAACATTTTACTTTACTAAAAGGGAAGTTTTAGTTCATTTTGAATAATATAAAATAGGGGTTTTGACTGTGGTGTTAATGAACTATTTGTGAAAATTCGTAATACTTAGGAAATAAAATTTATGAATAATTTAGAAATAAAATTTATGAACAATTTAGAAATAAAATCCAGTAATTTAATTTGGTTTAACATTTTACTTTACTAAAAGGGAAGTTTTAGTTATGAGCTGATGTATTTCGAATATGAAACAATACAAAGAGTTATTTGGTTTTACTTGGTAGATTAAATTTATTATGAAGATTCTGTAATAAGAGATTAAGTATAAAGTAACATAATACCTACTGAGAAGTCAAGCTAATATGATTTCTAAAAAATCATTAATGATGGTAGAATAAATTAGGGTTTAATTTTAACATCTAGAATGTAACATATAGAAAAATTAGAAACATATTGTAACTATAGTAAGAATTAATTAAAAAATCAACAACGAAAAATTTGAAATAAAATGGATATACAATTTTATAGTTGTGTAAATACGTAGTAAAACCCATTAGAATACTAAAGAATTTTAATAAAACGTAAAGGGGTATGTTAATTACGCAATACGAGTAAAATAAATAGTCCAAGGCAAGATTTTGGAATATCAAATATAATTAAAACTGGGATTCAAGAAAGCAGAACCAATTGGGTGTGTAGCAGAGGTCCAATACATTGCAGAGAAGGTGTCATTGTAGGAATTACGAAGGGCACTAGTCCGAGGCCGTACAGGAGTTTTGGTCTATTGCAGAGAGAAAGGGCTGTACACGGGATCACAGGTGGAGGCTACAACTTGTCAATTAGAGTTGGATACATTGTTAGATGGTGGAGATGCTGTCGGTTGTTGGAAATGGAAGCTGTCCATAGGGCTGTAAAAGGTAATGTATTTTGTTGGAGTTTGGAAGTGTCAGTGCAGAGTAAGTGGTTAAGTTGAAAATATCTGTATAAACAAAGAGTGACTAATTAATATTAAGAAAAAGAAATTATAAAAAATTAAGTTCTTACCCAGATTATAGGGATTGATGCTGTTGGAATGTAAGGGTGTCATATTGGCTTGATTGTCAGTTTGACATTTAATTTGAAAACGTAATGACAGAAGCATTTCAAATATACAAATTTGAATATATGTATCAGCACTGCCTCCTACACTTACAAGCCATGCTGTTGGAGATTTGGCAACGCTAACCGTAGACCAATTTGTACTGTTTATTTATAAAAATGTCTGTTGAAATGTGGCGTGTGATTAAATATTAATATGTTGGACTGCTCTAAATTTGACGAAATACATTTATTTATATTACTATACTGTTCGTGATAAGTGAAAGTAAAATTGCTGCTAGAATTCATGGGATTTATTAATTATTTCACTGAGGTAAGTAACAACCTAACCTCATTTTTAAGGCATTTCTTGTAACTTTTAATTTTATATTTAGAATGCGACGAAGACGCTGTGTACCAACCACAACAGTACCTTAAAAGAAAATCGTATGCAAACTCTAACAACATTTTCTTTTCCAATGAACAAGATCCGAAAGAAAGCATGGCTTCGTGCAACAGCACGAGAACGTTGGACCCCAACAAAAAGTTCTGCCGTGTGTGAAATACATTTTAATGGAAAATACATTTGAAAACGTTAGAAATGAGAGTGGGGAAATGCAGAACTGTTGCTGCATTACCCTCAATTAGCTGACAAAGCTGTCCCAAGCGTGTTTCCAAATTTACCAACATATTGTCGTCGAAAGCGCCTCAAGAAAGGGCAAATCCTGAATGTAGAAGAAGACAAATATTGGAAAGACATGCACAAACAGTGAAAGTGATGACACCAGCAGTTTTTTGAAGTTAATGGAACAATTTGCGTCACACAAATTTAGATGTTACCGAGCAGAGAAGTTTATTATGTTCAAATAAGATTATTTACTGCTGTAGCACCAAATTTTTTTGAATATATGTTGTACTCTCAATCAGCAGTGGTGTATAGAAAGTTACAAACTTTAAAATAATTACAGAAATGTTCTTTTATCCATATGTTACATAGGTTAAGTTGTTTTATTTTTATAAGTATACTGTTACATGTTTGTATTACTCGACTATGTCAATAAATGTCACCATTACAGAAGCTATCTTTAGTTAATTACAGAGTAAAATTTGATAAAAGAGTAAAACTGTGCTCTTTAAAACAAAATTATTTCAAATGGGAGTATTGTAATTTAGGACCACCAACTACCAGAGATGCAATGTTGCCAAGTTTAACAGCATGGCTTGTAAGTGTAGGAGGCAGTGGTATCAGACAAGTAAAACATACTCAACTCACCTGAGATAAGAGTTGAAGTGTTATACCAGATCTAGTAAATAATATTAACAAGATTGATAAATTAAAAAGTGCATCGTTTCTTATTAACTTTGAGTAGTGTAAATTTTTAATAAGATTCTAATAACAAATATAAAGTATAGTTCATACACTAGAGTATATTTAATTTATGATATAGGAAGTGTTTGCTTTAACCTTTGCCACAACTTTTAAAATTAATGGTCTATTGATCTACAGCAAGAACTAATTCTTAACGATATTTCGATACATTGATGATGGGCTTTGAAAATACTTCAACATTCATATATACGACGAAAAGAACGTCGATCGAAGCTTTTCCCACTGGAAATGTTTGAATTCTGTGAATGAAAGTCTCGGGAGTAAAATAATAACTCCCGGTCTCGATTTATAATGCAGTGTGGATGCTCACCGAGGTAAGTTGGAAATGAGACAAGTCTTGCAATTTTAGAAGTTCTAGCCTGTACCGAAAAATGTGAGGAAAGAGTAAACTAAAAGTATGAGAAGTAAAACTCGGAGACTGCAAACTGATCCTAATGCCATGAGATAAATTCAGAACGCTTTTGTTCTATATTTGGTCTAAACTGTCTGAACTTAAATTTATTTTTATTTTTTTTTAGTAAAGTTCGTGGTTGGATATCAGTCGCAATCGTACACAGTGCAAGCAAAAGAAGATTGCGAAAGATTAAATTTGGTAAAATATTCAACACGAGCGTTTTGTATTTGTTCAATTTATTATTTATAGCGCATGTCTATCTGCTATTCAACATAGTTAGCTCTGAAAACCCAACCTTGTTATAAACACTCAGTAACATCATTTCATAAATTAAAACGAATAAAGCTAGTGGATTTCAGCAATTTAAATTTACAGCCCGCAAAGTACGTATTTCAAACCGCGAAAAGCCAGAAATACATCTGCTATGCCCGCAGAAAAGTGGCAAATTTATTCGTAGCCATTTGTTATTTATATTTTGTAGTTTTCGGACCAACTTTCGAAGTGCAGTTCTGTGGGAATAAAACTTCCCTGTTCCTTAAGTAACTGCATTTGTTTCAGCATTCAAATGAGTTCCGGAGCGGAATAAATCACCTGAACAATCCTGAAAGTTCGGTTTTGGAGGACGCTCTTTAAAAATTCGCCTCTCAGCTGGTATACTTTCAAAGTTTTTGCATTATTCATTCAATATGTGAGTCTGAGCGCATGAGATGCAAACCAAGCATTATGCTTCTACTTTTTGGTGATGGAAAAAATTCTTACTGGACTTTTCTAATAATGCTGAGATATTATTTGACACGGAAATTCCATGCAAATATTGATATCCGTTGACGCAAATTAATGATTGTAGTATTCCGACCGAGCTAAGAAGAATGCAAATTTATTCATGTACTGCCTACATATACTTCTTGCATAAATTTAGTTTTAAAATCTAGTTATGCAAATGTCACTAAACTAAATGTTCTTGCTCTTGGAAATGTCTAGAGCGATTTCATTCTAATTTATTGTGGGTATACTGCAGTCAAACAAAATTCACAGCGATCCCAAGCTAGTAAATAATACATACAGTCTCATTTTTAAATTACGGGCAAAGACAAAACTCTTGTCTAACAGTTTCCAGTGAGATACGAAATTTTATTGTTACTACAAGTTGTAGTTTGAGGAAACTTGACAGCAACTTTTTTGCAAGAAGCACCAGACTTTAAGTTTCTTGCAGGTCTTTAGCTTGTCTTCATAAGAAATATATTACTGCACACCAGGGATACTAAGTTTCGAATTAAATTCTATGACATGCTCGCTTGCTGCGATAAAAGAGAAGTACATGGAATGCTGCTAACGGTTTGCCGCGTTCTCCTGAAATGGGGGGTTGTGTACTGTTGTGGAGTAAATTGCCTTTAAATTGTTGATAATTACCACGCGTGCATATCGCGTCTTCTATTAAGAACGTCGATTTGCGATTATTAATGCTGTGCGAGTAACTTTAGATGTAAACTAGGAAGAAGTTTAATTAACTTGCATGCAAAAACAAGGCCGCGTCAGTTGCACCGGGTGTTCTTCCTCTTAATTTCTCTACTATTCTTGCTACGAACTTACATTGCTCACCTTATTAAGAGCAGAACATATATCCCACGCGGCCTTGGTGCATTTTATACATTACCACTTCCCCATTTCACTAGGAAGGAGCATTGTGACGTAAGATATTGTTAATATAAACGTCAAACAATGGAAAAGTACAATAAGGGGTAAAAATATTGAATGCAGAAAATGTCTATAGACATTATTCAAGATGAGTCAGTTAAGTGCATCTTAATTCTCTATCTCTTAAAAACCTTGTATAAATACTAAAAGTATTCTGAATAGATAAATACTGAATATATTGTTCAGATATAATTTAATTATTTAGAGAAGCTATGTTTATTGGATAATTTGGAGTACGCAAGAGTGGAAATAATTTATACATAGTTAAAGGCCACTTAAAATCTTTGACTGCAGCAAAGTACGCCAACGTCTTTCTCTTAGTTAACTCACATATTTTTTTTATTGTTCTAACTGGACTTCTTATATATCGATATTCTATCGCATTCTTTTTTCTAAGTGAAACAATCAACTAACGGTTATGAAAACAAAGTTTTTAAACATTAAAAGTGGTAAAAGTTTTTCCATAGTCCTATCACCACGTTTACTGTTAAGTTTTACGAATAATAACTGGCACGACGCAGCATAGCGATTTATATGTCAGATATAGAATGTAAAATTATTGGCTTCCCTAATTGTTTGACAGCTAACGTGCACATCCGTACTTACAATGACAGCGGTAGTGAGCATGTCTGAGATTGGTTAAAAAAGGTAGGCCAGTTGCAGTTGGCAAAATGACAGCACTTCGGGTTAGCAAGTTTCAACGTTTCAAGCATTACTGACACAAGAATTTGAAACAATCATGGTTGTTACTGATGAAAAAAAAACGATATATTGGAAACTTATTTTAGAAACCTGTCAATAAAAGTGTACATTTCACTCCTCAGAAACTCTGTAATAGTTACAAAAGGATGTGCTAATAGTTCGAATGTTCCAACTTTACGCTACTTTATGAAGGGTTTTCTTGAATCACATATTACATTTGTCATTTATGATTCTTTCCTAAGAATTTATAATAATACTTCTTGTAAAGTCAAAATACTATATTGCGGTAATTTCAAAAAACTATGAAAAATTGCACTTAAAAATTTTGCTACCAAATTTGGCAGGTAAAACGGGCCGTGGTATCTCTTGCATGTAGTGTTTATCTTCATACTTACCGGTATAACCAACTTATATTTCTATATGTTCTTTTATTGTTAATTAGATTAGACATTAGACAATTGCATTTAATGTAATGGAAAGTGCGCGAAACTGACCCTGTGCTGTGAGCAAATTGTAAACCTGATTTTGTGATGTGCTGCGATAAACGTAGCTCGGAATTCTACAACGATGCTCGTGGTGAGTTTCTACTTAAGACTATTTCACGAAAAATAAGGCATTATCTCGTTGCATCGAAGCATGAACCACTAGTAAATACTTCATTATAGGTGCTACAATCTAGCATTTGTGAGTACAGCAAAGTCATTTTCCGAGTGTACCGGTGAGGATACCAATTTTCTGCGCACATTAAGGCGATGTTTCCAGAACTTTGTGACAGCCGTCGTGTAGACTCCAAGCAAGAGAACGGGACCCAGCAGCTTTCAGTGGGAATTGCCACGCATCGCACGATCCAAGATTTAGTTGACGCAGCCCAGGGCCAAACCCCTATGTGACTCAGCAAGTCTTCGAGTCGCTTCTAGGTAAAATTTTTTGTAGTTTAAAGCGATAAGTAATCACTACAGGGATGTAAGAAGCGAGTTTAAGGAATAAGTTCGGTGTTAATATGAACAGCGCCACACCGTCTTTAAACGTTTATGGTGATAACGTTTAAGTCAATTATTTTAGCGTTCTTGTTTACGGTATTTCACGTATGTTTTAGAAAAATAACAACGTACGTGCGAGTAGCCGCAAGCTATATCATACGTAAGTTGTTTTAGAAGCTAATACTATTTTCTTTTTGTTTTCCTTTGAGTTTTTATATGTGTTATAGCTCAATATATTCGTGTAAGTAAATTGGCCTTTCCGTACATCGTATAAAGTTAGTTTCAGCCCCAGAACAGTATAGGGATGGACTAGATTTCTGTTTTGGCAATTGATACTTTATAACCACGAACTGGGGTATTAAGACCATTAGTATTAAGGCGTACGAGATGTCTTATTTAAATTTCGAGTCACGGCTTAAAGGGTAACTTGATGTACCGTTGCACAGGTATGTTCAAAATTTAATTTTAAACAACTTAAGTAGGAATTTGACGGATTCTCAAAATAACACGACTTAATAATAATTAGCACCTTATACCTGTAGGTACAGTAAATGTTTTTTGTAGAAGTTTTTGAAGATAAAACAGGTCTTTTCGACCTTAATTCAGGTTTTAATTTATTGAAGACTTCAGCAATTTGGTAGCTAAGTGAATATGTATACTCTTTGTTTTATGTTTAGGAACGCTTATTAGTGATGTTGGCCATAAATGAACACCATGGGCATCAGACCTAGAATCAACTGTTTCGTACAAATAAACTTGAAGCTTGCTATTCATTATATTTGTCCAATATCTCTCATTAACCGATTTTAACAATTGCAATATTAATATTACATACAAGTGACTTTTTAATTACCATAACTCACCTAGTGGGTTCTGGTTTACACAATAATGTTTAATCTCATCTGTGTTCTGATGTCACCTGGTAACCGAAAAGGTTAAAACAAACAGCTACTGCGATTTAAAAAAATGTGTTGATGATTCTTCCGATTATTGAAAGGTATGGATAAAATGTTGTACCGCACATTCGTGTTACGAGGTAGTGCCCACACGAGAAAGTCAACCCACAAGGCTTACGGCCTCTTGGTCAAAACTTTTTCGCTAGTGGGTAATATCCACATAATAGTACGTTTATAGTAAATAACTATTACAAATATATCAGTTGTATGCAATACCCTCTTGTTATACTATATGGTCGGCCAACCTGTGACTTGAAGAGTATGAGATATAGAATCATATTTTCTTACCCCATAAGTATAACGTAGACATGATCTCCTAATCTGTAGTAATCTAAATTTATCTATATTACCCAAATAAGGTCCATACACTACATCGCAATAATTGATATGAGTAAGAACCAGAGATGCACACAAATTAATTTTAGTCTTGATTGATAACTGTATAATTGGTTGTATAATGTCTGTATGGGAAGACACTTTTAAGTGGGGCTTTCTTTAAAATTTGTACAACATGATCAGAACATTTTTAATTATTATTAAGTGTTAATTTTAAATTTTTACATCAGCAAGGACTGCAGGTTGCCTTCCAACTGAAAAAGATAGACTCGGTACTAACGCTTCTTTTAATCGACCTGGTCCAAATAAAATATCATTTGATTTTAAGGCATTAATAACTAAAGAATAAGTTTTCGATACCTCTACTATACTGCTTAAGTCTTTGTTAATTTTAGAGCAAGTTGATACTAAATCATTCAGAAGATATAGACAGTTGTTAATCATGGGCATATTGATGAGATAAACGAAACTGCAACTGTTTAGAGAAAGTTTATGCATACATAATCTACAGTAAGGGTTCCTATATAGGGCCTTGTGGGACCCCCAATCTCAACTCCAGAACCCTAGAAGTGGATTGGTCAATTTTAACTACTTGTTTTCTATTATTTAAGTAATTGTTACATAGATTTTTAGATGTTTATCAAAAACGCCAAATTTATCAGATATCGAAAATTATGTTGCTGAATTTCCGGTATGCTCATAAACATCGTTTATTGTCCTAATCAATCGTACTTTTAACCAAATAATAATATACCGTTCCACTTATAATGCGCTTTTGCAACAATAGGCCCTCTTATTAAACTAGTATAATAATATACTATTATGTGACAATTAGCTTTTAAATAAATAATAATGTATGTATTATCGGTAACAACGTTTTACCTAGCGTTGTAGGGACTGGTGCTTTTTGTAAGTTTTGACGGTTTAGTGCTTAACTTGGCCCGTGTGACGAGTTACAAAGTTGGAGCGCGCCTTTTGTGCTTGTGTAGCAACCATTGTGTGAGGTGTGTATCTTGGTGATATGTTGACTTTGTATTCTATCTCTTGAGAGCACATTTAATTTGGTGCCCAACTGCAAATGCTCTTACATGACTCGAGCGCCGAGGCTAAGGAAAATCCCGTCTTCGAGTCTTCGAGTCTTCGATTTGCAGCTCTTATCACTCAATGGTTCTAATGTCTCCTATTGGGGTACCGTTTAGATTCAATCTTAGCAGCTTCGCCATAATTTTCACCACGTTCTCCAAGAATATATATCATGCTCGTATAGTCATTCACCGAAGCTGTATTCCGTGATTAACGGTACACTGTTCGGTTTTTAAAAATTAAAGCAAATAAAATTAACCGTAAAAATTTGACATAATATATACCTCTAGGAGGAGGAAAGTACGTGCCACTGAATTAATAAAAAAGTCCACAACTAGATTATCTAATACATCAATTGAGTTACCAATACCGAGGTTCTTCCCCTCAGGGGGTGAAAATTGGAAAAATGGATCTGATTTTTTTGTTATTAAATTTGAATCACGTGCAGTTTGTTTTTTGTTACCTACTAGGATATATATTAGTAAGTTATGGACATAAACATCTCGAATACTGAAATTATCAAAATCTACAAACACGAAAGATGAGCTTTAATGATAATGATAGCAAAACTAGATGTGCTGTTTCTTATAATATTATAAAAATAGTCATTCAAAAACGTTAGTTTTGTTTATTTACGTGTAATTATTAACGTTGCAAACTGTATTTTTCGCATTGTTTAAATTTTAATGCGTAAACAAATTAATTAACCATTTTTATGTGCTTTGAAATTGGGTTAATGTCTTTTAAAATAACGGCTGTACTGTGTAATAATAAAAATCCGTTAAAAGAGCATTTTATCATATTATATGTATTTGGATAAAAATCATAAAGTAAAAAATTGCTATTTTTCAAATCCAAGAAAAAACTTTTCTTTAAGCTTTGACTTCATATTTAAATAATATTAAGTTATTGAAGAAACATCATGTTCCTCTAAAATTACAGACAATTATATACTTTTCTTGCATTTAAAGTATTTTATTTATGACAGTGTATAAAATTGGCTTTAAGTTGGCAGTTTTAAGATTGTAAAACAACTGTTTAATGACATCTTTTCATTAGTTCACGTCGTCAGTAGCAACGTATTTTAAAACCACGTAAAATTACGACCGGTTGCTAGTAATCCTAATTTACATGTAAAATATAGATACTCCACATCTGAGTGTATTCATTACATAACGCTTTAATTATTTCAGAAACACTTTACCTGTAACGCAAGAAGCAACTAGAATAACTTTACAACTTCACTCCCAGTTCGAAATTGTAGTTTTATTACCTCACTTCACTTTTAACACTACAGCTAAAAGTAAACAGCTGCTCTCTTTAAACATGCTAAATTATAAAACGTCGCTTTTAGTGAAACAAGCTAGCGCTAAAAGGCCTACTTTTAGTAGTGGTCGTAGATAATAGTATATTATGTTATTAGGAGCAAAAGTTATATTTTATGTGGCAAGGCTGGACGGATTATCTGCTGAGCTTGTTTTTGTTAAGAGATTTGTATATTTGTAAAAAAATAATGCAAGGTCAAGATGTAATTTAGTTCTCTCTGACTTGGTAGTTCATTTGCATCAATGGTTATATCTCAAACTTTGATCATGGCATGCTGCGAATGAGTTTGTTTTTTTAACACTCAATACATGGTTTTGATATGTACATTAACATGGCATTAATATACTTTACTCAGAGACCGATGAGACGGCTTGGACCAATGAGATATTGTCGGCGATTGTTACTTCTTGTAGACTTTTTTCAGCATAGTGTGGATGTTCCTCTAGCCTAGTTGGTGAATACTGCAGTAGTGCATAGATTGCAGTTGTTGCAAAGTTTTTTAGTGCTATTTAGAACGTAGTGTTAAATCGTTTCTATTCCTAATTTGTGGTGTATTTCCAGGTTAGTGATAAACTAGGGTTCAACTAATGCGATGCGAATCACTTTGTTTTGGAAAACTTGAATTTTATTATAAGTTATTAGTGATATAAGTAGAGCTGTGTACAGTAGTAACGCACAACCGGCCCGAAGGGAAGTTTTTTTGTTCAGTAAGAGATAGAGCTTGACAAGTCTATCATATTATGCTTCACTTAGTTTTCTATTGATGTGTTTACTGGAGTAAACTTTAATGACCCCCTGTATACTGACATGGATGTCAGTATACAGGGTGTCATTAAAGTCAACCGTGTCACTTCTAGGTGACGCCATGGTGTAAAGAATACAAGGTATAACGTTCCGTAGAATGTGGGCAGAACTCAAATTCAACCAATAGGACATGGGCCCATAAATGGCACGATTGGTGATACTGAAGTGTGTTGTTGAAGACGCTGTCGATGTCAAATTCGAGGTTATGTTTTGCGTCAGATGGTGTCAGACTGACGAAAAACCTAACCTGCTAACCTCAAATTTGATATCGACTGACAGTTTCAGCAAAAATATACGAACGCGTTCATGGTTACACCATGATCGTGGCCATAATAGATTTTCTGTGTAGGCCCATGGGGATTGGTTGACATCTCCCTTCTATTTTCTGAATGACTGGGCATATCCGGGAACATGTCACCTTGCATTCTTTACACCATGGATGACGCTATTTGGAGTCGAAAAGTCCTAATCCATTTTTGGCTGAGAAGCATAATTTCTTTAGATTTCACCGTTGAAATTTCGTGTTTGGCTGTATGGTACCTACTGCGTTTTTGTGTTTTTGATGTTTTTTGTTATTAATTAATGTCAATGTAATAAATAATTGCGTGTTTGACATTTGTAGTAAAAATCTACAGCGTACAGGAGTATGCTGATATGTTTTTTTGTGTGTGGTGTTCTGGTGATATTGGGTCTGTGAGTACGTCGACATTTTGTCTTCATTGTTGCCAAAAATAAATTAGGACTTTTCGACTCCATGTAGCGTCCCCTAGCATCCCCAGAAGTGACACGGTTGACTTTACTGCCACCCTGTAGAAGTAAGCCGAGGCATTTTACACATGGGTTTTTATTCTTCCATTCGCTGCCATTCACTGTTATATTTTGAATGCCGTATGTGAGGCACTTTAAGCTTGAATGCTTTAAAGCATCATCTTGTAGAGTTAATAGGTATTCCCCATCGTTTAAACTAATTTGTTAAGGTATTCATCGGGTGTGTCGGTTGACAATTACTATGATGCTGTCGCTTTGTATAACTAACGCCACTAGTATACATTACAACTTTCCCGATGTTTTGTTGAGGTAAGTCATTGATATAAATATTAAACAGAATTGGGCCAAGTATACCTCTTTATCCAACCCCAGCATAAAAGCTTTTAGTGGGTGATACTGAACCATTCATTAACACTGCTAATGTTCAGTTTTCCAAAAACAGAGGATAATATGGTCTTTGTATAATTTGGATTGACATGTTCAAGTGTTACATAGAAACACTCCGCATGCTGATATATGATGGATTATTTAACACATGAAATTAGTATTGCTTTATAGCCACTCCTTCAGAAAGTGATTTAAGCTAGTCTATCGTAACGCGCTACACGGTAACCATTTATCTTGAACAACTCGCCGTCGCTAAGAAAAGTTTCACTGATGTAGGCAATGTCGACTTTATTTCTTGCAAAGAATAAAAGAAGAAGTAAGTAAGCGTCAGGTGTTAACTTACTTATTTACATACTTAATTGTCCTCTTTTACCTTATAGGTTTTAGAGTTTAGAGTTGAAGGCCCTCCATTCCACTGCTTCATGTTCATTGCACAGGCCATTCCACTGCTTCATGTTCATTGCACAGGTTTTTGCTGCTACCCAGCTGCAACCCCTTCTTGCGATAATATTATCTTGCCATTTATTTCTTAGTCTGCCTCGGTTGCTTCGTCTTTCACATCTGGAGGCCCAAACCTGTTTGGGTGGCCGTTCTGGGTCCATTCTGAGGACATTAACCAGCTAGTGGAAATGGTTTCTTCTAATTTCTATTTCTACCATTTGAATTTCTATAGTTTTCTTTAAATGTTGCAATTGTTGACCATTTAGAAACGGCATCCACGTTTTTCAATGTTTGCCCATATCGCCATATCATCATAATTAGCTTCGTTTTCTCCTGCTCTGAGCGGACAAGTTGGGGCAGGTCGGTTGCAGCTCATCATAAGCGAACCGATCTGAGCTTGGTATTCTTATCTACGTGCAATTCGAAGGGTAGGCTCCTGGACGCAAAGTTGAGCAAAAGTGGGATTTCTGTATATGTAAGACACAGACGCAAAATTTCGTCCCCTTTATTTTCGACCGCATTTCGAGAAATTTGCGCTTTCACTTTCAGAGAGTAAAAAGCATTGTTTGAATTAGCGGCCCCGGAGGCCTCGCGCCGCCGGGGTGCTTTTTTAAGACATTTAAATTTGTGATTACCTCGCCTTAGGGCCCCGTCGAAATTAGATGTGTGGTAGAAGTGCTTTCCGAACGATTAGTCGTCTGAAGCTACAAGCAGCAAGTGGCAAAGGTAGTTTTTTTGGGGTCGATTTCCCGGGGTGGTGCCATGTGCAGTGTGTTTAAATCCAACAAGCCTTTCGTCTTCGTACCGTTGCAGCTTTGCCAAAACGGCGCTGGCGGATTTCTATGTAAAAGAAAGGTTCTACGTGCCCAATTATTAAGAAGGCTGATTGCTGGTCGTAGAAGGTAGCCCTTTGTTGCTCGCCATTGAGAGCACTCGTGCTCAGCGCCCATCTGCAGGTGTTCATCCCATCGTCGCCTTACATTCCAAGCGAATTGTGATTCCTAATTGAGGAACCGCTTTCAGCAACGCCATTTCGGACGAAGTTTGCGTTTCGTTGTGGGACATCCAGCTACATCGTACTTCAGTAACGCATCGCTTGGACAGTAAAAACAAATATTGTGACTTAGATTTTATATTGTGACGTAGATTTTATAGTGTGCTGCCGATAAATAAACATTGAAGTATTGTATTTCGCAATTTTGGAACAGAGTAGGGCACTCTGCGTATATTTTTAACTATAACCTGTGGCAATTTATAGCTATATTTAGGCTATTTGTCTGTATTGTTCAGTTTTGTTCAAAAGAGCTGGGGAAATCACAGCAGTTATTCTAAACGTAGGGGGTAAACCCCTTTGTTTAATAATTAATTAATGATATTAACCCTTTCCCTGCTATTCAATGTCAAATATTTACATGCCTATTTATTGTTAATAGATTAAATTCGATTCTAGTCTTTGTTGCCTTTTATTTGTGTTATTTGTATTTTTCTTTGGTGAATTGCATTTGTAAAGTGTGCCGGAGACCTGCCAGTAAACAAAGGCAAAGCTAGGTCTGAGGATATTCAGGCTGGGACGTGTCAAACAGCTGGCACAAAAACTAATCAACTGCTCTCCCATTTCGTATTTAAAGGTGAGCGGTCTCCTTATTCCATTAAAATCCGTGGCGCCTATTTCCTCCTTTTATTTTGTTTACAATTAACCACCATACTAGCATCTCGCCCTAAGCTACGATGTATCGAATCCCATCCCCCTCCCGCTGAGCTTTAGGTCAACTTCTTGTTACAGGACTATTGAGGAGCAATTAGAGTGAGTTTGGCCTTTTAGTTTGCTGGAAGTGTCCTAAAGATGGATTGAGACTGTACCGGATTAATTGGCTATTCCAATGTGTGGCCTTGATTACCGCCATATCGATTTTCAACTGTAAAAAAACTGTATTCATGTTGTAAAGTTGAATTCTTTCTGTAACGACATTTAGATTAAACTGTAGGTCTGCTTTAGATTTAGCGATTAACACTACGTCATCCGCGCATAATGATTCAGAGATATACACAGATCTTATATTCGTTCCCAAATTAAACAAAAATAGTTTTACTATTTCGGAAGTTTTTAATTATATCGTCTATTAGCACGGTAAATAGATACAGCAAAAGTATGGCCCCTTCTTGGCCTCTCCGACATGTTTCAAATTTTTGCGACTCCATAGTTAAGATGCTTACTTTGTTAAATGCTCTTTGATAGAAGCTTTTAATGCCCTCCACTACACTTTTGTTTATTCTTCACTTTTCTAACACCTTAAACAATTCATACCATGGGACTCTGTCAAAAGCTTGCTTTAGACTTAGAAAGCATATATATAATTAGGAATCATATTGGATAGCCTTCTGTTGCTCGTCGAAATATAGAAATAGCATATTGTGTTCCAATGTATGCCCTAGAATCTGATTGTTTCTCTAAAATTTCTGCAGTCCCACTTATTACGCTTTGTCCCCTTCCTGTATTTTAACGAAGTTTTATTTTTTTAACCTGGGCAAAAATAGATATTTAAGCATTAAGAGAGATATCAATATGTTTTTTTTCCTGAGGTGGACATGGTTAAAGACCGAGGGCTCTGACCTAAGGTCTGTTAGTCAACCGAAGGAAAAAACATCAATATCTTTTGTGGTGCATACAATTGTTAGGTCATTTTGGTATTTTAAATAGCCACCTAGGCTTTAGGGCAGCGTGCCCGTATGCTAAGCCCTTTTAGTTCTTTATTTGGCTCCATCGCCTAATTTCAGAATCACGATTTTGCACATATTTGGCTCCAAAAGCAGTATTTTTCGTCGGTTGGAGCTCCCCTCTGATGGCGTTTTTCCGAATTCCGAATCTCCTAGGAGGCACGCCGTCGAGGCGTGATGCCATTGGTGCCGGCATTGGCTTGTTTCATTTTATCGCCTTGCGATTGGCTGCCAAGGTTTAGTCACGTGGGGACGCGGCCAAGGTGACCTTTGCCAACGCTTCCCTCTGGGCAGTTGTCCGCAGCCCGTTGCAGAGAACGCTCGTGTGGTGGTTGTGAGTCGGAGTTTTCGAATTGTCTTCGGCGTAGCGTGGGTGTTTTTGAGCCCAGTTCCTGCTTCCGTAAGTAAGGGGTCGTGCCCCCTTCATCTCGACCTACGAGGATTTGTGCCGCAGAACGAAAGTGGCCCATTTTTTTCGTCGTCCCGTTGTACGCGTCATCGACGCGTCTCCCGTCGCCATTAAGGCGGTTGTGCTTTCACCCCTATAGCCGTTGTAACATCGAAGGTACCTGCCACCTACGACTGCAGCCTGTCGCAACTCAACTGTACCAGGCTCCCTCGCCGCCTACGCATTAAGGTATGTGTCTTTAACCTGATTACCGCTGTGAACGCGAGTGCTAATTTAAATCTTCGCTGCCCGCTGCATAAGGCGACGCGCATATTTGTACTTATTACTGCGCTAGTGCATTCATTCAGACTTGCAGACTGTTCATGTCGCGAGTGCTAATTTAAATCTTCGCTGTCCGCTGCATAAGGCGACGCGCATCTTTGTACTCATTACTACTTATTACTGCTCGTTACTGCTCATTACTGTTCATTACTGTTCACTACTGTTCAACATCTGTCGTTAAGTTTAGAGCGCGCGTGCCAGCTGGTGCCCTTAATTATAGGTTAAGTATAGATATAGCTAGTCCCCCCCCCCTCAGGGGACCAACAATCTTGTTGGTACGGGCTTTGCAACCCCGAGGTGCCCTAGCTATATACCCCTTCAGGGGGAAATATTACGATCAATGGCTCCGACGGCAGATGAGGATTTTTTGATCCCAATGGTAGAAGAGGCAGAGGAATCGAATATTCTGGAGATCTCTAATTCTCCCTGGTGTAAGGCAGCAGTTGCATCAGTACCGTACTAAGGCGTAAGAAAGTTACTTTCTGAACTGGCTTGGCTACGGACACTTGAAAGCATGACTGTATCAGTTTTTTTGGTTTCAAGACTGCGGTAGAGAAGAGAGCGGGACCTCACTCTACTACATTCCCACGAACATTATCATGAATGAACATATGGACGCAAATAGAAGTAATGTGTCCTGCGAACCGATTGACAATCGGCGCCGTAGTGGGTCCAGGTCACACGGTGTGAAATGTGCTACTGGCCATACACAAGTAGGCAACCAGGCTGTGTGTGGAAAATTGGCCTCTGGAAGAAGGAAACTTATACTGGCTACTTGGAATGTGTGTGGTTTATTAGCTCCGGGAAAACTTCATCTGGTTATACAAGAACTTGAGAGATACAGAATAGCCATAACCGGCATCAGCGAAACACACTGGAAGGGTAATGGACATTTTCGCAGTGGAAATTACTATATTTACTACTCAGGTCCTGAAAATGATAGCCGAAACGGCGTAGCAATTATTGTCCCTAACAACTTAAATTGTCTTGTCAAAGGATACCATCCCGTCAATGACCGTATACTTACACTAAAGTTAAACGCTAAACCAATTTCTATTAATATTGTCCAAGTTTACGCACCAACATCTGACGCCGATGAAAATACTATTGAACAATTCTATCAACAACTAGAAACAGTATTGGCCCAATTTTCTGCAAAAGATATAACAATCATAATGGGCGATCTAAATGCGAAGATTGGCAAAACGGATCAAGATAACCATGCCAGAAATGCAGTTGGTAAATTTGGAATAGGCACGAGGAACAAACGCGGAGAGAGGTTATTGCAATTCACTGTCGATAACTCTTTTACCATAGCAAACACAACTTTTAAACACCACTTTCGGCACCTGTATACTTGGCGCTCTCCTGGAGATAAGTACAGAAATCAAATTGATTATTTTCTTGTGAGCACAAGGTGGAGAACTTCTGTCCAAGATGCTAAAACTTGTCCTGGGGCAATATGCGGGTCAGACCATCAGCTTTTAAAAATGGAGCTTAAAATTAAATTGTCGGTACCAAAGAGAAAAAAACCACAACTGAACAGCAAACTTGTAGATCCCATTGCTTTGCAAAACGATCTGTCGAAAAATATTCCGCAAATAAATAATCAATTAACTACTGAAGAAATGTGGAATAACATCAAAGACTCGATAACTTCATCGGCATATAAAACTCAACCCCAACAAGCAGCTAAAAGACAACATTGGATATCCGATGCTACCCTCCAACTAGTAGATAAAAGAAAATTCTTGAAATGCTCAGGCACAACTACACCTGAGAGGCAAAAACAGCTATCTGATCTGAATAAGCAAATTCAAGCCGGATGTAGAAGAGACAAGAATTACTATATACAGAAAATATGTACTGAGATAGAAGAACACTCCCATCAGAATCAAACAAAAGACCTGTTCTTAAAAATAAAACGCATCACAAGAGAATTCAAACCAAATACCTGGGAAATAAATAACGATAAAGGTGAAACTGTCACAGAAATTGATATGATCCTGAACATATGGAAATCGTATTGTCAAAGTCTTTATGACGATGTAGATCAAGCTACTCCCAATCAACATACCAACCTACAGCTTTCGGAAAAAGAACCAACAATACTACGCGATGAAGTAGAAATGGCCTTAAAAATGCTTAAGAGTGGAAAAGCTTCCGGACCGGATGGAATGTCGTCGGAAATTATAAAAGCATCGGGAGAAACAGGAATTCAGGCCTTACTAACTCTGTGCCGTAAGATATGGGACACTGGTGTATGGCCTAAAGACTGGGCGTGCTCTACCTTCATACCAATCTACAAGAAAGGCTCAAAGAAGAAGTGTGAAAATTACCGATTAATTGCACTTACCTCACACGCTAGTAAAGTTATGCTTCACATCCTGCATAATAGAATTAGAGCCTTCTTGAACTGTCAAGTTCCCGAAGAACAATGTGGATTTGTTAAAGGCAAAGGTACGAGCATACAAATCTTAAACATAAGGCAAATTATTGAGAAGTCGAGAGAATTCAATGTCCCTGTTTATCTATGCTTTGTGGATTACCACAAAGCATTCGACACAGTTAGATGGAAGCTGCTGTGGAAAATTCTAAAAGAAATGGGTCTCCCTCACCACCTTATCTATCTGATCAAAACCTTGTATGAGGCAAACAGTTGTACCGTCAAGATAGACAATAACACATCGGCGTCTTTCCGTACAAAGGCTGGTGTAAGACAAGGATGCATCCTTTCTCCTATCCTGTTCAATATATACGCTGAACACGCTGTGCGAATAGCTCTCGAGGACTGGAATGGAGGATTCTCTATAGGAGGGCGTAAAATAAGCAACTTGAGGTACGCCGACGACACCACTCTTGTAGCGTCATCAGAAGAAGAGCTAGCTGAACTGATAGCCAAAGTAGAAAGAGCTAGTGAAGATATAGGACTTAAACTGAATCGCAAGAAAACCAAAATTATGCTTGTCGATCGTGAAAACAACAATATCACAAACACACAACACATAGCAGGATGTGAAATTGTTGACGAATTCCTATACCTGGGCTCTCTGCTATCCAATCAAGGAGGATCGAGCGCTGAAATAAAAAGGCGCATTATTTTAGCAAAATCAGCAATGACCCGGCTACAGAAGATCTGGAAAGACCGAAATATTACCATTAGCACAAAGAAAAAGCTTGTACATACGCTAGTATTCTCAATCTTCTCCTACGCTGGTGAAACATGGACGATACTCACAAGCGATAGAAAACGAATAGACGCGTTTGAAATGTGGTGCTGGCGACGCATGCTTCGTATACCTTGGACTGCTCATCGCACAAATGTGTCTATTCTAAGGGAGGTAAACATAACACAGCGGCTTTCGTCAAGGATCTATCAACGAGTGTTGTGTTACTTCGGCCACACGATGCGACGAACAAACGCTATGGAGAGACTGATCGTTGAAGGAAATGTCCCTGGTAAGCGAAAGCGGGGACGGTCACCAACCAGATGGTTGGATAGTATAACCCATCTAGCCGGCACCCCCTTTCATGAAGCAGCCCACCTAGCTCAAAATAGAAATAAGTGGCGCAGAAAAGTTAAAGATATTTCAGATCAGCATTCTTGATAATCACGACGTTTCTGTTATGAAACTATACGACTAAAGAGAGATAGATATAGGGCGACGCACTCTGCTGCCCCATTGTAACCCGAAGTTCAATATATGATTGGTTAGTTAAGGGAACTATTGTTTTGTTTCGACTTGTGCATGTTCTGTTACAGATAGACGCCCCCTTCATTGTACTGAATATTGTACGACGGAACGAGGAAGCTTTGAGCGTGCAGGTGGGTGAGACAGCTGCGTAGTCGCGGTCGGATTGACACCTAATTACAATCCTTGCATAAGGCAATCCCGAAATTGTTATTTGACCTTGCAACTCTTGAGTAATCCTATTGGCGGAGTATTTTGCATGCTTCGCTCCCGTCTAACCGTCCAGGCCCGGTTAGCCGGGTTAAGACAGGCTTGGTGGCGCCCTCATGATTTCGACATACCCTGTATATATTATGCCACCACGCGCTTGCCCAGAACGTATCGTGTGACTCACGCCCGACTCCCTGAGCGTCCCAGCCGTGGCCCCTTAGCCTATTTCGAACCGATTTCAGGGCAAGTGTGCCAGTTTTTCAGGACTGATTCCGTGGTGCGATGCTCACCTTGGGTGAGTGTCGTAAAGTTCTTTTAAAACCGTAACAGGCTAATTTTGGCTATCCCAACGTGTGGGCCTGTTTTTTTTTCTGATATTCGTCTTCTCGTCAAGCCCCTTCGTTGTGCGTCTTAATTTTGGCGTCCAACATCGGGGGCCTTGTATGTTCGTTTTTCTTATTAAGCCAACCGTTGTCTGCCTAATTTTGGCAGCCCATCGTGTGAGGCCTTGTGGGGCCTTGTGGCTCCTTTGTTCTCGTCAACCCGCCTAATTTCGGTGCTCCAACGTCTGGAGCCTATTGGTGCACGACAACGCTCGACCTCATTTTGGGGTTTTCCTTTTTTTGCGTTGTGTGTCTTAATTTTGGCGGCCCGATTGTTGCTTGTTGCTGTTATTGGACTGGAGTAGTCTCGTTAAGCCCATCCGTTGTGCGTCTTAATTCTGACGCTTTAACGTCTGAGACCTTGTTGCGTGACAACGCGCGACCCCATTTCGGATTTTTTCTTTTTTTTTTCTTTTTCTTTCGCTCGATTTCGGGCGCAGTACTGTCTGTAACCATTGTTGGTCGGTAGTAGGCTCCTTAAGCCATTCGTTGACCGCCTAGTTTTGGAATTTGCTCTTTTTCGCTTATGTTCGGTCTTTTCGCAAAGAATATGGACAGATAGTCCCGTTAAGCCATCGGTCGTGTGAAAGGTAACAAACCACTTTTTCCCGATTTCTCCCGTCTTGACCGTCTACGATTTGGTTCGGATATCTGACGTAATTGACTTACCAAACACGTGTTAACGTTTTTCTTTTTATACGACGTATAATATAAGTCGTTCCTTTCCCGTTTGTAAACATGGTGCTAAAGCTACATATTGAACGCCTGCTTCGCGCGGAGGCTGAATACGAGTTGAGAATCAGAGGCCGTGATGTTTCCGGCGCGGTTACCTTGTTGCGCTCCCGGTTACGCGACGTATTGAGAGAGGAGGGACGCGCAGATATGGATACGCGACCGCCGTACCCGTATACGTTCGAGGAGGATCTCACGGCCGTGACAACATTGATTGGCGAATTAGAGGAAAAGATTCAGGTATATTTAGCTAACCCGACTAAAGAAGTAGCGGCTACGATCGAAACGAAATTTTATCACGGAATGAACCGTCTGACGAATAGTTCAGCTACAACGGAGGAAGAGCGAGCGCTCAAACAAAAAGCGTTCGCGGAATTATCACTCATACGTTCAACCTACGAACTTAACCAAGTAAAGCTAGGGTCGTCTACGACTACGGCTGAGGAAGAAAGCGCCGTAACGCTGCCATCGACGTCCGGTGTCGCACCTACCATTACTGTCGCGACGACGACTACGACTACGACGGCGGCAACTATGTCGACTCCGAGTTTTGTTTCGCCGATGTCGCGTACGATCTCATTTAAGGCAACCCCAGTTTCGAAATGGAACATACAATTCTCAGGTGACCCGAAAGGTCTGTCGGTCAACGCTTTCATCGAGCGTGTTAACGAACTCAGAGTGGCCAGAAACCTTACCGAAGAAGAGTTGTTTATGCAGGCCATCGATTTGTTTTCGGGCAACGCATTGCTATGGTATCGCGCGAATAGAGCGACCCCTAACACGTGGCAACAGTTAGTCGATTTATTGCGTCTAGAGTTTCAGCCTGCTAATTATGATGAACGGTTGTTGGACGAAATTAGACGTCGCACGCAAGGCCCTACGGAAAGTATGGGCATTTATATCGCTATCATGCGCACAATGTTTTCGCGCCTGACCGAAGCGGTTCCCGAGGAGAAACAGTTGCGTATTTTGTTGCATAATATTTCACCATTATACCAAACCCAGTTGGGATTGACGGAAGTCCGGTCGATCGACGAGCTAGCGCTATACGGACGGAAGATTGAAGAACGGCGCTATGCCATTGAAACTTACGTGCCACCTTCTAGAAAGAAGTCTGACTTAGAAACAGACTTGGCATACGTCGAGGTCGCGCCTATCGCGGAAACGTGCCCAGTTGATGTTGTCGAAACGCGTGACGTTAATACTCCCGAGAGGAGGAACCGAGAACCGGCACCCAAGTCAAGCATGCGGTGTTGGAACTGTAACGAACCAGGCCATAGAGCCAGTAGGTGTCCGCGACCCCGCGGCAAGAAATTCTGTTACCGTTGCGGCAAACCTGAAGTGACCGTAAACACTTGTCCTCGTTGTCGAGCAAGAGATAGGGGACAGGGAAACGACCCCGCGAGACGCTGAACGGTCGAGCAGTGTCCTCGCGCGTGTTTAGCAATTCGACTAAATTTATGAAGGGACTTATCGAGGAGCGCGAGACCAAATTTAAGAAAAATAAAGTCATTCTCGATTACGTATTAGAAAGGTCATCTGATGACCGTCGACCGCATGTGACTGTTGAAATCATGGGTTTCGAGTTGTTAGCTTTGTTGGACTCAGGAGCGAATCGAACGATCTTAGGAGCTAAGGGTTGGGACGTGTTGCGTACTGTAGGCCTGCACATAAATAAGAAGCTGAGACCCGTTTGCTCAGTGGCAAATGGACAGACCGTAACCAGTCTAGGTACCCTGCACTTACCTATTCGTTTAAATAACAGAGTGGTAGCTATCGATGTTTTAATAGTTCCGGAGGTTCCGCACACCCTGATCCTGGGGATAGACTTTTGGAAGTCAGTGGGAATAGTCCCGGACGTGTTTCGAGGGGAGTGGGAATTCTCAAAACCCGGCGTAGCGGCCATTGATACTCCTACCGGCAATTTGCAGTCTATGTTCGACCTGAACTCGGATCAACGAGCCCAATTAGACACTCTCGTAAACCGACATTTTACTATCGCTAAACCCGAACTCGGCTGCGCCAAGTACGTTCAACATAAAATCACTACTAAGGCGGCACCGGTTAAACAAAGGTACTATCCGGTCTCTCCCGCAATGCAGGCGCATATCGATGCTGAGTTGGACAGTATGCTTAAATCAGGCGTTGTGGAACGTTCTCGTTCAGCCTGGTCGAGCCCGATTTTACTAGTTAAAAAGAAAGATGGAACCTATCGTTTCTGCGTTGACTTTCGTAAATTAAATAGCGTCACCGAGAAGGACGCCTACCCGATACCTTACGTGTCTTCGATTTTGGATCGCTTACGCGATGCCCGGTTCATGACGTCGCTTGATATCAAATCCGCGTACTGGCAAATTGAAATGGAAGAGAAATCTAAGGAACTAACGGCCTTCACAGTACCCGGGCGCGGTTTGTTTCAATTTACTCGCATGCCCTTTGGGCTTCATAACGCGGCAGCGACTTGGCAACGTTTCGTCGACCATGTGTTGGGTCCCGAATTGGAACCTTACGTCTTTGTCTATTTAGATGACGTGATTATTTGTACCCCGACTTTCGAAAAGCACGTCGAGATTCTAGACGAAGTATTGCAGCGACTAAACGACGCTGGTTTAACACTGGGTCGTGATAAATGTCATTTTTGCCAACCGGAATTACGATACCTGGGCTATGTCGTTAACGCCCAAGGACTTTTAGTCGACCCCGATAAAGTTTCGGCGATTCTTAACTTGCCGCGACCTAGAAACGTTTCGGAGATACGGCGAGTTGTCGGCATGGCATCGTGGTATCGGCGTTTCATACCAAATTTCTCAGCCATTATTGCTCCGCTAACGTCGTTATTGAAAAAGTTTCAGAAGTTTGAGTGGACCGAGTCATGCGAAGTCGCATTTACAACCATCAAAAATTGCCTAGTTTCGGCACCCATTTTGTCGTGTCCCGATTTTTCTCTCCCGTTTATCGTACAGACGGACGCTTCCAATGTTGGTATCGGCGCCGTGCTGACTCAGACCGTTGATGGCCAAGAACAGGTCATCTGTTACATTAGTCGGACTCTTACGAAGCCTGAGCGTAATTTTTCGGTTACGGAACGCGAATGTTTGGCCGTCCTGTGGGCCATAGAGAAGTTACGTCCGTATTTAGAAGGCACTCACTTCACAGTCGTTACTGACCATCATTCACTTATCTGGCTAAATAATCTTAAGGAACCCACCGGGAGACTCGCCCGTTGGGCTGTTCGAATCCAACAATACGACTTCACGATCAAACACCGGAAGGGAAAAGACCACGTCGTTCTGGATGCGCTGTCCCGTGCTATACCCGAAATAGATGTAGTCTCAGTTGTCGATTCTGGAGAACCCGAAGCCGGCGTTCAGGCGCCGAACGACAGTCGAACTGACCGTTGGTATAGGCGCATGTGTACACGCGTCGTAGAAAGACCATTCAAGTATTCGGCTTGGAAACTATCGCGAGGGAAATTGTTTAAACATGTCAACGTAAAATACCCCGAATTGGACGAAGGCACGAGTTGGAAAGAGGTGGTTCCGAAGCCTCAACGTGCCGAGATTCTTCGCAAAAACCATGACGAACCTACCGCAGGCCATTTAGGCATTTATAAGACCTACGGCCGTATCGCTCAACAGTATTACTGGCCTAAACTTAAGGCGGATGTGACCCGTTACGTTAACCGTTGCGCGACGTGCCTAGCGCAGAAACCCGAACAAAAACGCCCGGCCGGCTTGATGTGTCGTCACCCCGTGGTGGATAAGCCGTGGCAAATGATATCTATCGACATTGTAGGGCCGTTGCCCCGTTCAAAGAAAGGCTACGTATATATTCTGTCCGTGGCTGACTACTTTACCAAATTTACCCTTTTCTTCCCGTTGCGTACCGCCACCGCGACCGCGGTGACTCAGAAAATTGAGAACGATGTTTTCTTGCTCTTTGGAGCACCTCAGTACGTCTTGGTTGACAACGGCGTACAGTTTCGCAGTAGAGAATTCCGACAGCTTACCGATACGTATAAATCACGAATTATCTTTAACGCGCATTACCATGCGCAGGCCAACCCCGTAGAACGCGTTAATCGAGTATTAAAAACTATGCTAGCGTCGTACGTGAAAGACAACCACCGGGAGTGGGATAAATATTTGTCGAAAGTCGCTTGCGCAGTGCGTACCGCAGTACACGAAGTCACCGGCATGACCCCATATTTCGCCAATTTCGGCAGAGAGATACAGTTAGAGGGGACGCGCGCCAATAACCCCGAGGAGGTAGATGTTTCGAAACAAATACGAGTAGAGAGTCGCGAAGACTTGTTACGACGGACTCCCGCGTTAAGGTCGGTATATGAAGACATAGTCAAGCGACTAGACGTGGCGTACAAAGCCTCCAAGGCGACATACGATTTGCGAAGGCGCCCGGCTCAATTTGCCGTTGGCGATACCGTCTGGCGACGAAATTACGTACTTTCCGATGCGGCGACATATTTTAACGCCAAGTTGGCTCCAAAATTTATAGGGCCGTTTTATATCAGTCGGCAAGTTTCGCTTGCCACTTACGAGCTGTCCGACGAGACCGGTGCCCCGAAAGGCACTTGGCACGCGAAAGACCTAAAACCCAATCCCACGGACGTTTAGTCTACTAGCGCCCGTTCTCCTTAACCCCCCTTCCTTTTTTTTTGTAGGCCTTGACGGCCATACCGCCGGCTTAGAGCCGTATCTTCAGTAGTACCTGCCTTTCCCCGAGCTTCCTTGTTGTGGGAACCCCACAATGCGCCGATCCCGTGACGCGCAACGTGCCCTCTTCAGGTGGCTTGTGGGACAGGTTGCGAGGGACTTATCCCTTCCCCCCCCCTCCCCATGTTCTTTTGGAACGGTTGGTCGGAAGTGTGCATGGGAGTAAGACGTTCTATTGACCCGATCTTGACGAGCGCTAACCGCGCGTTTTTTTTTTATTAGATATTGTCACGGTTTCAATTTGGAACCCCAAACCCTCCTTCTCTATGCTCTATCTTTACCTTTCTTTTCCCCTTGTCATTACTATCTACCGCGTCCCGGCGACAACTACCCAACCCCGTTGTTCTCTTTCTCTTTCCACCTTCCAAAACCGCACTGTTAGGCGACCGTCATGGACCCGGTGTTAAGGTCCAGTCGGCGTTTCGTGGCCGCCGCCGCAGTGCGTGCCACACCCGTTTCGGGTCTGGTCGGTTACCTTTTTTTTTATCGTCGTGGTGGTCGATTATCGACGTGGTTTTGCGAACCGTTGTGGGGCACTCCTATTTTGGGAGGGGCAGTCGAGCCGGATCGGCGAGACTGTCCTCAGTCTGCCTAGTCTTTGCCGTTTGGTTGCCCGAGGGAGCCAGACACGAATCGTTTTGTGGACCCCTGGCGGAGCGCCACTCCTTTTGGGACAGCTAGTTTTCTTGTCGCCCGTCTTCCGTGGTCCGGGGAGTGTATGCTAGCCATCAGCGAACCACCAGGTCCTACCCAATTTTCGTATTTCCACTGGCGTATCCAGTCTTTCTTCTTCCTCTTCTCTCTTCCCTCCTGTCGTACCTTATCTGGTGGCCGGTGTGCGTAATTCCTTTGGGGGTACAGCTATCGTATCAGCGTTTCCGGTCGTTTGAGTGCTCGTGGCGCCGCAGCCAAAATGCCCCGTTGATTTTAAGAGACTTCGGGGAACTCTCTTTCAAGTAAGGGGAGTGTTAGGTCATTTTGGTATTTTAAATAGCCACCTAGGCTTTAGGGCAGCGTGCCCGTATGCTAAGCCCTTTTAGTTCTTTATTTGGCTCCATCGCCTAATTTCAGAATCACGATTTCGCACATATTTGGCTCCAAAAGCAGTATTTTTCGTCGGTTGGAGCTCCCCTCTGATGGCGTTTTTCCGAATTCCGAATCTCCTAGGAGGCACGCCGTCGAGGCGTGATGCCATTGGTGCCGGCATTGGCTTGTTTCATTTTATCGCCTTGCGATTGGCTGCCAAGGTTTAGTCACGTGGGGACGCGGCCAAGGTGACCTTTGCCAACGCTTCCCTCTGGGCAGTTGTCCGCAGCCCGTTGCAGAGAACGCTCGTGTGGTGGTTGTGAGTCGGAGTTTTCGAATTGTCTTCGGCGTAGCGTGGGTGTTTTTGAGCCCAGTTCCTGCTTCCGTAAGTAAGGGGTCGTGCCCCCTTCATCTCGACCTACGAGGATTTGTTCCGCAGAACGAAAGTGGCCCATTTTTTTCGTCGTCCCGTTGTACGCGTCATTGACGCGTCTCCCGTCGCCATTAAGGCGGTTGTGCATTCACCCCTATAGCCGTTGTAACATCGAAGGTACCTGCCACCTACGACTGCAGCCTGTCGCAACTCAACTGTACCAGGCTCCCTCGCCGCCTACGCATTAAGGTATGTGTCTTTAACCTGATTACCGCTGTGAACGCGAGTGCTAATTTAAATCTTCGCTGCCCGCTGCATAAGGCGACGCGCATCTTTGTACTCATTACTACTTATTACTGCTCGTTACTGCTCATTACTGTTCATTACTGTTCACTACTGTTCAACATCTGTCGTTAAGTTTAGAGCGCGCGTGCCAGCTGGTGCCCTTAATTATAGGGTAAGTATAGATATAGGGCTACGCACTCTGCTGCCCCATTGTAACCCGAAGTTCAATATATGATTGGTTAGTTAAGGGAACTATTGTTTTGTTTCGACTTGTGCATGTTCTGTTACAGATAGACGCCCCCTTCATTGTACTGAATATTGTACGACGGAACGAGGAAGCTTTGAGCGTGCAGGTGGGTGAGACAGCTGCGTAGTCGCGGTCGGATTGACACCTAATTACAATCCTTGCATAAGGCAATCCCGAAATTGTTATTTGACCTTGCAACTCTTGAGTAATCCTATTGGCGGAGTATTTTGCATGCTTCGCTCCCGTCTAACCGTCCAGGTCCGGTTAGCCGGGTTAAGACAGGCTTGGTGGCGCCCTCATGATTTCGACATACCCTGTATATATTATGCCACCACGCGCTTGCCCAGAACGTATCGTGTGACTCACGCCCGACTCCCTGAGCGTCCCAGCCGTGGCCCCTTAGCCTATTTCGAACCGATTTCAGGGCAAGTGTGCCAGTTTTTCAGGACTGATTCCGTGGTGCGATGCTCACCTTGGGTGGGTGTCGTAAAGTTCTTTTAATACCGTAACACAATATTTTATTTACTAGCGTATTAGCAAAAATTTGGTGTGATACACGCACACAACTTCCTTTTACAGTGATCTTATAATCAGGCAAAAATATGATTTAAAATTTTTAAGCATTTGTCAAAACTTTTAAAAAATTACAAATTCTACAAAGCTGAAAAATCACAAGAGTAAACACCTACCTCCGGTTATGCGATTTTCTTCAAAAGCTTGCTGTCGGATCTACATAGTACACAAAACTTATATATGAAGTTTCAACGCCATACCTCTTTTCGTTTCTGAGATGTTCTGTTCACAGACACACAGACAGACAGATCAATAAAATAAAATATGTTTTTTGGGTCCAGGGGACTCTAAAACGTGAAGATCTGTTGTAAACTCAATTTCGAATTTTTGGGGTGAATTCAATACTTCTTTTATTGTAAAAGGAAGTAAAAATGGTATGAAATTTCAAAATGTCGTAAGGGTCATGTCATATTTAGAATAAGAATCTGTAAAGGACATCAAGGATTGCCTGAATGTATAGTTGCTAAGACGTTATTTGTAATTGCATGGTTACCATGAAGTTGAGGGAGAAATAATTCGAAAAATCCCTTGGGAGTTATAAGTAGCTTTTCATATTTTGTATCTATGACCAAAATGAAAAATATCATGTTGCTAATAAATAATAGTTATTTATTGTATAAGTGTTTTAGATGGTGTTTTATCCACGCAAGAATTTTTAAACGCGAGAACGCAGTTCGAGCGTTTAATTTTCTTAAGTGGATAAAACGCAACTAAAACACAAATGCAATACAACGTTTTATCCAACAACTCAATAAATATCTAAAAAAACATACGTTTTGCATTGACAGCCATGAAAAGTCATAGTGACAATTTGAAAAGTACCGAATGTAAAATCACAAGAGTAGACGAGCGATTTTCTTCAAAATCTTGCTGTCGCATTTAGATAACACACAAAACGTATATATGAAGTTTCAACTTCATACCTCTTTTCTTTTTTGAGATATTCTGTTCACAAGCAGGCAGACACACAGACACACAAGCACACAGACCAATAAGCAAAAACATGTTTTTTGGGTTCAGGGGACTCTAGAACGTGAAGATCTGTTGAAAACTCAATTTCGAATTTTTGAGGTGAATCCAATACTTCTTTTATCGTAAAAAGAAGTAAAGCCCGTCTACAAAATTTAACAGTGTATTATTTACTGAAGTTGTACGTAAGTTGTACGTAAAAAACCTGTATAATCTTTTTTGTAGAGAATTTCCTAGCCTTCATTTCTTATAATAACTAAAAAGTCATACGACCCATAGAAAGAGAGATATTTGCGAAAAACTTATTTCTGCCACCTTTGATCTTGTATAACTCAAAACGCAAGGGCGATATCGATGGGGACTTTTGAGACATTATTTGTAATGTCAAAATAAAGGTGTATGCAAAATTTCAGCTCACTTGGATTTTTTTGCAGGCGGATTCTAATGTAACTGGACTAAATCGGGAGTTTGGATTGGAGGGACAATGCTAGTACGGTAAAATGTTGTCTTAATTATTAATACTGTTTCCAATTATCTCTCTACGATGGGCACCAATAAAGAATTTCCACTAACTCGACAAACAACACACTGACCCACGGACTCTTGACTTGTTTCTTTTTGTGGCACTTTTGTTTCATAAATTTTGATTAATCGATTTCTACTATGGTATCCACATCACCGATTTTTCCATGCTTATTATCTACTATTTCAATGCAAGTTTCCAGATAGAGTTTAAGTAATCAACCGTTGTATGAGTAGCTGTAGCAATTTTGAGTTGATGCATTACAATAGTTTGGGAGTAATATTTATGTGGGACATATGAAACCAAGTACCTTGCTGTAACTCCACTGTTGTATAGTCAGTGGCAACCGTCTGAGATGTCTATGCGCTTAATAGAGATATGCCTATCTGCATATGACATTACATGAATAATTATATAACAAATAGGGATAGATACGTTATTTAGAATTGATAGCTAAATAATCATTAAATTTTATAAACATGATATTATTTGGTTTATATTTCTTCTTCTTCTTCTTTAATATAGGCTGTAACAGCCTGTTTTGTTTTCCAGTACGTTATTTGGTGTATCGCATATATGTATTACTTACGTGTATCGTCTCTTTCAAGCGGTTTCGGCTGAGGTAGAAATCCAGCTTTGTTTCCATCGTTTTGGTGGTCTTCCTGCTTGTCGTTTGCCTTGGGGATTAAGGTCGCGTGCAATTTTTATTATTCTGGTGTTATCGCATCGTGTAACATGTTCGTTCCACTCTTTCCTTCGCTTCTTTATAAATTTATGTATATCTTGGATTTGGCATTGATCTCGTATTTCTGTATTTCTTATTCTGTCGAATCTCGTCTTGCCTGCTGTCTACCGTAATGTTTTTATTTCCGCTGTTTGCAACTGTTGTTTAGTCTTTTTTGTGTCTGCCCTGATTTCAGCTGTATATGTCATTATTAATTGGTCGCACTACCGTTTTATAAATCCTAATTTTACTGTTTAGTGACATATCTCTATTCTTCCACGTTATATCTTTTAGGTACCCGGACACTCGTAGTCCCTTGTTGATTTGTGTGGCTAGTTCCTTTTGTAAATTTCTCTCGCTGCTAATTTCTATTCTTAGGTACCTGATTACGATTTAGATTTGCATGTGTGAAACCATCGGTCGTAACATGTTTGCCCAACTCTTAGTAAACTATATATAGGATCTCTAGATTTGTATTTCGGCATTAAAAAGACTATTCAATTCACCTCTCATCTGTAAAAACGTGACCAATGAAAAAATCCAGAATTTAACGTTTCTTGACCGACCAAAAAATTATCAGCGGATTTCTATTCCTAGAAGGTATTCAAGTGACTATTTAAAACAAATGCTTTTTAATTAGAAAAAAATCAATTTGAGTTTCCTGTTACTATAGACATTGGATGGTCTGTTGCTACGAGTAGAATTACTGAAAAATAAATTGAATAAATAGTTTGGTTCATTGAATAGTCAAGGGTAATACCACAAGTAGTTGATATATTTTTGACAAATATTTTTCCGTTTCCATGTAAATTACCGCGTTTAAATTTCACGATACAAAATCGCATTAAAAATGTCACGAGTCGAAGGCGAGTGACATTAAATGGGGATCTTTTGTTAATTAAATGATATAACTGTCCCAATTTGTTGTAGCACTGATTCAATTTGCGTACGGTATCCCCACGTTAATCGCCGATCCATATAAATTCCTAGGTATTTTATAGCACTCTCGGGAGGATTCCATTCAATTGATCTGTTATTAATTATTATGTTGTTGGCTCTTGAGGTCGCCTTAAGGTAAATATTTTGGTTTCGCACTTGCTTTCGTTGACTTCCAATTTCCACGTTTGAAAACAACTCATAAGAACGTTGACTGAGTTCTGTAGTTGTTGCGAGGTAGTAGCTATATCTTCGTGTTGAACCATTAGCGCTGTATCGTCAGCAAACATAGCTATCGTAGTACTCGGAGGTTGGGGGTATCAAACATGTAGATATTCAACAAAATCCCTGCGGCGCACTCCCTCTGATCTTAGTGACTGTAGAGACACTTTTGAGTTAATACAAACAGAAAAGGTTCTATCTGTAGGAAAGAATGCTATTATTTTTACGTCCATTTGTATATTTATGAGTTTATAGATAAATCCATCAGTCCAAACCCTATCGAACGCCTGTATAATGTCGATAAATGCTGCTACGGTATGTGTCTTAGGGCCGGTTGCAGAAAGCAATGTTAAGTCTGGTGTTAGCTAACATCCCGTCAAAGTGAACAAAATCGCATCAAATTTTGTTTACTAATGTATTAGTTACCGTAAGCATAAGCATTTGAGATTTGATTCGTTTTTGTTCACTTTGACGTCGCGTTAGCTGACACCAGACTTAACATTGCTTTCTGCAACCGGCCCTTACTCTAGAATCCTTATTCAATTATTTGGGTGATTCTAGTTAGCTGGTAGATGGTAGACTGTTTTAGCCGAAACCTAAATTGGAAGGTGGGTAAAATTCCTTTAATTTGAAGTTCGTTTGAAAGCCCGGTTTGGATGATTTTTTCGAAGACCTTCGATAAGCTTGGCGATAAACTAATCGGCCTGTAGTTATTCACATCATGTTTATGTTTGCCGGGTTTATGGAAAAGTAAAATGTAAGCATGCTTCCAATTTGAAGAGAAATGCCCTAACCGTAAGCATGCGTTAAATGTGGTTGCTAGGTATGCAAGTGCCTTTTTACTCCCTTTTACAATAAAGGAAGTATTGATTTCACCCCAAATATTCGAAATTGAGTTTTCAACAGATCTTCACGTTTTAGAGTCCCGTGAATCCAAAAAACATATTTGTTTAATTGGTCTGTCTGTGTGTGTGTCTGTCTGTGTGTGTGTCTGTGTGACTGTCTGTCTGCCTGTAAACAGAATATCTCAAAAACGAAAATAGGTACGGAGTTGAAACTTCATATATAAGTATTGTGTACTATGTAGATGCGACAGCAAGCTTTTGAAGAAAATCGCATAACTGGAAGTAGGTGTTTACTCTTGTGATTTTTCAGTCTTTTTCGGTTTTTTCAAACACGGCTCTAACAATTTTTTAAAACTTCTAATTTTTATTAAATTTTTAATGTGTATTGATGTGAAATAGGTGATTTTCCAGTTGAATACTTCTAAAATGGGTTTCTTTTGTTTTATTTCTATTTTTTTTATTAACTCGTATTTTAAATAGAACATCCGGTATATTATTACATTTTTGGATTCAGCTTAAAATTCTAGAGAAAATTTGTCTCTTCACCTAAAGCTCTGTTTTGTACCGTTTTCGTAGAATTTTAAATTTTTGAAATTTTTCACAAATGCTTAAAAATTTAAAATCAAATTTTTGGCTAATTATAAGATCACTGTAAAAGGAAGTTGTGTGCGTGTATCACACCAGATTTTTAGTTAATTTAGCTTCAGAACTATGTTCGGTATTAGATCATCACCGGCAGATATTTTCCCGATTTCACCAAGTGACGTTGTTTTGAAATCTGCTAACGGAGGCAATGTAATTGCTGGTTCTTGTGTGACTTCATTGATTTCATCATTGTTGTTGCTACTTATTGTAGAAACTGTTTCGAGGTTCTTGGCGAAAGCTTCGCATTTGTCGTTGGCAGAGGTCACATATCTGTTATTGTGAATGATTACTGGCATAACTTCTGGTTTCCGTAATATCTTTTTTGTGGCTTGCCAAAGAGTTTGGTCTTTGGGTATCAGTTCTTTTATCCATTTTCGGAAGGCGTTGATTCTTAATGCATCTAATTCCCATTTGATGCGGCGTGTTAATAGATTAATCAACTGTCCTCTTAACTTATTCCTCTCATTAATTACATTCAGAATTTCCAGTGGAGGCGCGTTGAAATTGGCTTGCCTTTTTGCATCTTTTGTCGTTAGATTACTTTTGGACGTTTCCGTAAGGTTACTAATCGCCTTGTTTATATCTTCGGCAGTTGTGATTCGACTGGGGTTTGCTATCCGTTGATTTATTTCATCGTGGAAGTGTTCCCAGTTGACCTTTCCATTAATAAGACGGGGTTGATTTCGAACTATACGAGGTTCAGAAAATAATCTTAGCGTTACCGGTAACTTATCCTAATATAAATCTATATGTACCGTTTGATAAATAGGACGATTGAAGTTTTTTAATGCCGCTATATCAAGGATGTCTAGTATATGATTTCTCCTATAAGGGTAGTATGTGTATTCATCTGGTGCTGCAATTATTGGAGCGTCATTTGAGGCATAGGTGTGTAATTTTGTGCCAGATGGGTTATCTGTCCTGCAACCCCACATTTTACTTTTACTATAAAATCTCCAATTGCCATTGTAGGTTCGTTACCATCCAGGAGGTTTCGAACATCTGCTTCTTCCAAACGTTTGTTGGGTTGCTTAAAAACACATGTAGTGTTTAATGAGCGGCCGTCATTCAAGGCTAGATTAGTAGTGATAGCTTCTAGGCTGAGCAACTGAACATTGGGAAGAGGGATAACTAATAACTGTTTCTTGGCTGCTATAGCCACTCCATCGGATGATTTTTCTATAGTACGATCATTCTTGAATATATTATATCCAGGTATTTGCAGGTTTTCATTAACGGATAGGTGGGTTTCGCTTATAGAGACTATGTCTACTTTATGTTGAGGTAAAAAGTCTATAAATGCGGATCTCTGTCGGTTTATCCCATCTGCGTTCCAGTTCAGTATTTTTAATTTGTTTATGATTAGTCGCACTGTACTGGTTCACTGTTTAATAACTTATTTGAGTTTTCGTTTATGCAATTGCTGGGTGTTGCTATACCATTAATGAGGTTGCTATTTAAATCCATTACATTCTTTAGAAAATTGACGCATAATTATCGAGATGATTGATGCCAGATGTGGTTTGAGAATATATATTATTGATTTTACTATTATTGTTATAATTTCTGATATGTTATCTGAAGTTGAGGTTGAATCTTCTGTTACTGCTGAGTATGTATTCGCTTCTGCAGAGTAGGGCTGACGACGATTGGGTGACGGAGGAAAATTTCTTTGATTGATGGTTGGGCCTGGTTTGTTTGTGCGTACATAATTTAGGTTGCTTGTAGTAGGCTTAGTTTGCACTTTAGGGTAGTATGAGCAGCCTCTATAATTTGCGAGGTTCTACAGTCCGCAGTTAACACACTGACGTTTTTCATTTACTGTATTTGGGCATTGTGTGTAGAAATGAAATCCGGTACATTTTATGCATCTGGGTTCTAGATGGTAATAATGTCTAGAATAGCCGTAACGCTGGCATCTTTTGCATTGAGGGATGTCAGGTCGTTTTCGTCGCGGCTCCACTGTTACAATACGCTGGAATATTTTGTTAAGATTGTAAATATTGTTCTTGTCTTTCGTTTTTGTTATTTCCAAAGCGCAAATGGGTATTGGATGTCTTTGTTCTTTGTAAAACCTTGTTACTTTTACGGAATATTTTAGGTTGTTTAGTTCTGTTAGGATTTCGACATCGGGGACTGAGGTGGATATATCTCTCATTATGGCTGATATCTGCTGAGATTGTGGGTTTCTAAAGGTATGGTATTTGACTTTATTACTATCATAGAATGTTGTTAATTTTCGATAATCGTCTATTTGGCTTAGATTAATTCTTAGAAATGTATCTTTGCAAGTGGTAATGAATTCTGCAGTTACTATGGTTGTTATATCATCTAACACTTTTTGGTAGTTATTCGTTTCGTCTCTGAAGATTGGCGGCATTGGGTTATGGCATTATCTAATATGGTTTTTTAATTAATACCATGATCTTCGTGTGAATCATTATAAGATATGTTGACTGTTATTTGGCTTAAATTTCCTTTTTCGATAATAATAACCTCAGGAGTTAGAGGATTCTTCTTGCCAATATCCATATCCCTTCCATCGGCAAGTTTTATGTTATTGTGATCATTTGCATGCAGTGCAGTGGTATTTTTACTCACGTTTTTCAGCATCTTGGCCTCTAGAAAATCTTCTGATAATTCTCGCATGTAGGAAATGTTGACCTATTGGTTTCAGTCACAAAAGTTTTTATCGCAGCGCTCAATGCGATCGATTAGGTTGGAGGCTTTGTATGCACAAGAAGTGTTCGATTGTTGCACTAGAACGATAAATATTTTATAACGGCACTAAGACTATTTTCGGAATAAGCTGCTAAGTAATGATCGAGGAACCATCCGGGTCTAACGGCTGCTCGACTCAGAATCCACTTATCTTAAGTGAAATGTACTATTTTTTTCCTAAAACTAACTTTGAAAATTGCATTGATGCGATTGAAATTAGAGTTTCCACCTGAAGCCACTTGAATAAATGTTATATCAATAATATGTTTATAATAAAAAATATATTGTGTAAGATTATTCAGATATATTTTAGTGTATTCCTTGCGAGGCAAAATTTTATTATTTTGAAAAATTAAGGCTGTCTTCATAAGAGCGAGGTTGATTTGTAAGTTATTTATTTTCACTTAATGAGAAATTAATAAGTGGTAACACAATATAGTTTTTACCCTCAGTACCCACTCGGACGCCACTGCTAGGAAAACTGAAGGAGAATGGTTTTCATGTTATACAGTAATACCAATTCTTCTTAAATTGGTTGCCTACATACGTCCTTAATCGGCGTTCGGTCATTTCTAAAGGCACTGTACACACCAACAATTCATTATGGGTCTGAAGGTCTGATGTATATATGCAAATCAAAAGTAAGAGCGGTAGAGATGAAATACCTACGTAACGTGAAAGAACAAAAGAGAAGAGATCAAAATAAAAGCCACTTTATTAGAGAACAACTTGATATCTAACCTCTGGTCCTCACAATCGAAAATAAGCAACTAAAATGGCTAGGACACGTATTACGGACGGAAAATAAAAATACTGACATAGGCTTATAAGCAAGAATGGAAGGGAGGAGGAATACCTAGAAAGACATGAAACGACAATCTAGCAGATGTAGCAGCAAGTAGAGGGAAAACGCTAAGGGAAATGAAGACAGCGATAGGAAACAGAAAAATTTCAGAAGTTAATGGCAAGAAGGGAAAGGCAAAAATGAAGAAGAAGTATATTTCTGATTTTTTAAACTGGTTCACCGAATTATAGTGACGTGTTTTTCATCGAATTACGTAAATGAATGAAAATTCGACTAAAGAAATTGCCGTACTAAATTATTTTCTGTTACATTGCTGAGCAACGAAATTCTTATTGAAAAATGCAACTTTACCTTCGAGAAAAAAAGTTCTAGTATAACTGACAATAAATGTACTATTTATCTCAAAATTTACATACGGTCCAGTAAACAAAATTCAAGATAAACAAAAAAAGCTTTAGTTTAGTATCCGTAGGACACTTTCTAAGAACCAGAATTCGTTAATGAAGGACAAAACTAAGTATATAAACAACGGGTGGAATGTGTATAGGTACATTCAACAACCAACAACCAGCAACCAAAATGAACAGTTTGGTAGGTTTTACAACTATTCACCCTGGCATCACTTTCAATAAATCATATTTCACTTTCTAGACCGTAGCATTGTTCGCCTGCTTGGCCGCCTTCGCCAGCGCAGGATTTTTAGGAGCAAGAGTAGTTCCAGCTGGACCTGCTACCCTTATTGGAGCATCCGGAGTTGTTGGCCCCAACGGAGCTGCTGGACCCACCGGAATTGTAACTCCCCACGGTGCCATTGGACCTAATGGAATCGGAAACGCTCTTGGATATGCCGCTCCCTACGCCGCTCTTGGAGTCGCTGCTCCAGCTGTTGCTGCTGTTGGACACGTCGGTGCCGTAGGGATCGCTGCTCCTGCCCGTGCTCTTGTCGGAGTCGGTGCTTTCCATGATGGTCAATGGCGTGGTGAAGGTCTCATTGCATCTCAAGACTTAACTGGTCAAGCTGCCCGTGCTCTTTCTGCAAGAGCAGGCATCCTCGCTCACGGAATTGGTCTCCGCGCCTGGTAATTTGTTGCTAATATCAACAATAATTGATTTGGATGTGATGACTGAATATGTATTACCTGAAAATGTGTAAATAAATAATGTTTAGAATTGTAGTGATTTTTTTTTTCGAATTTCAAGTAGTTGTTAAGTACCCACAGAAACCAACAGATGCGAAGCAACAGTTATATGTAGGTAGCAAATAATACAACTTGGAATTGAAAGTCATTTATACTACTAACTTTAGAGAAGCAACCACGTGTGTTTCGGTATATAATACGATCAAATAAATTGTTCAGAATCTAACCTCTTGTATTCTGAAAATTTAGATCACGCGTACTTTTAACCTCATTTTGTACGACAGCTGCTTCGATTAGTATTAGGGGTTATTAGTTATGGTTTATTACTTTTATTTGTTGTAATTTTCTTGCACGAGTATATTTAGACGTAGTATGTTCAGTGGGTTTCCTGTACTACTCAACTATTCAAGTCGTTGATATGTAGGTGTATACAATCCAATTGTTTAATGTCATTTTCGTAATTATGACGTGTATTATTTGCTCCTGTACCGCCGAAAAGAAATCATGGCACATACAAGTAAAATAAAACTGTTTTAACATATTTATTAACCGGTCATATGCATCGTATTCAAAAATCAATTAATTATAACATAACCATTCCTACAAGTTGTTCTATAGTTGTTGTTGGTACTGCAATGCTATCAATTAATATTTGAAGCCAATTCATTTTTATTACTTTTCAAAAGGAAATTATTAGTGCAGTAATTAATATGCTCCCAGTGGTTATAATTTGCATGTATAAAAAACACAAGATACTTGGAACTGGTTTTTCGGCCCACGAAATACGATATGTGTGCAATTTAAAAGTAGTGTGTTGTTTTTTGCAAGCTTATCTGAGACCTTTAAATGGAACCACACCTTTTCCCACTTTCCTTCATTGAAGTTCAAGGTTAGTTACACCACGCGGTAGGCTATTATATCTGACGATGTAATGTAATGTATTTCTTTATAGCCCAGTGAATATAATAGTTTATAGATATTGCTGTGGTCTTATAGCTTTTATTTAATTTTATTTAAAATAAATATTGATCTCAGGGTTTTATCAAAATTGGCTCTAAATCTTACCTTGTTGTCCGCAGTTTGAGCATGCAATTGTAATAACTTTTATTGCTAGACTCATATCTCTGGGTTACTGTTGAATGTTATTAGGACCTAAACAATGAAAATCTATAATGCATAATATGAGACAATTGTGTTTATTAAAAATATATCTGGCAGTATCATATTTTTATAACTTTTGCTTATAATAATTAATTGCATTCATATCTATTTTAAAGTAATTATACTGAATGTTTACAATGTTTAAGTATTTCATTTGTTGTTCAATTGAATTCAATTTTATCTCTGTAAGTAGCAGATTATTACTTCTGATTACTGCTTTCCTCTTATATTGGTTGTGTTTCTATTTGTAGTATTATACATTTACTTGGTAATCCTTTCGTCGAGCTTTTTTATTTTATGTGTTTTCCAATTCACTTGATCTAGGCAACAGCTATCCTTTTCGTGGTTGGTAGCAATTCTCTTTTTAGTGTAAGTTTATGCACTCACCTTTTTTTCTAATTTTCCACTTAATTCTTTATTATGGCACTATTTATGTGTATGACATTATGTAACTGTACATACCAGTATATGATTAATTAAAAATTGACTATTGAATTCAATTTTAATTTGGACCTGTGTCAATCTAATTCATAATATTTTTACACCCCATTTGTTCTTGTAATTTTCAAACTACCCGCCAAAAACCTTGGTTATTCTCTACCAATAATACACCTTTATGACTTTTCTAGTGGTTATTAATCATAATTTTTAGGTTAACGGTTCTCAATTGTGTCCGTCTCCAACTACATGATGACATTAACCCTTTTATAAACCAAATATGTAAGATTTAAACCTTTATGTTACAATTTATGATAATATTTACTTTTTTCAGATAAATCTTGACTGACAGAATGGCCGTCAATTAATTTGAATTACAATTGCAACAACTGGACTATTTACAAATGAACTGCAAATATCCTTGTAGGAAATAGAATCTAATAATATACCGAGTGTTCTATTTAAAATAGAAGTTAAGAAAAAAGAAAAAACGAAAGAAAGCCATTTCAGAGGTATTCAACTGGAAAACCACCTATCTGACATCAATACACATTAAAAATGTAAAATTAAAAAAAAATCGTTAGAGCCGTTTTTGTAAAAATCACAAGAGTAAACACCATACTTCCGATTATGCGATTTTATTGAAATCTCGCTGTCGCATCTAGATAGTACACAAAACTTGTATATAAAGTTTCAACGCCATATCTCTTTTCGTTTTTAAGATATTCTGTTCACACATAGACATACACAGCCACAACCCAAAAAACATGTTTTTGTTCATTGGTCTGTCTGACTGTCTGTGTGTCTGTCGGTCTGTCAATCTGTCTGTGAACAGAATATCTCAAAAATGAAAAAAGGTATGACGATGAAACATATATAAGTTGTGTGTACTATGTAGATGCGACAGCAAGCTTTTGAAGAAAATCGCATTACCGGAAGTATGGTGCTCTTGTAATTTTTCAGTTTTTCAATTTTTTTCAAAAACGGCTAAGTATAACGATTTTTTTCAAACTTTACATTTATAATGTGTATTGATGTGAGATAGGTGATTTTCCAGTTGAATACTTCTAAAATGGGTTTCTTTTGTTTGTTTTACTATTTTTTTTTATTAACTCCTATTTTAAATAGAACACCCGGTATATTATTAGAGTTTTTAATTCAGCTTAAAAGTTTAGAAACAGTTTTTCTCTTCAACTAACCTTCTATTTTGTACAGTTTTTGTAGAATTTGTAATTTTTGAAAATTTTGGACAAATGCTTAAAAATAAAAAACCTAATTTGTGGCTAATTATAAGATCACTGTATCACACCAGATTTTTATAGTAGTTCCTCTGCGTCATAGTCTCATCCATACTGATTCCAATATTAGAAGTTATTATTATAGGTTTCTTTTTATTTTTAACGATTTGCACAACGTCATATTAATGTTTAGTATTGCTTTTAAAGGTCGGTTGACATCAGGCTTCGCCACAGTGGGCCCACGTGAAAAAACCCGCTCGAAAAACCCACTGAGTTTTTCAGTCCTGGATTCACTCCAAGGGACTAGTAAACTCACAACTTGGGTTAAACAATTCGAACAAAAAACCTCCACTTTTAGAATTTTATTACAAATTAATAAAATATAATTAATTACTTTTAAGAATAATAGAACATTAAAAATATAATTATCGATTGTTTAAAGCAGAATATTAGAGCATGAACAATTAATTATTACCAGTCAATAGGGTGTGTATCAGTTGAGCGCAAATGTCTGTACACTTGCACTAGTTTTGTGGCTTTTTCCACCCCTAGGCGATTTCGAAGTTTACTCCATACAAGTCCGAATGTAGAAAAGTATCGTTCAATGAAAGCTGAAGATGCTGGCGCAGAAGATAGACCTAAGAAAAAATCACAGAAACCATGTGGCAAGGTTGACATTTTTTCGGTTCTTTTTGCAACAAGTTTCCACCATTGAGGGGATGAAAACTGATTGATGACAGCATCCGTCATCAATGATGGTGGAAAAAATGCTTCGTCTTTTATTCGAAAAGCCATTATCCCGGAAAGATATTCTGGATGGAGATTTCGTCCCCTTAATTTCGGGTCCATCAAGTTGGCCAGTAGGTGGGCAGGTATTATGGCCTGTTTGAATCGCTTTAGGAACAAGTCCAGCCTGTATGGCACTAATACATCATCATTAATAATGTCCAAGCATACTTCAACGGATTGCGATAATGAGGTAGTATCTCGTTGAAGAGTGTCTAGTCCATTAGCCACTTTGGATAATTGTTTTTCCAAGTGGATTGCTTCGTTATAAATATCAACGTTGTTTAGAATTTGGAGAATAGAGTTCTGAAATTCACCCTCATGTTCTAGAGCGATTTCTCTACATTTGTGATAGTTTTTGACAAAAGTTTTAATGCAGTCGGGATGCGAATTCCATCTGGTTTCATTAGTAATTTGCGGCATTAGACCATTCTTCTCTTTCAGCCATCCATGATCCTGGTGCACGTTGCGGAAGTATTTTTGTACCTCCACAACTTGTTTTAAGATAGTTCGAGCAGTCAGTTCTTTCTCGACCAAATTTATGAGATGAGCCGAACAACCATAGGCAATTAAACCAGGATGTTTTTCTTGCAAATATTGCCACATTTTAGTCATTTTATTTTCGTTATCGGTAACCAAGGCAAAAATTGATACACCGAATTTTTCGCTACATTCTGCCATTGCATTTTCGACTAAGTCAGCACACTTTCTTGCATTTTTTTTTGTCAGAACCAGAATCGACAGCATGAAGGAGAATACTGTCGATTCCAGTGTGTAAACTCACAGATTGGATTGGATCGTTTCTCACGCTGGACCATCCATCTATTGCCAATTTCCTTCTAAGTTGAACTTCTGTTTCGCTTGCGACCTTATCCAGCAATCTTCCTCCAATGAGCTTAGCTGAGGGTGGTTTGTATCCGGGTCTTAAAAGCTGAAGCATATCCTTGAAAGTTTCGAGTTCTGCTACATTGAAAGGTATATTCGCAGAATAAAAAAATTTAGTGATGACACTGTCCAACTGTTCCTTCTGTTTGTCGGTAGTTTTGATTGTAAATTCCCTGATGAGTGGTTGCATTGTCAAAATCGAACTTGAGCTTGCACTTGTAGTTGTGGTGGAACTGAAACTACTGGCCTCAACCTCAGCAGGATCATCCACCAACTCCGACTAAATGGTACCGACACTGGATGAAGCTGAAGGACAGTGTGCTTTTTTAACTGAACACTTCATCAACTGGGCTTTGATCCTTTCAATTTTGCAGCTTATCAATTGGTTGCAATGTTTGCACTTGCATTTTGAGGTCCCCTCCATTTTTAATACTTCAACCCACTCGTGTGCGATTTTTCTGCCACTACCAGTTACTTTAGGCATTTTTGAATTGGTTCCGATCAATGCTTAAATTTTCAAAAAAACCGTAGGTGTAAGATGCAGTCTACACTATCCGACAACTACAATCTCACTAAACTAAGACACTGGGACCAAGGAACTACTATCGTTTAGTTTTACAGTATAACCATTAAAAGCCGGGCAACTTCATAAATAACTCACTGTGATGTAAGCATTCTACTATTAGGTTTCAAACGTGCTTCAAAGACATTTTAAGATTGTAAACCCAGACATTTCATTATTTTAATAAATGGGTCAGCTGACATTTTAATGATCCTCTCTGTAGTGTTTATACAGACAATCTGGGCGAATGAAATGTGATATGTTTATACCAACTCAAAAGAAATTTGCCGACTATTGTTAGTGATTCTTTATTCGATTGCAAAATGCAGTGGAAACCCAATTCATTCCCAATCGAACTTATTTTGAGATAGGTCGGTCAAATAAAAATTTCGACAAGCATGTCGCCACCTAAGAAACCTTTACATATGCTTAAAAAAATAAATATAATAGAGTTTTACGATAACCAAAAAGTTAGTGTTCCTGTTCTATCTGATAAATTTCATATTGGAAAAACACAGGCGGCGAATATTATTAGAAGAAGAGATGAACTTCCGTGAAAGTGAATTCTAATGAAAGTGTTTCACAAAACCGAAGCTTCTTTAAGACGGAAGGATTTAACATAGACAAAATGATTAGTTTGTTAAGGAAAGAAATAAAAATATTCCACGGTCAGGACCTCTGATTAGATCGAAGGCAAAAGAATTTGCTAAGCAGTTGCATAATCAAAATTTTCGTGCATCTTCTGGTTGGTTAGCGCGGTTTAAAAGAAGGCATAACATCAGTTTTAAGGCAATTTCTGTAGAAAGTGCTACTGTTAATCCCAAAGACGTTGAAAGCTGTATTTCTAAAGTTCCATCTTTGTTACTAGGTTATAGTTTTAGAGACATATATTTATAACGCGGATGAAATGGGACTGCTTTTTCGTGCTTTACCTGATAAGACATTCGCAAAGGTAAGAAGTACGCGGCTGGAAAAATGGCTAAGGAAACTAGAAAGGCTAACAATTATGCCTTGTGTTAATATGGCAGGAGATTCAGAAAAATTGCTTGTTATCGCTAAAGCTACCAGACCTTCGGCTTTTCATGAACTTAATTTGGATAAATTACCAATAGGGTGGCGATCCAATACAAAAGCTTGGATGGCTGCTGACTTATTGTCTGAGTCCTTGCAACAATTTGATAAAAAAGTGAGACAGCAAAAACGGAAAATACTACTTTTCCTCGACAATGCTGCCTCTCACCCACGTGATATAAGATTGACAAATATCAAAATAAATTTTCTTCTCCCCAATACCGCTGCATTTTGCCAACCGTTAGATCAAGGGATAACCAAAAATTTTAAAACTTGGTATCGATCTACAATTTTGAAACATATTTCATCAAGAATGGACTCCGTTGACTCAGCAGAAGAGATACAAAAATTCATTAATTTATTAGATGTCGTTTAGTTTATTAAAAAGGCATGGGAGCAATTGAACCCTACAACCATAAAGATTTAGTTTAAGGAAGAAAGCAGGATTCACATTTTCAGATGTTTCCTAAGTTTCTACAAATTTTGAACCCGATTATCTATTATTTCTGAAAGGTCTAAAATGATACAATAAACTACAAAAAATGACGTGGATTTTGAGACGTACGTTGGGATAGATGAAAATTTAGTGTATGAAGATGAAACTGTTGATATAAATTTTGAGAGTGTCGAATCACAACAAGAAACAGATAGTGAAATTGAGGTTGTAGTACAGCAGTATAACCCTGAAAATGGTATCAAATCAAAGAAAGAAGTTTTGTCAATTCTGCAAACAATCAAATCGTTTACCACAGAAAATGGAGATATACAAGGATATGAATTAACGACCAGTTTAGAGGAGTATTTTAAAAATGTATTACTAGAAAAAACCAAATTGTGCCAAAAAACATTTATAGACTTTTTTCAACCCTCTTAATCACATGTATGTGTTTTAAACTTTTATGTTCATTAAATGTGTATTTTTTCTCTTTAAGTATACCTGCTCTAATTATTTATTGTGTCTACTTTATACATTATGTACTAATAAATTTAATGTAAAATAACTTCTGTTGATTATTAGTACACATTTCTCGTGAACGGACACCTCTTTTAAGCAAGCAAATTTTCATCGACCGTGGGTGTCCGCCTAACAGAGAGTATACTGTACATATATCTACACATTGTAAATTTACGTGCCTTGCAAATGTTCTAGATTAGAATGTCCGACCCCTCAGACGGCAGAATTTTACTGCAGCTTGTCGAAAAAAACCGATAAGCCCGGGAAGACGGGGAAAACCCGAAAAAGCCCGAAAAAAGCCGAAAAAACCCCCCATGGGCCCAGTGGGTTGGGGTTTTCTGAAAAAACCCGGGTTTTTTCAAACCCTGGTTGACGTCAGAGGTATCACCTTCAGGTGTCAAATTTTTTCAGCTTTATATCATCACTATTATCTGATTCCTCAAGGTTATGTAATATGAAGTTATTCGCACTCTTTTGGTGGTCTCTTATTTCATTTATAATTATTTCGGTGTTATCCTGCTTTTTAATGTTTTGGGAAAATGTCATTTTTGTTTTTAATTCTTCGACTGTATCATTTAATTTGTTCATAACTTCCAATAAATTAGGGATGATCTTACAGCCGTTACATTATGCTAGTCTCAAGCTGCTATCCATGTTGTTTGTACTTTCACGGATTTTACTGCATTTCCAAGTAAATCTGGGCATTGTTTTTACTGTTTCAAACTATTTCTATAAGTCTGCATATCGAAACAGCGCGATAGAAGTACGTACAATCCCGTATGCAGGCCAAGTGATTTTTCTGTCAAGGTTTGTGTGCATAAGATGCATGTATTTGCCATTGCCGGTAATAATGTTGTAGTTGAATTATTTATTTGTTATTTAATTAACTGCTTCAAAGAACACCAACCTTTTTCTAAATTCGCGTTGCTACAAGCTATTTCAATCTATTACGACAAATTCCACCGATTAATATCATCACTGTAGGCTAAGTTCGTTTTTCGATGACAAAAAATAGGAAAGTTTTGAAATATTCCAGAGATTTTTATCTAGCTCTACTGTTGAATATCTTAAACGTTCTGAACAGTTTATTGGGGATGAGGAATTTCCGCCATCTCGAGAAAGTTGTATATTTTTCGTAAATATTTTGTAAACAATCTTTTCTCATAAAAAATTTAAATAGAAAATTAAAGGCTGTTAAATTTGATATAAAAAGAGTTTTATGCTTTCTTGTTCTGAATGTCATAGTTTTCTGCGAAATTGATACCAAACATCGTGCAACGCAGCTAATATTTATAATAACGCTTCTCTGCGCGCGTATTAATACGTTATAGTTAAATATTTTTGAGCGCATTTCCTATGGACTTTGGGAATGTGAAGACAGAGATGAAAATGTTTTAATCACCTACGCTTCGCCGACGGTATAGTATTTAAAAGCTCAGACTTCAATGAATTACAAACGATGCTAAATTCAGTAACGTCACACAACCGGCAATGTTGGCAATGAACTTGAACAAGACAAAGATCATGCCACAGGACGTTAAACAGTTTACCCGGAAAGGTGTCAATCTGCAGATTGTCGACGAGTACGCCTATCTAGGTAATCAAATAAAATTGGGAGAAGATAATCAGATTGCCGTAATTTTAAGAGGCCTTAGACTAGGCTGGAGTGCTTTCGGTAAAATAACAACTACTGTAAGGAAACCTGACATCCCAATTTGTCTAAAGAGAAAGGTTTTCGACTCTTGAATATTACCCGTATAGTTATTAGCTAGAAACTATCGCAGCACTACCTAACCAAAAAACTGCCAAAAGATAAAAGGTAACCCAAAGGTAGATGTCGAGCAAGGCTTGGTTTTAATATCGGAAACAAAATAAGAAACGTTATTCGTCAACGAGAAAAACTGGCAGATGTAATACACCGGATTCCTAGCTTGAAATTAAGTTGAGCGACGCATATTTCTCGGAGCAATAAAAACAAATAGTTTAGACAAGTAACAAAAATGATGAACGTGCTAAAAGAAAAAGCATTTCAATAATCCGCTATTATTTTGGCAAGAAGAAGGAGTTCCTTTTTAGCTTCTGCGCAAATTAGTGTGTGTTTTTCTACAGAATATATTAGTCTAAAAATTTGATAAATTTTCTTTCCACTTTAGGCTTATGTTCTTCCTAACATGATGCGCAAAGTTTGGAAACATCAGCGATCTCTTATGCTAAACCGAAAATTCTGGCTCGATCTTTTTGTCAATTTGTTTTTGACATTTCCGATTTTAACGTGTCTGCTATCGATGGTTTAATAGTTATTTAAAGATCTAGTTTATTAACAAAAGCGATTAATAATCCAGATATTTTAACGCGTGAAAGTAGCGAGCGCGTTAGTGGTTGAAATTATTAATCGATTTCGCCAAATGTTTCGGTCGACTGTATTTTTAATAAAACGGAGAAAATTTACTTTTAAATATTTTTTTTTTTGCACTTCCTGGACTAAAGTTGATACTTTAGTCCACGTAAACAGGGACTAAAGTAGCTCATTTAATCCCTAGGGAGTAAAGTAAAAACAATACCGTAACTATGGTAAATTTATGTACACACGAGGTTAGTAGGTTAGGTTTTGTTTGTCATTTAACACACACTGACGCAAAACTTAACCTGCAAATCTCGAATTTGACATATACTGACAATACACTTCAGTACTGCCAACTGATTCGGGCTATCCAGGACCTGCTGCAATTCAGTTTTTAATAAATTGTAATTGTCAGTTTCCAAATTGACAGATTCCAAATTTTGGAAATGTTTGATGATAATGTTCCCAAAAGTGCAAAAATAGCGTATATAGCTCGGGACTAAAGTGCCTAAATCCCTTGGGTGGTTGTTGCCCTCGCGCTTCGCCCTCGAGGCAACAAACTCCACTCGCGGGATTAAATTGTGCACTTTAGTCCCTCATGATATAATATACTATTATTAATCATTTATCATCTATTTAATGTTTTATTAACACTGATTGACACTGATTCACTGTTTATTGATTGCCGGTAGCGTCGTTAGCGTCGTAGCTTAAACAATGACCGCATCAGCAGAGCTCATCGCTGACTAATCGATAACCCATTGACTGCAAAATGCCCCTACAGAAAGTGATGAACAATCATAAGATGAGTAATCAGACGCCATGTTATCTATCGTAGATAAAATCCTATGAATAATCGCGATTAGCGATCAATCTCATCTACTGTCAGTTGAATAGAAATCCCAGTTGACATCTAATGGCAAAGATAGTTGGTTGATTTTTAACCAATATGTGGCGGCAAAAATAATACAACGGACATGGCGGGAGGTGGTACCTAGGTACCACTGTGTATTTTGAATGGTGTTGCGCGGATTGTTGTATGTTTCTGTGCCTGGGCGAACCTAACGGTAAAGTTGACTGTTTTTTGTGATTAATCATCTCTCATCTATGGTCTAGTCCACGTGATCCGGTTGAATTATGATTAGTTTAGTTCAAATGGGAAAAAAGAATGCCTTCTACTCTTTCAATAATGTTGCTGCACCATATAATTCTAGATGATATCTGGACGTAGATAAGTATATTTGTTTGTAATGGACAAGGTCTAAGCATACGGAGTACCAGGTACTTTAGACACCGACTGCTTTGATCACATGATCAAAGTCCTACTTAGAATTTTGCCGTAACCAAGGGGTTCCAGCCATAGCAAGGCATCCTTTACATGCTACACTTCATAGCAACATGGGATCCACAGCTTTACATCACTTCCGAATGATGGCATTCTGTAGGGCTTTTCATCCTCATTTTTTAGTTTTTTTAAACCTCACCGGGATCGGGAATCGAACTCTCGATCGACCCTTAGATCAGTAGCCAGAATGCTTAATCACTGAGCTACGGAGCCCGGCCATATAAGCATGTTGTTTTATTTTTCGTTATAGTTAATGGTTTTCGATATAGAGTGATGGGTGAAGAAGTCGCAAGGTTGTATGAAATGTCTGATAAAGAATTTAGTGATTCATTTGAAGATAGTAACGACGAGGATTATGAGCCACCATTAAACGATACAGAATCAGACGTAGAAGATGTTTACACTGGACAGAGGAATAGAAGTGGAGCTGAACAGCGACGACAATGAGGAATTGATTACAGAGACAGGGACTACTGTAACTCCACCGTTTATCGTAGTAGTAATTCGACCATCTCTAATAAGATCTCATTACCCTAGTCTCAAATCTGGTTGTATATCATTCGGGAATCAAGCAATGGGCTTTCGAATTGACGAAACAACTGTAATGCACTTATGTTGGCATTACAAAGTTTCATATGGACTCATTCTGGTTGGTACGCTTATGAAAAACAAACCCTATATTCCCAAAGACCTTATAGCTGAAATATAACAACCGCCTTTTCAACAAACTTTGTTTTCAACACAGATGCCACGTTGTGCTCGCACGTCCCAAAGGTAAAGTAAGCCTTAGATGAATTCGAAGGCTTTCACGGCCATTGCCATTAAATAAAAAACGACTTCCGGGATTAGACCGTGTTATTATTGAGGTCGAAGGACTCAACGTTTCGTCCACTTTCGTAAGGAGCTTCATCAAAAGGAAAAATTAAAAAGTGCACTGTAACTCAACGTGTTAACCACGCCTGAGGCGAAACTCAGATCGAACTTCGCCTCTGGCGTGATTGAGTTACTGTGATATTTTTGTTTTTTCTTCCTGATGAAGCCCCTTACGAAAGTGGGCGAAAAGTTAGTGGGCGAAAAGTTGAGTTCTTCGACCTCAATAATGACGCGGTCCAATCCCGGAAGTAGTTCTTTATTTAAGGTAAGCCATAGTTTTGTTATCAACGATACACTCTATGCAACTGATGATACCCTGAAGCCAAAGCCTGAAGTATTCTCGTTTTATAACGAAACTAAGTCAGATGCTGACGTTATCGAAACATTTTTGAAATTATACACGTGGCGAGCAAGCCGTCGGCCAGTGGTCTTTTTTTTCAATATATTAGATGTAGTAACTCTGGCTGCCTACGTTATCAACACTGAAAGCAATCTCACGAAAAGCATCAGAACATAAATAAGGGGATACATTTCTTAAAAGATTTAGCTCGTTATCTGTGCTTGCTAGTTGTGAACCAACGAAGCGAAAATCCCATGGTATTGCAAAATCGGTTTATGAAAAACACCATTGAAAGTGTTGTAGGAATTTCTGTGGAAGCTCCTAATAATTCAAATCCTGTCCACGAACAGTGGTACCCAGGTACCACCGTCCGCCAGAACGTGTTGATTTTTTATCAAGACCAAAGAAACCCGACATTCTACACCTCCCAATACATGAAATTTTCAAAACATACTTACAATTATATATTCAGAGATGTCCTAGAAGCTCAAGTTGATTCATCTTCCCAAAACCGAAATATTCTATATTTTATATCCTAAAAGTAACCGGGTACCACCTTCAGCCACATAAGGGTTAAATATATGGTCCTTTTGTTGCGTTATCGTGACTGCAAGAGTCCATTTTTATTCACTTAGCATAGTCGAAAATAGTATAACCCAGCTTTAAACAAATCTAGAAACCAAAAGTGCATTAATAAGGGTCATTAATGAACGATTTTGTATGCATTAACCAAACCCAGAGGTATATACCTGGGACAATCCGTTATACTTACTAAAGAAAATCAAACAACGGAGATAAGCAGGAGGACACGCTTGGCATGGATGGCTTTTATTTGAGAAAATCACATTTATTCTCAGAAATAAAAACACACCAATGAAGTTTCGAACTAAAGTATTCAACAGCTGCGTTCTTCCCGCCTTAACTTAGGCGGCACAAACGTGGACATTCACAAAACCTAACCTTGATAAGCTGCAGAAAACAGAACAAAGTATGGAAAGAAAAAGGATCGGTGAAATACTAAAAGACCACACGAGAAACACTTGGTTCAGAGAAACAACCAAAGCTACCGATGCGGTAGAATATGCAGCGAAATTAAAATGGAAGTGGGCCGGACATAATGAAAGACATAAAGATAATCGTTGAAACAACCACATGCAAAGCTGGCGCCCATATGACGGTAAACGCAACAGAGGAAGACCACAGATGAGATGGGTGGACGACCTAAAGAGACACGCAGCGTTGACATGGAAATAAACAACGCGAAATAGAGCAAAATGGAGAGATTTGGAGGAGACTTATATTCAGCAGTGGAAATCTGAATGAAAAATAAGCTAAGAAGAACCAAACCCATAAATACACGGTCCACGAAAAACATTCTTTATAGTATGAGAGGCATTAAGTGTATAAATTCTACGTCTGTAATTACCGGTCAGAATATATCAAAATCATTTAAATTTCCATCTGCAAAGAACATTGGAGAATTTGGATTTATTTCGTTACAAACGATTGAAAATGTTGGAGGTGGTTTGAAAAGCATTGCGATTAAAGATTGGAATCTTCTTAATAATTTGTTAACTGAAAAAGTTTCATGGCCATGACCATGTGACATGAATGTGGATTGTCGGTATGTGCGATTGCAGAAAAACGGGGATTATTTGGACAAGGGTTTCCCAGTCATTTCTACGGAGACTACTTAAATCGGGTACATACAGTTGACGATGAAAACGGCGGTGACGAAGACGAACGAGAGGCAACGCCGTATTTGAGGTCATCATTAAAATATGTATATAGTAGTGATTTACTATACTATTTAACAGGTTTCCCCAGTGTTCAGAAAACGTATTAATACGAGTGTAGAGAAAAGTTATGAGAGGTATTCGTCGTATTGTACGATGTTTGGCAATCAATTACTCAAAAAATGTGTAATTTTGGAGAAAAACAGATACGTTTTTTATTATTCCAGGCAATAAGTATGTCATTTTTCTTGAATGTGAACCGAAATTTCAAATTTATCTTTAGGTGTTAAGGGGGTTGAGAACAACTTAAGTTCCAGTTGTCGAGCAATATTTTCTATGGTGCTATTTGGGATACGGAAAGTTCGTTCCCCACATTTCGTTCCCCATATTTCGTACCCCACATTTCGTTCCCGGGATATTTCGTCTCCCCACATCTCGTACCCGGAAATTTCGTTCACGAGCGAGGTCAATTTGTCTCCTAGATTAGAGGGCGTTGAAAAACGAGTGCAGCGATCGGAATACAGTTAGAAAATGAAAGATATTTTCATTAATTTATTTATGATAAGAGCAAAATAAATTGTATTTATTAAAAATGACGGTTTAATCTAAGTACGTATCTTCCTGATATTTTTTATAGGGCGACAATTTCTCATTCTGGATAACTTTTCTTAGTAATATTTTGCCGTATCATGAACAAAAAGGGTAGTTTACCTGAAAAGAAAATAAGTTTTGCTTAACTGTCAAGGCCGACTTGTTTTTGAAAAATTGAAAATTTTCTTAAAATTCTCTACAAACCAAGCAGGAAGTATAATTCCTATAACATTTTTATGTACTACAAAACTAAAAATAAAATTTAGTTCCCTCTTGTAAACTCAATTCGGGGACATACTGTGTATAGTTCTTATCAGTTTATTATAATAAATAAATTAATTAAAATATCTTTCATTTTTCCAACTGCATTCCGATCGCTGTACTCGTTTTTCAACACCGTGTAATCTAGGAGACAAATTGAGCTCGCTCGGGAACGAAATTTTCGTGTACGAGTTGTGGGGAGACGAATATCCTCGGAACAAAATGAGGGGTACGAAATGTAGGGAACGAAATTTGGGGAACGAACTTTCCGCAAACCGTGCTATTTACCCCATCTTGGAAAAGGTGCCGTTTAATTTTTTTGCGATAACTCGATTCCCGCCAACGCTACATGAAAGTAGATCTTTTATTTATAATTGTCGGTGCACTACAACGTCTGTTCGATTACTTTTCCATGTACGAGCTATATTAGTCGAGATATCGAACGCGACAGGAAAACGTGAAAAGGCCGAGATTTTTTTGCGCTTCTTGGCGTCTATCGCGAACACATAGTTATTATAAAACTTGTAGAGCTTGAAAATACCTGCATTTTGAATATTTATAAATTGAAACGCGATTAAAATCATGGCTTGGCGAGCGGACGAAAGTACTATGACATAAATGACAAAATTAACGTCATTAGATTATTAGAATCATTATACTTCAGGTATGCAGTACATAACATTATATGATTATTTGTTACTAAAAATATTCTAATTGCTTCAACTATTTGGAATTATAATTGGTGTGAGTAATACATAAACTATGCAAAAGATCAAAAATATATAATGTATAATTCTATATTTCAAAGACTGGAGTGATAGCCTTTAAATGCCAAGATCCTATTCGAACGAAAATCATTATTGATGATATGCCAATCGAAAGAGTCACAATTGCTTCAGTTAACTAGGATACAAAATTACTTATGAAGAACAAAAAAACATCTACAGCAAAATAGGGAAATTCAAGAACATGTGTGAAACAATAAAATTATATCTAAAGAATCTGTAATGAGCTTTACTGAGAACGTCCCTCGCAAGTGCGGGTTATGACACCAAACAATTTTAAAAATCAAAGGACACTAAGAGTAAAAATATTTTAACGTTCCTAGTAATACTAAAACAATAAAAAGAAACACGTCAATTTTATTTAAAAAAAGAGAGTTTTTTAGAAATATGTAACATTTGTTTAATAAAAATTAAAACTTCCCTGTTAGGTTTTGAAACCGATCACCCTATATAATCCACAAGCAAAATATCGTCTTTCCCCAATCAATATTTTTTTAGTTATACCGGCAACAGACAGGTAAATAGACAGACGGAATTGTGAAATCCTTTTATTCGTCATCTAGGGACCCTGAAACGTGAAGATCTGAAGAAACCTCAGAAGGTGATTTTTTCAGATTAAAATTCTTCGTTCGTCTTTTAGACCATGTAAGTAAAAACACAAGGAGAGAATCGTGCCTTAAGTTTTATAAGGTGATGAGTGTTTCCATACTACTACACGCATGCGAAAATTGAACGATGTATAAAACCAAGCAAGAAGAATTGAACAACCTGAAATTAGATTATTACGGCACACTGCTTGATACATAATAGTGGACCATAAACACAATAAGCAAATTAGACAAGAATTATATCTTCAATCTAAATGAAAAAATAAAACAATACAGGATCAGTTGGCACAAACATCTCACTAGAAAGGGTAACTACCGTATACCGAAATAACTGCTTCATTCATTATTATAAAAATCAACTTCATACTTGTCAAAATAATCCGCGAAAAATTTGGAATTTAGCTAAAGAGTGTTTAAATGTCAGTAGTCAAAAGGAAAGTGTCACTTCTCTAAAAGTCGATGGAAAAACATTTAATTCTAAAAATGATACTGCCTCTCAATTTAATAAACATTTTGTAAATGTTAGTAAAAATTTATCAGATAAAATTATAAATAATCAATCCGACACGAACTCTATGATTAATGAAATTCCACTGAGCGGAAAGAGCTTTTTTTTTAAACCCAACTACCCCAAATGAAATTGCTAACATCATACACAATTTAAAAAACAACAAGTCTCCTGGAATAGATAACATAACTTCTGAAACATTAAAATGTACTGCTCCCGTAATTAGCATACCGTTATCTACTATCTTTAATAATTGCTTCTCACAGGGATATTTCCCAAAATCTTTAAAAACGGCTGCTGTGATTCCAGTTTACAAGGGAGATGATAAAAACGATGTTAACAATTATCGTCCTATATCACTTTTATCTGCTATTTCTAAAGTACTAGAAAAATTAATCAAAGTAAGACTACTGCATTTTTTAGACAATATTAATGTCCTATCAAAACGTCAATTTGGTTTTTTTAAAAACAAATCTACAGATGATGCCATTTCATCCCTGTGCTCTGAGATTTACAATGCTCTTGATAATTCGAGGCCGTGCATTGCTGTATTCCTTGACCTTGCCAAAGCTTTTGATACTGTAAACCACAGTATTCTGCTATTAACATTGGAGAAATACGGTATTAGAGGCATACCTTTAAACTTATTCAAAAGTTATTTATCAGAACGGAAACAATTGGTTAAATTACAAGAGTGTCGAAGTTCAACTGTAACTGTAACTTGTGGTGTACCACAGGGAACAGTTCTCGGACCATTGTTGTTTGTGATCTACATAAACGATCTGTTAAAATATTCAAAAATAAGAGGTAAAATAATTGCCTATGCTGATGACACCGCTTTGGTAGTGGAGGGTGAATCTTGGGGCGAGGTTAGGGAGGCGGCAATGCATGATCTTGATACTATTAAAAAATGGCTGGATTTAAATATTTTAACTCTAAATTATAATAATAGTATATTATACATCAAGGTAGCGAAGCGCAGTATTATAACCTGAGCGCATATTAGATACTGAGCGCGCAGCGCGAAGTATCTAAAGCGCGAAAGTTATAAGACGATTCGCTACCGTGGTGTATATACTATTTTTTGCACTACCAAACGGCTTAATACCTAAATTCCCAACAAATTTCGAAAATATTTTAACTGTCAACCTGACAATACAGCTCTTTAAAACGTCAAAATTAAAATAGTCATATTTGGTAACTTAGCAATTTATTAGTTACCACGGTGAAAATTGTTTATTTTACTTTCTCTCCCTTGGTGGAGAAAATCAACTTCACGACCTAGAAATAGGCCAATAACGGTGCGCTCTGAGACTAGTAGTGCAAAAAAGTAATTTCTTAACTTTTACATTGCAAGAAGTTAAGCAACCAAATTTTACTCAAATCTCTGTGTCTTGTAGTAACTGTGATCCTGGTAATTGTCTATGTAATATTAAGATTAAAAAAGCAACATCTGTAAAATATTTGGGCATTACTGTTGATCAGCATATGAGATGGGATTCACATATTTATAATGTATGTTGCAAACTTAGAAAATTAATATATATGTTTAAAAGATTACGAGATATACTATCATTGAAACACTTATACAGCTTCTACTATGCATTAGTTCAGTCAGTCATTTCATACGGAATTATTGGCTGGGGTGGTGCAGCAGGTCTACGCATTGGAAGAGTTAGTGTATTACAAAAATATATATTAAAAATAATGTTGCGCAAACCATTGCTATACCCGACTCGGCAACTGTTTCAGGATAGTCAAGTTTTAACAGTAAATAAATTATTTTATAATGCAATTCTAAAACACGTAGAAAAAAATCCTACAATTGTTAACAAACATAATCATACCTATAATACAAGAAATAAAACTGATGCTATTCCAATAAAAACAAATAAAAGTGTGGGGCAGAGTAGCTTCCATTACTACTTACCAAAAATTTTTAATCAGTTTAAAAAATATATTTCGGACAATAATATTCAACTGAACAATAGAAATTATAATAAATTGTGTAAATTATTTCTGAAAAACGTTGATAATGTTTTCATTAACTAAGTACTTGACAAAAATAAATATGTATTAAAATAATTAAAATTTGTGAAGGTCACCTCGGGGCACCTTATATACCTACTTCTGCGGGTCCCTCGTCGTAGTAGTTCGTCCTGTGTGCGTTTTAATGTCGTTGTTTAGGGTTTTTGCATTAAAGCCTCAGCATTGGAGCGTGGATGGGGCGGACTGTTGCGGCGAGGGCTCGTAATGTACAGTACTCGCCACGCACCTGCATATGCAGTTAGTGGTGTTTTTTAAATTATATGAAATACTCATAGTTTTTTTTTGTATGCCGTGAAATGGCCCTCTCTTTTTTTTTAGGCGTCTAATTTATATGTACATATTATATACGTGCTAAATAAAGAGATTATTATTATTATTATTATTATTATTATTACCAGCCTACAGGCAGAAGAAGAAAAGTTGAATGATCGAAAAAACATTGGAAAGACCAATTGTAATGTGTGAGATAGGAACAAACCAAAGGTTTAATCCCTGATGCTAATGATGATAATGTTGAATGATAATTGTTATTATTTACAGTAAGAAAAACTTTGTCGGTTTGGTGTACAGAAGTGAAGCTTATTTTTAGCAATTGTAAAGTATTTTTTTTGTAAAAAGTAGTTCTTGACATTTTTGCATATCAGAATACATAAAATAGGCTGCTAAATCGTGCAAAAACTAACATATGAATTTGAGGTTCAGATTGTAAGTGTAGGTAGTATCTTGAATAATGTTTAGTGGTAAATATTTTTATGAAATAAACTTTTAAATCTTCTTTTGGAGCTGTTTGCAAGAGGGGGGGGGCTTATTATAATTCCAATAATTGAATGGCATTTATAATGTCATTTAAGTAATAGTACGATATATGAAATTAAAATACAAGTAGTAATTTTAGTCGCTTTTCTATTTATAATAGCTCAAATTGCAAGTACTTTAGAGCTCTACAAGATTTATAATAGCTACTTTTTCGCTACATATTACGAGAAACGAATCTCAAGCAAAGAAGCGCGAAAAGTACTTCTCAACCCTTTCACGCTTTTCTTTGGCGTTCAATATCTCGACTAATATCGCTCGTATGTAGAAACGTATTTCAACATAAATTGTAAAGCATAAAGAATTCTAAAAAATGTGTACTGTGTCTTCGTATGCCATTAACGGGTACCGAGTGATCGCGAAAAAATCAAACTCACCTTTTTTAAGATGGCGGAAATAGCACATAGGAAATATTGGCCCCAATACCGCTAAGAACGAATTCCAAATTTCGGTCAACTTCAAAGCAAAGGCTTTTTTTTGTACATAGCGACTGAACTATATAGGACATTTTACAATTTTTAATGTTCTATTGAACTTTTTTGTATAAAAAGACCACTTACTAGATATTATCGAAATATCTAAAAAGCCTACACTTTTTCCAAAATGGAGGCGATTCCTCATCTTAAATTAGTCAGGACATTTTACACAGTCAACAGCGGACTGCCTCCGCCAAATTTCAAAACCCCGATTTTTTTTATCTTTCCTTCATTGGCTTGCTATTGTGATGGTTTTCAACCAGGTAGACTTTTAATTTCTAATAAAGCAAACCGTATAAGATGACTTTATTGAAACTTACCATCGCCTACTTTTTTTTTTATTAATTAGCACAAACTTTAGAATTTGATTGTTTATAAACGGAACATTTAAAAAAAATAATTTTTTTAAATACTTATCACACAAGCAACTGATTCAGTTTCTTCAGATTTCCTATAACAATTACATCAGTATTACCCCTACCATAGTTTTATTTTAGAATAATTGTGACTTCTCAGAATAATATTTGACTAGACTATCTTAAAACTAAGAAACTGAATTCTAACGACAATGTCAGATCATTTTCAAAATAGCTTCACAAGTCACATATGATTAAGCCAGTAAACATTTCAGGAAGAATAAATCTCTGTCCTGGAACCAGTAAGACACGTTCTAGGAACCAAAATTCGTCCGTACCGAAGGACAACGTTTAGTATATAAACAGCGGTTCGCTTAAGTCTAGGTACATTCAACTACCAATCATACAGCAACCAAAATGAACAGCTTGGTAAGTACTAAAGTGCTCTATTCGACTTACGCTTCATAACATACTCATATTTCAATTTTTAGGCCGTAGTGTTGTTCGCCTGCTTGGCAGTAGCTAACGCTGGAACTCTGCATGGAGCACATGGACTCTATGGAGGACTTGGACTTGGACTTGGAGCAGTTGCAGCTCCTCTTGCCGCCGCTCCTCTTGCAGTTGCCCGTGCTGTTCCTGCAGGACCAACCACGCTGGTTGGAGCTTCCGGAGTTGTTGGTCCCAACGGTGCCTCCGGACCTGCCGGAATTGTAACTCCACATGGTGCCATTGGACCTAACGGAATCGGAAACGCCATAGGATATGCAGCTCCTCTTGCCGCCGCACCTCTTGCCGCCGCTCCTCTTGCCGCCGCTCCTCTGGCTGCTGCTCGTTTCGCCGCCGCTCCTCTCGCCGCCGCTCCTTTGGCCGTTGCTGCTCATGCTGTTCCCGCAGGACCCACCACCCTCATTGGAGCTTCCGGAGTTGTTGGCCCTAACGGTGCTTCCGGACCTGCCGGAATCGTCACTCCCCACGGTGCCATTGGACCTAACGGAATCGGAAACGCTATTGGAGTTGCAAGAATTGCCGCACCCGTTGCTGCCGTCGCTGCTCCTGCTGTCGCTGCCGTCGCTGCTCCTGCTATCGCCGCCGCCCCCTACGCAGCCGCCCCCTATGCCGCCGCCCCCTACGCCGCCGCCCCCTACGCCGCCGTTGGAGTCGCTGCTCCAGCTGTTGCTGCTGCTGGACACGTCGGTGCCGTAGGAATCGCTGCTCCTGCCCGTGCTGTTGTGGGAGTCGGCGCCTTCCATGACGGTCAATGGCGCGGTGAAGGTCTTCTCCAATCTCAAGATTTAACCGGACAAGCTGCTCGCGCTCTTTCCGTAAAAGCTGGTCTCCTTGCTCCCGCTCTCCGCGCCTGGTGATTTATTAGCTAGAATTTTACAGCAGGAATAAGTAATTTGAATGTCATGACTGAATGCATATTGTACTACTTACGAATATGTTGAATTAAATAATATTTATTTTCAAGTCGTTATTTAACGTTTCCGATTATCGGAAAAACATAATAACAAAGCAACAATTTTAGTATAGCAGAATTGCTAATAAAAATATTGAGAAACGTAACAAAATACAGAAAGAATGTGCAATGTAACACCCCAAAAGATTGAGAAAGTACTGAATTTTTTATTATGAAACACGAATGCATCCTGAATTTTCGACTGCCCCAGCAGGAGAAAATTTAATAGCAGGCACGAGTACTTCACAGCACAAAATTGTATGTCATTTCTAAATTTATGGGGTATTTTACAAGAGAATTTACCGAATGTACGTTAAAATATAAAAAAATAGTTTTACCAAGATATCAATGTAGTATAATAACGATAGCTACATGTAAATAATTGACATCTAAAAATTATTATCGTACTTTTTCCATGGGATAAAATTACCGGGCTAACTTTTGAAATAGGCACGTGATTGGTTAAATTTAAACAAATAAAGTATTTCTATTGGACGAAAGTTTAGGAGGCAAATTATTATCGGTGCTATTTGACACCCCAGCCTTGGATTATTATATTGCACTCTTTCAAAGCTCTCGAAACCCTTACCAATGAATTGAATGATGATATGTTGGCGTTGGTATTAGTTGTCAATTTGATCTATAGTATTTAAGTTAAATACTTCCTTCTACGATAAAGGAAGTATTGGATTCACCCCAAAAATTCGAAATTGAGTTTTCAACAGGTCTTCACGTTTTAGAGTACTCTAAACCAAAAGCATGTTTTTGTTCACTGGTCTGTCTGTCTGTGTGTCTGTGAACAGAATATCTCAGAAACGAAAAGAGGTATGGCGTTGCAACTTCATATATACGTTTTGTGTACTAGCTAGATGCGACAGTAAGCTTTGAAGAATGGTGTTTACTTTTGTGATTTTTAAATTTTTTTCGATTTTTTCAAAAACGGCTCTAACGATTTTTTCAAACTTTACATTTTTATTACATGTATTAATGTGAGATTTTCCAGTTGAGTACCTCTAAAATGGGTTTCTTTTGTTTTTTTTCCTATTTTTTTTTATTTATTCCTATTTTAAAAAGAACGCCCGCTATATTATTAGATTTTTGAATTCAGCTTAAAATTGTTGAGAAAATTTGTCTCTTGAACTAACGCTCTATTTTGTACGGTTTCTGTAGGATATGTAATTTTTTGGAAATTCTTAACAAATGCTTAAAAATTCAAAATCAAATTTTTGGCTAATTGTAAGATCACTGTAAAAAGAACTTGTGTGCGTGTATCACACCAGATTTGTTTTACTTCCTTTTGCGATAAAGGGAGTACTGGATTCACCCAAAAATTCGAAATTGAGTTTTCAACAGATCTTCACGTTTTAGAGTCCCCTGAACCAAAAAAAACATGTTTTTGTTCATTGGTCTGTCTGTTTGTGTGTGTGTCTGTGTGTCTGTCTGTGAACAGAATACCTCAAAATCGAAAAGAGGCTTTGCGTTGAAACTTCATACATAAGTTTTGTGTACTATCTAGATGCGACAGCAAGCTTTTGAAGAAAATCGCATAACCGGAAGTACACTGTTTACTCCTGTGATCTTTCAGTTTTTTCGATTTTTTCAAAAACGGCTCTAATGATTTTTTCAAACTTTATAGTGTTATTAAATTTGTAATGTGTATTGGTGTGAGATAGGTGATTTTCTAATTAAATACCTCTATCGTAAGTTCTTCAAAACAGTTCAACAGTGTGAATGCCATTAAAACGTTGTACTATTGTTACTTTTACTATATGGTATCCGCAATATGCTTACATTAGTACATTGAGGAAGCTCAAAAGAAACGAAACTTTATAGTAATTCCGGTTAAACCGGAAGTCATATCACAATTGGGTTACTTCCATTTTTGTTAATCTCTTCAAGCATATAGGATATATACAAGTGTTTCCATACTTTTGTCCGCCACTGTATATGGTTTATTGCACTAAATGATCTTTCTGCACTGGTCGTCGTAACTGGAAAGCACCATATTTGAATGCGCATATCTTTTAAATGTTCATACCCAAATTAGATTCAAGCTTGTAAGAAATAATACTGCTACTTTTGTTTTGCAATATTTAAAACGTACTTAAAAGGAGAAATATCCGCCCAAAATCCGTCGATCTCATTCATATTACGATAACAATATAACTTGCTGGCACCATCGATGGTCAAGGTGTTGAATGCTTCAACCGATTCAAGTTTTGTGGTCATTAAATCATTAAATCGAGTTTTCATTTCTTCATCGTCTTCGTCGTTGTGGTTTTGGGTTCATTCTCAATAATTTTCTGTGAAATGGAAACTTTTTCAATTAGTTTTTCACAATTCTAGAACAATTCGCTCACTTTATTAACAAGAACCCACTGCGATATTTTCTAGCAGTTGTCAATATTAATGTTGGCAATCTTGAAAACATGAAAGCATATTTCGCAATACATATTCAAAAAAACATGAATATGATGTAGGGTTACCACCACTGCACCGATGTTAAGTCGAAGAGAAATAATAATTTGGGGTAGGGCAAAAAGAGCGGGGGATAAAAGTAATACGAAAGGTGAAGGTCAAATAGCGTTTTTGTAAAAAGATTATTTGAAGAATTATTTTATATTTTTTAGAAGGCGTGGTAAAATTCTTAGGAAAATATAAACTTCTTCAAGACAGCTTATCAATTGTTAAGCTTAATATCTCTTGTTTAATGATTATGACATAAAATAAACAATTAAAAACGCTGCCTTTGTAAATAAGTAGACTATTAACAAATAAGCTACAAGAAACAAAATTTTTATGAAAGAAATTTTAACTATTTTTTTCTAAAATCATATTTCTGGCCACTTTGCCCACTTTTTACCAACGACTTCTGCTGTGGAGCATTTAAATAGGAGTAAAAAAAATTTGCAATCCGTGTATGTGTGAACCTTTAGCTAACCGGAAGAATTTTATCAAGAACGTGAAGCCCGACAAATGATTGCTGAATTTGAACTCTTCCGATCAAAATGACAGTGTTGGCAACCCTAATATGGTGTGCTATTGTATCCAGGGAGAAATTCTGTACGTCCCGGGGCCTAATTTCCCTCACAGTCACCTCCCTGGATTTAACACTGAATATGGCTACAGCGCATTCCGTACGTTACTATGCTGAACTTTAAGTTCGAAGCGATGTATAGTGTGCTAGTATTCCGTGAGAAACAGAAACTGTCGGAATGTCTGTAAATATAGCTGTACCTTTGTCCGTTTACACGTGGTTTACACCAACGAAGAACAGCGAGTTGTAATTCGTTTTTATGGTCGGAGGGTGTGTCAGGTGCGGAAATCTTTCGAAGAATGTCGTTACTATATGGGTATAAAGTTATGAGGCAAACGAGTAGCTATGAATGGATTCAACGCTTTAAAAATGGGCGTGAAAGTGGTTTGGAGCGTTCTGGGTGACCTTACGTAGCTGCTACAGAACGCAATGTTGACAGTGGTCGTGACTCGACAGAGAGATAGCAGAATCTTTAAATATAATAGCATTGCTTGGATCAAAATTCATGATACCCTGAAATTGATAAACCGGTAAAAAATGCGGTACACAAATGACTTGCTTTAATATTAATTTTTTACTTTCAATTGTCCATTTGCTTTAATCTATAAGTTTCACGTTAAAAATATATACTTATTTTTCACTATTTTGTCTGTAACTGGACAAAATCAGTGGTTAATATTTAATATTTGTCAGAAGCTGCTAACTGTCAAACAGGGCATATTTTTACAGCTACCCACTAAAATACTTTGGGCAGGCTAGAAGAACGGAAGGCAACTTACAACTGATCCATTTAATGGTTCAGTGATACTGGTAAATGTACTGTTTCAGGGCTAATGAAGAATAACTTTCTTAAAGGTTAGATGACATATAAATGAGGGAGGAGTTTAAAGTAAACTACAACCTACAACAGTTTTAGCTTTGCCGAAAAGAAAACAACAGAAAACTACCGTTCTATTCTCCTAAGAATACCTTTGATTATTTTATTCGTAGAGATTTCAACCAATCAAAAGGCTGGATTTAGTTAAGTTATCTTGTATAATTTCGATTATACAAAATCGATTATACTATAGTAACTTCACTAGGCAACGCAATACATAACTTTTGTCTACTTGATGTTATTTTCATGGAGATGACTTTCAGCTAGGTTAATTCAAACAAATCGAGCTGCCAATAAAATATTTATTTGTTCCTAATATTAAAATTTACTCACAAAATAATCAAATCGAATACAATGCGTACTTCGAACAGGTTATACGTCTCAAACTTCCTGCACAATAACAAATCGTGTCAGTTTGACAGAATAATCCTCCCGCTGACGCGGTCGGACTATTTAACCTGTCAAACTGACACTCTTTTATTATTGTGCAACAAGTTATCGACATATAACCCGATAATATCGAAGTACTTATAGTATTACTTCTGATAATATCATAATTATGGTAAGCAAATTTAATCTAAAGGGAACCATAGACTTAAATATTATTTAAGGTTACGTGCCCAACACAGTTAAGACCCTAAAAGAAATTGAACGTCTTTATAGTAGCTTAAGCCCATTATTACAGTCAAGAAAACAACATAAACTAATATATTTATGTCGACAGAGACCAACATTATATTACGTTTGATTTTATTTCAAATTATATTATTTTTTTATGGAAATGGCAAATATAAGCACAAATTTTTGATTAACAGAGAGCTGCTCTTCTCAATACCATAATGCACAATTACCTGGATTTGTTACTTCCGAGAGTTTCCTGTCGTGGTTTTTGAACAGTTTTGAGTGGTCTCGTTAAGTAAATTTTCACATAACGTAACTTAAATTAATGTGTGTTGTAAATACCCTCACAGCTCATAATATGGTTCATTATAATTTCAAAGAGGATTTTCCATAAACAGGTTATACCGGGTGTCCGTTCTCAAAGTCGAACATAGGCGATTAACATTGTATTGGACGTTTTTGCCGATTCCTGCTCGCCAATTCAACTTACAGGGAAAATAATGGTATCAATGGAAAGATAAAATTATTACGCATCAAATGATATCAATAATACTATTCAAGATGCGATTTTTATTTTAAAATACTAATTTAAAACTTGAGAATTTTTAAATATGCCATGGCATTGTATCTTATAGGAATGAAATTTGTGCTTCCTGAGTATCTCCCATATCCGCGATTTGCCTAGCCCTACCTCAACAGAAATATTTCTTACACTGCATGTTGGGTCCATATTTACCATGGCCAAAACACGCTCTTCTGTGCGGTCAACTGTTTGTCGATTTCCTGGGATATAATTATTATTTTTGAATGTTTTGGTTTAACATTAAAACATATTATTACTTACCACCTCCAGCTTCTGATTCTACAGAAATATTTGCACATCTTTCAAATGTTTGTACATATTTCCGAATTATACTTACAGAAGGTATAGGTCTGTTATTAAATTGAACGGCAAACAAATCTCTAGTTCTCCGCAAACTAACGCCACTGTAAAAGGTTTTCATCATAAAAACTCGTTCTTCATTGGAATAATTCATTCTTCTGTAGATAATTTTAACAGACGTTGACAGAAAATACTTGATTTACGCCAACTAATTACCAATTTTTTTGACAAATGCTATCGAACTAGAAAAGCAAGGCACGGCATATTTAAAAATTCCCAAGTTTTAAATTAGTATTTTAAAATAAAAATCGCATCTTGAATATTATTATTGGTATCATTTGATGCGTAATAATTTTATCTTTCCATTGATACCATTACCTTCCCTGTAAGTTGAATTGGCGAGCAGGAATCGGCAAAAACGTTCAATACAATGTTAATCGCCTATGTTCGACTTTGAGAACGGACACCCGGTATAATTCCAAACCTTCAATCAGAAAGTGTTAATAATAAAGCTTACGATTTAATGTTTTTCGGCAAAATTACATTGGATTGAGATATGACCTTGATTGATATTTGATATTCAGTAGCTACGCTTTGAGTTTACATGTAATTAACCATATCGTTAAAAATGTATATTATAAATGCAATTCAAGTTAGAAAACAGGTGCATACGAGGGTAATACGAACGTATCAGCAAAATCTATTGTTATTGTAACCATACTGAAGTCGTAGATTCTTCTTTATGATACGTTACCAATAGACTATCTTTAAACACTCTTGTAAACTCTTTATATAATTATGTCTGCACACGTGAGTTTTATTGCTCATTACTAGAGCGCGTATTCTAGGGCAATTGCCTAATTGTAATTTTTTAGGCCCGTGTATGGGACTACGACAAAAATTTATTTCATACAAAAACAAGTTTTTTAATGCATATGTAGGTAGATATTACAGCCTAAACGCCTAAAATGTGAGATACACGGCTAAGCAACTTTTTATACTGCCTAAAATAGGCTTTGGTTGTTTATATCACAAAGACGGGAATGCATATAGTTACCAAAGTAATTTGAGAAGAAACTAAAAAATTTGCTCTTGACATAGAAATAGGCATTTGTTTAAAACTGATTCATATATAAAAATCGCATAGTTTTCTATTTGTACTTTTTTGCAGCTCAAGAGTTTTAAATGGGCCGAAATTGTGAAGTTCAATTGGAGTCTAACATTTGAGTGATCTTTTGAAACTCTTTTTGATAATAGCACACGCATGAATTTTACCTTTGATCTATTAGACCATTAAACTAAATGCTGTGATTTGCGAATTAAAATAATATTTAAATAATTAGTGCCGAAGGCGTGTTGCATTGCATGACGTCACCAGGATACTAAAATGATTCAATGTCAGCAAACGTCAATAGGAATGAAAATTTTTAATTAATCGGCCCCACAATCCGGTGGGAGTTACCGGTTATAATGCTACTACTTGAAGGCTATTAAGGGTTCGTTGTTTTAAATTGCCATGAATATTGCGTTTAGATTTTAAGGAATATTTTATCTGAATTTTAAAATTGCAATGGATTTTCACGACGTACGATAATTTGTTTTTACTAAATGAATACTTGGAACTACTAAGGTAATAAAGAAAAACTTCATTTGAATGCTATAGCAATATCTGAAGTAAATGTCGAATTCAAAGTATAGTATTACTATATACGGGATGAATCCATTATATTATACTATACCTACTTTACAATCCATAAAAGAACTACTATTTTTTAATAACTTACCAGATAGGTTCGATAATTTTAAGAATTATAATTTAACACATACTCTACAGGTGCCACTAAATAAGAATGTAGTGAGACTTAGAACAAAATTATAATAAATGATTTAAAATTTACTGATTAACGAAAATTTTCCCGTATCTGATCAAATTCAGAATCCTCATTAAATATAAAAGTAGTCAATATTTTTATACATAAGTACGCTACACGCCTGCAGAAATTTGCCTATATTCGGTGGTTTACACAAATGACTCATTATAAAACAACACAAGCAATATAAGAATATGTCAATTTCATCTTTTAATTTTGAGACTACAGTCAGTGACCGATAAATATACTTACATCGTTTCGGACTTCAGGACATTTTGAATTATCACTATTCCTCCAAGTTAAAGTTACATTGTTTACATCGAAATTACGGCTTTTTAGAAACATTGAGTTACCATATGATCCGTTTTGATGTGATTGAAATATCAATAATATTAACAATAAAAAACAGAAGTTTAGAGAAAAAAGTATTATGAACTTGACGGCGTAAGTCTGTAACCAAAGATGACGTAATTCCTAGATACACTTTTATTTTAGTTGACTCCATGATTAATTTGTAAAATGGGTAACTTAAATTGTGATAACTATGTTACACAAACTGGTTGTATACTTAAATTTTAAAATAAACAGCTGGAATCTCGCATTTGTATGTAACACTGTATTTTGCAATTTCGTTTTGTATTGCGATATGCCTAGATCTTTATACAGTAATGTACTTGGTACATTTGGTGCACCGTCTATTACACGGAGTACCCTATTCTGGGAAGCACACCTAGACTATGTAATTAAAAAGGTAGTTAATAAAATAGGCTTATTCAGCAAAATTTCGAATAAGCTTAGTATACAGGCTAAAATTAATTCTGAAAGAAATGCTCAACGCAGGTCGCAGCAGTATAATTAATGGTAATTACATACTTTAAATAAATAAGAATAAAACTACTGCTTACAAGTTGAATATCGTAGCAGCCGAGGTTGTCCAGTAATGCAATTAAGCAAGGCTAAAATGCTAAGGTTTTTTACTTATTCTAATCGAATATTCTGGTGCACTTAGCACAGCAATAACTAAAAATACACACTTGAGAGACTCTTTCGAGTTGTGTTCCCTCCAGAGCACTAACTTAGCCCTCGGCCGACGCATGCATCACACCTGGTAACTGAGTTAATGCCGGTCACAATGCAGAATTCGCCCATGAACTAGACCTGGTTGATAGCCCATCTAGAAAGAACGCTACACCGGGAAAATATTGCAGGTAAATCAGCGATAATCTGAAGGCACGGCAAAACTCGGAAAGTGCAGGCAAAATGGCTGAAACATTCACCCTAAACGGTAGTTGCTGTGGAAAAAAACGCGCCATATGAATAATGTTGCCCAAATTACGAAGCGAGCCAAAGAAACTGCATAAAGACTTATCTCTATTGAGGGCTACGTTTGCTCCGTATGCTGACAAGACTGCTTACATGATTCGTCAAAAGTCGAAGCAACCAAATTCCTATAAGAACGCTTAAATCGCGTGAGACCAAATATTCTCCACCGAAACTCAAACGTCAGAGCAAAACGGCTTTGCGAGGAAGGAGGCCATTCTTCGATGCGCAAATTCTCGAAATCAGTTCTAGAAAAACAAAACACCTTCGGTCGAGATGATAACTCGAAGAGTACATTACAAGTCCTAAAGCGAGTTTACACCGACCAAAAACGTTCACACTAACAGAGATTTTACGCTAACGCTAACCCAAGGGTAAGATAGTTTGTAATGATATAAGTGTATACCTACATATAGTAACAGATAAGTAGGTATATGATACATAAGTTATAAGCTAAAATCGTTGTGACGTAGTATGAAATTCAAAATTTGTTAACAATATAAATGAGAAACCAAAAACATCGATAAATATACTTCTAATAGGTTTATATGCCCAGCACTTCTATGTAAATAAATATACCAGTAAAGAAATCAAAAGCAGGCAATAGTTTAAAACCAATCTGTATGAGAGAAGTACAGATTTGACATGGACTTTTTAAAGTTTTGATATATACTAATGAACATTATCCGAATTTCGGAATAAGCAAGATGCCGGAAATGGTGTTTTGTTTGGGCAAACAATGGTACAGTTGCCCTGAAGACATCTTCAAGTGATGCACCCAGATGTGATCCACAACGAATTAGTAATAAATGTTAATGTGGAAGAAGTGAATGTCACTAATTGTTATCGTCAGTTGCCGACGCAATTTGGTAAAAATATCTTTCAAGAAGGTTGGTGTAATGATTGGTATAATAACTGGCTTGTCACAAGCCGCAAACGTGTTTAAAACGTTTTCAGTCTTGCAAGACCGGCTACCGCAATCAATGAATTGAATATTCGAAGAGTTTATACGCTTATTCGGGAAAAGAGACGGATAAAAATTTGCAAATTGGCATAGACAGTGAAAATTAGTGTTTGTAACCTTCAGATTATCATTCGAAAAATGTTTAAATTTAAGTTAGTTTACCGTTTGTTCCAAAGAACCTGTGTGGTGCTTCTTTAATGTTTTCAAATTGAAAGTGACTCACCATTATCGTAGATGAATCTAATATGTATAATTAAATTCCAAAAAGAAACCACGATCACTATTTATATTCGCTGCCGTTAAGCAATTCAAAACCGTACCGTGGGCAAGCAAAATTGTGCTTCTGTATTCTGGGATATTTATTGCTCACTTGAATAGATTATTCTCAATGTGCAGCTCTAAGTCAGTAGGCCTGCATCACTAATAAAAATATATATTCTCAATGAGAAGTATTACAGTCAATTTTCTTTGAGAAGTCAGATAGCTATAAGAACCAAACGACCCGCACTTTAAGATTTTTAAAAGTTAACCGAATTTCCATTTCCTGGCGGCTACAATGTCGCTACTATGAGAAAAAATAAGTGGATTTAGCAAGATATACACACCCAGTAAGTGTGTGCGTAACTCTTTTACAATTTGAAATTTACTGCTTACAATCCGCTTTTTAATTTTTGGAAAAATTTACCTTTTCCCAGAAAAATTCATAGGTATGTTAATATGCAGTGGAAACCATTATTTATTTTTGACATTTTGCCTAAAAAAATAATAGAATGTCACCTGAATAATATAATAACAGATATTTACTATACATACGAGTACTAAAAATCCGAAGTTGATATTATCTCTTAAATAGGCCAGGCGCTAGAGGAGGAGTTGCAAATGATTTTAATCTTTGATAAAAGGTCCTTTATACTTTTTTGTTAAAACTTATAGTTTGGAAGCAATAGCTGTGAGAAGTATGGAACACAAATAAAATGTTCTAGGAGGTCCACCAAAATTTTGTGTTGATATGAACATTTTAATTCACATAATACACATTGGTAGGTGTATACGTACATTGTACAACACATTTACTGATATTCCCTTTTAAAAGTGGTAGAGAGACTTCATTTTCGCAATTTGTGTTTGATAACGCCGATGTTAATATCAATACGATAGATGTATCCAATACCTATCATGCGATCGGGGGGTTCAATGCGTAACTCCCTACAGCTCTGTTTCTTCGGGTGCAGAAATTACAAGATTAAAAGAGATTCCAAGTGCGCATGCTGTAGGACAGTTTGCCAATATTCCATTAATATCTTTTTAAAGAACCGGAAAATCGGGACTGTCAAACATAAAAATAGAAGATCTAATGAAAAAAATCTAATCTCCAACGAAGTACAGATATTGCCTACTGATTTCCTATGAATTTATGGGAAGTGGAAAGATCTGCTCGATATTCCAGGATGGAATGGCATGATCGAACGACTCACATCATTTGAGAGTTACTCAAAATCGAGTATATTGTGTCTTCCATTCGTCAATTCCCCAACTATGATACGATATATACGGTGCTTTTCACGGCAGCCGAAAAATGCAAATCCTTAAATCAAACCTGCTGCTTCGTAACATTCGTTCAACCATTCTACATTAAGACTAGAGATATAATAGCTTCCAGCAGTGCAAACTCCGACCTAAGCAGCGTCATAGTCAGACTTGGGGGTTTCCATCTTTTAATGTCGTTTATGGGTGTGATTGGATACATCATGGATGGAAGTGGATTACATGAGTTATTCAATGTCGTGTATGCTGCTGTATCCACTGAAAAAATGTTATGCGGCCATCCTTATTCTACAGCTGTAAGAGCACATATCTTAGCCCACCGGGCTTTGGCAAAAATGATCTTATCTGCACTTCATTTAAACGTTGATGAAGAATCTCCACTACAGGAAGCCGTTTTAAATATCGGAGATCCTTCATTCATAGATAAAATTGAAGCACCACCCTTCAACACCATTATAAGGAAATTCTTGGACAAATTAAGTGAACTTCAATCGAATGCAGCCACGGCAAAACTTTGGGTTCAATATTTTCATATGGTCACCCTAATAAAACAGTTTATCCAAGCTGAGAGAAGTGGAGACTGGTATTTACATTTGAAATGCATACAAAAAGGTTGCCGTATTTATACGCTAGTGGCCATTTTTTGTATGCTAAGGATATGTTTGATCTTGAATCCAGACTGCCTTCATTGGATTGCGAACGATTTGTATCGAATGGATTTTTTACTATCCGACGCTCTGAGAAATTCTGGTGCGGGATATGGTCGCAGATGACTATCGAGAAAACCGTCATGAGATCGACGAAGAGCAGTGGAGACTTGACTCATGGAAGAGGTAAGAAATATTGATATATTCGCTGAAAAAATTGCTGGGTTTTGTTAAAATATTGGAGGAGCGTCTTATTTAATAGAAGACGAAATACGGCGTGCGAAACCCAATGTTTCGTGCGGTTACCAAACTATGTCTTAGCAAAAAATACAAAACACAATTTTTGTAGAGAACTTAATTATCTTTAATATTGGTAATAGGTATTTTTACTTTCAAGCTAACATAAACGAAGATATTGGCGAAAAACTCCAAGTTTGCTCCTTTTTTTTAAATATGGCGGCCAATGCTCAGGTCTTTCGAGGAGGAAAAATTAATATGTTCATTCTATACCCTAAATACAGCAATTAAAACCATTTTCAGCTTTCCTCTAATTATTTCCCGAACAAATTTTTTTTTGAATAGTGATCGTGAAAGTCGGCTTTTTTGAACGAAACATCGTATTGAAAGTTTCACTTTTATTAACGTAAAAATCGTGAAAAAAGTACTTCTTTTAACTATTTTATTGAAATGTCATTTTGACAGTTGTAAATTCCTAAGTTATTTTCGACTAAACTTCGACCAAGAGACCATGATGCAAAAAAACACTACGTTTACAACACGTTTTAAAAGTCAGTTTTTTCATTCATTTTCTCGATTAACTCGGGCTTCGCCCTAGTTATCAAACTGCAAATTCATGAAAAAAGTATGATCTTCAAAACTAGTTATAGAGGATGTCCAAATTTGAGGTTGGATTTTAATTCATTAATAAAGCGCGTAAATAATTTGAAAATATAAGATATTTTAATAAGAACTTAAAGCATATACGTGACGATTAAACATGGAACATAATATTAGATACATTTTCTCCTCGGCTCGTCTCACATGAAACCATTCTTTTTTCAAATCTTCAATGGCATTTAAACATAAACGAGGGTCTATCTCACCAATTACGCGTATAGTTTCGGCATTTTAAATCTGTAATCGTTTGTAGACTATTGGCATAGACTTTGCTTTTCACTTAACCCCAGAGGAAAAAATCCAAAGGCCTCAATTCGCAAGATCTTGACGGCCAATTGATGTCACCATATCGAGAGATAAGTCTACCTCTGAACTTTGATTGCAGTAAAGTTATTGTTTCGCGCGCTGTGTGACATGTGGCACCATCTTGTTGAAACCACATGTCACGAAAGTGCATGGCGCGAACTTTTCTTGCAGTTCTGCAAAACTTTGTCTCTATCTGTAATGGGTTTTTACAATAAATATGCGTTGCTGAACCGTGAACCGCTCCATAACTTAAATAACTTAAATGGCAATGTATCAAAATGACAACTACAAAATGCAAATGCCGCTAAATTCAAAATCCAACCCGTTACAAATTACAGTTAATACTCAAGCTTATAATGACACTTCGTAGATGTCCTATAATTTGCACCATTATGGCGTACACGCTGGAAGTCCGAAATAACATTTACAACCTGGTTGGACACATGGCTAAGCGTGATATTGCAAACATTTTTTCTTGTTGTCAATCATGTAAGTTAGTGATACGGCCTTAGTAACAAAGCGTATAAGTCGGTGATAATATTTGTTTGCTGCTTTCCCTTGACAACGGAACTTAATATTATTACGTATTAAGTTCCTAGGATAATATAATTATTAACAACGCAAGATGCAGACTGAAACGTTTTGTTTATACTTGCAAGTGTTTATGCGACATTACGCAAGAACGAATAGAACTTGGTTAAGCTAAGAATATACCTATTTTATGGTATTTTTATTTTTCCCAAAACTTATGTGACATACGTTATATGCGATGCTATTTGATGCAGCGTTGAGACGTGTGAAATTATTTTACTGCTTTCTTCATGATCGGTCCGTCTAACGCGACTAATCGGCACGCGTCGGGAGAAGTCGCTACTGGTCAGTGACCATCGAGCGAAATTGCACGTGTTCGGTGTTGAATGCTCGCAAGGCACCGATTAGTAGGATAGACCGATCTTAAAGAAAGAAGTAAACTGATTTGAAGCGTCTAAACAATTCGTCAAATTATGTCGTTTACACGCACTAGATAGACGGTAGCCTAATTCTGGTGGCAAGTTGAACATCAATTTCTTACATTTTTGCACTGATCTCTTAATAGACAAAAAACCGTTAACTATTATTTTGTTGTCAGCACGATGTCGGGGTTTTACATATTGGATTAATTTAATATATCGTTTTCGCCTTGTTTTGAATAATTAGAAACTCGCCATCGCTCTCTTTTCGCAAAAATATTAATAAATTAACAATTTGAACGTACGTTTTCTAATACCTAGAACAGTATCGTCTGCAACGTTCTGCTTTTATTCATTGAATAATCGAATGGAAAACTAAATACATCGAATCTTAAAAATAATGACTGACGACTAGGTGTTACAATCGATCACCTTCATACTGTAAAACGTCTAAACGTAACGTCAATTTGCGGGATCATATAGCATTATGTGAGTCGTACCTTAATTCATTCGTAACAGATAAAACAATATTAGTTTGAACTCCCCTTTTTAAGGGGTTGAATCTCCTTGGGGGAGGAACTTTGTATATGGTTGAGTAAAACAACTCATTATTGACTGTAAATTCAATACAATAGCAGCAGCTGTGATGTTTGCTCCTAGGCAAAATTTTCATCCAAGTAATTTGAAATAAGTATTTCTAATTTGTATGTCGCCATCTTGTCATATTGAATTTATATATCAGTTCCTTTGTGAATTGCACAATTTTGGATTCTGCGATTCTAGAAAAGCAATTTGCGAGCCCTGCCTCACTTAGACAAAACTTTTACTTCTAAAAACTTTTAGATAACTCTTGATACCGACGTTGCGCCCATTCGGTGCACCAGGTACATATTTTCCTTAGGGCATCTGTATATATAATCATCGTTCCCAAAAATATTTTTAACACCACCATCGCACTGGTTTAGGGTACGTGGCAAACTTTCACGAAGGACCCTTGTACGTACGTAATCCATCTGGAAGACGAACGCAGCATCTGCAGTGAAATTGAAAAGCCCAAGCACCGAGCTCTTATAAATCGCCGCAATTTTTAGCCAATTTACTGTCGTTACCGACCTAAGGACTGTGCCAAAATACGTTGGTAAAGGTCGAGGAAGCGTACAAACTTACGTAATTCAGATTTTCTGCGGTACTCAAATCGTCCCATACGTAAGAAATTTCCACAAAAATAATACTGATTTGGTGCCAGAGTAAAAGACAACGATCTTGATTGTGCATCTGCGTGATGAATGGCCTATGCCACGCTACCTCTGGACAACTGTTGATGCTTCATCGTCCCCAAGTTTGTGTGGATTGCCCCACACTCCTGTGTTGTTGGGCTCGGCATGCGCCTCGCCCAACAATATTCTCAGTCGTCTGGGAATGTTAAGATACACAATGTACTATTAATGAACGATTTTATTTTAACGTATTTCTTTGCATGCAGTTCTAAGCAGAACTCTGGCATGACCTTCCACGGGGTACAAACGTAATGGGTAGAGTAAACCGTTTGAAAATTATAATTAATTACGTTTGAAATACAATATCGTTTGGAGTAAAAGGATCGCTACTAGTATACTTTAGGGAAATTAAAAAAAAAACACCAAGCTGTTGAAAGTTGTAGAATAATGACATGATTTCAAAATAATTTCATAAAATCAGAACTTGTAGATAACATATCTTTATTAATTGATGATAGTGCTAATATTAGTAATAATATGCTTTTGTGTATCATTGTTTGCGATAGACATAAATTGAAATTAATGAAGACATTTTTTAGATATAGTTAAAATAAATGCCAACGAGGGTACCATTGAAACTTTGTTGTCTATCCAAATTCAACATTATTATCAACAACATAAGTCATTATTGTTGCGACAATGTTAACGTACTGGGTAGAATGCGTTTTCTTGAGACAATGCAATGTGCTATTATGAAAATTTTACATAATTCATATGTGAACGCATTTAAATTTGCTTCAATGTGTTACCTACATTTAATCAATTTAACGCAATTTTTCAATAAGAATAAGATTTAGTCGATATAATTGAGGTTGATAGTAAACGATAGCTGACTATTTTATTTGAAAGGCAAAAATTATCACAAATTCGATGTATATGTTCCGCATGTCCTCTTATAGAAATAGTAATTAATGTCATTAGGCCGATATAACTATAGCAAATAACAGACGTGGTTGAATTTTGTAAATCCTGTCAAAAGCCGAGGTTTATAATCAACAATCGGCAGTGTATCGTTCAAGATTTTTCGTAATACAAATTTATACATTTTAAGAATAACTTATTACACATAATTAAAGATCACGTGATTATTAACGATTTTGTTTTTTACTTGGTCCATAACGGCCGGCGACCGTTATAATCCGGCGGGCGGCTGTTGTGCATGACTTTTCATGTATTTGTTTAGTTACGTTAAAATATTATAACGGTATAGTACGTATTACGAAATAGTATATTGTTTAACGAGTGACGAAAGTAGCATTTTCTGCAAACGAGAGAACAGTTTTCAAACGAGGCGTAGCCGAGTTTGATAATGTTCTCAAGTTGCAGAAAATGCTTTTCGACGAGTAAAACACTATACTTTTTCTATAACCATGATTCACTACTACTGCACTAAAACACTACCGTCCGAGAGCAAGGCTACTTGATGAGACGTCCTGCCAATTTCGTGATAATTTTTATAACTAGATTTTGCATTTATTACGTTAGACAACGTAAATTTACACGTTTTTGTGCTAAATCATGTTTTTCCATTGTGCTTTGTCAAATTAAATTACAATTGGATATGGAAGTATGCATTTAATATCTGAAATTGCAACCACTTACTTTCGTCACTAGAGACGAAAGTTAACGTTATGGGATATTCTATCGCTGGTCCCGGAACTGGCGTTTTCGGTTGGGGTAAAACGTGACGACAGTTGTTAATTTTTAAATGGTTATAGAAAAAAATAATTGTTGGTCTACATACTTAATATGAAAAGTTTTGCAGTTGGTTTGAAATTAGATCAGGAACAGTTCAAATTAATATGTTTGAAATTTTACCAAAAAGCCGCCAGCAATGAGTAAAACAAACTACCGACAAACAATACTTTATTTAATAATTTAGGTTAGTTAATTACCAGCAACTGCTTAACATATCAGCGAAAATCGTACGACACTCATTAATGACCAATAGAAAAATTAGTTCACGAGCCGAACCAAGACAATAAAAAAATTTCTTGGAAATTTTTTGTAGGTAGACCAACCCAACTGTGAGGGTTTGTGGCGTTACGATTTTCTTACCGAATCTGCATTCGAGCATGAATTCATATCCGAAAATTATTTTCGTGCATTCCAACAACGTCCTAATTTGCCCTCGCGTCCCGCTCGGGCAAATTAATACGACGTTGTTGGACCGAACTCAAAAAAATTTCCGGAAAGAATTGATGCTCTTATGAGATTATATGTGAAAATATTTGCCCAATTTAGAAAAAAATGGAAATATTTTAATCACAAACTTAGCACTATCAGAATTCAAATGTGTATTTTGCAACTAGATTTCAACTTGAACTTCAACGGTTAACAAAAATAATATAGACTTTAGACATTTGAATGATGAATCTATTACAAACTTTATTTGAATAATTTTAACATTCTCTCAGAAAAACGCAGAAGCCGAAAGATTTTTTTATTTTAATGGTGAGTATTAAAACGGAAAAATTTAATAGATTGTCATCTAAAACACTCTGCAATTTACTGATAGTTAAATTGGAATTACAAACATAGAAACAATGTTGTACTATTTGTAACAGAAATTAAAAACATACCTATTGCTAAATTAAAACATTAAAGCTAGAAACGTACACATTTCAGTTGTTCAAAATTACTTTACACAATCTTTTTCTCTGACATTTTTCTAGAATTATTCTCGTCTCTTACCATGATATTTCATTAAACATCTTTATAAATTTGTGAATTCAATAACTACAATAATAAAAGTGGTTCGGTGTTTGCGTCAAAATTCACATATTTGGCAAGACAAGTAAAAATGTCAGGATTATTAAAAAAGTTCTAGTTTACCATCAGCGAGGTACTTTCTAGGAACCAAAATTCGTTTATAGCGAAGGACAAAATTAAGTATATAAACACCGGCTCGCCTTTGGTTAAGCACATTCATCGACCAGCATCCCAAGACAGCAAAAATGAACAGCTTGGTAAGTTTGAAAACCATCGCCCCAATTACTATGTCACATCAAATTTATTTCAATTTCTAGACCGTAGTATTGTTCGCCTGCGTAGCAGTAGCTAACGCTGGAACTTTACATGGAGCACATGGGCTCTATGGTGGACTTGGACTTGGATATGCAGGATATGCAGGACTTGCAGGCATTGCAAGAGCAGTCCCAGCTGGACCTACCACCCTCATTGGAGCTTCCGGTGTTGTTGGCCCCCATGGTGCTTCCGGACCCGCTGGAATTGTAACTTCTCACGGTGCTATTGGACCTAACGGAATCGGAAACGCCCTAGGATATGCCGCTCCTCTTGCTGCCGCTCATGTAGCTGCCGCCCCTCTTGCTGCCGCTCCTTTGGCCCTTGCTCGTGCTGTTCCCGCAGGACCCACCACCCTCATCGGAGCTTCCGGTGTTGTCGGCCCTCATGGTGCTTCCGGACCCTCTGGAGTTGTAACTTCTCATGGTGCCATCGGACCTAACGGAATCGGAAACGCCCTAGGATATGCACATGCCGCTCCTCTTGCTGCTGTCGCTGCTCCTGCCGTCGCTGCCTACGGCGCCGTTGGAGTCGCTGCTCCAGCTGTGGCTGCTGGACACTACGGCGCTGTTGGCTACGCAGGAGCCCGTGCTCTTGTAGGACTTGGTGATTTGGATGATGGCCAATACCGCGGTGAAGGTCTTCTCGAATCTCAAGACTTAACCGGTCATGCTGCCCGTCATCTTTCCGCAAAAGCTGGTCTCCTCGCCCACGGTGTCGGTCTCCGTGCTTGGTAATTTATTAGCAAATAATTAATATGAGCAATAAATTATTTGAATGTCTTGACTGAATGCATATTGTATTATACTTGGAAATAAGTTCAAATAAATAATATTTATTTTCATATTGTCGTTTAATGTTAACGATTCGAGGAAGGTGTTATATATAGAAGGAAAATATAAGAACGAATCAACAATTACAGACAATTGAAATACTATTAAAAATATAGTCGGTTGCGATAGCTGACAAGAGTCCGGTTCGTTTATATTACGCTAGTGTTAATAGTGTACTAATATATTATTCGATTCCTAAAAATAACTGATCACACAAGAATCTCTGCCACGGGACCCCGCGTCCTTGCTCGGATAAAATTTATTATGCTGTCTGAAAGTTATCTAATGAATCATACGAACAAATTACTCTGCTACTCTAAACCTACATATTTATAAAGATCACTTACCGTAGATGACTCAGCCATGGGCGTCGAAAATAACATATCCGGAAAACGAAATGACATTTCGCACACGAATCTAGCAAGCGCTGTTTGTTTGAGTCAAACGCTATTATCAATCAAAACATATACTACAACATAACTAACAAATATCATACATTATTATAATGAAGGAATGAAACATAAATTATGTAAATAATACATGTTTAAATAGTAAGTGTAACTCATTTACTAAACAAAGGAAGGCTGCGCTTTTCCATACGCGCAGTAATAAAACCAAATGAAATTCATAGGATACATATCAAATCCCACACAATACAGTAGGGTGTATTGTACCACGTGTTCAGAAAGGAGCGAATTAGAGCGTGGTCCGTAAATCGAAAATTGTATAATTGGTAGAACCGTACGCTCAAAAAATGTCACTCCACAAACATATCTGTTAAGTAAATCTAGTAGGAGCTTTTGACAATTAATAGAACGAAAAAATTACAAAAGGTGTTGACATTGTCGGCCGTTATTTTCCATATAAAGTCTGTCCTTATTTCTCCCGTTTGCAAAAACGCGTTTAAATGATTTATGAAAGCTACAATTTTTTAGGTACCGCCACAATAAATGATCGCATGGCATTAAGATACAGGATCGCCAAGGAAACGAAATAATCCTGTGTTGAAAAATCTCTAAAGGGCTTTAATCAGAACTTCGCTCGCACGTGGACGTTGCAACTCCAAACAATAATAAAAATCAAAGAAAGTAGGTGTAAAAATATCTTAACGTTTCTGGTAATACTCAAACAATAATAGGATACACTTCGCCATGCGAGCGACATCAATTTTCAAATGAAAACGTTACCGATAATAAAATTCGAATTTCAGACCCTGCGAAAGCGAACTGAACGCTCGCCCCACGTCGGCGTCGCCATACAGCGCTATATAAGGCACCGTTCTTATTCGTTGGCACTTTTTGTCGTTTTTTACATTTATCCTGTATCTATAAGGTCCCATCTTCGTCAAGAGTAAAACCTGAGCTATGTGCAAATTATTATTTTTATCTATTTCGCAGTTAAAGCAAAAATAAACAAAATTTTATTTTGAAGGTGTTCACCGTATACAGTGTGTCCAAGATAAGGAGGGCCAGTATGGGGATCTCGGTAATGGTAAGAGATACAAATTTGGTTAAATGGGAAGAAAGTTGCGCAATTAAAGGACTAAAAAAATGACGTCTAGAAATCCTTGATATGATTTTTCGTTTTTGAATTATCTCAAAAAAACAGAATTTTTGGATTTTCCATTTTATTTTTTTCTGGCGTTAATATTAAAGTTAGAGCGAAACTGATTAAACTTCTTTGTAGCAACTTTTAGTGGACTTAATGATTACGTTATCAATTTTTTTATCCGACGTTTCGTCTTCGAGAAACCATCATCAACTTCATTTTTTTAAATACGGTCCTGGTTTTTTGATGCCAAATTTGCAAAGCCCTTGTTACTCTGAATTCAACAATGTACCACATATTATGATTTAATTACGTTTCGAGCTTTTTTCTGATCATCATCAGAAAATTTTTTAGATACGGACCTGCATTTCTCATAATTTTGTAAAAATAAGTTCATACAGTAAGTGAGGCCTTTTTACATGCCGTTAAAATATTAAAATGCACATCATAATGTCATAATTCTGATACATTAATTTAATAAGCAACCAATAACTATTAACAATAAACAACAAATAAATGAACAAAAGATAGACAGAAAGAATAACAAAACGAACATCGAAACCATTTAATAGGTATTAAATTTACAGAAGGTATTAAAAAAGGTTGCCATCATTCTCCATGCATAAATAACATCTAACTGTAGAATCTAAAACATTATTCAGCAATACTGGCGTTATACTTTGAAAGGCTTCAACAACCAATCTTCTCAGTTCTTCTTCTATTTCAAAACGTTAAATACCTATTACATTGTTTCAAGGCTCATTTTCTCATTCTTTCTGCCTATCTTTTGTTCATTTATTTGTTGTTTATTGTTAATAGTTATTGGTTGCTTATTAAATTAATGTATCAGAATTATGACATTATGATGTGCATTTTAATATTTTAACGGCATCTAAAAACGCCTATCTTACTGTATGAACTTATTTTTACAAAATTATGAGAAATGCAGGTCCGTATCTAAAAAATTTTCTGATGATGATCAGAAAAAAGCTCGAAACGTAATTAAATCATAATATGTGGTACATTGTTGAATTCAGAGTAACAAGGGCTTTGCAAATTTGGCATCAAAAAACCAGGACCGTATTTAAAAAAATGAAGTTGATGATGGTTTCTCGAAGACGAAACGTCGGATAAAAAAATTGATAACGTAATCATTAAGTCCACTAAAAGTTGCTATAAAAAAGTTTAATCAGTTTCGCTCTAACTTTAATATTAACGCCAGAAAAAAATAAAAAAGAAAATCCAAAAATTCGGTTTTTTTGAGATAATTCAAAAACGAAAAATCATATCAAGGATTTCTAGACGTCATTTTTTTAGTCCTTTAATTGCGCAACTTTCTTCCCATTTAACCAAATTTGTATCTCTTACCATTACCGAGATCCCCATACTGGCCCTCCTTATCTTGGACACACTGTATATGTGGGGTTCAAAATATACTCCGTTTTCGGAAAGAGCAGAAACCTGAGCTATATGCAAAATGTTACTTTCACTTAAGTAATAGTTCTTGAGTTAAAGCAAAAACAGGTAAAATTTATTTTATTAAGATGCTCACCTTGTACCTATATATTTTACCGATTTTCTCCCTTTCATGTCAGGAAGGCATATAAACCGCATGAAAAATATCGTATTCTTCCAAAATATAGTTTTTGATTGATTCAGGAACAGACAGACAGACAGACGGAATTGAGGAAATCTGTTTTTCGTCATCTAGGGACCCTGAAACGTAAAGATGTGAAGCAACCATGAAAGGTGATTTTTATCCTTTTACAATACTTCCTTCGTTTTTTAGACGAAGAAAGTAACAAACAATTGGAAAACTAAAAAATATATATCTACATCTTGGAATAATTTTAATAATTAATAGTTACACAATGGCCTTAGTAAACTCCATGGAAACATTGGGTCTCGTTTGACAAAACATGTAGCGTGCCTAAAACATATCAATTTTGTAATTTGTATCATAAATAGCTGATATTAACATTTTTATGGAATTTTAAAAATCTTGTATATAACACAAAATTCGTTTATCGCACAGAACGTGTTGCGATAATTTCACTTTTAGTGCGAAAAACAGGAGCATTTTACAACTTATTACATAAAAAGCTATTTTGGTAAACACTCTTCAAAATGATTAGGTACTTTGTAAACTGTTTGTGTTGTCCACAAAATGCTACTTTAACGAAGTGCTTTACATGAAGGTACCTGAACTGCCTATAGTCCGCAAAATGCTGACTGAATCACGCAAAAGCAGCTTATCAGCTCTTTAGAGGACCAAATTTGTTTACAAAACACGTGGGACAGAAGAAAATAGTTTGGATTTTGAAGAGCTTAATACAATTTTTTTTGTGTGGAGCACGTACCCAAAACGTTTTAGCAGACTCATCTGATATTACGGACTCGGCTGGCACTTCGTTCGTAAACATCCAGATTTGTTCACTAAAACTCTGTTGCCTATACATAAACCATTATCTTTTCATCTAGGTAGTAAGAAAAAGTTACTTCCTTTCACATTTCCATTGGCGCGTTAAACATACATTACCGATATTAAAAGCTAGTGAAATAAGTCATTAAGAGCGAGTAACATAGTTGTTTGACAGCAGTGTGTAAGCGCGAGTGTAGTTATTCTTACGAGCGTATAATAGCATTCCACTCATGTGTGATATACTACGTTTTATCTTATAATAGGAGATTCTGTACAATAAAGTTCAAAGACAATGTGAGCTGTCTATTGTCATAGTATTATCAGGAGTATATAGTGAAACATGTTTGAATCACTTGTGAACAACAATAGCTGTTTTTAGTCGCTCAATGCTGGTTGCAGAACCGCATTGTCCGAAAAGTGTCTAAACCGTCTTCAGAGTTCGACCTATACAGGTAGTGAAATCTCAGTCAGCCATACCTAGAAGGGCACGTTAAGCAGTCGGTTCCGCTGCTATTTCGCTGGCAATTGTTAGGTTACATCAGAGGTGCATGCGCAACCTAAAAACCCTTACATATACGATACAAAAGCCACTGAAAACAATTACATAAAGTACCTCAAAAACTGCTACTACAAGATAAAGTATTTTTTCACGCTTTGTCGCAAGTTAACATAAAATAGAATATCTAGAAACTTTTGTTTATTACAGAAATGTGAGTCGTGTCCAGAAACTAAAAGTGAGAGGATGTGCGTTGGCCGCGAACTAATTTATCTGTCGCTCTCAATTCTGACCCCAATCTCAACAAACTTTACGTTATTCTAAACGCTACGTACTGACATGTGATTAACCCGGTAAGTGGTCAACACTTGATACACTATCAACGTTAGCAGATGCCAAGTGGCAACCACCAAATGTTTTCTTTACCTCCTAAAAATAATGCAAAGCCGGTCTTACATCTCAGCAATAACACAGAAGGCCTTGTTAATTCCTCTGTTTCCACGAACATTTAATCAATTTATAGCAACTCAGAGCACACTATCAGTAATGGCATTTTAATCTTTTGGTAATAAAACAAAGGAAAACAAAACACCTGAAAGCAATTAAACCTATTCGACACATAATTGTTAACTCTTTAATAACTACTATCCAAATGAAATATAATCCAATAGCGGACGAGAACAAAAAAAAATCAGATTCACTCAACAATCGTCAGTAGTGAAAAACACCAAAAGCACCTCTATTTATATAAATACATTGCCCTGGTATATTGGCTCATAACCCCACGTTTTGAGCGACATAAATCGGTGTCGTAATATTGGAGAGATTTTGCACATCACGTTAAAATAGCGTTACGACAGCGTTACCTTAAAATATAAAAATTTGATTTTGAGTAGCTGTATCGTGGACGTCGCTAGGTAACATACGCTTAGGCAAGCCTCTATTTAAACGTAACGAAATTGCGAAAATACCCTATTTGCTAATTAAAATTGAAATAATAATCGATTGCTAGAACCGATACCATTTGCCTTACAATTTATCATGGTACTTGCCTTAAGCATGAAAATTAATTTAGTATGGGCACAAGTAGCGAATTTTTCACATGCAAGAAATTATCAGACTCTGTTGTTTTTTGGATAAGCAACTCAAGGATCATAAAATTCAATGCTCAACTTCTATTGGTTTCGTGGGTTCAGGGAAGCAAGCATTAATCAAAACGTTGGAGGCCGAAAAAAAAATTCTTTTAAATAATGACCTTTCCAAACTTCCATTTTTGCCAGCTTAATTATTGTTATAGAGCTCAACAATACAATAAAAAATTGCGAGTTAAAAGAATACTTCACACGGAATAATTTCGCTTACCTTTTTCCACGCTGACTGATAATCGTCTGCAAAATGCAACGGCAGGCCGCTGCTCGAACCTCGTTCAATACCTAATTCTTTGAAAGAAGTTGTTTAATTGCACCAAAACAAGATAAACCGGCACTGAATTTAGATCAAAATGCCGTACACAACTGACAGCTATTTATTTGCACTTAAGTAATTGCCAGTTATTGGCTGAAATTAACGTCAGAAAAAAGACAACAAAAATGAACAAATGCCTAATGCTAATTTGAATTTTTTTTAATACAAAATTAAATATACTATAATCTTCAGCGCATCCCAAAGCACACACGTACTAAATATTACATCTCTCCGAGCTCGTGCCATGTCGAAACCATTTTACCATGAATAGGGCTTAGCCACACACAAAACCCATATGTGGTTTCTAAAAAATGGTTCCACAGCCTTGTTGCAGATGTGTGAATGTTATCTACAAGGGGAAATATTATTAAGGAAGGTGTGTGCACCTAGCTTGACGTGACCCTTGCATCTTGCAATTTCGGAAGAAATCGGAGATTCCAATAGACAAAGGCTTCAATATGTCTAGCAAAACCCTTTCCAAGTATGTACCTACTTTATACACTGCAAGGAAGGGGTCCTTGTAGCATATTTGGTGCATAATTCGTTCGTAATAACTCTAACTTCACTCTTCCGTAAATCGTAGCTTTCATGTGCACAATACTCAATTTTCTTTACTTGTAGGCCTCCCGATTTTAGACAAACGCATGCTCTGCAGCTACACCCCTCAAATTCTACAGCGGCGACTCCAATTTTGTATTGCCAGCTTCGGTATTGCACGGAGTATTTTTGGTGTTCACCCGCTTTTGCACAAACTTTAAACGTAATTACACTTGCGTGTTTAGTTTTATCATAATCGCACTGTTAAACGCACAAAAACTTGTCTAAAATGCCTTATTATGTGCTCCCTAAAGCTAACATGTGGCCTATACGGTTTCTCTTTAATTTGCAGCTAAAAATGGAGTCTTAAAGTGTATCTTAGCTTGATATCTTTAATTTTTTTCAGAAAACCATGAAAGTACCTCGAATCGTACCTGATGGTGTTATGTGAGACGCACTTTGCAAGTGTGCTTATCTTAAACTACTAAGAGTTATTAGCCTACTATTTACAAGAATCTCCTAAATCTTATTTTTGAATCAAACTGGTGCCTTAAATGTGACTATTTACAATGTCCGATAGATTCTACGGTAAGGACATCTGTTTTGCCAATAATTTTCTTTTAGTAAAAGAAACATAGTTATTCGTTACATTAACTTATAGAAATCGTCAACGTATTATTACGGCCCAAAAATTTCGCTATTTGTTTGCCTTGTTACTTCCTTTTACAATAAAGGAAGTATTGGATTCACCCCAAAAATTCGAAATTGAGTTTTCAACAAATCTTCACGTTTTAGAGTCCCCTGATCCCAAAAAACATAATTTTTTTCAGTGGTCTGTCTGTGTCTGTGTGTGTGTCTGTTTGTGAACAGAATATCTCAAAAACGGAAAGAGGTATGGCGTTGAAACTTCATATATAAGTTTTGTGTACTATGTACATGCGACAGAAAGCTTTTGAAGAAAATCGCATTACCGGAAGTAGGTGTTTACTCTTGTTATTTTTCAGGTTTTTTCGATTTTTTCAAAAACGGTTCTAACGATTTTTTTTAAACTTTACATTTTTATTAAATTTTTAATGTGTCTTGATGTGAGATAGGTGATTTTCCAGTTTAATAATTCTAAAATGGGTTTCTTTTGTTTTTTTTTCTATTATTTTAATTAACTCCTATTTTAAATAGAACACCCGGTATATTATTAGATTTTTGAATTCAGCTTAAAATTCTAGAAAAAATTTGTCTCTTCAACTAACGCTCTATTTTGCACCGTTTTTGTAAAATTTGTAATTTTGAAAATTTTTGACAAATGCTTAAAAATTTAAAATAAAATTTTTTGGCTAATTATAAGATCACTGTAAAAGGAAGTTGTGTGAGTGTATCACACCAGATTTTGTAGGTATCGTTTTACCAAGTGGACTAAAGTCACTCCATTGTCAGTTCTACAGCTTCTATTATGCCTTCAAAACGTAAAATGCCAAATCACGTTCTAAGCGAGGTAGAAAAAAGCTTTGATATCGCAAAACTATAAGGGATATGGCCACTGCAACGTTTGGCCGATGAAGTTGGTTTAGAAAGAAGCGCCATTTTTTAACATAAGCTGAAAAGGCTAGTAATACGATAATGACCCCAATATGTAAAGAATGTCGTATTGCTATGCTAGTCGAATGCAAATTCAATATTTTAAATTACGAAGATTGTTCAATAGAAACACGTTTGGAGGCTGTAGCGTAATATCTAGTAACTCAATTTTAAATATATATTTCTTAATATTAGGGTATGAGACCCACTGTTGTATTAATTTACAAATTCAATGCTGGGAAAATGTTTGCTACTGTTGACGAAACTATTTTCTAATGGCAGTCTGCACTTCCACGTCAGCAGTGAATCGATGCCCCTTTTAGTGATTGTTTTAATAAACTGTGTGAAAATAGAAGTATGGATAATGGAACGAATACTTTCTATACTGATGCTAATCATTTCAGAAAGTCATGTGTCGTTAATGCGTCTATTTGCACGTAAAGCAGTTTCCAGTTGCAAAATTCAACATGCCCTGGATCGAAATCTTTATTCAACTCCCTTCCTTGTCAAAATTTTCTGCACCACTAAACCACTACCATATAAGAATAACTATAGTCACCATCGGCAGTTTTCATTCTTTCATGGATTTCTAGTGGTTGACGTTCTTCGGCGGCTAAAAATGGAATAAGAGTATACACTTTGCCTTTGTGTGGATTTTCTATAGTAAACCCCATTTTTTAGCTCTATAAAAATAGCCACAAAAAACCAATTTCAAAGAAATATATCCGACACCTCACTAATACGCCAATAAATAATTTCAATAATTCATGCATGTGTCATGATAGCCAAGTCGTGCCTATCTGATCCAAACGTTTTTCTATTGAACAATCCTCGTATAAATTGGTGTGCTTACAGTTTTTCTTGATTTGGTAACATTTTAAGGGTTTTGTTTTCTTAGAATTTTTAAGAGTTCTTGTTAATTTTTTAAATGTTAAATGTTAAAGTACTGTTAATATTTGAAAATTTTATAAATATATGCGTTTCAAATCTGCCTATGTTTAATAACTTATTAGCGTCAATACTGACATAAATTTATTGCTCTTTCAACATATTATATTTTCTCTGCATAGTGTAGTTAAAAAAGTTGTTCCTCGGAATATTATTTAGGGAAATGTAGTTAACTTTCTACTTTTAAAGTGAATAGTTAAACTACAAAGTAGTTAAGGTACATTTTTATCGAGTCGTTGGTAGTTAGTAGTTAATTACTTCCAGGAAGTAATTTCCCCAGCTTTGAAAAGCCGTAAATTTATATTTCAAGTAATTTTATGCATGATGTAATAGATTGTGTAACCAACTTTTGGGGATTACCACGATTTAAAAAAAAGGTGCAATTAGTAACAGTTCTAAATGACTTCTTAAGAAAGTTACAGCAACGAGAAGGACAATACAAATTTAAAACATGTAGATAATGCAAATTTGCTATAAGTTGGCATATACATATAAGTATGTGACTTCTTTCATTGTCAGTCGTTCAATATAATATGTTCTAAAAATATCGATATTTTTAGTTAAAAAGGGCAATGATCATTAAAATCGCTGGGATTAGTAGGTTCGAGGAAATCTAAACTAAAAATTGAAATGCAATTAATTATAAAAATGCAAAAGCGGGTAACAATTAATATTTCTATTAACATGCATGAAGTGGTAGCTTCACACACTCCATACAGTACGTAAAGTACTACTTCATCGCACAAGTGCGTTAAGTAAACAGCAGCACGTAAAAATTATTCAAAATTTAAAATGAGATATGGTATTAATTACAATTATTATTGCAATAAAAATAATTAATCCGAATTCAGCTTTGCTAAATTTATTTTTAAAATTTGAATTCTTAGAAAAAGTATAGGGTGAAACTCATGCTTGAAGACTTTTTAGACTGATGCGGTAGCGCCACTCGTTTGCGGCTAGTGTACAAATTTCACACTCGTTAAAAAAGTAATCTTGACGCACTTGTTCCACAATATACTATTTTGCTAACCTGTTATCACACAATTATTGACCGATTTTTGTATTGAGAAGTTGGTCGTTGCTGACCTAGGTGTATAATAATTTTACTAAGCGTTGTTAACCCCCTTCCTTAGCAACGGTCGATAATGGAGTCACTGTCATTGTTACTGTCACTTTTTGACATATGCCAAGGCTAGATATTCAGTTTATTAAATTAAAAATGTATGCTAGTAGTGCAAAAAATAGTATATACACCTCGGTAGTGAAGTCGCTCTTGGTGTGTTATATCCTTCAAGTTAGGTATTTTAGGTACCTACTATGTACGTTTTTGAGTTGGGTGATCAGATAGTGTTTTCTACTTAAAATTAATTAAAAGCAGGTAAAATTAGTTATTAGCAACTTTTTATTTTTTATGATTGTGCTCATTTTCTTGAAAATTGCTTTGATAGATTACAAACAAAAGTTCAAAATGTTTGAGCTTTTCGAATATCTAACTAAAACTCACAAGTATTTCCACTTTAAAAAGTTCTGATAGAAAAACCACTCCCCGTTGTAAAAACCACCCTTTTTAAACATTAAACGATATTTTTGTAGCTTCACCTAAGTTGCCATACAGAACCAGAGATATATGTAAAATGCTACAAAATTTACTATTTCAAACACAGGGTTTTTCTACTATTTTCATATCTCATATATATTTAATTACTGCAGCTACATTAAGAGGCAATTTTGGACCCTTACTCAGACAATTTTCACCTTATTTTGTTGAATGCTGTTACGCTTACAAGTGTATAGGTTTTAAAATTAATATTTCTTGCATAATATGTTTAAGTTTTTTTTATATTATATGTGTAATAAAAAATACGTTGGAAAATACAGCTTTGACAAGAGAAATGCAAGAGGCATTACGCTTTTAGACCTTATAACAGAACATTGACTTAATGCAATGAGATCCGTCTTTAAAAAGAAATAAAGGAAATGGACAAAAATTAAATTGATTACTTCTTCTCTAGTAGCAAATCCGTTGTTACATACGTTACTGTACTAGATTGTTGTAATAGAAACAGCGATCACGGAATGTTAAGGCTAAAATGGCTATAAATACTAAAAATATTGAAGGTACAAAAACGTAAGATACATGCGATAGACATTGAAGTATTGAAAACAAATGCTTCTAAACATTAAGAAACCCGAAGAAGAGAAATAGAAAAAGATGGAGAAAATCCAAGACAGCAAAAACCGAGATTGCGCTAGCCTAGCAAGTCATCAACTTTAGCATTAAATACTTTTGCAAGAGTAATAGTCCAAAGAAAAACGATCAAGATATATAAGAAACAAGAAGAAACATTGAAAAAAACGGACCGTTATTCACAGAAACAAAATATGAAGAATTTAGAAACGTAGCTAAAGAAACAAGAAAAATTATAAGGCAAGATTTTAACAAACACTATGAGCTTAAGGTTATTATGCCTTTGAAAAAGGATAAAGGACTACAAAGTGTAAGAAAAAGCGGTCATCAAAGACAGATAATCGCGCTAAAGGACCAACCCAGAAATGAAATAAGGATCCGCAATGTAATATTAAATATAACAGAACATTTCTACAGAATCTTATACAGCTCAAAAGTAGAACAAGTCCAAAATCGAAAAAGTAACAGAAACGCAAGAAATTTAAGCTCGGAAGACCACCCAGAAATTACGGAAGATGACATAAAACATGCCTTGAAATCCATTAAAAACTACACAGCATTAGGAGACGACGATATTTTAATAGAAATTTAAAAAGTAGACGGAGATCTGCTACTAACAAAGTTATGCGAACTATTCAATTACAAGGTAAAACTCCCAAAAACTGGAATGACGCTGTTGTTATTACTGTACAAAGAAGGTGATATGATGAACTTAGAAAACTACCGGCTGATTTCTCTTTTATCACAAGTATACAAGTATACGGAAATACTGACAAATAGACTCACAAAGAAGTTGGACGAATACGAACCTGAAGAACAGACCGCTTTCACAAAACAATATAGTATTTGTAACCACCTTCTAACAATGAAAATCCTAAAATAAAAGACAATAGAATACAATCTGAACATCTGTGTGGCATTTCTCGGCTTCCTAAAAGCGTTTGATACTCTGGAACATTGGGCACTTATGGAATTACTAGCGAGCGCAAGGATTGATATACTCAAGTTATTAAATAGATATACAAAAAACGCCACTTCTACTATAAAACTTAATAGCAAAAAAAACCTATTAAAAACGATATAGATATAAGACAGGGTGACGCTCTATCACCAAAGATGTATTTAAACAACTAGATTGGTAAGATAATGGGACACATAAATAGGAAAAATCTCAATCATTTGCGATACGCATATGATATTGTATTAATATCTGAAAATAAAGAGAAGTTGCAACAAATGTTAATAGAATTGGAAGAAAAGTCGGCTGAAATTGGACAATAAATCATGTGTGAATAAGATCGTCATATCGTCATCAGAAACTAGTTAATAGAAAATGTGCCAAACTATGTCTTCCTGAGTCATACAATATCACTGGTAAGAGAAAATCAAACAATAAAAATAATCCCAAAGATAGGATTGGCATGAGCAGCTTTCAGAAGACTTAAAAAATACCTTAAAAACAAAAATATGTCAATATATCTCCGAACTCGTCTATTTGATCGGTGTGTCTTGTAGGTATTGAAGTACAGCGCTAAAATCTGGACGATCCATACAACACGGAGGGCAATGGAAAGGCAAATGATCGGAATATCTCTAATACAACGAAAGAGAAACGAATACATAAGAGGTATAACGAAAGTAAAACATGTGGGAGAGGCAATAGTCAAACTCAAGTGGACTTTTGTCGGTTATGTGGGGAGATGGCAAGATGAGCGATGGACAAGGATAATACTGCAGTGGAGACCATACCAAGGAGAATGGCTCAAAGGGCGACATATAAGCGCTGGATAGATGATATAAACTATACTGCATGTCTATAGTGGATGAGGGAGGCGCAGAACAGAGACAATTGAAAGCAAATGAGTGTTCAACGATGGGCCGAATAGGGGATACGATAAAAATCGTATGTTTTAGATTAATTTTATTTAACTTCGTTTTCCTCCGTTAATAGTATATTAGACAACAAGTTTAGAAAAGTAAAGTTTTACTAAACGAATATAGCTTGATTGAGTACGAGCAAGCCAAGCGGACGAGTAGCGTAAAAAACTATATAAGTTTATTAAAACTACTTTTCTTACGAATCGTGTTTACTATTTTTTCGCATTTTGTATTAGTATTTATAAACAAACATTTATATAATAGTTATTTACTATAAAAGTGGGATAAGAGCATCATTAATATACGTGTGTGTAAGTTACAAACGAGTGCGTCACACGAGTTATAAAGGGCTTACCAATAAGGGTTAACTACAATTGAAATGGAATAAAACTCAAAACATTTAAGGAAATTCAGAAATGTCTATTATATATGAAAATATAAAACATCTCAATTGTGTGTAAAGCAGAACTTCGGCCAAATGACCGCCGCGGCTTCTTTGGCAGGCCTCAATTTGCTTGATGAAATTTACCATAACATTCCTGCACATTTCTTTCGAAATGTCGCCGATGACCCGTTGGATTTCGAGTTTAAGTTGTTTAATATTCTGTGGATGGGTAGCGTAGACCTTTCCCTTCAAGTATCCCCACAAAAAAAAATCTAGCGCCGTCAAATCACACGAGCGTGGTGGCCAATTCACATCGCCGTTTCGGGAGATAACACGGCCGGGGAATTTCGTTCGAAGCAAATCCAGTGTCGCAAACGCCGTGCGGCGGTCATTTGGCCGAAGTTCTCTTTAACACATAATTGAGATGTTTTGTATTTTCATATTTAATAAACATTTCTGAATTTCCTTAAATATTTTTAGTTTTATTCTATTTCAATTGTAGGTAACTCTTATTGGTAAACCCTATATAAGCAAACAAGTATATTAATGATGCATTTTCACATGTATAGTAAAAAATTTTATCTACTGCCTAAAATTGAGAAAAGTGCATTTAGAGAAATGTCAGATCTGTCATTTTAAAAATATTTTAGTAGGCAAATGTCATTATGTCATTCATTTGACAATATTTCAGTTAGGTAATAAAGCCGTTACACCACTCAGTTAGGTAATGAAGCGATTACATAACTGAGTGGTGTAATGAGCTTCATTACCTAACGGAAATAGTGTCAAATGAGTGACGCAATAAGTTACTTATCCCACTGGAGTAGATAAAAGCATTATACCACATGCCCATTAAAAAAGGCGTTTGTGGAAATTCAAACGTATGAATAATATGTTGATGGCACTGTAAGTCTATGTCAAATTTGAGGTTAACAGGTTAGGTTTTGCGTCAGTTTGTGCAAATTCGAGGTTAGCCGGTTAGGTTTTTTGTCAGTTTTGACACAGACTGACGCAAAACCTAACCTGCTAATCTGGAATTTGACAGTGACATTACCATATAGTAAAGTGACATTTCTATGCACCAAAGTGCCACTTTATTAAACGATTTTGAATTTAGTAAAATAGCACATTATTATACAAAATGCGAAAAAATACTATTTTCTGCGATTGTGTCAAAATTACAACTTTTTGCACAGTTTCTACTGTCAAAATTGACGTTTGCAGCACTCTTAATATTAGCGCCCGAATTACGTCTTTTCTGCACGTTGCCATTGGTGGCGTGTTTTAATACTATATTAAAACACTCTTTGCCATAAATTTGAATGTCAACATAACTTAGAATATCTACCACAATGTGACAGAAAAAGTGTCACTGAACTAAGTTTTTATATTTGTGTTACGTAGAAATAATAGCCTATGATACACGTGTTTAAGTGCCATTAAAGCACTAGCGATGTTAAAAACACTCCGCTTTGCGTCGTGCTCTTAAACTCGTCGCACGTGCTTTAAAGGCGTACTTATACACTAGTATCATAATATACTTTTTTAAATTTCATTTAAAAAAGTAAGCTTTTTTTAATTAATTTCCGTGTGTGAAGTGCACCTTTTTTTCACTCAGTGAAAAAAAGTGACACTTTGCTTTTAATTCAGGAATGGACGATTTTAAATAGACGTTTCCTTAGTTACCAGAACTGACAAACGCACTTGACTAAAATGAAGGCAATCACAATTCTATTTAATGAAATTTAAAAAAATCTTATAGGCAACTCGTGTTAAGGTACTTATTTTTCAGGCGTGTGGAATATTAAACTAGGCTGCGCCTCGTTTAATAACCCTCCACACTTGTGAAAAAAAGTTGCACTTCTAACACTTGTGGTCTAAATAACTAGTTTTATATTGGTATGTCCCGCAAGATTGTCTTTAGTGTCAGATATTTTATTGTCTTATCAAGAATATCAACCTATGGGCCAATTGTATCGACCGATGCCGATTATAGATTTCGAGGTCAATATAAGACTGTGCTGGTGTGTATTTGATTCCTACTAATAAATAAAATAGAAATACTTTCGTTATTTACTAAATTCAGGAATTCCGTTAAACATAAAAGCAAAGGTATGGAGATAAAATTGTATTTAACGCCATGGTGCAGCTGAAACATTACAGTACATTACTACATTAGTACACAGTACATTATTGTAAAACTATGCTATTCTCAAAGGCGGGTCAAGTACAGGGTGGTATGGAAATGAGTGCAAATATTGTAACCCGTAATAGAACTGACTAAACTGAATAACTTTTCCATTTATAATTTTTTAGAAAACTCCCTCAAAACTGAGTTAAAATTCAAAACTGCTTTACTCTGAAAATGTATACCCGCCTATGGTATAATATGTTAATCTAAAGGCACAAAACACAAAAACATATCTTTGAAATGCAAAACAAAAAACACTGAATAGGTACTGATAATACTATTAATTTACGTCTTTTCCGGTTTTAATATAATAATTTGTGGCGGTCACCTTTAAGTTAGGTTTACTTACCAAGCGGATGGTCAAATTTAAGGGAGATAATTCTAAAAGATAAATATACAAGTTGTTCAGTTTGTGAGCTCTATCACTAGTTAAAATTATGGCATGGACTTATATAACACCCTGTATAAATTGCTTGAACTAATTTGGAATATGAGTGTAATATTTAGAATTATTTTCAAAAGAAGAGAAGGAACTCGACGAATTGATGCGTGCACCATTTAATTGTACTAAACTTTAAAAATATATCCTCTGCCTTAATTAATAATACTAATAAGAATAAGAATAATATGGCCTTTATTTACAGATAATAAAGATTAAAAATTTACATAGTTAAAAAAAAGAAATAGCTATATTCATGTGTTAATTAAACAGATATATGTAGAGGGCAAATTTCAGCTCAAAGCAAAATCAGTGAGCTGCTCTTCTACCTAACCCTAATTATTTTAGAATCGACGTTATTATATTTGATTAAACCGATCTATTAAAATTCGTATGATTAATGATTAGGATATTAAAATATTTTCTAAATTCATATGTGGCCAGGTAGGAGAAAATGTCAGGATTCTTAAAAAAGGATCTAGTTTACCATCAACAAAGTACTTTCTAGGAACCAAAATTCGTTTGTAGCGAAGGTTAAAACTATGTATATAAACAGCGGCCGCGTTTTTCTTGGCACATTCAGCGACCAGCATCTAAGACAGCAAACATGAACAGCTTGGTAAGTTCTAATAGCACGGCCCCAATTATTATGTCTCATCAAAATTAATCAATTTCGATTTCTAGACCGTAGTATTGTTCGCCTGCATGGCAGTAGCTAACGCTGGAACTCTGCATGGAGCACATGGACTCTATGGAGGACTTGGACTTGGATATGCAGGATATGCAGGATATGCAGGAGTTGCAGGAATTGCAAGAGCAGTCCCTGCTGGACCTACCACCCTCATTGGAGCTTCCGGTGTTGTTGGCCCCCATGGTGCTTCCGGACCTGCTGGAGTTGTAACTTCTCACGGTGCTATTGGACCTAACGGAATCGGAAACGCCCTAGGATATGCCGCTCCTCTTGCTGCCGCTCACCTAGCTGCCGCCCCTCTTGCTGCCGCTCCTTTGGCCCTTGCTCGTGCTGTTCCCGCAGGACCCACCACCCTCATCGGAGCTTCCGGTGTTGTCGGCCCTCATGGTGCTTCCGGACCCTCTGGAGTTGTAACTTCTCATGGTGCCATCGGACCTAACGGAATCGGAAACGCCCTAGGATATGCACATGCCGCTCCTCTTGCTGCTGTCGCTGCTCCTGCCGTCGCTGCCTACGGCGCCGTTGGAGTTGCTGCTCCAGCTGTGGCTGCTGGACACTACGGCGCTGTTGGAATTGCAGGAGCCCGTGCTCTTGTAGGACTTGGTGATTTGGATGATGGCCAATACCACGGTGAAGGTCTCCTCGAATCTCAAGACTTAACTGGTCATGCTGCCCGTCATATTTCCGCAAAAGCTGGTCTCCTTGCTCACGGAGTCGGTCTCCGCGCTTGGTAATTTATTAGCAAATAATTAATATCAGCTAGAAGTTATTTGAATGTCATGACTGAATACATAATGTATTACGTGGAAATAAGTTCAAATAAATAATATTTATTTTCATATTGTTGTTCATTGTTGACGTAAGTTTTAGATACACAAAGGCAAATGTAACAACAAAGCAATTATTACAGATAACAGAAATACTAACAAAAAGTAGTCGATCCTGATAGCTGGCCGAATTCGCTTCGCCTACATTACGCTAATGATATATATATAATTCACCAGTTTGTGGTAATTGCCAAGGTCGGTCTTGCTTAAATGTAACACCCAATATAAATGATTTCGATAATTGCGACTTCAGTGAAGATGTAGGTGCATCGCGTGTTTTTGACTGAATCTATGAAAATATAGAAGACAGCAAAAGAAGAACAAGAAGAAGAAGCAGATAATAAAGAGGAAAGCATACAAATTGAAATAGAGTCTCAAAAGGAATAAATTATTGAGATTAATAACTCTTGTTTTGGAGCCAAATTTGATTAATGAAAAAGTTCATAATAATTTTAAAAAAATAAACGTTTTCCAAACAAAAATAAACGTGCACTTTGATATAATGCAATTTTGGAAGTAAGCAAATATATCTGTTTATATAGACAAATATTTTTGTAATAAAAACAATCGGAATTAAACGTTTGATTCATTAATATCGAGGTGCCAGCCTTCCAAGCCTAAAATTTTGAAGTGTGATGCTGCACTTCAAGGTAGTTACGAAATTATAACGTCGCGCTGAATGGCCTGACTACTTTGTCTTAAAACACGGTTGCAGTCTCAACCGTGTGCTCAGAATTAAAAGGGCAGCATCAGCGCAAGTAACGGAAAGCTGTTCAGCCTCCAGGCAATTCTGTTCACGAATTATCTCCAAAACGGTTACTTTTACGAATAAAAGTCTTAATATATTTTTTGTAAGAAATTTCGTGAGCTACAAATTTTATAATTAATATTTTTTCTGTAAAAGTGGCCGTTAGCGAGATATTCACTTTGACACCGCGTAAAATTTTTAGCGGTATTCGGATCGATGGGGACTTTTGCCATTTTGTTTAGAACCACAATATCAAGCTCATACCAAAATCCAGCTTTCCGGTAATTTTTCCGAAGGGCCATGTCTAATTGCTCTGGACTATATATGCTATTATAGGCCATTATTTTTATCAAAACCTGCTGAATTGTTTGACAAAAGCTTAGAACAGAAAATAGACAGGAAGGCGCATTTCTCTTAACTTGGCTGTAACATCTAGGCGACGGAAACGGCCATTTTGAAAACCCATGTATGACTAATGAGGTGTGATACCGGTTTGACAGTTGTGGGTTTTAGTTAGTTTGAGACTAATTTTGGCTGTTCTCAGACCCCAAATACCAGGACTTTGGGCATTACATTCCATCAGTAAGTATTAATATTACTTTTCACTTCAAATAGAGAGATAATTTCTCTGAACATGTCACTTGTCATACGTACTTGTACACAACAATAGTCATGGGCATAGAAGGGAACGTATAATGGGGTCATTATTTGTAATCACACAATCTGAGGAAGCAATTTAAATTACAGACAGTGACTGAAGTCACACAAACTCACATGTAGTCATAAATCACATAGTGTAAAGTGCACTTAATAAAACTGTCGAAATTGTTTGCTGCACATGCATCCTCTCGATATGATACGCCACTGCCAAAAGGAAACAACCATCCGCCATTTTGAAAACCCATCGCGGTCTCACGGATTTCTTACAAATACGGCTTGCTGTCTATTTTCTGTTCTAAGGACAAAAGTTACTGTATACGGCCTGGACATATGTGAAGTTACGCGATTCTCCTCAGAGCGCTGTATACCCACGAGCGGGAATTTCAAATTTGCAATGTAACATTAGTTACTACGTTGACTACAATGCAAATATTTGATTAAATTTTACATTTCTTAAAATTTTACAACAATAATATAACCCTCCCGTGTATTTTTTACTTTGATTTTCTGCTGTATTTTTTTATCAGTTTCCTGTTACTTTTTCGTGTATTTTCTGATTTACATTATTTACGTTCCCAGATTAATTTATTCGTTATTATTGCTTATGATTTCGTTTGGTATTGTTAAAATAGAAAGCGGTTCTACAACCTGCAAATATACCAATTGGGGAAGATCTTATCATGAATTTACGTCCAACTCAGTTTTACGAAGGAAATGGTCTGAAAGCAAAATTTAAATAATCGTACTGGTGCCTCAAACAACTTACCTTTTTAGCGATTTCTATTTTCTATTTGTATTTAAATACGTATCCATAAACAACGGGAAAGGGTTGTTAGTTGTAGCTTTCAAGAAAGGTGTTGCCGAGTAACTTCTTCTGGGCGAAGACTATAAAATCACATTGCACTTCCTTTCGTACATTTTTAATTACTACATTTAGATATATAATAATACAGATATCTAATAAAACAAATAACTTTTAAATGTTTAATCTTACATTTTTTACAATAAATTACACATAAACTTACAACCTTGCAACATCACACAGAATAAAATACTTTATCACTATTACCACCTCTGCATATCATGTGCTATTTTAGAGCAAATGTGTGAGCTATCCAAAAAATACCTGCCTGAAAATATGAATCCGTCTTCAACTACGAATTCTTGGAGTTCCGCACCTCTCTAAAAAAAATATATAAAACTATAGATCTCTAAGGTACTTACACAACACTAAATAGATTACACCATTCATATTTCTATTACATTCAAAACAATATGTTCTTATCCTACTGATACTGCATTTAAAAAATCATTTCTAAACACGAATTAGTCTTGACAGCCGTTGTCATCGAGGGTATGTGGCGCCAAACGGCCAAAATTGGCGTTTTCTCAGAAATGAAAACAACAATGGATTTCAAAAAAATGCCCAGGCTGTATAAAGTGACATTTGTCACACAATTCAGCAGGCCGTGATTTTTATAAAACTGAATGCAACAACCGAAATCCCATTACTAGTAGTTACTGTGATTTTGATTATATTAGGCTTTTAAAGCGTGAATTTATTACTAAATCAGTGCTCGAAGCTATAATACCTTCATTTTGAATGTCAAAGACTGCACGACATTTGCTATGGGCCCGGCGGCTGCCTTTACTTTTGAATTGCATTACACTTTCGAAGCACTATATTTGCGAGTAATTCCGCGAGTTTATGGCGGTCTCGGGTGCAACATTGTTAGCCTCAGAGTCACATTGGTACTGCTATATCCCGATTCTGCTGAGACAGATTTCTCGCCCGTAATTCCCATATAAGTTTTGTAGGCATTTCGGATCGCCCTCAGCAGCTACCAGCCGCTTGATTCAATGATACGAGCGAGTGTGTTGACACACAGCCTATGTTATGTTGACATACTTCTTGGATATTGTTTTACATGTTTTAAACGGTAACTTTATAACGGTAGGATAAGTGATAAAATATATTTTCAATACAGAATAGTTACTTTTTTCTAACGCCATATAGGTTGCTGATGACTGAGAGGCTAGCGCCTGTGTGCTCCTAAGAAGCAGCCGCCACTGCAGTCAGCCGAAATCTTATTCATAAAGGTATATGTATATTCGTACATTATCGAATGCAGATGCCTCAGATATTAATGTCGTTTCGAATTCTGAAAACCACGAACCCGAAAAATGAACTAACACTTCACAGATTGGCGACGAATCTAAGAAGCTTTGAAGGAAATGTGCTTATAAATAAAAGCAGACATGTACTTTCAATATTATTTTTCATAGCGAAGAGCACTGCATATCTTTTTGTGTTATGTATTTGTAATTATGTATCGCTCTTGCTGGTAAAGTCTACTTTTCAGCACCGTATGACAGAATTGATAGAATGCACGTGTTAAAACTTTTCTGTTTAGGTTTAGCTCATTATCACTTTTAAAAACGTAGTGTAGTCTTCCGAATGTCGATTAACTCATCTTTATTCGTTGCTCAGTTTTTCTTCTTGTGATAATAGGTACCCACTAATTTGTTTTTCAATAATTTAGCCGCCTGTTTCTGTACGCTTATTATCCTGAACCGTTTGAATTATCACATTATTTGTTTTCTGATTATTTTTTATGTAGTTCCACTGTTTGGATTGGTCGTTCAACTCGTTAAACATCGTTTTTTAATAGTTCATTGATTGTCTACGCTATTATTACTACAGTGTCCGCAAATATAAAATTACTTATAAAGAGTGCCCATTTTATCACTTCCTTCTGAAGGTTTTCAAATATGCAAACCATCTTACAATCCAAAAACTTGCGAAATCAGTTCTTTTTATAGAAAATAATCCTTTTTGTTTAAAACTGGTTTGCACTCAGTTACCCCTAGATTGTAAGATTTTTTGCTTATTTGCAAATCTTTTTGGGGGGCGGGGGGGTGATACAATGGACACTCTCTATACTTTTACATCTTGCAATTTTCATTTTTAGAATACATCTCTTCGAGAACAAGCGAACAACATTAACGCCCTACTCCACATATTTTTAGATATCTAGTTGATATGTATCTTTACGTATTTTAATAGTCATTAGTAGCGCAATCCTAGATTTTCTTTTACAGCATTAAATATCGATAGGTGCTAGGCAGTTAATTCTGCAATGCTGTAGAGCTTGAAATATGGCTCTTGTTGAAAGACTTTCTGTAATCCACGATTGCTGAGTAGGCTGTATATTATATTCTTTAATTTTCTCCACTTGCATAAGGGTCCTGCTTGCTAAATTATTTTCTTTCCGTTTGTTTCCTTGTTTAATTAACTTTGACGTTAGTTAATCTAAATCTGCATTTAATATTCAAATGGATTTTATCTCATTTGGTGTTTTGGGCTTATCAAACCTATTAGGTGTATTAGTTATTCTTTACCTTTTATTCCCATTGCTTTTGAGGGAAAATTGATTAAAAAAACGGTAAAAAATCTAAGCCTTACAATAGACCCTTCCTTACGATTTAAGCAACAGGTGGCAAATATTGTTAAGTCATCTTATGGTACTGTGACAAGTTTTTATTCGCACAGGCAGGTTTTACGTACAAATGTATAAAAAAATGTTTTGTGAATTTCTAATACTTTAGCTCATAAACCACTGTGATGGTGTATGTGGACCATGTCTGGGAACGGAGCACACAAACAGATCTAAGGAATTGTATATCTCGTGCCTAAGATACATGTGCGAGTAGTATACGACAATACCAGAGAATATCACAGAAATTGCTAAGAGTTGGCTGACTGAATATTCATAATAGATATTTATTACATTCAGCATGCCTATTTCATAATGCCATTACAACGAAATGCCCATCCTATTGGTACAATATTATTAGATTTCCATCTGACGTACATAATATTAATATTCGGGCTTTCAGGCGGAGATGTCGGGCTGAAGTCAAACCTCCAGGTATGAAGCAGTAAGTTATACTTTTATCTAGGACCACTACTAAAAGTAGGCCTTTTAGCGCTAACTTGTTTCACTAAAAGTGACGTTTTATAGTTTACCGTGGTTAAAGAAATCAGCTGTTTACTTTTAGTAGGTTATAAAACTACAATTTCGAACTGGAAGTGAAGTTGCTTCTTGCGTTACAGGTAAAGTGCTTTTGAAATAATTAAAGCATTATGTAATGAATACACTCAGATGTGGAGTATTAATAATTACATTTCATAACTGACCTTGACAGCACTGGCTTTGCAAACATTTGCCCGCGCATGGCCTACTATTTTTCTATGACATAAATTAGAAGTGTCCTAGATGCAAACATTTGTTAAATCGATATTTATGGATTAATAACGGTAAAATTAAGGTCGTAGATAAAATATTGTATGCAACGTGCTAAAAGTCGTTTATGTACGAGACATGTTATGAAACTCAGCCATCGGCTTCGTTTAATAATTTTCATGTCACGTGCATAAACGTCGACTTTTAGCACTTGTTGCATAAATAGCTATTTTATATCTGCTGGAGTAGCCTGTGAGGAAACTGCATTGTCGTGATAAAGACGCGAGCGTACTTGAATATTAGAATGTCGGGAAACCTCAATGCGGTACACCTGCAAAATCGAACTTTTTACTTTTTTCGACAATCGTCAAAAAAAAGGACACTCGCGCATCGCTCTCAATGTGCGAAGTTTTCCATTTTTTAACTTGTTAAAAAATGGGATATTTATTTACGTCACCATTGACGACGTGAAAAAATGCATTTGGCGCACTAGAGCGCCAAACATTTTCGAGCACTACATCGCGAAATAATATTGATGTTCTTGTTTGACGGTTGTAGAAAAATATTGTTTGTATTACGTGCGCGAAGTGTTTTTGTGCATTCGAATTACTTTTCTACGCATAAAAACAGTCACTTCGCGCACTTAATACAAAAATTACTAATTTGGAATTCCATTATGGCCCAAAGTTAAAAAAAACAACGACTGTAACGGAATATTATCTGCGTGCAAATTTTAAGTGCCTGAATTGAGTTCAATTAATTTGTACCAGGTTAACGTCACATCAGGAAGGATCCTCTGCCTTCTACCTCTACCTCCTAAATCCGAATATAACCCCCGTTTTTCCCCATCACCCGCAGTTATCGGGGGACCCCCCCCCCACCTATTTTTATCACTTTAGTTTTGAGGGATGAAAAGGACTATTTTAGCGTTTACATTTCTTCTGAGGAGCTAAAGAGGTGAAAAGTTCTATAACATGAACATTTGTAGCAAGGAGGTAGATTTGGGGGGATTTGCCCCCTTAAATTGTAAAAAAATCATTAAAAGTGATCGATTTTTTCAGTTTTTTTCGCAATTTTGTTCACTTATTTTCTACATATTCCAGCTTTACACAATTTAAACCACTTGGAAACACAGAATACCCGCCTCGAACACCAACAAGTTGACCCTACGATCGCTACAGATGTACTGAGGGAAAATTCCTGTGCGAAACTGCGCGCGCGTGTGGTACAGTGAATTTACATATTCCAGCGTTCAGCCCCCCTCAACCTCTCCCAAACATCACCAAATAATAAAAATATATAGCAACAATATATAGCAACAATAATAAAAATATATAGTAACAGTTCGGAAGATTCACAGTACCGCGCTGGCGCTCTGAATACCTTGCGGGTGCGCAGGTTCGCACAGAAATTTTCCATCAGTACTTCTGTAGAGATCGTAAAGTCAACTTGTTGATGTTCTAGGCGGGGTTCTGTGTTTCCAAGTTGTTTTAATTGTGTAAAGCTGGAATATGGAGAAAATAAGTGAACAAAATTGCGAAAAAAAAAAGAAAAAATCTATCCCTTTTAATGATTTCTTTACAATTTAGGGGGGCAAATCCCCCACAAATCTACCTCCTTGCTACAAATGTTCATGTTCTAGAACTTTTCACCTCTTTAGCTCCTCAGAAGAAATGTAAAGGCTAAAATAGTCCTTTTCATCCCTCAAAACTATCGAAAAGTGATAAAAATAGGTGTGGGGGGGGGGGGGGTTCCCCGATAACTGCGGGTGATGGGAGAAAACGGGGGTTATATTCGGATTTAGGAGGTCATTTTACATAAGAATCAGCAAGAATGGTGCCAGGGCCGATTTTCATGCAGACCAATGTAATTTAAACAACTTCTAAAATTATAATAACTGTCACATTTAAATTAAAATCATCAGAAGTAATAAAGCACATTATTTATTTTTATAAAGCTAAGCTTGATTTCGTTTTTGACTAAAAACAACATAACAGCACGACAAAAAGCAGATAGCCAAGTGGACAATATGCTTTACCCACATAGTCTAAGAGCCAGCGACAAAAATAGTTACGTCATTTCATTAAGAAGATATTTCACGTTATTATACTCTCTTAACGTCGCTGATAATTAATTCGGAAGTCTGCCTGGTTTTAGGTGGTGGAAAGAAGTAGAAATATATCTGTTTCTTCTGTTCCTTCGAAAAAGTACGATTAGTTAGGTGAAACTGACCTGACAAAATGTCACGTATTCTTTTTAAATTAGGTTATAATTTTTGATCTTTGACAAACATTTGGAGCTATACGTGTAATAATTGTCAAATTTCAAAAATTATAACCTAATTTTATAAAGTATACCTGGCATTTTGTCAGGTCAGTTTCACATAACTAAACATGGCTGGGGATACTTTTCCCAAAGACCATACGAAAATTAAATACCAAGAGATATAAAAAGAGTCGCCTGTAATACGTGTTATATGTTTGACAGTTCTGTAGTTTATTGTTGGTGGCACTGTCAGTCTACGTCAAATTCGAGGTTGTCAGCTTAGGCTTTGTGTCAGTTTGTGTCAAATAACAAATAAAACCCAACCTGCCAACCACGAATTTTACATACACCGACAGTGCCAGCAACAATAAACTTCAGTACTGCCAGATACGTTTATTTTATGCATAACCGGGCCGAAAATGAAAGTTTACATCTTAGTTACCACCACCACAAAGCGGGGGGTAAAATAAAAACCCGGGCGGTAAAGTAACTTGGCTGCCCGCAAATTACTTTACCGCCGGCACCTTAACTGTGGTAGCAATTTTTGGCATTAAAAAACCTACATTTATTCTAAGTGTTTGTTCCATGCAGTTGTGCATAAAACGTTGTACGTACCTCAGGCCAAAAGTAGATTACGCCCTTAGCCAAATAAAGGTCCTCCTACGTCGAGCCTCAAATTTTTGGCTGCGGGCGTAATCGTACTCTTCCGGCCTTCTATTCGTAAATAACTTATACCTGTAATCTCTACCACTTTGCGCCCCTCTTGCAGCTTTCTCCACCACCGGAAACCAAGCAGACATCCAAATCCATTATCAGCAATGTTAAGAGAGCATAGTAACATGGGATATTTTCTTAATAAAATGACGTAACTATTTTCGTCACTGGCTCTCCGTCTATCAGGCGACTGAACTGGGTTCGACTCTCAGTAACTATACAGGAATTTTAAATAATGTTCTCCGGTTACCAAGCTTACATTTGTAATAGTTATTATCCACTGGCAAGGAAGTTCTTCACCATTTTCAACAAGCAAGGCTAGCCACCTGCCCAGCTTACGAGCAAAGAGCTGGAACGACAACTGTGTGAAATTAAACATGTCGCTGAACAATAAAGAACCTGGAAATTTTGAAGAAAGTATAAATGTTATGGAAAAAAACAAATTTCCAAGTGCAAAAAGATTGATGCAAAAATAATTTTATTGTAAAAAGTGGATAATCCATTAACTGTAAATTTAGTTTAATTTCTAACAAACCGATTTTCATGGGAGGTGTCAATTACCCCTTGTTTCCGTTGAAACTTCCGCAGTTGGTAAATCAGGTTTCACCGATATAAACCACAAAATTTCATCTAATAATTTAAATGCATTCGCATTAGCCTTCTACAGTTACAATATATAAGAATAAATAGTTAAACTTCGGTCAGTATAACATCATTTTTATGACTATAATAAACATACATCCTGTTATGTGTTATGACATTTTTCGATCACCGTCAATTTGTCAACGTTTGTTTTTATGTTCTTGTAACGAAAAGCCATAGATAATATTATATCTTATATTATTTGATTAAACCCATCTATATGTAGCAATAAGTAATTAGAATGCCTGCTAAATATGGTTTAATATTTCGTTACAAATTCAAATACTATAATGTGAAAATGTCAGGATAGTTAACTTACGATTCTAGTTTACCATCAGCAAGATACTTTCTAGGAACCAAATTTCGATTCTAACGAAGGACGAAACTATGTATATAAACAGCGCCTCGCGTTTGTCTAGACACATTCAACGACCAGCACCCTAAGACAGTAAAAATGAACAGCTTGGTAAGTTGTAAAATCACCGCCCCAATTATTATGTCACATCAAATCTATTCCAATTTCTAGACCGTAGTATTGTTCGCCTGCGTGGCAGTAGCTAACGCTGGAACTCTGCATGGAGCACATGGACTCTATGGAGGACTTGGACTTGGATATGCAAGATATGCAGGAGTTGCAGGCATTGCAAGAGCAGTCCCAGCTGGACCTACCACCCTCATTGGAGCTTCCGGTGTTGTTGGCCCCCATGGTGCTTCCGGCCCCGCTGGAGTTGTAACTTCCCACGGAGCAATTGGACCTAACGGAATCGGAAATGCCCTAGGATATGCTGCTCCTCTTGCTGCCGCTCCTCTTGCTGCCGCCCCTCTTGCTGCCGCTCCTTTGGCCCTTGCTCGTGTTGTTCCCGCAGGACCCACCACCCTCATCGGAGCTTCCGGTGTTGTCGGCCCTCATGGTGCTTCCGGACCCTCTGGAGTTGTAACTTCTCATGGTGCCATCGGACCTAACGGAATCGGAAACGCCCTAGGATATGCACATGCCGCTCCTCTTGCTGCTGTCGCTGCTCCTGCCGTCGCTGCCTACGGCGCCGTTGGAGTCGCTGCTCCAGCTGTGGCTGCTGGACACTACGGCGCTGTTGGAATTGCAGGAGCCCGTGCTCTTGTAGGACTTGGCGATTTAGATGATGGCCAATACCGCGGTGAAGGTCTCCTCGAATCTCAAGACTTAACTGGTCATGCTGCCCGTCATATTTCCGCAAATGCTGGTCTCCTTGCCCACGGAGTCGGTCTCCGGGCTTTTTAATTTATTAGCAAATAATTAATATCAGCCATAAGTTATTTGAATGTCATGACTGAACTACATATTGTATTACTTGGAAACAAGTTTAAATAAATAATATTTATTTTCATATCGTTGTCTATTGTTGACGTGAGAGGTAGGTAAACAATGAAAAATTAGCAACAATTACAAACAGGAGAATGTTCCTGTTTTTGCTTAAAGCCAAGACTAGAAATAAGTATAATATACAAACAGCTTATGTTTTTTTATTTATAAAAATGGGAGCCAACTGATCCATGGTGATCATGCTGTTTAATGGGGATTATGCTAGCCTGTAAAATTAACATTCATTGAAAGTCGAACGCCCAGAAAAACAACCAGCTCTCGTTATCAACGATTTAACATCTAAAACTAAAAATAAAGAAGGAAAACTTAGCTTTTCTCTGGGGCTGAGAAGCGATTGTCCTCCAGCAAACTGTTTGACACAGAACATCTTAGATACAGGGTAAATATTATAAAATGGTCAGAAATGTGCAGCGATCAACGCTTCCTTTATAATACAGCCACAATCGAATCCAACTGCTGTGCCGGAGTGGACTAGCAATTAAAGTACGAGCAAATAGTAATCGGATTGCGCCTGGGTGCTGTCTACGAGAGCGAGTTCGAATCGCAGCGACTGCTCTGTATTTTTTATAGTTGCGAATTGATGTAATTCGCGCGATGAGAGTTCAGTATAATCCCCATTTACAAATTTTTTGTATTTAGTTTCCACTCCATTTAACCACTTCGGGGAGAACTTGGTTATCTTGCTGCTTCCTTAGCTGAGTCGACCAATGTGATACTTTTCTTCGCTTTGTGTAATAGGTAATTCATTATCACTGACTTGTACTTTTAGTTTTTGTTGTATTTTGGACATATATAGTGATCGACAAAAAGTTGGTATCAAATGGGATTTTTTTTATTCAGAGTTTTTTTGAAAAATCAATCCCTGGCGATCAGAGGTGGTTGAAAAAATGGCAAAAATATTACTTTTCGGAAAATAGTAGAAAATGTAAAAATTTGAATTTAAGTCTTGGTGTGTGAAATTAATAATGCGCAAGGTACTAGTTGTTACAATAAATAGTAGTTCCGATAACAACAATAATATTAGGAGTTTATAGAATTCTGCACGGCAATATATCTTAAATTGCGGCAAAAATATGTCGATCAAGAAAGCTGATCTGGCTTCAATCTCCGGTATGTGCTGAATAGTACGGTACCACCACACAAATAGATGAGATTACGAAAACGAGGCCAAAAAGAAACCAATATCTGTAAACTAGTAACTCGTGAAACAATAATACGCGAAGTGCGTTGTGAGAAACACATTGCAGGTATAAATCGGTTTAGCAGCGCATCTCCAGTCTCAAGCAGAGTAATAATGAGGTACTGACTTATGAAAATCCTTTGAAAATGGAATTAAAAGGAGTAAGGTCAAAATGTCAACAGGATTTACGATAGAACTTAGCAGAAAAACGCTATCCTCGCATAGATCCACCGAATGGTTATTAGTTTAACTTCCTTTTACAATAAAGGAAGTATTGGACTCACCCCATTTATTCGAAATTGAGTTTTCAACAGATTTTCACGTTTTGTTCATTACTCTGTCTGTCTGTGTGTTTGCTTGCCTGTGTGTAAACAGCATATCTCAAAAACGAACAGAGGTATGTCGTTGAAACTTCATATATAAGTTTTGTGTACTATCTAGGTGCGACAGCAAGCTTTTGAAGAAAATTACAAATCCCGCATTACAGGTGAAAGCAAAGGTCTTTAAAAATCGCAATACTTTGTGTTTAGGAGCTCAGGCCAGAAGTCCTTCAATTGAAACAAAAGTCAAGAGAGGGGACCGATAAGCGGCTGTATCACCAGAGTGGGTGAAATAACCATGGAAAGCTTAATAGTAGAAGAAAGTCACTAAACAGGCACGCTGGACTAGGGATGGGCGCGTGACGTGAAAACAGTCGTGTCACGTCGTGTCACGGCTTGCCACGTCGTGAATGTGACTAATAATTGAAAATCGTGACGTGAACGTGAGTGAACGTGAGTGAAAATTTCCAAGGCGTGATTCACTTTTCACGTTAATTTCACGTTAAATATTTAGTAACGAATAAAAAACTGCAGGGTGCAGCAACTTTTAAACGTCATTAAATCACGAATTGTGCCAAACAAGTTACATTATGTGGCTTTATTTTTGGACCCTAATTATAAATCCTTAAAGTTCATACCTTCATATAAGAGAGAAGATATTAGTTCCACTGTAAAGGAAATGCTAGAGCAAATCCAAATTAACGAAAATGCAAATAAAACTATAGATGATAATGATGAAATACAAGGTGATTCACGAATAGTGTCTCATTTAGCGCCATTTTCTCTGCAATACAATTTGATTGACACTTTTGTTTCATTATCTGAAATCGTGATCACAAAATTTTATTCAAATTAAAAAACAACGAAGTAATTTATGTTGAAGGAATAACGGCGCTAAATCCGACACTATTCGTGAATCACCTTGTATATAGCGAACGACTCAAAACTGCATCAGCATCAGATTCTTATTTTTCTACACTTAGAGATAGCTCTGACGATGACACATCTAATTATGATGATGTCGAAACAGAACTAAACTACTATGTTAAATTAAAATGCGGATATTTAGATGACATCTTAGGATTTTGGAAAAACAGTGTAAATACGCCACTGTTAAAAATATTAGCTCGAGAAATTTTAAACATACCGGCAAGTTCCGCTACAAGCGAAAGAGTATTTTCCACAGCTGGCGAATTTTAGAAGAGCGCAGAACTCGACTTAACGCTGAAAATGTTGATTACATATTATTTTAAATCAAAATTTTAATGTGTAGATGTGTAGATAAACTTATTATTCTAATAAAAGTAATGTTTTTTGCCGGGGTCGGTAGCTCAGTGGTAAGCATCCTGACTACTGATCTAAGGGTCGCAAGTTCGATTCCCGGTCCCGGTGAGGTTTTCAAAATAAAAAAATGCAGATGAAAGCTTCTACAGAATGCCATCATTCGAAGTGATGTAAAGCCGTGGGTCCCATGTTACTACGATGTGTAGCATGTAAAAGATCCCTTGCTAGGGTTGGAACTCCTTAGTCTCGGCAAAAATTCTAAGTAGGACTTTGACCATATGACCAAAGCAGTCGGTGTCTAAGGTACCTGGTACTCTGCATGTCTAGACCTTGTCCATTAACAAACAAACAACAAACAAAAAAGTAATGTTTTGTTTTGTATACTCGCCTTAACGCTGAAAATGTTGATCCTTGTACGTAAAAGTACTTTTAAACCTACGACTAAAACTGTTGCCTAGCAACATATAATTTCTGTGCTCATGCCAATAAGAGAAACGTCAATTCCAATGACAGCTTTTGGTATTAATAGTAATTTATTATACAAGACGATAAAGTAAAATTTTATCCACGAGTGAATCGTTTAAACGGTGAGACAAAGTCGAGACGTTAATGATTCAAGAGTGGATAGAAATAACTTTATCGTCGTGTATAATACAATATTTTTTTCTATAGCAAGAACTTTAACAATTTCAAAAGAAAATAATGACAGTCAATCACATTTCAAAATGTCAGTAGCTAGATTGGGTTGCTACGATAATACGAAGCTGTCATATTTAATTTAAACAAAAGTTAGAAAATTAAATTACTTTATCTATCCTTGATGTTAAAGTGCCACTTTATCTACCCTTGCTGTTAAAGTAAAACTTGACCTTTTGTTTTGAGTTGATAAAAGCACACTTTAACATGTGCTATAGAAAAAAAGTAATGTCTTTGAAGACAGCTGCGAGAAATCAGTATTTATCCCTTGTCGTAAGTTATTGTATCAATTTTCATTTTTTTTCTTTTTATCTCAACTATTCTGATTGCAACATATCACGTAAATTATGTCACACGCAAAACATATTTTTAGTTCTTTTTAGGGTTTCTTTCATTGGTTTTAAATTTGAACATTCTGTTTTATCTGAATTTAAATTTGAAATAAGAGCTGCGTGTCACGTCGTGAGTGGCGTGTCACGTCATGAACGTGAGTGAACGTGATCGTGAAAGTGCGTGAACGTGAGTGTTTAAAGCAAGCGTGAAACGTGCGTGACGTGAGCGAAAACTCACTCACGCGCCCATCTCTACGCTGGACTCACGGCGACAAAATGAAATAGGGTAGATAATGCAGAGTTCAACAAAACGATTTAAAAGCTAAGAAAGTAGGAGATATCACTCGCAAATTCAACCAGATAAGTCGAATAGTCTAATAACGAAAATGACCTTGCAAATAAAATCACACATGTGCGACGTTTCAATAAATTGACTAAAAATCCCTAGCGACGCGACGTATGAGAATGTACCTAAATTCCAAATCTTCAAAACAGACACTTAATTTGAAACGGGTAAATATGTAAATTGCAAGAGCTAATTAATCAAAATTATTCCGGTTTAGGAGCAGTAAACAAAATGAAACTCGTTAAACACAAACTAACGTGTACGTAAGCAACTGTTAGAAAAAAACTACAGGTAAGGTAAATCACTAAAGCTAATATTAGAAAAATTACTGTATATAATATTTTTGAAACAATAATGAACTTCATCTAATATTTTGGTTTTTTATAAACATATTGTAAATTAGTCGCTATATACGTATAACTGTGATGCCACATACATATTAAAATAGGCTTATTCCGAACTGACAACTATAACATTCTGAAATTTCCATCAATTATCAAGATCAAGAGCTAATGTAATCAAGATTCATTTTGAATTACTTTTTGAAAGTTAACGTTTTAATATTTCTAATTCTTTTTTCTTTAGAAAATGAAATTATTTATAGTTTTCAGTTTTATTAGTTTCGTTTCTCTTACTTACTCCAAAAGTAGGCTTAATTTCATAAAATACTGGCCCACTGACTCGAGAAAAGACCGGACCTGCTTGACTTTTACCTAACAAAAGGAATTGCACCCGGATATGTCTATCACCTCATGCTGGGACTTACATTCCGATCACCCTCCTGTAATAGCTACAACCCTCCATCATCATAACGGATTCTCTAGTAAAATTATTCAACAACAGAACCGACTGGAACTACTATAGGATATTATTGGACAACCAGTTGGACCTAAAAACTCAATAGGACCTAGAATCGGCTGTCATCAATACAAGGCTGCGCTTGGTAAGCCACCCCCGAACTCCCACCGAAAGAAGAAACAAACAATTCCCAGTAAATATAAAACGAAAGATTGCGAAAGTACGAAGATTAGAAGAATTTGGCACTCCTCACATTATCCCTCCGACAAAAGACGGTATAACCAAGGCGCTTCTGAACTTAAAAATCTAATAAAGAGTTAAAGAACGACTTCTTCCAAGAGTATCTAGAAAACCTAAATACAACTGCATACTCCGATTACTTTCTACGGAATGCCACGAAGAACCAAAAAAACAACAGCCTGTCTCTCCAATCCAAAAATAAGATGGATCCTAGGCACGCTTAGACAAAGAAAAACCCGATCTATTTCTAACCATCTTCATTCAGTCTTTCAACCCTTGCCATCAGCAATCGCTCCTTAAGATGAAAGAAAGTTAATATCCTGCTCCACAAATGAACTGGACCATTTGCATATATTGGTGCAATTTTTAAAAATATTTTCCAAAAGGGCAGTCATGGCATTTTTTGGTAACCTTTTATGATTGTGTTACTATAAAAAGCATTTATTTTCATAATTTGATTTAAAGAAAACTATAGTTCATTCAGCTTCAAGATAGAGCAAAATTAGCAACCCAAGTTACAAATATCAGCAGTGAGTTGATCACTGATATGATTTTATTAAAATTAGATCAGAGAAATATGGCCTTGTTGCTATCTTTATGAATGGCATAATCAATGTGTCGTGTTTTTAATATGAATGTTTGTTTTAGGAGACCATTTCCAAATTTTTAGTGGGTAAATTTATTCTCAGACCACATTCAGTACTTTTCTTTTAGACAGACATCGCACAATTTTCCAATTTCAAGCTTTGCAAAGTTGACATAAACTATAACCTCTATATTATACTACGTACATGCCATGATCTACATTTAATAAAATCAAATTAGTAATCAACTGACTGCTGATATTTGTAACTTGGGTTGCAGATTTTGCTCTATCTTGAATTTGAATGAAGTGTAAGTCCATTAATAAAATATTATCAGTAATAATAGGACGAGAGAGCAAAATATTGCCGACAATAATTTTTGTGATTCAGATACGAGTCTGCACGAGTCGTTATTTTCTAAAGCAACAGAAACGAGACAATCTGAAGAGCAAAAATTGTCTGCAATATTTCGGCCTAGAGTCCTATTCATCTTGACAATTTAACTGTTCATTAAAAAATAGTTACAGAAAAAATTGTCGCTGAAATAAATCTCCTCGAATTATTGTCACTAAAATAATCGTTCGGTGGTAGTTTACTTTTAAATTGAAGAATGCCATTGGTTGACAATTATTATTATTATTATTATTATTAAAGAGATAAATACAAGGCATCAACGACACTGGCTATTAGCCCCGGGAACTATAGATTTATATTATATTATTTGATATTTTAGTGAGACTTAGGTAACACATAAGTTTTTGCACATTTTGATAGTCATTATTTAGGATAACACTGAGGTCATTGGACGTTATCTCAGCTGCTCTTCTTGCCTGGTTGTATTTTGTACACTCAACGAGTAAATGTCGAACGGTGATTTGCGTATTGCAGACTTCGCAAATTGGTGGGTCCTCATGACGAAGAAGGTGAACATGGGTGATCCGGGTATGTCCAATTCTCAATCTGGTTAACAGCACTTGTGATGGCGACTGATTGAGCAATGCCAGGGTTTCACTGTCGGTTTAATGTCTCTTAATTTATTGTTAGTGACGTTGGTCCACTCGATCTCCCATCTTTCCCTGAGGAGATTTTAATTATGGTCTTTGCGTCATCATAAAATATGCTTGTGGTTGCGAATTCGTCCTTCCCGATGGCAGATTTAGCTGCACGATCGACTTTTCGTTACCAGCTATACCGATGTGCGAGGGAATCCAGATTAGTTGTACGTCTTTGCTTTGTCTCGATATGATGTGTAGTTGTTTTAAAATGTTTGAGATAAGTGGATGTTTGGAGGGATGTTGCAGGCTAGTTAGTACACTTAGTGAGTCTGAGAGGATTACAAATTTGTTGTGAACGTTTGTGGATATGTGGATGAGGCTTTGCATGATACTAAAAGCTTCCGCTGTGAATATGCTCATTTCATTAGGTAGATGGTATTCGTAGCTATTTTGTTCAAACACATAGGCCGCTCCTGTGCCATTTTCCATTTTTGAAGCATCTGTAAAGATATGTTTGTGCAATGGTAGTGAGTTAATTAATTCCTGATATTTCATTTTGTATATATCTGGGTGTGTCTCATGTTTCGAAAATTTTGCTAGGTCTAATATGATGTTTGGTGGCAGCATTGTCCAGGGGGGAATTTTGTTGGCCGTAGACGGTGTAATAGGTGGAAGTGTTAGGTTAAGGTATTTAGATTTTAAGCACTTAATTCGATTACAAAGGGATTTTTGGGAGATTGCGTTAGGATTGAGTTCAGCTGGACAAATTGGTGAACGGGTTTGTGGGATGTGCGGCTAATTTTGCAGCGTAAGTAAGTACTGCGTTATCTCTTCTAAGTTCTAGTAAGGGTTCTCCACTTTCTGCTAATATGCTCTTTACGGGCTGCTTCTAAATGCTCCAATGGCAATGCGAATGCCTGTGTGGTGGACAGAATCGATAATTTTGAGTGTACTTCGTGCAGCAGAGGAATACACAATAGAGCCGTAGTCGATTTTTGACCTTATGATTGTTCGATACAAACGCAGCAGAACATCTTTTTCTGATCCCCAGCTAGTGTGAGCTAAACATTTAATTATATTCATCCGTTTTGTACATTCATTTTTCAGATTTATTATGTGCTCTTTCCACGTTAATTTTCTATCAAATATTAGCCCAAGATACTTTAAAGAGGATACGTATTGTATTTCGTTGTTATACAACATTAGTTTTGGGTTTAAATTGCACCTCTGTAGTTTGCAGAAATGCATACACTTTGTTTTGTGGCTAGAAAACTGAAAACCTGTCTCCTCTGACCATGCTTGTAATTTGTTAACAGTTGTTTGCAGATGCTTTCTCACGGTGATTAGACTTTTTCCTTTACAGTAGATGACTAGATCGTCTACGTAGAGTAGAGCTTTCGTTGGGGTTGCTATAGCTTCACTTATTTGATTAATAGCTATGATAAACAATGTGTACTAAGGATAGATCCTTGCGGAACTCCGTTTTGTTGTATGTGTGGTTCAGATAGCGTATTTCCTATTCTTACTCTGAATGATCTGTTCCTTAGAAAATTGTTTATGAAATGCACAATATGCCCATTTAATCCGTAATTTCTGATCAATTTGACAATGTTATGTTTCCATGTCGTATCGAATGCTTTTTCAAGGTCGAAGAAAATAGCTATCATGTGTTGCTTGTTAACAAACGCGCTATGTATTTCTGAGTCTAGGGATACAAGTGATCAGTTGTAGATAGTCCATCTCTGTAGCCGCCCTGAAGAATATTAATGAGATTATTTTCTTCAAGATACCATTTTAGTCGACAGTTAATCATCTTTTCCATAGTTTTGCACAAGCAACTTGTTAGTGCTATTGGTCGGTAGCTGTTGGTTGACAATGACACCAGTTAATTGTCATTTTAAAATTTTTAATTTTGCTAAATGTTGATAGCTCATTGCATACAACGTATGCCAAAATCGTTGCCAAATATTTTTAAACGTTCCGAAGAGACTCAAAGAACTATTAATTAACCTATTTTGTGATTCCGGTTATATTTGTGAAATAGAGTTTTTTTTATAATTTTATTAGTTTTAATTTTACGAATATGATTTTGTTAATGTGTTTTGGGCGAATTATTTTTTGGCAAGAGGATGAAAATGGATTTAGGTCAGTCGTTGGTATAATTTCCATGTTTTATCTGGGCCTGTTGCTTTCCAATTTTTTTGGTGTTTTGAAAGTGTTTTAAACTTCGGCTCTTAAGATTGGTGGTCCTTCTGTTGCACTTATATTTGGTGGCATTTCTATACCATTGTCATCATAAAGTCCACTTACGTAGTTCTTCCAGCTGTTCAGTTGTTCAATAGGATCATGTATTATATTTCTTGTGGGATCATAAAGAAGTCCTATGTATCTTTTCCTGTAGATACCTGCAGCCTCGTTAACTTTTCTATGCAGGTTAAATGTGTCATGTCTTGCCTGGAGTTCTTCTGCATTCTTCCTCTAGAAATGTTTCTTTGGCTTTCTTGGTTTTTCTAGGTATGGTCCTCTGTATTGCATTGCACTTTTTCTTGCCTTTTGTTTTTT
>OW679194.1:71759974-71921663 GCA_940337035.1 Agriotes lineatus | reverse complement strand
TATGCTTTAACTGTAAAATAGATAAAAGTAGTAATTTTTACATAGCTCAGGCTTTACAATTGATGAAAATGGAACCCAACCGATACAGAGCCAATATAAAACGAATCAAAGAGGGGCAACAATAAGTTCGTTCTGTTTAATACCGCTATGCATCCTATGGACAAGGGACGTCCGTAATGAGCGCGTGCATCAAACGGTGGCAGGAGTTGAAATAGCATTCTAATTTTTCGCTTATTTGTTCTTTTACTGACAGATAGAGAAAAGTAATAACAAGCTGCTCATAGCTCAGACCTTACATATGAAGAAAATGGGACTCAACAGATACAGGGTAAATGTAAAAGAAGTCAAAAGAGACGATAGTAAGTGCGTTATCTTCAATACCTCCGCTCATCACATAGACGAGAGAGGTATTCCATGAGCAGATGCTGTAGTTCGAATCCCATTGCGGGTAATGTTTTTTTAATTTAAAAATTGATGTAATTCGCATTGCCAAGTATTTGATTTTATGGTTTCAGTATTACTATACACTTTAAGATAGTTTTACCCCTAGTTTTCTTTAGTTTTTAAAATTCCTTATTGTCACAACGTGTATGTGCGGGGGAGTTCTGAATAAAGTCCTTGACGGAGTTTTTAGTAAGTAAGTATAAACTGCTGCCATATCGCCAATTACAAGATGTCCTCTGGATAGGTTACTATCGTCTTTTTAGATAGCATATGAGGCCATTCTTCATTTCTAAAACCTTTGTTCTTTTCATTTTTAGTTGTACATGTTCAACGACTTACTGATATCGAAATAACTCTTTATATGGGTGATTCTCCCCAAACGCTATTTTTGCGTACCATATGTTTTACCATGTTCCAAGCGTAACAATTAGCTTGTAAAATAGCTAAAAATCCTTAGAATGATTTTAACTTTTAACTACTAAGGTTTTTTCTTAATCATTTTTGTGTATTATCTTGGAAATATAATCAAAGTTAAGAAGTCTCACCTCCGTAAGGCGTACCCAAACCATTTTTATTATCAAATGTTTAATTTAAGACGTAGGTACAAGCATTCTTTGCTTTTTGACCTTGAAGGCACTACCAATAGTGTATTATAAATACGTTTCCATTGCTGGAATACTGTCATAGCTATTTACTATAAGTAATAACTTAAAACTCAAAAAAATGCCATAAGTAACAAAGTTATAGCTGAAAAGAGTTTTCAGATGTACGTAAAGTGCCTCTTACAGTGAAGTGTAGTGTATCAAACATTTTTTACTAGTGCAGTACATAATAGTTCGCATGTATACTAACATTCAAATCGGTATCTTGACATTTGTGGAAATTAACATAAAAATTAAAAATTTAACTCAAGGCCCTATAACTTCTTACTGGAGGAACTTTGTACTAAGGTATATTAGGTTTAATCGATTTATTATAACCTAAGAAATCTATGACTAATCGGTGGGGAGGCAGTTCTGGAACACCCTGTATGTTTTTATGACTATCCTATAGACAGCATCCATAGCCCAGATGTTTTGCTTATTGTTTTTACATTTCCAATAACTTCTTTCTTCACTAATAAAAATTTTTTGGCAGATGTATGCCAGATGTATACTTAATTGCGGTAATACATATTGCATCGACGTATAATTTTGTTTTTTGAGTTCCAGCTACTAAATTGAATTGAATCCCCATCTGTTAACGCGAGTAGATAGTTAGTCTTTTCAAACATGAAATATCTTACAAACGGCATCAATTATGGTACTATTGATGTACATTTTGGATTATTTAAAAGTGTTAATCGGTATATCAAAACGTAGAATGGCTGTGAACTAATTTGGTTTGAGATAAATACAAATCTGAGCCGACCATAAGCCTTCAACCGTGAAATAAACGTTAATGAAGATAAATAAACTATATCAATCTTAAGATATCGTAGTTCCTGATCTAGCAATATTCTCGGGAACTATGGAAATTGTTGTACAGAAAAATTTCACGCAGCTTTATGTTACAATCAGTGGCGGCTTGCTATAAGAAGTCAAGGAGCGATGGCTCTACCATAGCAAGCCAGTCATTTAAAAATTTTGAATTTGATTCTGAAAGAATTTTTTACAGCCTAAACAACGCATGAGTAAGTCGAACGATAGGGATATATTAATTCTCAATGAGATTCGCGTCAGCTCGGACATTTGAGCAGTTCCGATAAAACCTCGGCCAGTGGTTTGCTAGTTACTATTAATTGTTGTTTTATTTACGCATTCAATTTCGACTACATCACGTAACGCGTCGCCGCGCGCTATATCTAGCATTGGTCCAAGATGCTGCTTCAATCTCGGACTGCATTTTAAAAGAAATCGACCCTTTATTTAGAGACACGCCAACAAAACTCGCACAGGGTTATAACGGGCCATCAGTTATGAGCGGAGGTTTAAATAAAGTTATGAAGTTCAAAAATTAGTAGTATTTAGTATTTATTGTGCGGAGACTGATGTCAAGCAAATAGGCCTTCATAGGCCTTTTTTTAGTGATGGGCATAACCGGACAATTTTCATAACCGAATTATTTGCATTCAAAGGATATTAATAACCGAATGATTATTTGAATAATCATTCGAATAAATTTTGGCTCTCGATTCGTTTCGATTTCGCCGGTTGGCGGTTCACCATCATCTGCATCGGCACCGTAACTTGCAGATAGCAGAGGAACTCAGTTAATCGTTAATTATAATAATTGTATAAATGATTTTTATTTGATTTCTAAGGAGTTTAAACCATTGAGAATAGCTATATCAATACTAATCATAAAGAAATTATAAATATGCGAATACAAAGTATATATTGAATCTATTTTTAGTTCCTAAAATTCTCTAGTAGCCACCCTTCCCTTTTCGCTTGCACATCATACCAGTATATTTTAGAATCCATAATTTATCTACGTTCAGCCTTCCGCAGTTCTAAGGACGCACACTTAAAATTTTAAACATCGAAATCCACTTCTTGTCCCACGTTCATATCATATGAAGACCGGATGGGCATCGACTGCTCCGTTATTAAAAATTAAATATAAATCTGTGACGATATTGGAAAATCTTATTTCGCTTTCTGTTTATCCCTTATTAGGCAAATCAATAGCGTTTCGAAGCAAAAATTTAGGCCGTTATAAATTAATACCAACACAGCTTCGGCAAATCTCATACTCAGCAGAGCGTTATCTTTAACCGGTCGACTGGGTGTCTCAAACGTGTTAATAACATCAACAAGCAGCCGCGAGCCTCACTAGGGTCAATCAGTACAATCTGCCTTGCTTATGGTTCTGAATGACGTATTATTTACAGAATTTCGATCACTCGCAGGTCGCTGAGATACGGCACCTTTTACGTATCAAGATGAGGTTATTTTTCATTCGAATACTTGGAACGAAAGCCGAGTTACAGAGGTTATTTCAATAACCGGATAACCGGTTATTTTTCATTCGAATAAGCCCGTCACTACTTTTTTTCCAACCCCATGGACAAGGTCTAAGCCTACATAGTACCAGGTACCTTGATCCTACTTAAAATTCTGCCGAGACTAAGGAGTTCCAACCCTAGCAAGGGATCTTTTATGTGCTACACATCGTAGTAACATGGGACCCACGGCCTTACATCACTTCCGAACGATGGCATTCCGTAGAGGTTTTCATCCGCATTTTTTATTTTTTAAAACTGGACCGGAGATCTTGGATCGGACTCTCGACCCTTAGCTCAGTAACCAGAATGCTTAACCACTGAGATATGGAGCCTGGCCTCATCAAATTAACTTGATCATTAACAGTGCAACGTCAGTTAATTAACCAGTTCAAATATTTTTTGTTCATCTATCTGGCATCTGTTATTTTTCCAATTCCCCACACGAACGAGAATGCTGAACGAAATTGTTTAGTCGTGTCAAACTAGATGGAATTTTCATTCACGAGGAGTTAACAGCATCTATGGGTATGGAAACCAACTAATAAGCGTTATTAAAACTCTAGAGAACAATGAAAACATTGAGTGAGGATCTTTAGTTGAACAGGCCGGTACGTACCAACATAGATTAAAAGATACGATTTTTAGATTTTGTAAGATGTCAGGTGTCTAGGATCATCTAAACCCCCTAAAACTAACATTACAAAAGGCGAAAGGAATGGTCACAACACCTTACATTCTAATTCCGACAACTCACTTTTGCCTCTTGATAATGGCAATGCTACGGTAGTTGTGGATCAAACAGCGTAGGCCAGTAAGGTGAAGTTTTTAGTGCAAGATTCTTCTTATGCCCCACTTTCTCGCTACCCAACTTCCAAAATCGAACGGGAAGTCATTTCTCTCATAAAATCTTCATATCTTCCCACTGATATTCTACGGATGTTGATTCCTAGCGCTTCAAACTTTCCTCGGTTCTATGGTCTTCCCAACATTTATAAACCTTAGGTACATCGCCAGTACCATAGATTCTGCTACTTACTAATTAGAAAAATACCTAACCACTATCCTCAGAGAGTTCACTGCCAAGGCCCCATCGTATGTTCGAAATTCATCCCATTTCGTTGAAATTATAACCAATATAAGCGTTGAATCTATGGATTTACTTCTGAGTTTCAATGTCACTCCTTTTTTTACTACAGCTTCTATTCCCGATTCCATAGTCATATTCCAACACTTGGTATCAGAGAATGGGGAGACGACTTCAAGTCTACCTACATTTATAGAACAATGCATCTCTTCCACTTATTTCCTATTTCAAGGCCAGTTCTTTAAACACATCTCTGGTGCGGCCATGGGTTCACCACTTTCATCTGTCGTTGTCAATATCTAGCTCTCCATACCGTGGCTTTGGAATCTTCAGAATTAAAACGCAAGGTCTGGTTTCGTTGATCAAACTGGGAAGTAAGCAAGGCTAATTTTTGCCAATGCACCACCTCATAAACTCTATTCACTATAGTCCCGGATTGTCAATGTCAAAATCCAATTAAAAACGATCCTTTATATCATGGTTAATACTTTTAAATCAAGCTATGGGTAACTACAAACAATTAATTAAGTTACTAATGTCAAAACTATAAATTATAGGTTATGGTTAAATCAAAATATTTTTTATTTTGAACTGATTTAATCAAAAATAAATAAAACGTCATTTTTGACAATCCGCGACTGGTGAACTAAATTAGTCAAAGATACAAAATTGTTTAGCAAGTGGCACCGCATAGAAAATTACTCCTTTGTGAAAGCCTGCGATGTTATTGAAATCGGAATCGGAATCTGTCTTTATCGAGGTTATCAGGTTAGATTTTGCGTCACTTTTGACACAAACTGACGCAAAATCTAACCTGCTAACCTCGAATATGACATAGACTTACAGTCTTGCCAATTTCAAGGAAAATTTTAGATTGCATTATGGAAAATTCAAAGCATACTAGATGTAATTCATTTTGAGACACCCGGTAATATAATCTACTATTATTTGAAAACTTCATTATTATTAAGATTTTCGTGCAACTGGCCATATTTAACTCTCTTTAAATAATCTGGGGTAACAATTCCTGGCACATTTTAGGTTATTAAGGATCCATTTGAAGAAGTTGTGAAAGAAAAGTGTAAGCTAATCTTTTGCTTAAATCTACTTGTTGAGATAGCCGTCGTACTGAAATTGTCGGAAATTCCTGGACCATATTTCTTGCATCTTCGAGAATATTTTCAGTTCTACGACTAGGTCTTCCTGTTCTTGATCTGCGATTTACAGAACCTGTTTCTTCAAAACAAGCTACTATATTCAAAACTTCAGTGAAAAAGTTCTTATTATTCATCATGATATTTGGAAATCTTTGTCGCAATTCTTGTGTACAAGAGGTTATCAGGTTAGATTTTGCGTCACTTTTGACACAGACTGACTCAAAACCTAACCTGCTAACCTCGAATTTGACATAGACTTACAGTGCTACCAACATATTATTCATCCGTTGTATAACCATGACGATTCAAAGACTTTCGATCATTTCTGAAGGCGCTTTATATTAAAAGATATACTTTTTTTTAAATACATGACGGTAGTAGAAGTTTAGTTCTTAAAGGCGTCGCTGTGTTTAGAGTTTGGCTAATAATTGAAGATAGATTTTCATAACCAAGAATAAATTTGGAGCTACATTATTTGGTTATCTATTTAAAAAGGAAGCTGAGTCTCTTTCAACCATTTTTCGAAGCGAATCAAGGGCAATCTGCTGTCCAAGTCCTAATAAAATGACCCTCATTCGTGCAATTCCGTTTAAGAAAAGATAATTTCAATGCAAATGTGAACTATACTTAATTTAGGCAAGATACTCTTTGATTAGTAGTAAGCCGATACGTTTTTCTGACTCATGAGGCATTACTGTATTAAGAGTTTGATATACAGTGAGCAGCCAAAAGCATTGGTCATCTTCAATTTTTGATAACAATTTAGTTGCTTAAATTATATAGTTAATAAAAAGTAAAGGGTGTTCAAATAGCTATTTATGCAACAAGTGCTAAAAGTTGATGTTTATGCACGAGACATGAAAATTATAATCATAACATGTCGAGTGCAATAACACGTTTAGCACGAGTTCGCATACAATATTTTTTCTACGACTTTAAATTTTCTGTTAATCCATAAATGTCGATTTAACAAAGGTTTGCATTTGTGACAATTATAATTTATGTCATAATAAAGAGATGGCCTTGACGCGCAGGTGAATTTTCGTGGAGCCAGTACTGTCAAAGTCAGTTATCAAAGGTAATTATAATAGTACACATCTGACTTTATTCATTACATAACTCTTTAATTATTTAAAAAACACTTTAAATCTAACGCAAGAAGTAACTAGAAAAACTTGACAACCTCACTTCCAGTTCGAAATTGTAGTTTTATAACCTCACTTCACTTTATAACACATGTGCTAAAAGTAAACAGCTGATCTCATTTTAAACACGGTAAATTATAAAACATCACTTTTAGTGAAAAAAGCTAGCGCTAAAACGCTTACCTTTAGTGGTGGTCGTAGAAAAAAGTCTTTACGTCCTTGGCGGCTATGTATTATAAATAGCATATCTGTGTCCGTCTTTATGCCACCTAACCTTAAATAAAACGTCATTCAAAGAAACACCTGTCAAAAAGATGTTCATTATTTAAAATGTGATAATGTAGTGATAAATCAATAAAATACTAATACATGATTATAACTAAGGATATTAAACATAGAACACAGTATTTTATTAAACTTATTACAGGAGATGCTGAAAATGTTGGCCTGCAACATTTAAACATAAAGTGATCCGGCTGTATCAGCATATTTTCATCAATTAGTTGACATTGTCTGACAATGTTGCTTCGTAAGTCATGTATGGTGTGCACGGGAGTTTTGAAAATAGAATTTTTTAGGTATGGAAACACAAAATAGTCTAAAGGTGTGAAATCACACGATCTTGGAGGAAATTGGTCTTTACTAATTAGTCTATCATCGTAAAATTCTAGCAAATATTTCAGAGTAGCTTGTGCAACATGTGGTCTAGCAGAATCTGGTTGGAAACAGCCATTTTGAATTTCATACTCATGGAGTTGGTTTATGAACGATTTAAGAAAATTATTGCGATAGTTTTCTTCGTTTAAATTTCCGTCAAAGAAGATTGGACCAATGATTCTCCTTCTGGATAGAGCTATAGATGTTCCAATTTTTAAATGATGTAAACCGGTTTCACTTAAGTAATGTGTATATCCAGTGCTCCACATGCGCATATTTTGAGAATTGATATAGCCAGTTAGATGGAAACATGCTTCGTCACTAAAAAATGTTTTATCTTACAGTAGCAGCTATTACCATACATTATACAACTGTTTCTTTTATACTCACTAGTGAATAAAACTTCATTTTAGTCACTGAAAACAGTTGTATAATGTATTTTATACTCACTAGTGAATAAAACTTCATTTTAGTCACTGAAAACAGTTGTATAATGTCATGGCAATAGGTGCTACTGTAACTATCTATTATCTGTTTTGCGACATATTCTGACTGCGCAAACTATTTAGGCACAAGAATTGCTACTGTAAGATAAAACGTCGTATATCACACGTGAGCGAAATGCCATTATAAGCTCGTGAGAAATTGTATCGCTCGTGCTGGGGCACTCGCGATTCAAAATTCTCACTCGCAAATAATGATGCATTTCTCTCACTTATAATATAATCTACTATTATCTTACAGTAGCGCATATTACCATATATTATACAACTGTTTTCAGTGACTAAAATGAAGTTTTATTCACAAGTGAGTTTTCATTATTTATACTACTGTATTGTTGGTAGCACTGTCAAGCTATGTCAAATTCGTAATTTTCAGGTTAAGTTTTGCGTCAGTCTGTGTCAAATAGCAAACAAAACCTAACCTAGGAACCTCGAATTTGACATAGACTGACAATACACTTCAGTACTGCCAATACACTTCAGTACTGTCAAACGTACATCACAAATTTAGGCACAAGAATTGCTACTGTAAGATGCCCTAATAAGCTCGTGAAAAATTGTATCGCTAGTGCTGGGGCACTCGCGATTCAAAATTCTCACTCGCAAATAATGATGCATTTCTCTCACTTATACCGGGTGTCTTAAAATGAATTACATCTAGTATGCTTTGAATTTCCCATAATGCAATCTAAAATTTTCCTTGAAATTGGCAAGACTGTAAGTCTATGTCAAATTCGAGGTTAGCAGGTTAGATTTTGCGTCAGTTTTGACACAGACTGACGCAAAATCTAACCTGCTAACCTCGAATTTGACATAGACTTACAGTCTTGCCAATTTCAAGGAAAATTTTAGATTGCATTATGGGAAATTCAAAGCATACTAGATGTAATTCATTTAAGACACCCGGTAATATAATCTACTATTATTTTAAAACTTCATTATTATTAAGATTTTCGTGCAACTGGCCATATTTAACTCTCTTTAAATATACTGGGGTAACAATTCCTGGCACATTTTAAGTTATTAAGGGTCCATTTGAAGAAGTTGTGAAAGAAAAGTGTAAGCTAATCTTTTGCTTAAATCTACTTGTTGAGATAGCCGTCGTACTGAAATTGTCGGAAATTCCTGGACCATATTTCTTGCATCTTCGAGAATATTTTCAGTTCTACGACTAGGTCTTCCTGTTCTTGATCTGCGATTTACAGAACCTGTTTCTTCAAAACAAGCTACTATATTCAAAACTTCAGTGAAAAAGTTCTTATTATTCATCATGATATTTGGAAATCTTTGTCGCAATTCTTGTGTACAAGCATTGTTGGAACAATTTTTCTTTCCGCTTTAATTCAGTTAACAACTGCGAAAATATGACTTCACTATAAATGTTCAGTTTTACATACATGTATTTCAAACAGAGTAAATAAGACAAGCAATGTGAAAAGTAGTTTTTGGAAAAATATGATAGAAAAGTTCATTTTAAATTTAGCGGTTCAAAATTGCTTTTGATTCTAATTCTAAAGACTTAGCAGATGATACCAAGAAGCTAAAAATCTCGTAATTCTTCTGTTACTGAAAGCTCTCAGCAATGTTGAATATATCGTAGCACAACTAAATTATTCAAACTATTAACACAACGTCTTCTACGCTATACCGTAACGGCAAGCATTGATATTTACTTAAAATATTAAATCGGAATATTAACATTTTTATTTGCAAAGAGCTCCCGGTGTTCATTACTCGATAATATAATCGTTAAACGTGGTAAAACTTTCCGCTTTACTGAAAAGTGCAGTAAAGGTTGCTCAAAGATAAAATCCATGGGTCGAAACCCGAAAACCTGTGTTTGATATCTATAAACCCAACGATCACAACAATGTAATACCTACTTCACCTTGGTTGGAATATGTTGACGCCCCTGTAGTGAGGACGTAAAAAGGCTGACGACGATTACTGAAAATATACATATAACCCGAAATACTGCTTCATAAAGATAAAAAAGATGTGAAAATAAATATTATTTATTTGAACATATCTGTAAGTAATACAATATGTATTCAGTCATGACATTCAAATGACATTTGTTAATAAATCACCAGGCCCGGAGACCGAGTCCGGGAGCAAGTAGACCAGCGGTACCAGCGAGACCAGCAGCACCAAGGTATCCAGTAGCAGTAACAGCAGGAGCAGCCACTCCAACGGCGCCATAGGCGGCAGCATAAGGAGCGGCGATTCTTGCAACTCCAAGCGCATTTCCGATTCCGTTAGGTCCAATGGCACCGTGGGGAGTGACGATTCCGGATGGCCCAGAAGCGCCGTTGGGGCCAACGACTCCGGAAGCTCCGATGAGAGTGGTAGGTCCTGCGGGAACAGCACGAGCAGCAAAGGCCAGAGGAGCGGCGGCAAGAGGGGCGGCAGCAAGAGGGGCGGCAGCAAAAGGAGCTGCAGCAAGAGGAGCTGCGTAGCTAATAGCGTTTCCGATTCCGTTAGGTCCAATGGCACCGTGAGGAGTTACAATTCCAGAGGGTCCGGAAGCACCGTTGGGACCAACTACTCCGGAAGCCCCAATAAGGGTGGTAGGTCCAGCTGGAACTGCTCTTGCAATTCCTGCAACTCCTGCATATCCTGCATATCCAAGTCCAAGTCCACCATATAGTCCAGGTGCTCCATGCAAAGTTCCAGCGTTAGCTACTGCTAAGCAGGCACACAATACTACGGCCTATAAAAAGAAATGTGTTAGGTTTAAAGTAATAATTAAACCGGCAGCTTTAGAACTTACCAAACTGTTCATTTTGATTGATCTAAGGCTGGTGGTTGTTGAATGTGCCTACACCAACGCGACCGCTGTTTATATACTTAGTTTTGTCCTTCGCTACGAACGAATTCTGGTTCCTAGAAAGTATTTCACTGATGCTAAACTAGAACATTATTGACATTTTCACCCACTTGGCTATATGTAAATTTTAAAGAAAACATTAACCGCATATAATATCCTAAGTACTAAGCGTTAATAGATCTATTTAATAACATAAACATCAGTTATTCGAAAAGGATCAGGATCAGACAGAAAAAATATTTTTTCCCGTTGCTGATCATGTAAGTCAGTGATACAGCCTTAGTAACGAAACGTGTAAGTCGGTGATTATATTTGTTTGCGGTTTTTCTTGACAACGGAACTTAATATTATTATTAAGTTCCTAGGATAATAAAATTAGCAAAGCAAGATGCAGATTTAGACGTTTTGTTTATAAATTGCAAGTGTTTATGTGATATGTGACATTCACAGGTAACACGACTCACGAAAACTAATCCTGGTGTCAGGTGACAAACCAAACGATTTTTTCAAAAATTTGGGAAAATTTCGATAAGCAGCGGGAAAAATATAAGATAACTTGGAATGTATCGCCTGTTAACATTTTCGGCAGGCAACAAGCCGCGACTTCGGCATGGCAATGGCATGGCAATGGCATGGCAATGGCATGGCAATGGCATGGCAATGGCATGGCAATGGCATGGCAATGGCATGGCAATGGCATGGCAATGGCATGGCAATGGCATGGCAATGGCATGGCAATGGCATGGCAATGGCATGGCAATGGCATGGCAATGGCATGGCAATGGCATGGCAATGGCATGGCAATGGCATGGCAATGGCATGGCAATGGCATGGCAATGGCATGGCAATGGCATGGCAATGGCATGGCAATGGCATGGCAATGGCATGGCAATGGCATGGCAATGGCATGGCAAAGTCTTGGCTTGTACTTGCCTACCTCAAATGTTAATAGGTCCTTACATTCCTTGTTACTTAAATAGTTATTTGTTTATAAATTGCAAGTGTTTATGTGACATATGACACTCACAGGTAACACGACTCACGAAAACTAATCCTGGTGACAGGTGACAAAACAAACGATTTTTTCAAAAATCTAGGAAAATTTCGATAAGCAGCTGGAAAAATATAAGATAACTTGGAATGTATCACCTATTAACATTTTCGGCATGCAACAAGCCGCGACTTCGTCTTGGCTTGTACTTGCCTACCTCAAATGTAAATAGGTCCTTACATTCCTTGTTACTTAAATAGCTGTTAGAACTCGCTTAAATGGGTTTTTATATGTTTCCTATCCCATTCTTAATAATAATCCTATAAATTGCATTGACTTGCAAAATCAGTGGAAGTAGATTTGCACCACCATTTATAGTAAGAAAAATATACAGCTGCTTCCAAATAACTTAGTTTTATTGATTTAGCTGCGCGGTGGCGTTACATATAATCTTTAGCGGTAACATTATACAAGTAACGGTTTGAATTATATTTCACTGAATATCGAAAAATTTAAGAAAATGCGTAACGTTATTTTAAAGAATTCACAGCTTTTCTATTGAAAAAAGGGCACTAACTTTGGAGTTTATAAGGATATTTTAAATCACCTATATCACAAAACGTTCCATGATTTTTATCGATATTTTTTCATTTAGTTAATAGACCAATTTAACGCTTACTACAGATTTTAAGCTACAGTAAAATTTGATTCATTGTACTATAACAATTTAACAGATTGTACTAGTTCTCATGATCGAGAAAGCCAGATGTTGAGTAATTTTCTAGAATTATAAACACGTAATTAGATTAACTAGAGTCAAAATTGCTTAGCAATTGAAAATACAAACCCTTAATGGGCCTCACATAGAATAATAACGAGTTCAATAATTTCCTGACCACTCATATTGGGGTTTGCTGGATTTGGCTCTTCTTCATATTATGCACTATTTTCGGTATTAGTCATTTAGCTGTAATATTACGCTCACGGCGAGTAGACCGAGCTCAATAGACCGAAAGCAGTTGACCGAACTCAATTGACCGAAAAGCAACAGACCGAAACGTCACTAGACCGAAGCAGCAATAAACCGAAAATCACTTGGTCGAAAATATATTACGGTTACTTTTATTAAAATTAATAGCATCAACTTCCCTTCACACTTTATTCAGGCTTAGAACTGGCAGCATAAACTGCTGGCGTGTTTAGAATTTTTGTTTTGTTTTTGATTCTATTTTAACTTTATTCTAGTAAATCATACAATACTGAACAGATATATCCTACCCAAGTATTTACGCACAAACTGGAGAAAGTTGCTAATGGGTTAATCCTGCTGATGACGTATTTATCTTCGTTTGCGGAAATCGGTCGTGAGTAAATATTTCTATGGATGCTATTGTTAATAAATGTAATTTTTCGAGATATTTAATGTGCACATTTACCGAATGTGTACTTTAACCGTAACATATTTTCGACCAAGTGATTTTCGGTCTATTGCTGCTTCGGTCTAGTGACGTTTCGGTCTATTGCTTTTCGGTCAATTGAGTTCGGTCAACTGCCTTTCGGTCTATTGAGTTCGGTCTATTTACCTAGAACCGTAATATTAACTTGGTTCTATTATTTTGAAATTATTTTCCAAATTATTTGCGCTGGTTATGTTAATAAGTGAACCATTAACTTTGTCGATTATAGCTACACCAGCGGTTAACTTTTTGTCAGAATACATTTATTTCTTACAAGGAAAACAAGTTGTCTAGGTAAGTTGAAAAAATTTTCATGGGACAAAAAGAATTTCTTGTTACTGCTTCCTTTCATTATACAGCTAACCGTCTCAGGTCTAGAAATGCGGTGTGAAGTTCCCATCCTCCATTAGACGGAATAAGAATCAAAGTGATGGTCATCGTATCCCGAATTATTCAAATGATATTCATAGATAAATTGGATTACCTGACATATTGTACTGTGAACATACGTTTTATGAAATAAATTACAATAGTGGCAAAGCATTAGTTTTGATTACATTTCACAACATATTAGAGTTTATACAATACTTAAATATTTGCATATAATATAAAGCAAGGTCCACGTTTACGGTACTACTACGTATTTGTAAGAAAACACGAGCATTGTTGTCTAATTTGTTTGATGCTGTGATATAGTATTTACTGTATACCAATGCTCAACAGTAAAGTGACCATATTATACTGCACATACAAGAGGTATGAAACACTCTCTGGCAGATAGAAAACGAGAAATTAACATTTTGTATGATTCCAGCCATTATTCATACATCTTCGGTCCTTTGCGCTCCGCTGGGGAGCATAGGGCGTCAGTGACGTTTCATTGACAGTTATTTTAGCAAAAGGTCGTCAGTAGGGATGGGCGCGTGACGTGAAAACAGTCGTGTCACGTCGTGTCACGGCGTGTCACGTCGTGAACGTGACTAATATTTGAAAATCGTGACGTGAACGTGAGTGAACGTGAGTGAAAATTTCCAGGGCGTGATTCACGTTTCACGTTAATTTCACGTTAAATATTTAGTAACGAATAAAAAACTGCAGGGTGCAGAAACTTTTAAATTCATTAAATCACAAATTGTGCCAAACAAGTTACATTATGTGGCTTTATTTTTGGACCCTAATTATAAATCCTTAAAGTTCATACCTTCACATAAAAGAGAAGATTATAATGCAAATAAAACTATAGATGATAATGATGAAATACATAGCAAACGACTCAAAACTGGTACATCAGCATCAGATTCTTATCTTTCTACACTTAGAGATAGCTCTGACGATGACACGTGTAATTAGGATGATGTCGAAACAAAACTAAATTAGTATGTTAAATTAAAATTCGGAAATGTAGTTCACATTTTATGATTTTGGAAAAACAGTGTAAATACGCCACTGTTAAAAAAACTTGAGAAATTTTAAACATACCGGCAAGTTCCCCTACAAGCGAAAGATAATGTTCTACAGCTGGGCGAATTTTAGACGAGCGCAGAATTCGACGTAACGCTGAAAATGTTGATTACATATTATTTTTAAATCAACATTTTAATGTGTAGATGTGTAGATGAACTTATTATTCTAATAAAAGTAATGGTTTGTTTTTTATACTCGGCTAACGCTGAAAATGTTGATCCTTGTACGTAAAAGTACTTGCAAACCTACGAATTAAAAGTGTTGCCTAGCAACATATACCTTCTGTACTGATAGCAATAAGAGAAACGTCAATTCCAATGACAGCTTTTAGTATTAAAAGTAATGTCTTTGAAGACAGCTGCAAGAAATATATTTGCGAGAAATCAGTGTTTATCCCTTGTCGAAGTTATTGTAGTCAATTTTCATTTTTTCTTTTTATGTCAACTATTCTGATTGCAACATATCACGTAAATTATGTCAGGTGCAAAACATATTTTTAGTTCTCTTTAGGGTTTTTTCATTGGTTTTAAATTTGAACATTTTGTTCTATCTGAATTTAAAATTTGAAATACAAGCTGCGTGTCACGTCGTGAGTGGCGTGTCACGCCGTGAACGTGAGTGAACGTGAGCGTGAACGTGCGTGAACGTGACTGTTTAAAGCAAGCGTGAAACGTGCGTGACGTGAGCGAAAATTCACTCACGAGCCCATCTCTAGTCGTCAGCCTCGTGCTATTTACACTCCACTACACTACACTTAAATTCAACTCGCGGGTTGAGTTAATCATCCTCTACTTTACACATTAGTTCAACAAACTGTTTCCACTCCTTTTTATTTTTTTAAAAATATTTTTTACTTGGTTCCAGGTTAGGTTTTGTGTTGAATGTTCCTTATTTACCATCCTCTTCCATGTTAAATTTGGTCCTCCTTGCTTTCTTTTACCCTTTATAGTAAATTCAAGTGCTTGTCTAGTAACATCTGCAACCGGTTTTCTTAACGTGTGACCAATCCATTTCCATCTTCTACGTTTTATTATTTTCTTGGCCGGGTCTTGCTTCGTAGTTTCCCATAATTCAACATTAGTGATCCGAGCTGGCCAGTGTATTTTAAGTATTCTTCGCAGGGATTTGTTTATAAAGGTTTGTATATCTTTTAGTTGTGCTTCGCTTAATGCCCATGTTTCACATCCATACAGCAGCACGCTCATTACATTTGCATTAAAGATTCTTAGTTTGGTGTTTTTTGATAGTTCATTTGAACTCAATACCTTTCGCAACATATTAAATGAATTTTGGGCTTTATATATTCTTGATTAACGTCTTTGTGGCATCTCCCTTGTTCGTCAACGACACTTCCTAGGTATATAAAATTTTCTACATTCTTTATGCTGCTTCCTCCTAAAATTATTTCTCTGTTGTCTATAGCATTAGTTTTCAGTACTTTGGTTTTTTCGGTGTTAATTTCCAAACCAACTTTCCTGCTTATAGTCTTTAATAAGTTTAACTTTTCCTGTAAATGTTTTAATTTTCTGTAAACAAGCATACGTCGTCGGCATATTCTAGGTCTTCTAGTTTTTGACCAAATTTCCTTTGCAGACCTCTCCTGTTATCTATTACTTGCCCTATTACCCAGTCGATAGTTATGTGAAACAGCAAAGGTGATAATATGCAGCCTTGTTTAACTCCATTTTCTATAGTTAGCTTTCTTGATATGCTGCCATTGTGTTCAATCCGTGAATTGCAATTCGCGTATAGCAGTTTAATTAGTCGGACAAATTTCGCGGGTAAACCATAAGTTCTGAGAATTTCCCACATTTTAGTTCTGTCTACTTTATCAAAGGCATTTCTGAAATCCAAAAATTCTACGTAAACTTCCTTTTGCCATTCATTTGCTTCATCCAGGATTATTCTTAAAGTAGCAATGTGATCTATACAGGATCTTCTAGCTCTAAATCCAGCTAGATTTACTCTAAGTAAACCGTCGCACTCTACTTTTATTCTTTCTAGTATTATTCTAGTTAATATTTTGCTTGTGGTGTTCAGTATCGTAATTGCCCTCCAGTTGTCGCACACTTTCCTGTCTCCTTTTTTTGGCAACTTTATGATCAATCCTTCAGTCCACTCTAATGGTATTCTCTCTTCCTCCCATATTTTATTCAGCAAGCAGTGCAAAATTTGAGTACTGCTTTCAGCACCTGCCTTAATCATCTCTCCTGGAATGCTATCTAACCCCGCTGCCTTATCGTTTTTCAGCTGCTTAACCGCCAACTCAATTTCTTCTTTCAAAATTTCATTCATATCTAAGTCTAACTCTGGTGCCGGTTCTATCTCTTCCTCATTTTCTTGGTCTGCCTCATTAATGTTGTCCTCTTCGTTCCCCTGTTTTGCATATATTTCATTAAAATACTCTACCCATCTATTTATTATCTGTTCATCTGTTTTCAGTATACAGCCGTTTTTGTCCTTTATATGCGTCGTCGCTACTCCTCTTCATCCTGCCATTTTTCGTGTTATATTATACAATGTTTTCATATCGTTAACTCCTGCTGCTTTCTCGGCTTGTGTTAATAATTCTTCTTGTTCTTTCCTTCTATCTCTTCTTGCACTCTTCTTTATTTGTTTGTCTTTAGCATTGTACAGTTGTTGTAGTTCTTCTTTCTTCACTTGTGATTGCTCACTTAATATTTTGTGTCAAATTTTGTTTCTTTCTTCAATTAATTCCCATGTATACCTCGTCATCCATACCTTTCTATGTCTTTTCCTTGTTCCTATAATTTCTTCTGCTGTTTATTTCATAATGTCTCTATAGGTTCCCCATAGGTCTTCGATGTCCATATCTTGTATGTTATCACTACCTTCTAGTTTTACTTTTAATGATGCCTCAAACTTTCTTCGGGTGTCCTCATCTTTAAGACTCTGGGTATTATACTTGTATCTTCTATAATTTGTCTCCTGTCTTGCTCTAAGTTTGACTTTGAACTTTGCCCTGACAGGGCATGGTCTGAACCGACATCTGCACCTTGCATTGCTCGTACATCCATTAAAGAGCTCTTATATCTCTTATCAATAGCGATATGATCAAATTGATCTTTCGTTTTGCTTCCTGGACTTGTCCATGTTATTTTGTGTATTTCTTTATGAGGGAAGATAGTTCCTCCTATAACTAAGTTGTTTGTTGTACAAAAGTTTAAGAATAGTTTTCCGTTCTCGTTAGCTTCACCAATTCCTTCTTTGCCCATGTTCTCTACCGGAATTATCTCTTCCTATTTTGGCATTCATATCTCCCATTAACATTATAATATCCTTTTTGTACTTTTTCCTGGTCTGGTCGAATATTTTTTGAAGTTGTTCATAAAATGTGTCCTTCACTTCCGGAGTTTCTGTGTTTGTCGGTGCATATATGTTTATAATTATAATATTGATGAATTTTGCTCTGAACCTCGCAGTTATCATCCTCTCAGATATGCCTTCCCATTCTACTAGTGCTCTTTTTGATTCTAAGCTCATTAACAGTGCTACACCATATTCGTGTTTCGCATCCTCTTCTGTTTTTCCAGAATATATAATCCATTTATCTTGTTCTAACCTCATTTCGCCGTTTCCAGTCCATCTTGTTTCACTTAATCCTACTATGACCATTCTATATTTATCCATTTCTTTTATTATTTGATTTGTTTTTCCAGCTGCATACATGGTTCTTACATTCCAACATCCGAAAAATTTTGTAACTTTTGTATTTATTTCTTTTTTATTTAATTTTCTATGATCATTTGTCCTTGATTCGTAGCGTTCGTTATCTGGTTTGTGTGCTTTGGGCTTGTTCATTAATCGTTTTTTGAACCACTTGAAGTAGGTACCCAAGTGACCGTTTTCTTTGTTATACCATTTTCTGTAGTTTGCGGTGATCGTTCGCTCACTGTTCTTCCTTTTTTCTTACTCTCTTCATTTAATTGATCGACCGAGAAGCTTTCTCTATTTTACCAACTTATTGTATATTATAAATGCCTTATGTCCATTATCTTGATATGATTCAGGAGGCACGCGAGGGCCTCCATTATCAATATTAATTCGATTACGCCCTCGCCACGCAACAAGGATCAGAACGCGGCATTAATTAACAGATCGCAAAAACCCAAAGACGTAGTTTTAACATCTGCATAACAACAGCCGTCCCAAAATTTGCAAAGAGCTACCGCATTACTGCCCAGAGCATAACCGTCATAAACCCATCAAAACAAAGATGACAGCGCGACAAAGGAAGTGTTCCGGGCAGTAAACCGCTCAAGAACACAGGGAAGCTCGCGCATTAATTAAAAAGGGCCAACATTACGCGAATTGAGCTGTTGGTTTTTTCCTTTTTACTATTGTTATAAGGTCAGGGTGAACATAAGCGACGCACGTATGAAATAATGTCAATCCGCCGCCGCCTGCGGTAGAAAGCACTTTTCCAAGTAGGCAAATAGGCGAAATAGCAGCACCATAAAACTATAAAGTTTACAAAGGTTGCAGCGACCAGAGGAACATACAGTTTTAGGAATAAGCAGTTTTGGAAAATAAAACCCAAAGGGCACCAATAAACGCCTGCACCAGATAGTCTGGAATAAAATCCGGGTATTAAACTCGCGTTCAAATCAAGGAACAATGAAAACCCACACCGCGAGGGCTAATTAAATTAAAAAAAAACACTGGCCACCGGAGCATGCGAAAAATCGCCTAACCAGTGGAAGCACGGGGCAGCAATTCCGCTTGCTAAGAAGTCCGCGAATCACAACCGCGCAGCTTCTATTGTAAAAATAATTTAATTAATCCTAACTTTGTTAATATGTGGGCGAAACATGTCGAATAAGGACTCAAAATTCGAGTTTTTAGGAGACGAAAACAGTGCATAGGCGTTCGACAAGATAGCACTTCGCGCCGCGGCGTAACGAAAAATCCGCACCGCGGCCAAGCGGCTTGCATTCAAGAAAGGAAATTACAACTCGCAACTTTATTAATAGGAGAGCAAGACCTATCGAATAAAGGCTAAAAATTCAAGTCTTTAGGAAGCGCAACCAATGCAGAGGTTTTTTTCCTCTCGCTACGAGATTGATAAGCCCGCAAACGCCGCGGCATCTAAAAGATCAGCGTCACAACCGCGCGGCTTCTATTGTAGAAATAATTTAATCAATCCTAACTTTGTTAATATGCGGGCAAAACATGGCAATTAAAGACTCAAAACTCAAGTTTTTAGAAGACAAAAGCAATGCCCATGTCAGCGACAAGATAGCGCTTCGCGCCGCGGAGATCAAAGCCGCGAATCCAATTCCTATCAAATTTGCAAACGTCCCCACTGCCGTTCAGCCAATCGTGAGCGAGGAATCGGCAAACAAAGCCGGCAGAACCTTTATAAACCCCGGGTTTCTTGAGAAAAGCACGGAGTTCCAACCAGCAGTTCAGCCAGCAGCATCCAGTATCCAGCAGCTACCGCCATCGGTCCAGCCAGCCTGAGTACTCTAGCTCCAACCACACTTAGTCTCCAGCGGTGCTCGCCGAGCTCCTGGGACTTATAAAAATTCATTCAGCCACACTTAGTCTCCGGCGGTGCTCGCCGAGCTCCTGGAACTTAGAAAAAGTCGATAAATCGAACTTAGCCGCCAGTGGTGCTCGCCGAGCTCCTGGCACTTAGTCGAATTGCTCAAGCGAAGTCGGATCCAGCCGCCCGAAGCGCCGGCCGCCCGAAGCGCCGGCCGCCCCCCAACCTCTGCCGTCATCGCCTGCCGAGTCACCGCCTCCTAGCATCGCCCAGGCGCCCCAGCCCGCAGCCATCCGGCCCGACGATCCAGCGAGGCCGCACACCGAGCCCCAGCGCCGCCTTCAGCGCCAGTACCTCCGCCACCCCCGGCACGCACGCCCCTCCCCACGAAAGGAAGAGCCCCGGGACAAAACACGACGACCCCACGCCACCAGAAGCTTTGAGGCGTCATCAACTAAATAGCCCATTTTTTGTATATATGTTCGAAAAATTAAAAAACCTGTGTAAATATCATTTTTTTGTTTTCTCTCTCTTTCTCTCGTGCTCTTGCACTTAGGTCTGCCCCGCCTACCGGGGAGAACACCATTGGCCGACTGAGTTGCCAGGGCCAAATCAACAAGAGTCGCCATTAGTAGTAGTTAGCCCTCGCCCGCCCTCCAACGAGGCCGCGGGACCGAGTCGTGTTAATCTCTTGCCTTTTTCTGATATTCTACCAAAAGTTTTCTTTGTTCCCGCACCTTTTTCGTAAAGTCGTCAATAATCCCAACTTTTAAACCTTTTAAGTCCTTAATTTTCCTTGCATTTTTCATAATTTTGCTTTTTTTATTTGACGTGTTTAATTTCATCAGAACGGGTCTTGTTTTATTTTGTTGATACTTTCCTAGTCTTCTCACAATATTTCCTAGTATTTGCTTTGGCAGTGTTGGCAGCTTCCTTATCTACAAATGCAAATGTACTTGCACGTTCAAAATTACGTTTAGAGCCGATTAAATATGTTTCCATACTTAAAACTGATTTGTACACACTCTAAATCACTTAGGCTAGGTGCATCAGAACACAAACGAAATATTACGCGCCTGCTCGTTGCTAATCTCTGCTAAACTAACCTAATTGAACATGCATCATGGTTTTATACGTTCTGTCTCCACTATCACAGTTTCTAGGCCATTCTACAGCGCTCCGGAAAGTTCGAGATTTAGTCTTGCTAGAAGGGGGAGTGCATCATAACACATTTCAAAAGAGGGGTGCGAAACCTGAAAGTTTGGGAAAAGCTGTATTACCGTTCAATTTATTTATCATAAATCTCTTTTTCCGAATCACATCTTTCCAATATTCTATATACAACAGTAGCTTAACTTCTTAACACGCTCTCTGGTACCAGTTCGCAGCAAGTTCCTCCATGGACAAATTATAATGCTGACACACTATTATTTAATATATGTCAATTAAGAACACATTTATATGTATATTTTAAATAACACTTTAATTGACAAATTATTCAATATTATTCAGGGGAATACTATGTAAATGATTTATACCTTTCAAATAAATATTTGTGTAATTCTTGTCATCAGAAACTACACACGGTTTGTTATTTTTAATCCCAAAACGCCCCAAGCACTTAACCTACTTACGTAATATTCCTAGTTAGTGTTAAAATATTGGCATGCTAATTACACTTGATATTATTACATTTATCAATTTATCCTTTTAAATATAAAGACACAAATCTTCTTCATAAATACTTCCCAAGTTCCAACAACACGCACAAATCCACACATTATCGCTCTTCTCTGCACATCCAAAAGTTGATATGCCAAAACTACATACCTACTTTCTCATTTCTGATGCACCCGTATCCAATTAAATTTCATTTTAACATTTTTATTTATTACTTTTCTTATGACTTATAGCGGTTCTTTAATTACTGGTCATCTAGCTGTTTGTATATGCCTTGCTGCCTCACTAAAACCCTAGTAACCCCACAAAAATTCAGAGCACGCCGAGTACCAAAATGGGTCATTTTTGACCCACTGGATAATTTTGCTATTTATAATTGTTTAAAACATTTTTTTCCTTTCCTTACATATATAAAATATCTAATACGTTTCTAATATTTAATATTTATCATACATACATAATAAATAAAAAGCGAAAATACATCAACAACAGACTGCACATTCATACTGCATTGTGAAAGTCCTTCCTTTTCAAGAAGTATATTCACTTGTTTATATTTCCTTTTTGAATCGGACACATATGTCCACATTCTCCCATCTATTTTCCTATTATTAGCTCCAGCAACGAGTTCATCATCCGACTCTTCAGAACCGGAAACTTTACTTCCAAATTCACTGTCACCCATTCTCTCAACTTCTTCATTATCGTCTACTTCGCTGCACATTTCAGGAACGTCTTCTTCACTATAATCACTTTCTTTTAAAAGCTTAGCTAGTTGCTCGGTAACGGAATTTTATGTGGATTCATTATGACCAAATGCTAACAGCAAACTGAAAGTAAATTTTGAATCCTGCCTTTATATAGACATACGACAAACATGTATAATTCCTGTAAATTCTCCAGACATTTCTTACCAATAAAATTCATGCATGCAGCGACATGCATCAACATGCAATATTCGCCAGACGGCACTTTACAATGAAATTCATGCATGCAGTGACATGTACGAGCAGGCATAAAACATTAATTGACTACAATACGCGAAGTTCCGAAATGGGTCCAAATTGACCCTTCACGCAAAGACAGTAATAAAAAATTTCAGGTACGATATTTTTAAATTTCTATTTATGGCATACGGTGACAGACAGCATCGGAATAGCACATCTAGAAGCACAACGACGTAATAGCATCTGAAAGAAAATTCGAATCCTGGGTCATTTTTGACCCGGTTTTGAGATTGCTAGGGTTAATCTACCTTCCCTTATGAGAACAGACAGGAAGTGCAATTGGAGTTAATAAAATACACAGTGTGGAGTCTTAGTACCACACTTTTATTTATCAATCAGAATCCAAATAGTATCATGTTAACGGAATTGTATTATTATTGATCTAGAAAATCTCATTGAGATATCTAGATCTGTCCTTTAATATAAGTAATTAGTCTTTGAATATTATAGCCCGAAGCTATAAACCATTGCAATGAATAATTACTAATAATTTTCTTTGAATTGTTTCCAGCATAATATTACGTAATAGTTTGATGTTCGTTTATTTGTAACTGTTTTTGTTGCATTAATTCTTGACTATATCAAGCGAATTTCGATACTGGTAAAATAATATGGTACCAATGCCACTTGGTGTAAACTCATGTCTTGTATCGGAGATGGCATTCTTCGGTTCATAATTATTGTTTTCAAGCATTCTGCATATTATGTCTCATTATTGCATTCACTAATAACTGGTCGGAGTGATAGTCAGCTCCGTTTGCTTACGTCAACAAAAATCCTAGTAAGACTCTTACTTATCAGAATATGCTCAATATGGTTAACAATTTGAGCATCGATGTCACAAGTAGAACCCTATAGGTTATATGTCCCTAAAAGGAAAACTGCAGCTGGGATTTCTTTCCCCATTTACATATTAAAATTTACTAGAGCTAGTTAAGTAAAAATTATTATATAGATAATATTCTTTATCTACGACAGTGTGTAAAATTGCCTTTCAGATGGCAGTTATAAGTTTGTAAAATGACTGTTTAATAACATGTTTTCATTAGTTTACGTCGTCAGTAGTAACGTATTTAAAAGATTTCATTAGGCACGTTGTCAGTAGCAACGTTTTTAAAATTTTTAAAACACGCAAAATTACGACCGGTTGCTGGTAATTCTAATTTACATTGAATTTTTTTTTAATATTTACAGTGTTTTCTATATTCTATCGTAGATAAAATATTGTACGATACACATGCGTAAAGCATCTTTAGTCACTCGGGGGGGTTTAACTCTACCCCACTCGTGCCTAAAAAGTAGCTTTACGCTTTACTATCGTAAATTACTATTAAAATATTCTGTAAAGTGTTCCGTGAGTAGAAGGCTAAATGATTTCAAGAACTAATTATAAGTTCCGATTTACTTTTTTTTATTTCGTATAGTAATCATGATTTTTTCGAATTCCAAATTATGGAAATATTTCGAAGTGATGTCTGCCTGTCAGTTTGTGGGTCTGTGAGTCTGTGGGTCTGTTAGTCTTTCTGTGTCTTCTCTACAGCCCAGATGGTTTAACCGGACGGCCCGAAAATGTACATATTTGCTTTGAATATAAATTGACTTTTGTATATGCAGTGAGGCCCTTTCATGGGTTGGGACTAGAAGGTTGCTGTTATAAGCTGTTACATCTTGGCTTTAGTTACTATTGTCTCCTAGTTTCAAACATTTTGAAACCACTGTTTACCTCCCTCGTTCAAAAGACGAAGAAAGTATTGTAATCACGAAAAAATCACCTTCTGAGGTTTCTTCAGATCTTCACATTTTAGTGTTCCTAGTTGATGAAAAACAGGTTTTATCAACTCCGTCTGTCTGTTGGTGGTACAACTCAAAACGATTTGTTGGAGGATGACGATATTTTTCATACAGATGGTGAGTCGGGAGGAGTGGACCAAACTCCAGGAGTGTATTATACACATGAAAATAATGTAAAAAAACTAAACTGTTGTTATCCGATTTTCATTTGTTTTCAAGCATAAGCTTTCCACTAGATTAAAATCATTGAGAAATATGCAAGAATAAGCGATGTGCGCGTAAAATTAATCAATTTTTACTCATAAAGAAAGTTCTGAAAATATTGTTTTCTGCTTTTTTACAATAACAAAAAGAATTGTGCTCTCCACTTTTAGATCCACAAGGTCATTACAGATAGTGTACATATTTCTTGAAAACCATATCTTCGAGTGCGCCCCCTATGATCGAATTTATGGTTCGTAATTCCTTACTAAAACGGGGTAAACATCATTCATGCAGTTCAGTTGAACTTCAATAAACAACGTTTATATTCCAAGAAAAGTCTCTTCCATGACGATTCTTTGACCCTTATTTTGTTTTATTTTCAAATGTATTTACTTTGAATTACCGAGTGGTTCCTTTTATTGTTTCAGTATTATTAGGAACGTTAAGATACTTTTACCTCTAGTTTCAAAATACAGTGAATTTATTTTAATGGTTAACATAGCAGTTTCGTTTCTATGCCAGCATTTAATCATACAGGTCACTTCCATAGTTACCAATGCAATCAATAGATTAGAGCGTTTATTTTACGAGTTAACATACGAATTTGAATTAGGTACTTGCTAATAAGAAACTTTAATTTTGTTACCGAAATGTAGGTATGCAACTAAAAAGTAGATCCGTAGGAACAACTTGTGTGTTGTACCTTTTCTTCAGTGGTATACATTAGGATAACTTTTAATTCTCTTTTTGACAAGTAATAATTCCTATGTTAACTCGTAAAATACACTCTCTAATCTATTGCTCTCATTTATAACTATGGAAATGACCTGTATGATTAAATGGTGGCACAGAAACGAAAAGCTTATCCTTTATCTAATAGACTTTTCCGGGACGCTGTTTCAGCAGCCAAACCGTAAGAGATAGAGAAAAAAGTTATGAAAGTTATATGTTTAGAATGATCATGTCAAGTCAGGAACCGAATTTCAGTCACGTGACACTTCCGGTTTTCGAGAAATCACGTGATTTCCATTCGTCCGCGACGGTCTTTTTTGTTTTATTAAATGAGACATTTGTCTCACTGGTTGCTAGTGTTAACTATTAAAATAAATTCCCTGTATTTAGTGTCACCAACTTCCACAGCTTTTATTTACAAAAGATAAAAGTAATAATTTGCATATAGCTCAGGCTTCATCATTGGCGAAAGCGAGACCTAACAGATGCAGGGTAAACATCATAAATGGGACAAAACCTGAGCGAGCTCATGGCTCGGTTATTCTAGCGACAGACCAGAAACTCCCGTAAAATATTCGCCTGGAAGCGCGCAGTTCAAATCCAAGCAGACTACATTTACTTTTATTTGCAAAATGATATAACTCGCGCAAGGGAAGTTCCATGTAAACCTCTCTACAGATTTTTTAATGAATGATAACTATACGGTTAATGACACAAATAATTACAGATCTTTCTGTCTGGTCTGTATATCTTAAATGTGCAGTCAAATGTAGCCACATTACTCGTGAGTATTGGTATACAATAAATTAATACTATATCACAACATCACGCAAAATAGATAGCAATTTTTGTTTTTTTTTCAACAATTATGTAGTAGTGCCGTAAATATGAACCTTGCTAAATATTTAAGCAATGTATAAACTCGAATATGCTAGGAAATGTATCTAAGCAAAAGTAATGCTTGCTACTAATGTGATTTATTTCGTAAAACATATGTCCACACTGCAGAGTATCTGCTAATACCTTTTCTCCATGAATGCTATTTTAAGAATTTGGGGTGTGATGATTATCGCTTAGATCAGTGGTCGCCAACCTCTTCAATGTGTTGAGCTACTTGTTAATTTTGGAATAAACAGCGAGCTACCCGCACGGAAGCCACGTAACGCAACGTAAATGAAATAATCCACAGTTAATTTATCATTATATGTATTTATTTTACTATTTATTTAACTGGTAATACATAATACATAGGTACTAATAATAACTACATTCCTACCTACCAAACGAAGTTGTTTGAAAAATAAACACAAACTTTTATCCAGCCACAACGGCATGTCACGTAAGATTTAAAAATAGTTAATAATAACAACAAAAAAGTAACGCACTATCATGAACATAAACATTGAAAAATAAAAAAGCACGTTCAATGAGAAGGCTGACACTCAGACTCATCGATAATTTTTTTAATGTTTGCAGTATAATTTGATACAGCCATTCGAATACAATTATCCAAATGTTCATCTGTAAGTCGATTGCGATATTTGTTCTTAATAAACTTCATATTGGAAAAAGAAGATTCACACAAATAGGTTGAACTGAATAATGCTTTCACTTTCAAGGCAACACGGCATAGAACTGAATATTTGTCTTTACTTACAATAGGCCAGATACATTTGGTACTTGAGACTAACGATTTTAAGGCTAAATCATTTTGAAAATCAATTACTTCCATTTCTGTTGCAGCGATGTCTTCGCCAAAGTTCTGCATAACACAAGTTGCAAACTGTTGGATATCAATTTCCATAAAGGGTGAAACAACAAACTGCGCTACTAAAGCCATTTCGTTGAAATCCTTAAAACGATTTTTGAAGTTATTCTTCAGGGTAGAAACTATTTCTACATGATATTTGCTGTCATAGAGTTCTAATGGATTTTGAGTTATTTTTTCTGAAATAATAGGAAAATGCTTGGCATCGCTGTTAATTAGGTTTTGTTTCCAAAACTCCAGCTTTTTGATAAATGCTTTTATATCAGAAATCATTTCTGCTAGTTCTTTGTCTCTCCCCTGAAGCTGCAAATTAAGTTCGTTTAATTTCTCGGTAATGTCCACGAGAAAACCAAAATCTCTAAGCCAGATTGAATTTTCTAGTTCCGGAGTCGGTTCATCGCGTTTTTTGAAAAATTGAACTATGCCAGATAGGACATCATTAAAACGTTTCAGCACCCGTCCTCTACTTAACCATCGGACTTCAGAGTGAAGGAGTAGGTCCCCGTATTGACAGTCAACTTCATCGGCCAAGGTTTTGAATAATCTTCTTTGTAACGCTTGAGCTCTAATCTTGTTCACAATTTTTACCACCAGTTTCATAACGTTGTTTAGTTTCAGGAAATTTCCACATAATGCTTCCTGATGGATAATGCAGTGGTAAGAGAGAAATTGCGGAAAAGTTTCATCTTTACGACATAACGCCACCAGACCCTTATCAAAACCCACCATAGCTGGAGCGCCATCGGTTGTCAAGCCTACCATTTTCGATATTGGAATTTTCTCGGAAGAAATAATATTTTTTAAATGAGAAAACAACTCCTGTCCAGTAGTGTGTCCTTTCAGTGGAATAAACTTCAAAAGATCTTCTTTAATCGTAAAATCACTAAAAACCATCCTGACGAACACGGCCATCTGGACAGTGTCAACGACATCTGTTGATTCATCCAGTTGAAGTGAAAAATAAACACAGTTATCTAAGTCAGTTCTTAACTGTAAAAAAATATCATTGCTCATTACTTCTACACGTCTCATCACTGTATTAGCAGAAAGTTGCATAGATTTTATAGCTGAAACTATCTCGTCTTTGTTTCTAAAGTTGGCAAATAACGAGTCAGCAGCTTCTAAAAACGCCTGTTTTATCATTTCCCCGTCTTCATAAGGTTTCTTTTTTTGTGCAATTATCTGGGACACACGTTACGATGCTTCAGTTGCAGCCTTATTTTTGTCGATTGTTCTTAAAAATATTGATTGTTGTCCAATTAACTGCCTTTTTAACTGTTTCAGTTTCTCCTTTCTGGCGGCAGAATGTAGTGGGAATGATTTTTCAAAATTGGAATGTACAGTTTTATGATGTCTCTCAATATTTCCTTTTTTAGCAACGGAGACCGAAGTATTACATAACAAACACACATTTTTATCTTTAACTTCTGTAAAAAAGTATTGTTCTTCCCATTCCGAATGAAAGTGGTATGTCTTTACCTTCTTACAACTGCTTGCCATAATATTATTTTTTGTTGTTCACTACTAACCCAACCGCTGGACGTTGGTTACGCGTTCAGTTTTAAACTAAGCGCAATGTCGCCGCGCCGTGCGTATTTATCCCGTTCAAAGCAATCCAGATCGTTCTCGAACACTAACGCACTGGTCCGGCTGGTCGGTTCTAGCCGATTCTAGCTTGATCACGGTTATTAGAGTAGCTTGATGGCGTCAGCGGCAGATCGCTCGCCGCAACGTTGCCGCTGTTTATGTTTAATATTATGACAATTAGATTTTTTTGTGGAATTTTAGGAAGCTTCTCTGATTTTGTATTTTCGTTGTGAGAGCTACCAGAATTGCCCCCGCGAGCTACCGGTAGCTCGCGATCGACAGGTTGGCGACCACTGGCTTAGATTTTTCGTCGTTTTATAGAGTATTACATGTGATGGGAGACTTACGCCGTATATTTAGTCCTGGGACTCTCAGATATATATATAATGAGAGGTAGTAGTAACAGTTTACACATTCATCTTAGATTTTGTTCAGCGACAATTTTTCTATTTAAATTGCCAAGACAAAGTTTCATTGTAAAAAATAAATGTAGTCTCACAAAAAGTTAACTTCTCGTAAAATTATAGTCGCCAAATTTAATGGTTTAGTTATCAACATAACCAGCGCAACAAATGTGAAAAATTATTTTCAACTTATCGACCCAAGTTAATATTACAACTAAAGAACTAGCACTGGAAAATACTGTGCTTCATTATGATATTAAATGAGCGAAACGCAGCAAACGTCAACACGAGTGAATCAAGACTTTTTAATTACTCGACCTGATAATCCAGTTAGTGATTCAATGACATTCAGGATTCGTACTTTCAATTGCTCCTTAAGTTTGATTTTAGTTAATCTGATGACGTGTTCGAATTCTAATGAATTTTATATTTGGAGTTTTCGATCATTAGTAACAGGAAGATCTGTTAAATTGACATATAAGGAAATGTCTATGAAGGTACAATAAAATCTGTAGTAAATGTCAAGTTATTGTATCCGGGTATATAAAAAACGGTGGAAGCAGAATTACTTTTTCAACAGCTACATAATGGCACAACCGAAAAATTTAAATTCGTTTATACGTTTTTACAAATTATGGAGCATATTGTATTACCCTCGGTTTATAATTATTATAGTAAAATTTAGAAAATAATTATTCGAATTTAGTTGGAAAATAGTTAATAAAAAGTATACTGCTGATACTTTCCAAACTCAGGGTTATTTTTAAATATGAAAAAGTGAATATGTATACTTATAATTAAGTTTCACATTTGTATAAACTTTTCAATGTTCCATGGGATATTATTCATTACACTTATTGTATAACCTTAATTTTAGTACTCTAACTGCCGGTCTTATAAAAGCTACTAATCTGACGTTAACTTTAATTCGCTGTTAAAATAAACAAAAGCGCATCAAAATTTGTTTACTAATGAATAAAATGTCATAAGCACTGACGTTTTGATGCGCTTTTGTTTATTTTAACAGCGAATTAAAATTAACGTCAGATTAGTAGCTTTTATAAGACCGGCAGTAATAATAACACAAAAAAATTATTTTGAAATGGTTTTACGCATTTTAAGAGACTTTAGAACCAAATTGAGCACATTCTTTAACCTTAAAAGAAGTTTTTTCGTATGACGCTGCTTTTCGAATAGCTGCTATGTTATTAAATAGATCTATATGAAACCACATTATTAATACTTACAGCCAGTCTTATAAAGGCCACTAATCTGACGTTAACTTTAATTCTCTGTTAAAATAAACAAAAGCGCATCAAAATTTGTTTACTAATGAATAAAATGTCATAAGCACTGACGTTTTGATGCGTTTTTGTTTATTTTAACAGCAAATTAAAGTTAACGTCAGATTAGTGCTCTTTATAAGACCGGCAGTTAGGGTGTTAAATGCGGTTCAATGTTTGCTTTAAAATTTACATCTGGCCAGGTGGGTGAAAATGTCAATATTGCCATAGTTTGGCATAGGCAGCGTTGGTGTAGGCACATTCAACAACTACCAGCCTTTATCAACCAAAATGAACAGTTTGGTAAGTACTAAAACCATCGGGCCAATTATCACTTTAAACCCAACATATTTATTTTAATTTATAGGCCGTAGTATTGTGTGCCCGCTTGGCAGTAGCTAATGCAGGAACTTTGCATGGAGCACATGGACTATATGGTGGACTTGGACTTGGATATGCAGAATATGCAGGAGTTGCAGGAATTGCAAGAGCAGTCCCAGCTGTACCTACCACTCTTATTGGAGCTTCCGGAGTAGTTGGCCCCAACGGTGCTTCCGGACCCACTGGAATTGTAACTCCTCACGGTGCCATTGGACCTAACGGAATTGGAAACGCCATTGGTTATGCAGCTCCTCTTGCTGCCGCTTCTTCTGTCGCCGCTCCTCTGGCCTTTGCTGCTCGTGCTGTTCCTGCAGGACCCACTACCCTCATTGGAGCTTCCGAAGTCGTTGGCCCCAACGGTGCTTCTGGACCATCCGGAATCGTCACTCCCCATGGTGCCATTGGACCTAACGGAATCGGAAACGCTCTTGAAGTTGCAAGAATCGCCGTTCCTTATGCTGTCGCCTATGGTGCCGTTGGAGTGGCTGCTCCTGCTATTGCTGCTACTGGATACCTTGGTGCTGCTGGTCTCGCTGGTCCCGCTGGTCTCCTTGCTCCCGGACTCGGTCTCCGGGCCTGGTGATTTATTAGAAAATGTTATTTGAATGTCATGACTGAATACACATCATATTACGTACAGATATGTTCAGAAAAATAATATTTATTTTCATATCGTTTTTTATTTATATGAAACATAGCCTTCCGAGGCATATATTTGCCGCAATCGTTGTCGCCATTGTTTTTAGATTTTTACGACTTTACGTCTCTTTGATTAGGTTCAAGTAGATGCTAGAACCGCAATATTGTCAAAGCCTGGTTGAAAAATCGCAGTCGAGTTGGTACCACATTTTGTGGTCGTAGAAGTGACTTCAGATGGAAACCATATTATCTGTTCTAAAACAAGAGGCTTTACGTTTGAGCCTGCATTTTCTGGAAATGCCTTAGATATGACAAAGATTAACTATTAGATCATCAATAAATGGGGCCTGCACGTGATTTTGCTGATTTAAAGCTTATTTAAAAAATATATAACATTTTTGACAGTCCACTCTAAATTACAGTGTAAGAGCCATCGAATAGTGGTTTAGATTTAATGATAAGCGCGCTGCGATGCCTTCAATATTGTTACATGTTTTCAGCAATAAATGGATGTATGTAGAAACAAGTGGTAAAACGTGGCGTTTTATTACAGGACCTATTGTTTATTTCGGTACAAAAATTATTAGGAAAATCTGTAAATATTAATAATATATACAATTTTATATCTGCGGAAAGAAAGAATAATATTTATTTTGGCGTTATATTTTTTTTAAGTCTACCACTGTCATGAAATTTTTATGAAGGTAGGTCGTGTGATGGCCACGCCTAATTTTTTGTATATATTTTTTAAATAGAGATCTTAATGTGTCGATCTCATATAACGTTTATTTCTTAATTATACTTTTATTTTTTCTAAATTTAGCAAAACTTAGATATTTTCTTCCCCACTTGTTGAAGCTATTCGTTTAAACAACAGCTTGATATAGCTAGAATGGAATTTTTTACAACATAACTTAGAGTTTCGAAAATGAGCTTTATAGAAACTTTAGAAAAGTATTTTATACTGTATAGTTACTTCTTTTAATTCTTGGATACAATGAAAAAATAATAAGTACAGTAATTGAAGAGAATAAGTGTTCAAAAATATTTAGAAGAAAAACAAGAGAAGGCAGACACGAAATCATAAACCTTATCGACAAATAAGCAAATCTACTAAGTAAACGGGAAGATATCCTGCGATACATAGAATCCTTTTACGAAGCTCTCTACTCTCTTAAGACTGAAGAACCGCCTATAAGTCCGACAGACAGAAGAGCCCCACTTACCAAACATTTTACCGAAGACACACCTAAAATAAATAAGTAGGAGTTCAAACAAGCGCTCAAACAAATGAAAAGCAACAGATCTCCAGAACCAGACGATGTCATCACTGAACTTCTTAAAATGAGAGGAAGAAAACTTCTATAATACCCGGAAATATTATTTAATAGATGTCTTGACCAAGGCACAACGCCTAAGGGCCGACTCTACAAACCAAGGATAAAGTTATCCGGAGAGTAAATACCCTAGAAACGATTGCTGTAACAAAGGAAACTATGACAATTATACCTCGGATAGCTTATTCTAGGTATATACTTGCATTGTAGAACCGGTCCTAAGTCATGGAGAAATACCAACGTTGTGATCATTTATAAGAAAGGAAACGAGAGGGACTTGAAGAACTACCGCCCTATTTCACTATTATCGCATATCTATAAACTCCTGACAAAAATAATAAACAACCGTAACACAACTCGGTTAGATGCGTTTCAACTCCCAGAACAGGCAGGTTTCAGGCGAGGATATAGCACCATCGACCATATTTATACCGTTCGCCAAATGATGGAAAAGTTGCATGAATACAACAAGCCATTGTGCATTTCCTTCGTTGACTTCGAGAAGGCTTTCGACGTCGTAGAAACTTGGGCCCTCATCAACTCGTTAAAAAGGTGTAGGATCGACTACAGATACATACAACTTATTCAGAATCTCTACGAAAAAGAAAATATAAAAGTGCAGATATCCGACCAGACGAACCCGATAAATGTGATACGCGGTGTCAGGCAAGGAGATACCATATCTCCAAAGCTTTTTAGAAACTTCTTAGAAGACGTCTTCAAAACCCTGAATTGGGAGGAACTTGGAATAAACATCAATGAGGAATATATGAATAACTAGCTTTTCGCAGATGATATTATCTTGTTGACAGACAACATGCGCAACTTGCAGAAGATGCTAGTAGATCCTGATGATCAGCACATAAAGTCGATCTAAGAATGAACACCTCAAAGACTAAGAGTTAACAATAGTAGGCGACACCCAAGAAACAGACACCGGACGAAGAATTCGATTAGCTTGGGCAGCGTTCGGGAAATTGCGAGATTTGTTCAAAGGGCCATATCCACAACATCTTAAAACGAAAGTCTTCAACCGGTATATCCTGCCAATTTTAAAATACGCTGCAGAAACATGGTCATTAACGAAAACTGGGATAGAAAAGCTGAGGATGGTGGAAAGGGCCATGAAAAGATCAATGCTTAGAATGCAACTGCAAGATAGAAAGGTTAATATGTGAATTCGTAACAAAACAAGAGTAGAAGATGTCGCGTAACGTATAATTTCCTTGAAGTGGCAGTGGGCACTTGATGCGCAGAGAAGATGACAGATGGAGCTGCAAGGTTACAGAATGTCAAGGTCCGTAAATATAGCAAGCTTAAGCATACTACGAATATATTTACAGACCTTGACAGAATGTAGAGTAGGGTGGAGCGGTCTTATATGGAAATATTTTTTTTACCCTATATCAAAATCGACATGTGCGGGATTGATGCTCTGTCATACTCTTATTCCAAATATAAAGTATCTTACAAAAATATTAATGCTTAGTACTGCCACAACACCGTTGAATTTTGAAAAAATATGTCAAAACTAAATTTTCCCTGATACTCTTTTGATCGGCAAAGGAGCTGATTATTATCTTTTAAAAATACACAAAAATTATGTTTATTCGTTCACCGATAGTGTAACGTAGATTGTAGCAAAATTTAATCACTTCCTGCCAACCCCTGTTCCCTCTTCCTCGATCGTGCAATACGTGCATCAAACAGTGTGCCTTGACCTCTCGAAGAGTGCATGTGCGTGACATTTAGAGAAGAATTATTGTGTGCTGCAATGAAATATTACCAAATTATACATCGAATATTTATATTGTTTATTGTAGCTACCCTCTAAACATTATGGCAATGTTAAGAAGTGAAGTGACTTGTCCTGTATTCGGCCCTGGATGTGATTTGCCATATAATGTTTTGCCTACCTATGAAGATGTTTTAAAATCCTTTTTGTGGGTGCATCATTCTAAACAAAAACTATATAAGGACATAGTTACCATAACATCTGAAGAAGTCGCTGTGAAGTTGGAAATAGTCTGGAAAAGAGCGTCAATTCCCATAATAGACCAAAGGAGCATTTTGAGACGAATACGATCATACTACAATAAGTATCGCGGTTTATTAAAACCATATAAAAGTACAAAAAATGTCGACAGCTATCGCCAACAACTTCAACAATTTAAAGAAAAAGCACAGATTCTTTTTGATATAGTGACATGTAGATGCGCATCTTTTGACTCCTGTTCGTGTGAAAAAGAGCGAAAAATTCCTATCAAGGAGCGAAACTTTCTACTTGATCAACGTACTGACCGGAAAATGGCAATAGGAGGGCTAGATCGAGAAACTACTAAAAAAATACGAAATCATTGGCAAGAAAACGCCTTCGTGATGAGTTTCAAGAAAAATGCAAACGAACAGAACCTGTTCCTTGTTGTAGTTCAAGTTTCAGATTCTCTCAAGATAGTGTACCAAGTGTAGCACAACCACAAAACGTTCAGTCTCATGCGGTGGTGAAGGAATTGCCCGTTGTCGCCAGAACATTGGACAGATATTGTTTCGGACCGAGCAGGACCTGCCATCGTTTCTGCTGTACTACAAGATGTTGGCTTCATCTCACAGGATGATGTATCTAACGTTGTGGACAGGAGTAAAATTCGCCGAGCTCGAGCAAAGGAACGAGATGTCCTCACTAATAACCCGTTGGTAATCAACTCTAATCAGTTTGGTTTATATTTTGATGGACGTAAAGACAGAACTTTAACCTTGGAGGATAACCGGCGAAAAATAATAATTGAAGAACACATAAGCTTAATAAAAGAGCCAGGATCCGAGTATATGGGACACATTGCATTGAAGGTTGGAAAAGCTGAAGCAATAAGCAATAGAATTTTTTCTTTTCTGTCCTCGAAGGATATTGATTTTGAAAAACTTATTGCAATTGGATGGGATGGAACTACAGTCAATACGGGGACTCAAGGAGGTGTGATTCGGCGTCTAGAGTTACGCCTCAAACATCCTTTACTATGGATTGTCTGTCAGCTACATGCGAACGAGCTCACTTTGCGACATCTTTTCGAGCACATCGATGGAAGGACAACTGGACCCCAAAGATTTACTGGCCTTATTGGACAATCTTTAAATAAGTGTGAGCAACTTTCTCTCGTTGAATTTAGTGTCATTAAATGTACGTTGCCACAGTTGACAAATAAACAGGATTTAAGTACAGATCAGCTGTATCTACTGGAAATGTGTGAAGCCATTGACTCCGGACACTGTAATGAAAACCTATCTAAGAGAAATCCTGGCAAAATTGTGCATTCCAGGTGGCTCACTACAGCGAACCGGATTCTCAGGCTTTACATTTCTTCAGAAAAACCATCTGAGAATTTGTTAACTTTGACTACCATTGTGTTAAAAGTTTATGCACCTATGTGGTTTAACATTAAGACCAAACCATCATGCGTTTTCGGAGCTAGGCATTTACATCAAACAATATTGCTTTCGCGCTACTTGTCTCGCGGTTTAAAGGATATTATTGATCCAGTAATCCAGCGAAACGGTTTTTTTGGGCACCCTGAAAGTATATTGTTAGCCATGTTAGACGACACCCGAAAACATGTAAGAGAGTTGACGCTGAGAAGGATATTGAAAACCCGGAAAACGAAAATGCATTCAAACGCTATTCGTACTTTTAAAGTGCCTGTTTTTGATTTTTCTGTAAATGATTACATTAATATTATAAATTGGGAAAATGTAACCGAGTCACCGCTTACCAAATTTGTAACTGACGAGACTATTTTACAAGCTATTACTGATCAGACTATAATTGATGACGTCATATTACCAATCATAAAGGATTTTCCTTGCCACACTCAGGCCACAGAAAGATGCGTAAAATTTGTAACAGAAGCTTCCACTGCTGTCTGTGGACCCTTAAGACGAGATGGCTTAATAAGTCCCAGGTTGGAATCACGCAAAATTATGCCTCTTTTCAACACTAAAAAGCAATACCGCCCACAGTAGCTTTTGCAATTTTTCAGTTTTTTATTGTAGTTAGTATGTTTATGTTTCATTATTTGTTTTATTGTAAAAATGTTTAAATGTGTATTGTGTGCCAAATAAAACACTAAACATAATTTTAATATGTGTTTTAATAAGAATTTGTGAATCTTGAATACTTATCTAAAACAGAAATAATTAAAATCTTCAGAGCTTTTGTGGCAGTACAAAAATTATTAATATAAAAATAAAAATTATACAGTTTAGATTGCATATTAATACAGCAACTTTCCCAACCCTGCCCATTTCAAAATTCAGAAAACAAACATTTCGCTCCACCCTAATGTAGAGTCCCTGTATATAATAAGGTAAGAGTTGGGACATGTGGAACCAATGTCAAAAACCACTTGATTTTTTATCAGAGTTTTTTCGTTTGTTAACCTTCAGTTTTGTTTGATTTGACAAATAAACATTGTGTGACAAGAGGCATCTCAATAAATTCTTCGATTTGATATTATTATTTTTAACATTTATTAGTTACTAATGAAAACATATTACATATTAGGTATGAATAAACTTTAATTGCTTCCAGTGCTTATAAATTCAAGCCAACATAAACACTAAAGTACGAGTAGCAATCACAGTATGATTCGAGAGAACAATCTGTCTAACAAATTTATCAGAAGACACGCAGCATATCTATGCACTCTTTCAAATTCATTTTGTCTAGGGTAATTATAGGTACTTGATTAATATAATCTACTTTAATTTTCAAAAATGTAAATACATCCTGTAAAATTCTACTTTTAAATATTAAACACTCCAGTTTTCTATTTAATGTTCAAACGGAAGGATATATGGTAAATGTAGCTTTAATAACCATTGGTTCCACAAGTAAGTTTAAGAAGTAACGCTGCCAGAATGAAGCAGTTGGTTTTGTATCAAACAGCATCAATTTGATCCGGATTGAAATTATCTAAATTTTCTATTTGGTTTCTTTCTCTTGCCAGCTTATTGCTCAAAATGTTATGGTTTAAATTTTAAAATATTAATCAGCAAAACCTTAGTATAGTTGAAACTTCGACTTAAAACCTTCTTACAATCTTTTGGAGCTCATGGATGTTGTTGCTACTAAAAGTTTGTTAGCAATTGGTCTAGGAGATCTATCTGTACTTAATAAGTTCTTCTTCCAGTATTTATTTCACTGTTGATTTTTTGAGAAACCCTGATTTGTTCTATTTTGCAATTAAAAACTGAGCAGCCTGTCATAGTGACAGCAAATAAAGTTGGATATTTCGTTATTCAGTTTGAAAAACGAATTGTCAAATTGTGTAAAAACATATACTCCATGAGATTGGATCCAACCAATGAAAAACGGGCATCGCACATGTCCCAACTCTTAGTTTAATATATACAGGGACTCTAACAGAATGGAGAACCAGAGCTGGAAGAAGAGATCGCGGCAGACATAGAACTCGGTGGCGGGGCTACATCAAGAAGGTAACTGGTTTACAGTGGACAACTAACACCGCGGATGGCATTGAGTGACGACAAATAGGAGATGCCTATGTCCAGAGATGGAATGAAGGGGCTGAAAATGATGATGATGATAGTTGCTTATTTTGGAATTTTGATAAAACTAATATGCAAATTTCTTTAAAACTTGCTGGACTTACAGAGCTGCATGGATAGTATGCAAGGATTGCCATACTCAGTATTCTTTAGGTATATGTTCCATCTAGTGAGACAAATGAACAAGAAATAAAAGAATTCTTCGGATAACTAGTCGAAACGCTAAAGAACATCTCAGCAACGATAATATGAAAAATTTGTCCAAAGATAATATTCAATGTTTAGCCACCAAAAGACGTCAACCACTAGAAATCCATGAGAAAGTGAAATCCGTTGGTTACTTGGTTACCACTATTCGGCAAGAAAAATGTGGTTCATTCAGAACATGTTCATGTTGCTACTTCATATTAAAACATGTGGCTTATGGAAACTTTAGATGTACATAGACGCATTAAATTCAGATAACTACCTGAAGCGATGAACATTAGTGTAGAAAGTGTTAGTCCCATTATTCGCATTCTTACTATCACAAAGTTAATGTCTCCATTAAAGCAGTCGCTAACTTCGGACGCTACTAAAGTGCAGATTGCTGTTAGAGAATGCAAGGATTTTACCAGCAGTAAATCTATATATTACTACAACGAGAAGACTCATGCTTTAATGTTAATAAAGATATTTTTAATTGATTATTTAAAACGTGTTTCTATTGAACTATCCTCGTAAATGTTTCGAACGTAGCGTAAATATTCTCCAAATAGTCAAAATCGGTAACGGCAATTGTTATGAAACTTGACTATTTTGTGCATATCTAGAATTTGCAAATGTTGTTCCCAAAAAACGAACAAGGAATGAGTGTTTCTAGACAGCCTCGATGTGTCTTTGCACAGGGCCCCGAAAGATTTTTATACACGTTATTTACAGCAGATGAAGTCAGTTTGCCAGGTTATATACCAATTGGGATTCAAAAACAATGTTAATGATCAGTTAGCCAAAAAGCGCATCTTATGCTTAAAATTTACAAAGTTCTTCAAAAAAGTAATGACAATGCGTCGGTTCACAGAATTCGATTGCGTTGGCTGCTGTAAAAGACTGCCCTTTTAAACTTGTTTCTCACGCACTTTATTCAGCATGTTATCTCCAGAAGATTTTATTTATTTGCAAACCTGAAGTAAAGCACTTCCAACGTAGAGAGTTTTGTGTTGGCAAAAGTTGAGAAAGATTCCTTTTTGGAAAAAAGTAACAGAGTTACAGAACCGTTGAACTAAGTGGATTGAATTTGCAGGTAATTATATTATATTAAAATCTGCATTTTGCATACTTAGGCTATGACTACATGAATCAGCTAATACTAAAAATATAAAGAATCGAGAATTTTCTATAAAAAACAAAAAAAGATGCAAAAATAAATATTTATTAGAACTTACTTGTAAGCAGCAACTCCAACGGCGGTTAGGGGAGCAGCAGCAACGGCAGCAAGGGGACTGGCAATTCGTGCAACTCCGATAGCGGTTCCGATGCCGTTGGGTCCAATGGCACCGTTGGGAGTAACGATTCCGGCGGGTCCAGAAGCGCCGTTGGGTCCTACAACTCCGGAAGCTCTAATGAGGGTGGTGGGTCCTGCGGGAACAACACGCGCAGCAAGGGCAAGAGGCGCGGCAGCTAGAGGAGCTGCAAGTCCGATGGCACTTCCGATTCCGTTAGGTCCAATGGCGCCGTTTGGGGTAACAATGCCTACAGGTCCAGCGGAACCGTTGGGACCAACTACTCCAGAAGCTCCAATAAGGGTGGTGGGTCCTGCGGGAACGGCTCTTGAAATTCCTGCAATTCCTGCAACTCCTCCAAGTCCAGCCAACAATCCAGGTTTGGCGCTCGCTACTGCCAAACAGGCGCACAATGCTAAAGCCTTTTAATTGAAATACATTAGATTTGAGTTGATAATTATACCGGTAGTTTTTCAACTTACCAAGCTGTTCATTTTGGATGATGTAAGATTGCTGGTTGTAGAATGTGCCTACACCAACACGTACTGCTGTTTATATACTTTAGTATTGTCCTGCACAGCGAACGATTTCTGGTTTCAGAAAATGCCTTACTGACGTTAAATTAGAGCTTTATGCAATCATCCAGACATTTTCGTTACATGGAAATAGGAAAATTTCAACCGTATGTAATATTTGAATTTCTAAAGATACTATTTGAAATAGACCTGTTTAATACAATATTTAAGAGAAATTCAGGGCTACAGCTAAAGATATTTTCAAATTGAGCAGGAAAAAATGTAGACAAATGAGTTGACAGAGTCGTTTCTAATGATTTCTTCTTCATCTTTTAAAACAATTCTAAATATTACAAGAAGTTGAATAATTAGATGAACCTGTTTTAAGGGCGGATATTTCACCCGCCTTGCAGTTTTAGAGTATACAGGAGCATGATGAACCCGAATTTCCCCTTTGGGTCGCTACTTTAGAGATTGCATAAACGGACGAAATTAAAACTATTCCTGCTTATAAAACAAAATGTGAAATGGTTTCGCAAATCAAATAATTTGGCGCGGCTACCCTTGCAAGTACAATTATTACTTAGCTCGCCCAAAAGACGAAGGAAGTATTGTAATCGCGAGAAAATCACCTTCTGAGATTTTTCAAATCTTAAAGATTCAGTTAACCTAAATGACGAAATACACAAATAAATATATTAGACAAAACATTTTTGTGTGAAGCAGATGAATAATAATAGTTAAAAATATTACACTATCTGGAATGACCTGGCTACTTCCGCTTGATGACGCTAACTAAAGGACAGTATTATGGCCCAATTTTATTTTGGCGAAACTTCCACAAACATTACACGTGGCTCACCAACAGCGTTTGAGAATTTATTTGTAAGTACAAACGTCGCCGTCGGTCGCCAGGAAGTAAACTTCTAGCAACTGAATGAATATAGAAGGCTACCTAAATGGATGTATAAAAGAAGAATGCGAGTAGTATCTTGCAGCTGTAAGTCAGGAAATAATTGTGAATGCAAAAAAGCAGGCTTGTATTGTAAATTTTGACTGTATATACTTTAAATAATCAAAACTGTATGGTATTGTAATTAATTTTGTAATATTTAAACAAGCTACAAAGATGAAACGAAACTAATAAAATACCATTCTTTTCGATTCCATTAAAATGAAGAAATATGTGTGAACATTAGCGCAAACTTAAACAAACGTATTTTTCTAGCGCATTCTTTTACAATAAATCGAAAAAAAAATCTGTTACGACTTTCGGTTACCGAGATATAAAGCAGTTTTCTAAAGTCTGGTGAATGTGAAGTTCGAAAGGGCACAAAGATCTTCCGCGGCTAAGAAAGAGATCGCGATAATGCATTTCCTCACAAGTTGCGACCACCAAAATGGAAGAGCTGGTCTTCGAAATGATTCCGCATGCACCATATTCTTCAGATTTGGCCCCATCAGACTACCATCTTTTTCAAACTTGAAAAAATACCTGGCAGGTCAAAATCTTTCATCAAATGGAGAAGTTCTAGCGAGTGGAGAAGCCAATTTTGCAGATCTCGACGTATTCGTCTACAAAGAGGGGATACCGATGTATAAACATCGTTGGCATAAATGCATTATACTTCAAGGAGATTATGTACTATTGTAAGCGTCAGAAGAGAACAAATGAGAAGATGATATCAAAAAACGGAATTTATTTGAAGTAATTGCAAAAGTTCTACTACAAATAGCTATTTGATGTTACAATTATATATAATTTATTTAAAAGAAGCTAAACAAATACATTTCCCAATGACTGAAGCAGCCAATCTTTTTTCATACCGAAAATTATTGGAATTCTTTCCTATTGATGCTAGTAAAGAAAAAGTGTTGCATTAAATAATTAATATTTTTTTCTTAAAACCACTAGTATACCATTAGGTTCTACTTATGTTCTGTTCCCGAAATATGCAAGAAAAGTAGCAATATTTAGTAATAGGAAGGAAAGGCAGCTTTGAACAAAAATGGGAGCTGTATCAAATAGAATCATATTCAACTTCTGCCAAACTGAAATATGATCAGTAAATATATCAAGCTGAACTAAAATGAAAACTCATTGAACAAACTATTCTATTTTAAATTTAAAATCAGCCAATTGTTTCCTGATTAGGTTACTTATTTGTACCAAAGATAATATTTAAACTCTGTGTTTGTCTGAAGCACCATATATAATTAAATCATTGTAGAACAGTTTTACACGTTTCATAATTCAAATATCTTCTGTTAAATCTACGCCAACTAATTATGGAAGTCATTGCAATATTTAGAATTGGCTTAGAAAATAAGAAAACTCTCCCATGAACTGGTTTATGAGTAAATTATTTAATGTTTTTGGCTGCATCAGTTATAACTATTTTCCCTGGAGAATATATGATTAATCAGGCCCACTTAAAACAACATAGTTCGTAATTTGTACATTAGATTCGGTTTGATATTTATTTTAAAATTCCTATATGGTCACGCAACTACAAATGTCAGGATGATTAAACAAGGCTCTAGTTTAACATCAGTAAGACCGAAGCAGGACATTTGGGCGCCGCCGTCTGGGCGCCGCCGTTTGGGCGCCGGCCGTTTGGGCGCCGGGACTTTTGGGCTCCGCCGATTGGGCGCTGGACATTTGGGCGCCGAAATTTAGAAATATTAAAAATAGTCCACGGTTCTTCTGTTATTTATCGTAAATATGATTTTTTGCAAGCAATTTCCAATGACATTCACGGTGTAATAGCTTTGATATAGATGTATCTATTTAAGTAAATTTACAATTACTCCACAAAATGTAACACAATCAACCTTACGGCTTAGGTAAAAATGAAAACTCCTGCATTTATAATCTTAAACCATTCCAGAAAATTAAAACAAATATTATCGTCATAGAAATTATTTATTATATAACAAGTAAAATCAGGTTACAGTTACTTAAGTAGTATACATATAGTCACATAATAAAAAGTAGAACTACAATATAATCTACCGCAATTACAAGAAGACATTATGTGAAATTATTAAAAATAATTAAGCAACATTATTAGAAGTTTCAAACTATTTAAAAATGTATACTACTGGCGCCCAAACGTCCGGCGGTCAAAAGTATGGCGCCCAAACGGCGGCGGCCAAAGGGCGGGGCCCAAACGGCGGCGCCCAAACGGCGGCGCCCAAATGTCGCGTACCGAGTAAGACACCTAGTAGAAACCAGAAGTCGATCGGAATGAAGGACAATACTAAGTATATAAACAGCAGTACGGGTTGGTTTAGGCACATTCGACAACCAATAATCTTACATTATTCATAATGAACAGCTTGGTAAGTTCTAAAACAAGCGGCACCATTAATTATCGCCTGAAATATATTTTTCAATTCATAGGCCGTAGCATTCTGCGCCTGTTTGGCAGTAGCGAGCGCCAAACCTCGATTGTTGGTTAAACTTGGAGGAATTGCAGCAGCATGAGGAATTGTAGCAGCTGCAGGAATTGCAGGAATAGCAAGAGCGGTTCAAGCTGGACCTACCACTCTTATTGGAGCTTCGGGAGTAGTTGGTCCTAACGGTGCCGCTGGACCTGCCGGTATTGTTATCCCTAACGGCGCCATTGGACCTAACGGAATCGGAAATGCCATCGGACTTGCAGCTCCTCTTGCTGCTGCTCGTCTGGCCCTTGCTGCACGTGCTGTACTCGCAGGACCCACCACCCCCATTGGAGCTTCCACAGTTGTAGGACCCAACGGCGCTTCTGGACCCACCGGAAAAGGGACTCCCAATGGTGCCATTGGACCTAACGGAATCGGAAACGCTATCGGAATTGCACGAATTGCTGCTCCTCTTGCTGCCGTTGTTGCTGGCGCATCCCTAGCCGCCGTTGGAGTTGCTGCTCCCGCTATTGCTGCACCCCTCGGTACTGTAGGAGTCGCTGCTCCCGCCCGTGCTCTTGTCGGTCTTGCTGCTTTGGATGATGGTCAATGGCGCGGTGAAGGTCAACGTACAAATATGATCAAATAAATAATATTTATTTTCTCTTCGTTTTTCGATTTTTATACAGCAAATTGTCGGGGTTACATATTTCTATTAATACCAGGCTAGTGTGATATGTTCATAGTCTTAGTACCAAAGAATATAGTCAAAGATCAAGAAAAGTTAACGTATTTACCTTGACGTTCAAGACATGGAGTCTAATGTGTCTGTGACCAATTGGCTCAACAAATAGAAAATCGTTCTCAACCCTTCCTAAAAGCTCTCTGCAGCTATTTTAATGTCTACGTCGAAGCTTTGGTGTCCACTGAAAATATTTTACTTCAATTTTAGAAATAGAAAGTCACTTATGGATGAATACTCTGAAATAGGTGCCCGGAAATGCTACGTAAATAATACTCATTTCCATACACCGGGTGTGAGTTCTCAAACTCGAACATAGGAATCTAACATTGCATTGAACGTTTTCGCTGACTGCTGCTCGCCAATTCAACTAACAGGAAAGGTAATGATATCGATAGAAAGTTAAAATTATTGCACAACAAATGATACTAATAATAATAATATTTACTGATATAGTATAGAAATAATGGCAAAATACCTTAAAATCAAATACACAATGTTGATTGCCTATGATTTTCAGGTTGAATGCCAACATTTTGACCTAAACAGTTATTTTTCTAAGGAAGTCGGGAACATACTAGCCATAATTGCTAAAGATAGTAACAACGGTTACCGAGCATGTTAGAAACATGGTTTACTACTGACAATGCCAGTTTAATACAAGAAAAAATCCAATAAAAATTATTTATTTCTGTTAAACGTGTCTTCCACTACTTTATAATAACAAACATTATAGTCGGGAATCTGGCGTCTCAAAAGACGCTTCTAAAATAATGGGTGTGCATTCAACGATATAGTTTAAAAAAATTTACATTTTCTGTAGTGACCTTGCGGATCTAAATATGGAGACTCACTTTTTTGCGATTGCAAAAAACCAGAAATAGTATATTGTTTTATTACAATTAGCAGTGACATATTGTTTGAGGAGCAATTATGTTTGCATTTACAAGGCGAAGCGTAGCGTAGCCGAACAAACGCAAAAATTTAATTTAATCCGAATAACACATACTATCCTTTCGGCAATCAGAATCCAAATAATATCATGTTAACGGAATTGTTTTATTATTGTGCTAGAAAATCTCATTGAGATATCTAAATCTGTCCTTTAATATAAGTAATTAGTCTTTAAATATTATAGCCCGAAGCTATAAACCATTGCAATGAATAATTACTAATAATTTTCTTTGAACTGTTTTCCAGCATAATATTACGTAATAGTTTGATGTTCTTTTATTTGTAACTATTTTTGTTGCATTAATTCTTGACTATATCAAGCGAATTTCGATACTGGTAAAATACTATGGTACCAATGCGACTTTGTGTAAACTCATGTCTTGTATCGGAGATGGCATTCTTCGGTTCATAATTATTGTTTTCAAGCTTTCTGCATATTATGTCTTATTATTGCATTCACTAATAAGTGGTCGGAGTGATAGTCAGCTCCGTTTGCTTACAACGTCAAAAAAAATCTAGTAAGACTCTTACTTATCAGAATATGCTCAATATGGTTAAAAATTTGAGCATCGATGTCACAAGTAGAACCCTATAGGTTATATATCCCAAAAAGGAAAACTGCAGCTGGGATTTCTTTCCCCATTTACATATTAAAATTTACTAGAGCTAGTTAAGTAAAAATTTTTATATAGATAATATTCTTTATCTACGACAGTGTGTAAAATTGCCTTTCAGTTGTCAGTTTTAAGTTTGTAAAATGACTGTTTAATAACATGTTTTTATTAGTTTACGTTGTCAGTAGAAACGTATTTAAAAGATTTCATTAGGCACGTTGTCAGTAGCAACGTGTTTTAAAATTTTTAAAACACGCAAAATTACGACCGGTTGCTGGCAATTCTAATTTACATTGATTTTTTTTTAATATTTACAGTGTTTTCTATATTCTATCGTAGATAAAATATTGTACGATACACATGCGTAAAGCATCTTTAGTCACTCGCGGGGCTTTAACTCTACCCCACGCGTGCCTAAAGAGTAGCTTTAAGCTTTACTATCGTAAATTACTATTAAAATATTCTGTAAAGTGTTCCATGAGTAGAAGGCTAAATGATTTCAAGAACTAATTATAAATTTCGGTTTATTTTTTCTTATTTCGTATAGTAATCATGATTTTTTCGAATTCCAGATTATGGAAATATTTCGAAGTGATGTCTGCCTGTCAGTTTGTGGGTCTGTGAGTCTGTGGGTCTGTTAGTCTTTCTGTGTCTTCTCTACATCCCAGATGGTTTAACCGATCAGCCCGAAAATGTACATATTTGCTTTGAATATAAATTGACTTTTGTATATGCAGTGAGGCCCTTTCATGGGTTGGGACTAGAAGGTTGCTGTTATAAGCTGTTACATCTTGGCGTTAGTTATTATTGTCTGCTAGTTTCAAACATTTTGAAACCACTGTTTACCTCCCTCGTTCAAAAGACGAAGAAAGTATTGTAATCACGAAAAAATCACCTTCGGAGGTTTCTTCACATCTTCACATTTTAATGTCCCTAGTTGATGAAAAACTGGTTTTATCAACTCCGTCTGTCTGTTGGCGGTACAACTCAAAACTATTTGTTGGAGAATGACGATATTTTTCATACAGATTATACAGGGTGAGTCGGAAGGAGTGGACCAAACTCCAGGAGTGTATTATACAAGTGAAAATAGTGTAAAAAAACTCAAATGTTGTTATCCGATTTTCATTTATTTTCAAGCATAAGCTTTCCACTAGATTAAAATCATTGAGAAATATGCAAGAATAAGTGATGTACGCTTAAAATTAATCAATTTTTACTCAAAGAAAGTTTTTTACAGTAACAAAAAGAATTGTGCCCTCCACTTTTAGATCCACAAGGTCATTACAGATAGTGTACAAATTTCTTGAAAACCATATCTTCGACTGCACACCCTATGATCGAATTTATGGTTCGTAATTCCTTACTAAAACGGGGTAAACATCATTCATGCAGTTCAGTTGAACTTCAATAAACAACGTTTCTATTCCAAGAAAAGTCTCTTCCATGACTATTCTACCCTTAATTTGTTTTATTTTCAAATTGATTTAGTTTGAATTACCGAGTGGTTCCTTTTAATGTTTCAGTATTATTAGGAACGTTAATTAAGATACTTTTACCTCTAGTTGCCTTGGATTTTTCAAAATATTGAGTGTCACCAACTTCCACTGCTTTTATTTGCAAAAGATAAAAGTAATAATTTTCATATAGCTCAGGCTTTATCATTGGCGAAAGCGAGACCTAACAGATGCAGGGTAAACACCATAAATGGGACAAAATAATATTATATCTTTATAACGTAGCAGAAATTCGTCGAACCTGAGCGAGCTCGTAGCTCGGTTATTCTAGCGACAGACCAGAAACTCCCGTAAAATATTCGCCTGGGAGCGCGTAGTTCAAATCCAAGCAGACTACATTTACTTGTATTTGCAAATTGATCTAACTCGCGCGAGGGAAGTTTCATGTAAACCTCTCTACAGATTTTTTTATGAATGATAACTATACAGTTAATGACACAAATCATTACAGATCTTTCTGTCTGGTTTTTATATCTTAAATGTGCAGTCAAATGTAGTCACATTACGCTGATTATTGATATACAATAAATTAATACTAGATCACAACATCAAGCAAATTAGATAGCAATTTTTGTTTTTTTTCAACAACTATGTAGTAGTGCCGCAAATATGTACCTTGCTAAATATTTAAGCAATGCATAAACTCGAATATGCTGGGAAATGTATCTAAGCAAAAGTAATGCTTGCTACTAATGTGATTTATTTCGTAAAACGTATGTCCACACTGCAGAGTATCCGCTAATCCATTTTCTCCATGAATGCCATTTTAATAATTTGCTGTGTGATGATTATCACTTAGATTTTTCGTCGTTTTATAGCGTATTACAGGTGATGGGAGACTCACGCCGTATATTTAGTTCTGAGACTCTCAGATGTATGTGTACTGAAAGGTAGTAGTAACAATTTACACATTCATCTTACATTTTGTTCAGCGACAGTTTTTCTATTTAAATCGCCAAGACAAATTTTCTTTGTAAAAAATAAATGTATTCCGACAAAAAGTTAACTTCTCTTAAAATTATAGTCGACAAATATAATGGTTTAGTTATCAACATAACCAGCGCAACTAATGTGGAAAATTATTTTCAACTTATCGACCCAAGTTAATATTACAACTAAAGAACTTGCACTGGAAACATACTGTGCTATATTGCTCATTATGATATTAAATGAGCGAAAGGCAGCAAACGTCAACATGAGTGAATCAAGACTTTTTAATTACTCCACCTGATAATCCAGTTAGTGGTTCTATGTGAATGACATTCAGGATTCGTACTTTCAATTGCTCATTAAGTTTGATTTTAGTTAATCTGATGACGTGTTCGAATTCTAATGAATTTTATATCTGGAGTTTTCGATCATTAGTAACAGGAAGATCTGTTACATTGATATATAAGGAAATGTCTATGAAAGTACAATAAAATCTGTAGTAAATGTCAAATTATTGTACATAATGGCACAAACAAAAAATTTAAATTCGTTTATATGTTTTTACAAATTATGGAGCATATTGTATTACACTCGGTTTATAATTATTATAGTAAAATTTTGAAAATAATTATTCGAATTTAGTTGAAAAATAGGTAAAAATAAGTATACTGCTGATACTTTCCAAACTCGGTTATTTTTAATTATGACAACGGTGAATATGTATACATATAATTACGTTTTACATTTGTATAAACTCTTCGATGTTCCATGGGATATAATTCATATCACTAATTGTATAACCTTAATTTTAACTCTAATAATAACACAAAAAATGTATTTTGAAATGGTTTTACGCATTTTAAGAGACCTTAGAACCAAATTGTGCACATTATAATTATGTTCAACCTTTAAAGAAGTTTTTTTGTATAAAGCTGCTTTTCGAATAGCTGCTAAGTTATTAAATAGATATATATGAAACCACATTATTGATACTTAGGGTGTTAAATGCGGTTCAATGTTTGCTTTAAAATTTACATCTGGCAAGGTGGGTAAAAATGTCAATATTGCCATAGTTTATCAGTAAAATACTTTCTAGGAACTAGAATTCGTGCGTAGCGAAGGACGAAATTAAGTATATAAACAGCGGCAGCGTTGGTGTAGGCACATTCAACAACTACCAGCCTTTATCAACCAAAATGAACAGTTTGGTAAGTACTAAACCCATCGGATCAATTATCACTTTAAACCCAACATATTTATTTTAATTTATAGGCCGTAGTATTGTGTGCCTGCTTGGCAGTAGCTAATGCAGGAACTTTGCATGGAGCACATGGACTATATGGTGGACTTGGACTTGGATATGCAGGATATGCAGGAGTTGCAGGAATTGCAAGAGCAGTCCCAGCTGGACCTACCACTCTTATTGGAGCTTCCGGAGTAGTTGGCCCCAACGGTGCTTCCGGACCCGCTGGAATTGTAACTCCTCACGGTGCCATTGGACCTAACGGAATTGGAAACGATATTGGATATGCAGCCCCTCTTGCTGCCGCCCCTCTTGCCGCCGCTCCTCTGGCCTTTGCTGCTCGTGCTGTTCCTGCAGGACCCACTACCCTCATTGGAGCTTCCGGAGTCGTTGGCCCCAACGGTGCTTCTGGACCATCCGGAATCGTCACTCCCCATGGTGCCATTGGACCTAACGGAATCGGAAACGCTCTTGGAGTTGCAAGAATCGCCGCTCCTTATGCTGCCGCCTATGGTGCCGTTGGAGTGGCTGCTCCTGCTATTGCTGCTACTGGATACCTCGGTGCTGCTGGTCTCGCTGGTCCCGCTGGTCTTCTTGCTCCCGGACTCGGCCTCCGGGCCTGGTGATTTATTAGAAAATGTCATTTGAATGTCATGACTGAATACACATTATATTACGTACAGATATGTTCAGATAAATAATATTTATTTTCATATCGTTTTTATTTACCTATATGAAACATAGCCTTCCGAGGCATATATTTGCCACAATCGTTATTGCCATTGTTTTTACATCTTTACGACTGGGGCAGTAGCATCGTCTCTTTGATTAGGTTTAAGTAGATGCTAGAACTGCAATATTGTCAAAGCCTGGTTGAAAAATCGCAGTCGAGTTGGTACCAAATTTTGTGGTCGTAGAAGTGACTTCAGATCCAAACCATATTATCTGTTCTAAAACCAGAGGCTTTACGTTTGAGCCTGCATTTTCTGGAGGTGCCTTAGATATGACAAAGATTAACGATTTGATCATCAATAAATGCGGCCTGTACATGATTTTGCTGATTTAAAGCTTATTTAAAAAATATATAAAAATTTTGACAGTCCACTCTAAATTACAGTGTAAGAGCCATCGAATAGTCGTTTAGATTTAATGATAAGCGAACTGCGATGCCTTCAAAATTGTTACATGTTTTCAGCAATAAATGGATGTATGTAGAAACAAGTGGTAAAACGTGGATTTTTATTACAGGACGTATTGTTTATTTCGGTACAAAAATATTAGGAAAATCTGTAAATATTAATAAGATATACAATTTTATATCTGCGGAAAGAAAGAATATTTATTTTGGCGTTATATTATTTTAAAGTATACCACTGTCATGAAATTTTTATGAAGGTAAGTCGTGTGATGGCCACGCCTAATTTTTTGTATATATTTTTTAAATAGAGATCTTAATGTGTCGATCTCATATAACGTTTATTTCTTAATTATACTTTTTATTTTTCTAAATTTAGCAAAATATTTTCTTCCCCACTTGTTGAAGCTATTCGTTTAAACAACAGCTTGATATAGCTAGAATGGAATTTTTTACAACATAACTGAGAGTTTCGAAAATGAGCTTTATAGAAACTTTGGAAAAGTATTTTACACTGTATAGTTACTTCTTTTAATTCTTGGATACAATGAAAAAATAATAAGTACAGTAATTGAAGAGAATAAAGGTTCAAAAATATTTAGAAAAAAAAAACAACAGAAGGCAGACACGAAATCATAAACCTTACCGACAAATAAGCAAATCTATTAAGTAAACGGGAAGATATCCTGGGATACATAGAATCCTTCTACGAATCTCTCTACTCTTTTAAGACTGAAGAACCGCCTATAAGTGCGACAGACAGAAGAGCCCCACTTACCTAACATTTTACCGAAGACACACCTGAAATAAATAAGTACGAGTTCAAACAAGCGCTCAAACCAGTGGCGTAACTACCGAGGGGGCAAAGGGGGCAGCGGCCCCCGGGCCCTGAACTTCAGGGGCCCAACGTGCCTCCTGAAGTTTAAAGCCCGGCAGGTCCAAACTCGGTCCCCTATAAAGTTTCAATGAGTTCGGGAAAAACACTCGCTATTGTTCATTGCTTTGGCAAGAATAGGACTTACACTTGGCAATTAAAGGGCCCGGTGAAGATCACGGCCCCCGGGCCCAAAATTTGAAGTTACGCCACTGGCTCAAACAAATAAAAAGCAACAGATCTCCAGAACCAGACGATGTCATCACTGAACTTCTTAAAATGAGAGGAAGAAAACTTCTATAATACCCGGAAATATTATTTAATAGATGTCTTGACCAAGGCACAACGCCTAAGTCATGGAGAAATATCAACGTTGTGATCATTTATAAGAAAGGACACGAGAGGGACTTGAAGAACTACCGCCCTATTTCACTATTATCGCATATCTATAAACTCCTGACAAAAATAATAAACAACCGTAACACAACTCGGTTAAATGCGTTTCAACTCCCAGAACAGGCAGGTTTCAGACGAGGATATAGCACCATCGACCATATTTATACGGTTCGCCAAGTGATGGAAAAGTCGCATGAATACAACAAGCCATTGTGCATTTCCTTCGTTGACTTCGAGAAGGCTTTCGACGTCGTAGAAACTTGGGCCCTCATCAACTCGTTAAAAAGGTGTAGGATCGACTACAGATACATACAACTTATTCAGAATCTCTACGAAAAAGAAAATATAAAAGTGCAGATATCCGACCAGACGAACCCGATAAATGTGATACGCGGTGTCAGGCAAGGAGATACCATATCTCCAAAGCTTTTTAGAAACTTCTTAGAAAACGTCTTCAAAACCCTGAATTGGGAGGAACTTGGAATAAACATCAATGAGGAATAACTGAATAACTAGCTTTTCGCAGATGATATTATCTTGTTGACAGACAACATGCGCAACGTGCAGAAGATGCTAGTAGATCTTGATGATCAGCACGTAGAGTCGATCTAAGAATGAACACCTCAAAGACTAAGAATTAACAATAGTAGGCGACACCCAAGAGACAGAAACCGGACGAAGAATTCGATTAGCTTGGGCAGCGTTCGGGAAATTGCGAGATGTGTTCAAAGGGTCATATCCACAACATCTTAAAACCAAAGTCTTCAACCAGTATATCCTGCCAATTTTAACATACGCTGCAGAAACATTGCCATTAACGAAAACTGGGATAGAAAAGCTGAGGATGGCGGACAGGGCCATGAAAAGACCAATGCTTAGAATGCAACTGCAAGATAGAAAGGTTAATATGTGATTTCGTAACAAAACAAGAGTAGAAGATGTCGCGCAACGTTTAATTTCCTTGAAGTGGCAGTGGGCAAGACACATGATGCGCAGAGAAGATGACAGATGGAGCTGCAAGGTTACAGAATGGAGAACCAGAGCTGGAAGAAGAGATCGCGGCAGACCTAGAACTTGGTGGCGGGACTACATCAAGAAGGTAGCTGGTTTACAGTGGACAACCAACACCGCGGATTGCATTGAGTGACGACAAATAGGAGATGCCTATGTCCAGAGATGGAATAAAGAGGCTGAAAATGATGATGTTGATAGTTGCTTATTTTGGAATTTTGATAAAACTGATATGCAAATTTCTTTAAAACTTGCTAGACTTACAGAGCTGCATGGATAGTATGCAAGTGCTGCCATACTCAGTATCCTTTAGGTATATGTTCCAACTAGTGAAACAAATTAAGAAGAAATAGAAGAGTTTTTCGGATAACTAGTCGAAACGTTAAAGAACATCTCAGCAATGATAATATGAAAAATCTGTCCAAAGATAATATTCAATGTTTAGCCACCAAAAGACGTCAACCACTAGAAATCCATGAGAGAATGAAATCCGTTGGTTACTTGGTTACCATATAGTTACTCACTATTCGGCAATAAAAATGTGGTTGATCCAGAACATGGTCATGTTTTCACTTCAGATTAAAACATGTGGCTTATGGAAACTTTTTTAGATGTAAATAGACGCATTAAATTCAGATAACTACCTGATGCGATGAACATCAGTGTAGAAAGTGTTAGTCCCATTATTCGCATTCTTACTATCACAAAGTTAATGTCTTCATTAAAGCAGTCGCTAACTTCGGACGCTATTAAAATGCAGATTGCTGTTAAAGAATGGCTGCATTAATAGCTGCAAGAATTTTACCAGCAGGAGATCTATATACTACTACAACAAAAAGACTCATGCTTTAATGTTAATAAAGATATTTTTAATTGATCAATTAAAAATGATGCTACAGCTTCTAAATGTGTTTCTATTGAACAATCCTCGTAAATGTTTCGAACGTAGCGTAAATATTCTTAAAATAGTGAAAATCGGTAGAGGAGATTGTTATGAAACTTGACTATTTTGTGCATATCAAGGATTTTGCAAATGTTGTTCCCAAAAAACGAACAAGGAATGAGTGTTTCTAGACAGGGCCCCGAAAGATTTTTATACACGTTATTTACAGCAGATGAAGTGAGTGCCAGATTATATACCAATTGGGATTCAAAAACAATGTTAATGATCAGTTAGCCAGAAAGATGACACACCACGAGAAGCGCATCTTATGCTTAAAATTTAGAAAGTTCTTTAAAAAAGTAATGACAATGCGTCGGTTCACAGAATTCGATTGCGATGGCTGCTGTAAAAGACTGCCCTTTTAAACTTCTTTCTCACCCACTTTATTCAGCATGTTATCCCCAGAAGATTTTATTTATTTGCAAACCTGAAGTAAAGCACTTCAAACGTAGAGAGTTTTGTGTTGGCAAAAGTTGAGAAAGATTCCTTTTTGGAAGGGTTACAGAACCGTTGAACTAAGTGGATTGAATTTGCAGGTAATTAATCATGATATTTTATTAAAATCGCCATTTTGCACATCTATTGTTTCATACTTAGGCTATGACTATATGAAACAACTAAAACTAAAAATATAAAGAATCGAGAATTTTCTATAAAAAACAAAAGATGCAAAAATAAATATTTATTAGAACGTGCTTGTAAGCAGTACAATACGCATTCAGTCATGACATTCAAATTCCCTATTGCTGATGCAAGTTATTTGCTAGGAAATTACCAGACGCGGAGACCGGGATCAAGGAGAGCAGCTGTTGCGGAAACAGCGCGAGCAGCTTGACCAGTTAAGTCCTGAGATTCGAGAAGACCTTCACCTCGCCATTGACCATCATCCAAAGCACCGAGTCCGACCAGAGCACTGGCGGGAGAAGCGATTCCTACAGCACCGAGGGGTGCAGCAATAGCGGGAGCAGCAACTCCAATGGTGGCTAAGGGAGCAGCAGCAACGGCAGCAAGAGGACTGGCAATTCGTGCAACTCCGATAGCGTTTCCGATGCCGTTGGGTCCAATGGCACCGTTGGGAGTAACGATTCCGGTGGGTCCAGAAGCGCCGTTGGGTCCTACAACTCCGGAAGCTCCAATGAGGGTGGTGGGTCCTGCGGGAACAACACGTGCAGCCAGATTAGCGGCAGCAAGAGGAGTGGCGGCAAGAGTGGCAGCGGCAAGAGGGGCGGCAGCTAGAGGAGCTGCAAGTCCGATGGCACTTCCGATTCCGTTAGGTCCAATGGCGCCGTTTGGGGTAACAATGCCGACAGGTCCAGCGGCACCGTTGGGACCAACTACTCCAGAAGCTCCAATAAGGGTGGTGGGTCCTGCGGGAACGGCTCTTGCAATTCCTGCAATTCCTCCAACTCCTCCAAGTCCAGCCAACAATCCAGGTTTGGCGCTCGCTACTGCCAAACAAGCGCACAATGCTAAAGCCTATTAATTGAAATATGTTAGATTTGGTGATAATTATACCGGTAGTTTGCTAACTTACCAGGCTGTTCATTTTGGATGATGTAAGATTGCTGGTTGTAGAATGTGAATACACCAACACGTACTGCTGTTTATATACATAGTATTGTCCTTCACTGCGAACGAATTCTGGGTTCAGGAAATGTCTTACACTGATGTTAAATTAGAGCATTATGTAATCATCCTGACAATTTCATTGCATGGACATAGGAAAATTTTGAAGTAAAAATTGAACCTGATGTAATATTTTAATTATTAAATATACGATTTGGAATAGACTTGTTTAAAATAATATTTAAGAGAAACTCAGGGCTACAGCTAAAGATATTTTGTAAATTGAAGACGAAAAAATTTACACCAATTAGTTAACTGAGACGTTTCTAATGATTTCTTCTTCAACTTTTAAAATAATTATAAGTATTACAAGAAGTTGAAAAATTAGATAATCAGGTTTTAAGGGCGGATAGTTCACCCGTCTTGCCGTTTTAGAATATACAGGAGCATGATGAGCCCGAATATCTTCTTTGGGCTTTGGGTCGCTACTTTAGAGATTGAATAGACGGACAAAATTAAAACTATTCCTGCTTATAAAACAAAATGTGAAATGGTTTCGCAAATCAAATATTTTGGCTAGGCTGAGCTTGCAAGTACAATTATTACTTATCTCGTCCAAAAGACGAAGGAAGTATTGTAATTGCGAGAAAATCACTTTCTGAAATTTTTTAGATCTTAAAGATTCAGGGAACCTACATGACGAAATGCTGATCACGTAACAATCAGTCTATATACTAGACGTAAGCTATATATAGAAACAAATAAATATATTATAGACAATTCATTTTTGTGTGAAGCAGATGAATAAAAAATTAATAAACTTATATTCCAACTTATGTAGCAGAATTATGCATCTTAAAAGCAATAGATAAAATATGGTTCGATGCCTTTAGAATGTATACAGCCTATGGCGTTCCAGCACATAAATTTCCTTTTGCATTATTGATTTAGTCATTAATCTGGCGTCTCAAAAGACGCCTTTAATATGATGGGATGTTCAGTCGAAGATTTAGTTAAAAAATTAGACTATCTGGAATGACCTGGGTACTTCCGCTTGATAACGCTAACTAAAGGACAGTATTATGCCCCCATTTTATTTTGGCGAAATTTCCACAAACATTACGAGGCTCACCAACAGCGTTTGAAAATTTATTTGTAAGTACAAACGTCGCCGTCGCTAGGAAATAAACTTCTAGCAACTGAATGAATATGAAAGGCTACCTAAATGGAGGTAGAAAAGAAGAATACGAGTAGTATCCTTCAGCGGTAAGTCAAAAAATAATTGTGAATGCAAAAAAGCAGGCTTGTATTGTAAATATTGACTGTATATACTTTAAATAATCAAAAATCGTATTGTAATTAATTTTTTCGTACACTAGCATTGAAAGAGCTACTTTGCCGTACAATTTATTAATCAGAAAGTTGCACTTTGCGGTATTCGTACTGCAAAGTAGTATTTTGCGGTATTCGTACGGCAAAGTAGCGCTTTGCCGTACGTTTCCTTAGTTACAACACATATAATATTACATTACATTAATATTACTCTACTTATTTGCTATATACGAGGATAAATTTAGTATTCCGTTTTGTATGCTAGTGTACGAAAAAATATTGTACGAAACTCGTATGAAAGTGGCTTTTCCATACTCGTCTCAAAATTCCGGACTCGGCCTAACGGCCTCTTCCGGAAACATCTCACTCGTACTGAAAAGCTCCACTTTCTATACTTGTTACGTAAATTACTATTGTAATATTTAAACAAGCTACAAAGATGAAACGAAAGTAATAAAATACCATTCTTTTCGATGCCATTAAAATGAAGATATATGTGTGAACATTAGCGCAAAATTAAACAAACGTATTTTTCTAGCGTCTGGTGAATGTGAAGTTCGAAAGGGCACAAAGATCCTCCGCGGCTAAGAAAGAGATCTTTTTTCATGCCGAAAATTATTGGAATTCTTTCCTATTGATGCTAGTAAAGAAAAAAGCGTTGCGTTAAAAAATTTATATTTTTTTCTTAAAACTACTAGTAAACCATTAGGTTCTGCTTACGTTCTGTTTCCGAAATATGTAAGAGAAGTAGCAATATTGAGTAATAGGAAGGAACGGCAGCTTTGAACAAAAATGGGAGCTGTATCAAATAGAATCATATTCAACTTCTGCCAAACTGAAATATGATCAGTAAATATATGAAGCTGAATTAAAATGAAAACTTATTGAACAAACTATTCTATTTTAAATTTAAAATCAGCCAATTGTTTCCTGATTAGGTTACTTATTTGTACCAAAGATAATATTTAAACTCTTTGTTTGTCTGAAGCACCATATATAATTAAATCATTTTTACAGTATTACACGTTTCATAATTCAAATATCTTCTGTTAAATCTACGCCAACTAATTATGCAAGTCATATTTAGAATTGGCTTAGAAAATAAGAAAACTCTTCCACAAACTGGTTTATGAGTAAATTATTTAATGTCTTTTGGCTGCATCAGTTGGTATTTCTCTAGAAAATATATGATGAAACAGGCCCATTTAAAACAACATAGTTCGTAATTTGTACCTTAGATTCGGTTTGATATTTATTTTAAAATTCCCATATGGTCACGCAACTACAAATGTCAGGATGATTAAACAAGACTCGAATTTAACATCAGTTAGACACCTATTAGAAACCAGAAGTCGATCGGAATGAAGGACAATACTAAGTATATAAACAGCAGTACGGGTTGGTTTAGGCACATTCGACAACCAAAAATCATCCATAATGAACAGCTTGGTAAGTTCTAAAACAACCGGCACCATTATTATCGCCTGAAATATAATATTTTTCAATTCATAGGCCGTAGCATTGTGCGCCTGTTTGGCAGTAGCGAGCGCCAAACCTGGATTGTTGGCTGGACTTGGAGGAATTGCAGGGGTTGCAGGAATTGCAGGAATAGCAAGAGCGGTTCCAGCTGGACCTACCACTCTTATTGGAGCTTCTGGAGTAGTTGGTCCCAACGGTGCCGCTGGACCTGCGGGTATTGTTACCTCTAACGGCGCCATTGGACCTAACGGAATTGGAAGTGTCATCGGACTTGCAGCTCCTCTAGCTGCCGCTCCTCTGGCCCTTGCTGCACGTGCTGTTCCCACAGGACCCATCACCCTTATTGGGGCTTCCGGAGTTGTAGGACCCAACGGCGCTTCTGGACCCACCGGAATCGTTACTCCCAATGGTGCCATTGGACCTAACGGAATCGGAAACGCTATCGGAGTTGCACGAATTGCCGCTCCTCTTGCTGCCGTAGCTGGTGCTCCCTTAGCCGCCGTTGGAGTTGCTGCTCCCGCTATTGCTGCACCCCTCGGTGCTGTAGGAATCGCTGCTCACGCCCGTGCTCTTGTCGGACTTGGTGCTTTGGATGATGGTCAATGGCGAGGTGAAGGTCTACTCGAATCTCAGGACTTAACTGGTCAAGCTGCTCGCGCTGTTTCCGCAAAAGCTGCTCTCCTTGCACCCGGTCTCCGCGCCTGGTGATTTCCTAGCAAATAACTTGCACCAGCAATAACGGATTTAAATGTCATGATTGAATGCATATTGTACAACGTACAAATATGATCAAATAATAGTTATTTACTATACAAGTGGGATAACAGCATCATTAATATACGTGTGAGTAAGTTACAAAAGAGTGCGTATTGTACCTACAAAATTTTATCTACGACTGCCTAAAATTGAGAAAAGCGCATTAAGAGAAATGTCAGATCTGTCATTTTCAAAAATATTTTAGTAGGCAAATTTCATTATGTCATTCATTTGACACTATTTCAGTTTGTAATGAAGTCATTACACAACTCAGTTGCGTAATGAAACCAATGCATAACTGAGTGGTGTAATGAGCTTTATTACCTAACTGAAATAGTGTCAAATGAGTGACGCAATGCGTTACTTATCCCACTGGAGTAGATAAATAATATTTATTTTCTCTTCGTTTTTAGATTTTTATACAGCCAAGTCTCGGTGTTGCACATTTCTAGTAATGCCAGGCTAATGTGATATGTTCATACTCTTAGTACTCATTTCCAGATATATATTTTTTTACTTTTATGCTGACTTTCAAGTTGTATACCAACATTTTGACCTAAACAGTTATTTTTCTAACGAAGTAGAGAACGTAGTAGCCATAATTGCTAAAGATGGTAACTACTGATATCGAGTATGTTAGAAACATGGTTTACTACCGACAATGACAGTTTAATTCAAGAATATATCCAATAAAAAATTATTTCTTTGTGTTAAGCGGGTCTTCCATTACTCTATAATAAAAACATTATAGTCGGGAATCTGGTGTTTCAAAAGAAGCTTCTAAAATGATGGGTGTGCAGTATAAGTTACAGTTAAAAAAAAATTGACTAACTATAGTGACCTTGCGTATCTAAGTATGTAGGATCACTTTTTTGCGATTGCATAAAACCAGAAATAGTATATGGTTTTATTACAATTAAACGTGACTAGCAATTATGTTTGCATTTGCAAGGCGAAGTGCAGCGTAGCCGGGCAAACACAAAAATTGCAAGTCAAACCGGGTCACTTTTAATCGGAATAATACATACGATGGTTGCGCTGAAAATTGTTAGTTATTAAAAAACGGTTGCATTTTTTAACAAAAAATCTCTATTGTTTTTCAAAATATTCTCCATTCAGACTAATACACTTGTGTATTCTTTGAAACCACTTTTTAAAACATTCAGAAAATTCATTTTCTGAAACGTCCTCAAATATCAACGAATATTTTGGAACTGCTGCATCTGCGCTGGAATAGTATATTGTATGTTAAGAGCTGAAAGTGCATTCTTGCCGCTTGCGCATGAATATTGCTGGTTGAGACGAAGTCGAAACCAGCAATCATGCAAAAGCGGCAAGCGCACTTTTAGCTAGAAACATACATACTATTTTTTCGACGACTGAGCATATTATTAAAGGAAAATATCAAATTTCATTTTATCGCAAAAATTAATTGACAATCAAGTTAACATTACTCGCGCAGTCTATATGACATGTGACGCGATTATTTCCACAAATGACGGGCATTGTCAAGGAAACATTCGGACGTGGCTACCTATTTTGTTCAAGCGGAAACCCAAAACGCTCGGCGAGAGGCAAAAAGATGAAAACGCACGCTCAACGGCAAATGTCAACTTTCTGTTGTCAAATGACAGTGAGAAAAATCTACTTTCGATGTCAGTCGTCGAAAAAATCTTTTTCCTCGCATCATTTTTTTAACAATTGGCAACAAAAACAGTTGTACTGCGCCAGAGGTGGGCTATATGGAGATGAGTTACCAATTGAACTCACGAATCTTTAAAAAAAATCCAATGTTCTGGCAGCAGTGTGACAGGTTGCGTTGTCATGATGGACTACGATGTTACCCAAACCGGTCCTTTGGCGACCTGTCTGTAATTTTACAAACATCTGTGGCAAAGCCACTTCGCAATACCATTCAGAATTAACAGTGCGATCTTCAAGTGGAATAACAGCAACAGGACCACTTCGGAGGAAAAAAACAGCAATCACTTCCTTATTGACGCTTCTGCCACGATTTACTTTGGTGAGCAAGTCTTCATCTTCGAATACCCAAACACTAGACCCCTGTTTAGTTTCAGGGTCGTAACTGTATACCCAAGATTCGTCACCTGTTACAATGTATGGCACATACTTGGAAGCTCCTCGGTCAAATTTTTGCAACATAAATTTACACCAGTCTACTCGATCTTGTTTTTGACTTTCCGAGAGCAAATGCGGTATCCAGCGGCTTGCTAGCTTTCTTACCCCAAGATGTTTATGCAAAATGGTATTCACCGCTGAGGATCCAACCTTCACTTCCTCCTGAATCTCCCTATAAGTAATATTTCGATTGGGCTGAATTAAGCTTACCCCACGATCAACATTTTCTGAACAGGCAGCTTCTGCGGGTTTTCCAGGTCTTGCTTCGTCTCCTAGCCGCTCTCGCCCTCGTCGAAATTGTCGGAACCAATGACTAACAGCGAATAATGAAGGAGCAGCATAGCTAACAGCTGGTATAAAATTTTCATGGCTTTGCTGGTATCCTAACTGTCTTTTATAGTCATAGAAAATTATAGCTCTAAAGTCAGTTCGCGGAATGCTCATTTTAACTGAATTAAAAATGCACAACTACTTAACTTACAAAATTAACTTTGTTTCACAAGGAAATCGGAACGTTTGACAATTGTGGGTAACGAAGGTCAACTAATGCGACATTCAATTGTTGCAATTGTTTCTAGCCAATTAAGCTTCCATGGCCTGCTACTAACTATTAACAGAGCATCCATCGTACTATTTTTCCGCAACCTAAAAAAGTATAAAATATTTAAAATTAGCGATGGTTGATTACTTTTGTCGTTTCTCATTTAAAAATCATTAGGACCACTACATCCGTAGCCGACGAAATGGAAGTTACTTTTAGTTTTTGCGAAGTATAAGTACTTTTACTACTAGGAACTAAAAGTGTTACATAGCAGCATGTACTTTTGCTGTCAGTAAGAGGAACGACGACTTCACTGGCAGATTTTGGTATTAAACGTAATGTCTTATAAGCGTACATCGCATTTACAAGCTTACTTTTGAATACTTCTCAATGGTTTTTAAACTAGTAAAAAGATTACCTTTTCTAAATTCAGGTGATGTCAAATTAATTTCAAAATTATTCTTGACAAATGCTACAGAAATTATTAAAATAAAACCTACCGAAAAAGCGTGGTATTAATTTTAGAATCGAGGTAATTTGAAAACTATTCCACATAAATGCGTACTGTCAGCTTATCAAATGTGTAAAAAGAGTGAAAAAAGTTTCAGTGAAAAAATTATCAGCACCGATTTATTGTTGTAAAAAAATAAATTGAATAATTTTCCGCTGCGTGTTTTCATTGACACGATTGTCGCAGATTAGTGATGGGCTTATTCGAATGAAAATTAACCGGTTATCCGGTTATTGAAACAACCTCTGTAACTCGGTTTACGTTCCAATTCGAATGAAAAATAACCTCATCTTGATACGTACTACGTGCCGTATCTCAGCGACCTGCGAGTGATCGAAATTCTGTAAATAATAAGTCATTCAGAACCATAAGCAAGGCAGATTGTACTGATTGACCCAAGTGACGCTCGAGGCCGCTTGTTGATGTTATTAACACATTTGAGACTCCCAGTCGACCGGTTAAATTTATGGGGCCGTTCCAATTAAAGATAACGCTCTGCTGAGTATGAGATTTGCCGAAGCTATGTTAGTACTAATTTATAACGGCATAAATGTTTGCTTCGAAACGCTGTTGCTTATGCCTAACAAGGGATAAACAGAAAGCGAAATAAGATTTTCCAATATCGTAACAGATTTATATTTAATTTTTAATAACGGAGCAGTCGATGCCCATCCATCGTCATATGGTATGAATGTGGGACAAGAAGTGGATTTCGATGTTTAAAATTTTAAGTGTGCGTTTTTAGAACCGCGGAAGGCTGAACGTAGATAAATTATGGATTCTAAATAATACCGGTATGATGTGCAAGCGAAAAGGGACGGGTGGCTACTAGAGAATTTTAGGAACTAAAAATAGATTCAATAGATACTTTGTATTCGCATATTTATAATTTTTTTTATGATTAGTATTGATATAGCTATTCTCAATGGTTTAAACTCCTTAGAAATCAAATAAAAATCATTTATACAATTATTATAATTAACGATTAACTGAGTTCCTTTGCTATCTGCAAGTTACGGTGCTGATGCAGATGACGGTAAACCGCCAACCGGCAAACCGCCAATCGGCGAAATCGAAACGAATCTCGAGCCAAAATATATTCGAATGATTATTCAAATAATCATTCGGTATTTAATATCATTCGAGTACAAATAATTCGGTTATGAAAATTTTCCAGTTATGCCCATCACTATTGCGGATTACCAGTAACTGTTTTGCACCACGTAACCTAGGAAATAAAAGGATAACATCGGAAATAGTAGAACTACACATACGCAGACTGAAAGGCTGCTTTATATTTCGGTAACCAATGGTCGTATTGGTGTAACTTTTTTTTCCTTTATCCTAAAAGATTGTGCTAGAAAAATACTTTTGTTTGAGTTTGCGCTAATGTTCATATATTTTTTTTTAATTTAAAAGAACCTGGAGAAAGTGTATTTTCATTTTAAAATTCAAAGCTTTGTGTTATCCTTCTAGCTTGTTTAAAAATTACAAAATAGGTTAGAACATTATAAAGTTTTAATTGTTTACAGTATATACAGTCGAACTTTGCAAACACTACAAAGCCAAAATGAGTGGCATTTTCTGCTAGAAAGACAGATGAGCGGTGACATGGGAAGCCGTTTTTTGCTTCCACTATATTTTTCACGTCCTGACTTACAGCTGCAGGATACGAGGCGTAGTTGATGCGAGGCAAATGGCAGTGGAATAGCAATGTGCCCCAATGCTTTCTTCTTTTGTTCATTTATTTTTACGTATTATATCTTCAATCGTCATTCAGTTGCTAAAATTTTATTTCCTAGCGACGATGCAACATCAATATAAATTCGTAGACGATGTTGATGAGATGCGTATGTTGTATATACCGGGTGTTGACTTGCGCGACGCACCATACAAACTTGCATAGTAAATTTATAATGTTCAATTATTTGCTCTCCTAATATTATTTTAGAGCTAAAGTGTACGTACATTATTTATAAAGAAAAAATACTGCATCCATTCATAGTTTTGCTAACAATTTTCCAATTTCCGAAAACGAAAGAATGCAAAAAATCAAACTAACATTTTTACAAAAACCAGTGATGCATGGAATTGTCAATAGTAATATCCCTAGTACATGCCAAATTGTCTATAATTTTGTCGAGTGCACTTGGTATGCAAGAGGGGTATTTTGCAGATTATTACACAAAACCCGTATACGAATTATGATTAAAAATAGATCTAATAATGCCAAAAAACAGAAATTGCTTGTTTCTTGCATTTATATTTCTAATTATGACACCAACTACGGGGTCGACAATTAGCACTAGGAAGCTTATCGGTTGATAAGTTTCTGTATGGAACTTATCAGGTAATCAGTTTGGCATTGGTCGATTTTCAAAAAATGCATCGTTCTCATTGGATATCAGTCATGTGGCAGTTGTGTATAATAATTAGGGATGTCGTACCCGGTCTAAAATCAAACCCGGGTACCCGAAAGCAGTACCCGGGTACCCTCGGGTACCCGAAGATTTTACATTTTGCCTTATTATTTTCTGGCGAATGAAAATATTTTCATACAGGCGATTTTTTATGACATTGTTTTCGTATTTGTTTGTACTTTTGTAGTTTCATACAATGTTCAAGCTCTATGCTCTAAGCATTTTAATGCCGCGAGTTTTCAAGTGAACTAATTTGAAATAGTACCTACTCGCCAATTCAAACTGCAAGTCTTCTGTCCTAAATATTTTCAGACTTCCAGTGTTATCAAATACAAGTACGTGACTTTTTATGCGAAATTGGTAGCAGCATCAACATCACACAGATGATGTTTATGTTAGTTCAACCAATACTGATGCGATTTAACGGTGCTATTGACGGGTTGAATATTTCTGTGAAGCGGATTTATTGCCTTACATGAAACAATAATCAACATTCTGTGGTATGGGATGGGTTGATTCTTGTTATTACTGCATTGTTGTGTTTTTCTAGAACTTATTCCTATTCTTTTTAAGTTTTTATTATCTTCTCCGAAAAAGGCTGACTTTTTGGGCATTACATAATTTACTAGTCGGGTACCCGGGTCCTGAAAAATCTAAACAAGTCAATGCACTTACATTTGTCTGTCATTGCAGTTGACTTTATAACATTTTCAGAGAATTTTACGACAGGTTGGGCTATTGTTCAGCAACGAATGGTGGCTTATTTGACCATTCAGTTTGATTTTCTATTATTTTTGTATTAAAATAAATAAAATTGTTTCTTATACAGCGTTTCATGGTTTTATAATAACCTAAAAATACAAAATTCAACTGAAATGACAGACAAATGTAAGTGTATGAGTGGATGCAGTATTTATTTCTCGTCAAAAAATGTATAAAATAATTAGAGGAGCTAATAATTGAATATAAAGAATTTACTATGTAACTACTAAAACATGCTGACTTAGGTTAAGATTCTGAAACGGAAGGAGCGAGTTTCGTTCAGCGGCTTCGAGTTTTTTCAACCCAAAAGGAGCAAAGCCATTGAATTGTAAAAACGCCACCTGAAGCTAAGAGCCAAGCGGGAATTCTTTAAAAATAATTGTTTACCAGTGAGGAAATTGTATTTTATCTTGTTTGAGATAAGTAAATAGTCATATTTCATAACGAAGCTTGCTCCTTCCGCTTGATAACGTTAACTAAAAGTCAGCATTAGAGTCAAATTTTGCCTGGGAGAAACTTCCTCACACATCAGCATCCTTTGAGAATTTATTTCCAAGTAAAAGCGTCACTGTAGCCAGGAAATAAATCTTTAGCAACTGAACGAATATAGAGGATAGAATAGGTAAATGAGGAATTACTTGCTATGAATATCCTTAGTATCCTGCGACTGTAAGTCAGGATGTGGAGATAGTTAATTGTGGATGAAAAAAGCGGATTTAAATTGCTCCGTAATGTGCGAGCACTGTAATGGATCGTCATGTCACCACTCACCGATCTTTCTAAAAAACAACACCTTTCCTTTGATGAGTGACTTTGTATCTAGAGTAGATTTTGACTGTATATACTGTAACGAATTAGGTTTGTATGGTATTGTAACGTATGTTGTCATTTTTAAACAAGCTACAAGTACAAAAAAAAGTTTGATTCTTAAAATTAAGGTATCTTGTTTTCGATTAAAATTAACATTAAGAAAAATCTTTGATTAGCGCAAACTTAAACAAATGTATTTTTCTAGCCAACAGAATACATAATTGGGACCATTGGACTGGTCAAAATTCAGCTTGCCACTAATTTTTCAAGACGTTATCCTTTTATATCCTGGGCTACGCGCTGGAAAAAGTGAACGGTGAGGCGCGACACGCGCATCTATCAAAACATGCAGCGGAAAATAAATCGTACCTTTTACAACAATAAATCAATGAAAATAATTGTTTCACTAAAAAGATCTTCATTTCTTCCTACACATTTCATACGCGAAAACTATGCGTTTATGTGCAATAGTGTTCAAAATACCTCGGCGCTGAAATTTGTAACGCGCATTCCCGGTACTGTTTGTTTAAACATTAATTAGCGTCCTAAATTAACCCAACGAAGCGTGGCCCTAGCACTGGTGTCCTTACCGTGTAGGGCCGATATCGTTGATACTGCAAAACGATATTTGAAAAGAATAATTGCAAAGTATAGAAATTCTGATAATGAATGTATTTATATCTGCAAAAAGCTACTGACAAGAAAGAAAATTATCTAGCATTTCTACATAAAGTTGTTGGCTGCGGCAGACAAGACAGACAATGAGTCGGTTCACAGAATCCCATTGCGTTGGCTGCTGTGAAAGACTGCCCTTTTAAACTTCTTTCTCGCGCACTTTATTCAACATCAACATGTTACCCCCATGAGATTTTATGTATTTGAAAACCCCTAAGTAAAAAACTTCCAACGTAGACGTTTTCTGTTGGCTGAAGTTGAGAAAGAATCCATTTTGGAAGTAGTAACAAAGTTACAGGACAGTTAAACAAAGTGGATTGAATTTGCAAGTAATGACGATATTTTACTAAAATCTATTATTTCATTCTTACGCTATGATTATATGAATCTCTTCAGGTAATACTAAAAATAACAAGAATCCGGAAATTGCTATAAAAAACAAAAAAATATGCAAAAATAAATATTGTCTATTAGAACGTACTTGTAAGCAATGCAATACGCATTAAGTCATGACATTCAAATTCCCTATTGCTGATGCAATTTATTTGCAAAGATATCACCAGACGCGGAGACCGGGAGCAAGGAGAGCAGCATTTGCGGAAACAGCGCGAGCAGCTTGTCCAGTTAAGTCCTGAGATTCGAGGAGACCTTCACCTCGCCATTGACCATCATCCAAAGCACCAAGTCCGACAAGAGCACGGGCGGGAGCAGCGATTCCTACAGCACCGAGGGGTGCAGCAATAGCGGGAGCAGCAACTCCAACGGCGGCTAGGGGAGCAGCAGCAACGGCAGCAAGAGGAGCGGCAATTCGTGCAACTCCGACAGCGTTTCCGATTCCGTTAGGTCCAATGGCACCGTTGGGAGTAACGATTCCGGTGGGTCCAGAAGCGCCGTTGGGTCCTACAACTCCGGAAGCTCCAATGAGGGTGGTGGGTCCTGCGGGAACAACGCGTGCAGCAAGGGCTAGATTAGCGGCAGCAAGAGGAGCGGCGGCAAGAGGGGCGGCAGCTAGAGGAGCTGCAAGTCCGATGGCACTTCCGATTCCGTTAGGTCCAATGGCGCCGTTTGGGGTAACAATGCCGACAGGTCCAGCGGCACCGTTGGGACCAACTACTCCAGAAGCTCCAATAAGGGTGGTGGGTCCTGCGGGAACGGCTCTTGCAATTCCTGCAATTCCTGCAACTCCTCCAAGTCCAGCCAACAATCCAGGTTTGGCGCTCGCTACTGTCAAACAGGCGCACAATGCTAAAGCCTATTAATTGAAATAAATTAGATTTGAGTTGATAATTATACCGGTAGTTTTTCAACTTACCAGGCTGTTCATTTTGGATGATGTAAGATTGCTGGTTGTAGAATGTGCCTACACCAACACGTACTGCTGTTTATATACTTTAGTATTGTCCTTCACAGCGAACGATTTCTGGTTTCAGGAAATGTCTTACTGACGTTAAATTAGAGCTTTATGCAATCATCCTGACATTTTCGTTGCATGGACATAGGAAAATTTCAACCGTATGTAATATTTGTATTTCTAAAAATACGATTTGAAATAGGCCTATTTAATGCAATATTTAAGAGAAATTCAGAGCTATAGCTAAAGATATTTACAAATTGAGCAGGAAAAAATGTAGACAAATGAGTTGACAGAGACGTTTCTAATGATTTCTTCTTCAACTTTTAAAACAATTCTAAATATTACAAGAAGTTGAAAAATTATATGAACCTGTTTTAAGGGTGTATATTCACCCGCCTTGCCGTTTTAGGGTATAGAGGGTCATGATGAGACCGAATTTACCTTTTGCGTATCTACTTCTTGAGAGAGATTGCATAAACGGACAAAATTAAAAGTATTGCTACTTATGAAACAAAATGTGAAATGGTTTCGCAAATAAAATCATTTGGCGCGGCTCCGCTTGTACGTACAATTATTACTTATTTCGTCTAAAAGACGAAGGAAGTATTATAATCAAGAAAAAATCACCTTCCGAGATTTCTTCAGATCTTTACGTTTCAGGGTTCCTAGATGACGAAATGCTGACCACGTAACAATCATTCTATACACTAGTGACTAGACGTTAGCTAAATATATAACCAAGTACATATATTAGACAAGACAGTTTTGAGTGAAGCAGATGAACTTATGTAGCAGAGTTAGGAACCTTAAACGTAATAGATATAATATGGTTCGATGCCTTTAGAATGTATATACCCTGTTCGTCAGTGTGGTGTTATTATTGGAGATACGATTTCGGTTATATTGGCAAACTTGTAGTATTTTTTAACTAGATTACGACGGTGAAATAAGAAAAACAATTGAACAACGTAAATTCGAGTTACTTACTGAACCAGAATGACATTTCCGTTAAAAAATGTTTTTCCAGACAAGGGCTTGAAATTGCCTGTCAAAGAAGCAACAGCACTAAGAAGAGTAAAATAAAAACAGTTTTTATCTAATTAAATATTAGCAAAAAGAAAAACCAAACTTCGCACATATACGTTCTTTTGCTTCCCTCGTCTAAAAGACAAAGGAGGCATTGTAAGCACGACAAAATCATTTTCCGAGATTTCGTCAGATATTCACGTTTCGGGGTTCCTAGATGAGAAAACAGGTTTTCTCAATTCCACTTGTCTGCCTGTCTGTTTGTCTCTTTATCTGTCTCTCTGCCTGTTGCTAGTAGAACTCAAAAACTTTTTGTCGGAAGAAGACTTTCTTTCTGTTGAAATCCCTTCTGCAGGCACTAAAATTACGCTGAGTTCGAATTCTATCTGCAATAGTGTTTTTATTTGCAAATGGATGTAATTTCAACTACCAGGTGTGTGCTTTTATTGTTTTCCTAAGGTATTTTTTCGCTAGTTTATTTTTCAAAATATTTAGTGTCACAACGTCCACTTGTGAGAGAAATTCTGAGTAAAGCTCTTTACAATTTTTTTTATATGGCTGTCTTGGTGGAATTGTTGTGCAATCGCTAAAATTATGCAGACTCCGCTAAGCCATGATTTTATATTTTTCACCAATACACAAAATTTTTAAATAGAGCGTTTATATGTGAACAATGTAGTAAAGATTTAACAAGTAAAAGTTAAGTATATTGACATAAAATAAATTACGTATTAGGTAAATATGGAGCAAATACAATGACAATGCGACTAATGATACTATTTTGCTGTTTATTTAAAGGAAAATTCTCGTGGACAACTTCATGTTCGTTGTAATAGGCAGATAATTAGCATGTTTATTAACTAGTTACCTGAGTTTCATTTGCTGCGCCTTTGAGTTGAGTATATTTATACCTACCGTATATATGTACATCCCAGGCTTTCCAGAGCTTCTGACGAATTTTAACTGATAATAACATTACATAATGGATTCTGAAAAAATATAAGAAAAATACCATTTGAATGTAAAAAGATGAAAATTAATTTTTACTTCCTTTTACAATAAAGAAGTATTGGATTCGAAATTGAGTTTTCACCAAATATTCACGTTTTAGAGTCACCTGAACCCAAAAAAGATATTTTTGTTTATTGGTCTGTCTGTGTGTCTGTGTGTCTGGCTGTCTGTGTGTCTCTGAACAGAATATCTCAAAAACGAGAAGAGGTATGGAGTTGAAACTTCATATATATTTAAGTTTTGTGTACTATGTAGATGAGACAGCAAGCTTTTGAAGAAGATCTCATAACCGGAAATAGGTGTTTACTTTTATAATTTTTCAGTTTTTTTAAATTTTTTCAAACGCGACTCTAAGGATTTTTTTAAAACTTTACATTTTTATTACATTTTTAATGTGTATTGGTGTGAGATTGGTGATTTTCCAGTTGAATACCTCAAAAATGGGAGTCTTTTGTTTTTTAAATACAATGCGGGAGGAGTCTACTTTTCACAACGGTACACTGTTTTGAACGTTCTATAAATTTATTGAAAAATCTAATTAATAGATCTATAATTATTACTAATAACATTACGGGTAGCATCTATTAGTCCATTATTGATTCATTAATTTTCTTTATCCAGCTCACTATTGCACTACGAGGTGGAACAGGCCCACGTCTACCAATATTAAAATGTCTATCAAAGATTTGTTGTATAGTGCCTGTTGTTTTAGTTTCGTACGAAAAACCAATAATCCTTGTACGCTGATTTACTGTCCAGTGATTACATATTGCCCGTATTACGTCAAAACTACGTTAGTTAAATAAACATACAGTGGAAACTTTTTTTTAAACACTTTTTTAGGATACTGCATTGGTAACTAGCGTTTACATAGTTAGAAATGAGTCCGGTAGATAGCCTAGACCAGTAGTACTTAGTACTTGACAACGGCCGGATCACAACTGACGCAAAACCTAACCTGCTAACATCGAATTTGACATAGACTTACAGTGTCACCAGTGTCAGTTATCAGCCATATGATTTAATGTACGACATGGCTTCATCAGTTCCAAAGCCGACTAGACCACAAATTCTAATGAACACCCGTTAGTTTTAACGTAAGAAATATTGTGCTTATTAAAATTGCTCGTATTTAGTAGTCTTGTTTGTTTGTTAAATATAATTTTTACTTGAGGTTTTTTTTCTGATTTAAACGATCTAGTCTTAGTTTTTACTTCCCTCGTCTGACAGACGAAGGAAGTATTGTAATCACGAAAAAATCACCTTCCCAAATTTCTTTAGATCTTCACGTTTCAGGGTCCCTAGAAGACGAAAAACAGGTTTTCTCAATTCCGTCTGTCTGTCTGTCTGTCTGTTGGCGGTATAACTCAAAAAATATTTGTCGGAGGAAGACGATATTTTGCATACACGTTATATATATATATATATATATATATATATATATATATATATATACCTGGAATAAAACCGGTAAAATTGCAGACAAATATATACAGGGTGAGCACATTAAAAAAATAAAATTGTGTTTATTTTTTATTCAACTTAGTAATAGATAGACGTAATAATTTGCACATAGTGCAGGCTTTATTATTATCAAAAATGGTGGCCAATAAATACAGAATAAAGTTTTTACAACACAAAAAACGAGGCACAAATTAGCGAGTTACTTAATATAGCTGCGAAACAGGAATACGAGAAGTTGATGCTTCGTGGCGCATGTAGAAATTGCACGGTTTCTTAAAATCCCAGAAAACGTTGTGGCTGCACAAGCCGTTCGCCTGCCGTTCGAATTAGACCATCCGTAACTTTTTTTTTATGCGTACATCGCATATACAAGCTTAGTTTTGAATATTTCTCGATGATTCTTAAACTAGTGGAAAGCTTAATCTTTCTACATTTAGATGATATCAAATTACTCTCAAAATTACTTTTACCAATTGCTACAGAAATTGCTTAGATAAAGCGTACGGGGAATTTGCCGGATAAACTTTAGCATGACGTATTTTGGAAACGATTACAGACAACTGTATACATGCTGCGTACTATATGTTTAAAAATGAATAAATGCATTTTTAGTGAAAGAATTCTGAAGTTGTTATTTTAAAATACTTTTGATACTTGGAGTTGCTAATTTATTTATGTTTGAGTTATTAAATCTGTCAGGTTGTTTTTTGTTGTCGGTTTCATAATCTTCTAAAAATAAAGAATTATAAATACTAATTTTGTTTCAAGTATTAATTACGTTGTTTTAAACAATTATTTTATAGTTTCAATTGCTGAAGGTATGATTAATTTTTCATTAAATTATAGTTTTGAAGCTAGTTTAGTTCCATTTTATATATTGCTGGTGAATTTATGAATAATTCTGTACACGGAGGTAGGTACTTTGTAATGTGGTTGATAAAATATTAATTTTTAAGTTTGGAAAAAGTGCATTGATTTCGTTTTTTTCCTTTTGAATTTCTCGTTTATATTTTTTTTACTTTCCGGGTTGTAATAAAATAGTATCGTAGCTCTTTCATTTGAATATGCATGCATTTATAATCTATTCGTGCGGATAATTTTGAAAGTAAGTCCGATCCAATAAGTCCTATAAATTCTTGGTGAAAATTGAATAAATAACACGTATGTATTCCGTCTTCATAAAAAAGATTGGGGATTGGTAAATCTGCGCAAAGATTATGTTGCGAAGTTCCATGAGATGTAACTATCTCAAATTCAGTTTCATAAATACAATTTGGAAAATGTTGTACAAATTCTCAAGAAATTGTTGTTTGTGAGCTACCGGTGTCTATTAAAAGCGTATCGCCGGTGGCAGGAATTATAATATACGGAAGATCTGATCTTGGATTTATATTAAAAGTTAAAATATTTTTTTCCGAGGTTCTTAATGAAAACTTACAGTATCGTTTTGATTATTTCTATCGTTTGGGTACCTTGCCTCAGAATAATCTGATGTTGCATCTAATTCTGGGGGAAACTTTTCGTAACATTCAAGGTTGTCAGAATATTGAACGTTTTGGGGTTCATTTTCATAAATATTTTCATGAGAATTTTTAAATAAATTTTCTGTTCGGTATACATGATCAACAGGTAATTTCGATTAACGTTTTGGGAATTAGCTCGATATTTATTAGGAAAATTTAATTGCTGAGTAGCTGGAAACATGGAAGATGCTTAGAAATAGAAAAGCTGAAATTAATGAAAGTATTCAAACAAACAAAATCAGTAAACATCAATGGAAAAGTTATTTCGACAACCTATATAGCAAAAACAAAAGGGAAGATAAAAATATCCAAATACAACAACAAATAACAATGGATGAAGAAAATATCACACAAATTACGGTAGAAGAGGTGATTAAAGCAGTTTCTACACTCAAAAATAGAAAAGCACCAGGTATCGACGAAATCAAAAATGAGTTGCTGAAATATGGAGGAGACGGCATTATACAGGAACTGGGACAAAATATTCAACCAAATACTAACACATAAAATAGTTACTACAGAATGAAAAATGAGTTTAACAGTAGCAATTTTCATAATGGGGGACAAGACAGAACCTGAAAATTACAGGGGCATTACGCTATTGAATGAAACTCAAAAACTATTCACAAAAATAGTATTAAATAAACTGTAACCCTATTTACCAATAAGTGAGAAACAGCAGGGCTTTCGTCTAAATCGCTCTACAATAGATGCCATCTTTGTGGTTCGTCAGGTAATCGAAAAAGCCATAGAGTTCTCTAAGCCGGCGTTTTTGTGCTTCGTGGATCTCACAAAGACATTTGACAGCATCAGGCTGGGCGACGTGTTGCAAATACTAGAAAAAAAAAGTACCTGGAGATTTAAGACAAATAATAAGGAACCTAAACACTAATACAGAAACCAAAGTTAAAGTACAGGGTGATCTTACGGATACTGTCAGAATGACTACTGGAATTAGACAAGGGGACTCACTGAGCCCTGTACTGTTCTCCTTGGTTATGGACAAGATAATACAAAGTTGCAGGTGTAAATCAGGCTGTCAACTCGGCAACAAGAAAAGTAACATCGTATGCTATGCGGACGATGCCGTACTCATTGCGGAAAGTGAGGCCGACTTATAACGATTATTGCATCAGTTTGTGACAACCGCCAAGAAATAGAATATGATCGTGTCCATTGATAAAACCAAATCATTAACTGTTGAAAAAGATCCCGTGCGGTGTAAATTGGAGACCGACAGGAAGGTAATACAGCAGGTCATGTCTTTTAAATATCTGGGAGTGAATATCTCTAGCGACCGAAATTTATATAAAGAAGTAAAATCTCAAACAATAGAATGTCGGGTTACCTGCGATATGTAACATGGAAAAATCGGTATCTGAGCAACGATGCCAAAGTCAAAATTTATAAAGCCATGGTGAGACCGTTACTAACTTATGGAGCAGAATGTCGAGCGGAGACCAGCAAAACTACGCAGCTAATGAGAACTGCAGAGATGACTACACTAACGCCCGTATTCATAGTCGTTCGCCAGCGGATCGCCGGCGACTCGACAGAGTTTCGTTATGAATAGTATGTTGGCGGCACTGTACGTCTATGTTAAATTCGAGGTTAGCAGGTTAGATTTTGTGTCAGTTTCTGTCAAAACTGACTGAAAACCTAACCTGATCACCTCGAATTTGACATAGACGTACAGTGCCGCCAACATTCTATTCATAACGAAACTCCGGCGAGTCGCCGGCGATCCGCTGGCGAACAACTATGAATACGGGTGTAAGAGCGATAACGGGAAAAACAAGAATGGATAGGGTACGGAATGAAGACATCCGGGAACAGTGTGGTGTGACAGACATTGTTAAATTTGTTAGAAAACGCAGAAAAGGATGGAATGACCATGTCGAAAGAGCGAACCAGGACAGAATTATAAGAGTTTAAAGAGATCTCAAACCAACTGCAAAACGCCAACCAGGACGACCCCCAAAGAGATGGGTGGCGAGCTGGCTGTCGTCTTCTGTGGATACACCATGAACACAATAAAGCGTGAGGGAAAACAGGCACATGCCTAAATAAAAGACGAAGAAGAAAAAGAAGAAGAGTAGCTGGTCTTTTTACAGTGCTAAAATCTTGAGAGTCCTGAACTAATGGATTATTTGTTGGTTTATAATTTGATTTCGGTGCAAATGCATTGTAGCTTGAATTTTGGGTTATTCTATAATTATTGGGGTTGTATCCTAAATTTTTCAAGTTATAACCCATTCGAGAGGGGTTTTGATTATTTGATTTCATCGGACTTTTAAAATAGTTAGGATTTTGATTAAAATTACTTTGATTTTGTGGAAAATTATTTCGATTTTGCGTATCAAGATTACAACTAAATCTGTCACGTGAGCTTGATTGCTGAATATTGGAAGTAAAATTAGATTTATTTAATTCTTTTACAATACTTAATGTTTGTTCTAATGAATTTGAATTCCTGCTTCTTACAAATCTCCCTAAATCTTCGTTTAGTCCACTCGTAAAGGTTCTTAATGCTAAATCTTTGTTATCTTATAATTTAATAACTTCTTCTTCTCCTTCTTCTTCCTCTTATTGTAGGCCAGTGGCCTGTTTTAACCACAAAGTGGTTCTATGAGCCCCCTTTACCCTTAGGCCGGGTAGGTGGCTAGCCTTGCCGGGTGAAAGTGATGAAGAGCTCCCTTGTTAGGGGTTAACGACTACCGAACGTGTTAGCGTGGTAGCCGAGCAGCGTACGATTTTTAAACTTTAGAGTCGCTGATATTCGAACTCGGGCCGGTCGCCTGACAGGCGAGCATTTGCTCGCGGGGCCAGCCGCTCACCACTAACAACTTAATGAAATGCGTTCTGATTTTATTATAAAATTCTATCGGATTGTCTATGTTTTGTTTTAATTTCGTCAAGTCGATTAAAAGATTTAATTCTGATCTCTGGTCATAAAAATTTTCTATTAGTACGGTTTTTATATCGGTCCATTTATCAAATTGGTAACCTACTTGTTACATTTCAATTTTGGCAACTTCTAGCGCCTGGAGGTAGGCAATCCAACGTGCATTTTGAGCTTAGCTCTTTATTGGAGATTGCAGTGCACAATTCTTCAAGGATCACATCTTGAGATAGGTGGCGCATCCATATGAAGGACGTTGTACCGATTTTGAATCGATCGTATTATTGGTCGATTTTGACGTGTTGAATTCTCCCATTGGTCAGTTGATGAAAAGGGCAGGCTTATTTTATCGATTTTTGCAAACAAGCGAATTGACTTCGTGTGATGTGCTTTTCTTGCTGTAAGCGTCCATTTTGGATGTCATTGTAATACGTTTCGTTTTGTGCCAAGTGTTGGGCTTCTTCTTGCAGCTTTTCGTTTATTTTTGATGGCATTGTAGTGCTTCTTTGTGCCAGGAGTCTCCATGGATGGGTTTCGCTAGATATTGCTATGCAAGAATTCCACGTGATCCTTGGAAGCTTCTTTAGCGGCAGACTTCTTTGGCGGCAAGCTTCTTTGGCGGCAACTTCCTTGGCGGCAACTTCTTTGGCGGCTTGAATTTACTTGCAAGCTGCGCTTTCAAGGGGCCGATTCGCCTGTCCCATCGCTGACTTCGCGATGCTAAAGTGGACCACGAGTTATTTTTCCCCGTGCCAAAATTTGGGAGCCATGCTGAAATTTCACCTGCAGGAGACCTCTGTGGAAAGGACTCCCTACTTCGTTAAGGTTTAATTGCCGCCTCAGGTGCTGTTGAAATTGTTATTAATTGTTATTAATGTGCTTAATTTGCGCCGTTGCTGCCGAGTTTAGTAATGCAGCTGATTTGTTTGTTTTAATGCTGTAATGTTCTATGGAATTTATTTGGGAATTGCTCCGTCATCGATTTAATTTAATTAATAGCGTCCAGCGTAACCGTTTGCAACTTGTTGCCTTTCAATTAATCTATTTGGTAGTATTGTGTAATTATATCTTATTGCTACGGCCAAGCTCGTTGAGTTTTAAATCGTTAGGGATTTGATTCTATATTAAATTTTGCTCGAGCTGACCTGTTCATAATAGTTAAACATTTAAAGTTCACGATTTCTGGCAACACTGTAATTGACTTTATGGAAGGATCCGTCCTTGTTAGCTGACTTTGCTAATTGATATTTAACATTTAAATGCTCATTTGTGGTATTACTGTGACCTAAACAAAGTAATACTGTCACACGAACGGCTCAATTTACAAGCCACTGTGGCTTCTGGAGGTGCGTATTACACAGATCTGTTTAAAGGGTACAATCACCAGGTGTAGAATGTGTTAAATATAGAGCGACGAATGCATAAGGCTCGTTCTCTTGGCGTGTACAGAACGCAACGTTTAAGGACCATTTTTTTAATTGTTCTAAATTTACCTAATCACTTATATTACTGAATTTTATTACATTAATTAAAAGTTGGGGTCCTAATTAAGGTCAAGAATTTGAATTGTTGTTTAACATGTATTTATGCTAAATAGGGCTGTATGTTTCATTTATCTGGATCGCATACTTGTATGTTTTAATTATCTGGATTGCATACTTGTTATTTATCCATATGTACAGGCCGTGTCGTATATTTTGGAACCGTTGTGGTTATTATATTTGCAATAATGTACTCTGACCTTTATTTGCTACTGCATCGAGTCTCTGTTCTCTTGAATGAGCTATTTAGGTTCGCCGTTACATGTTTCATCTGGGAGTATTAAAACGGAAGCTACAACGGCGTGGCGCCCTCGGATCTTGGAATCTCAGGCAATTCGTTCTTTGGAACTCACCCCCATCTGCAACTAAGCGGTCGCGAGCGTAAAGTCCCAAGCTACCCCTTTTTGGTGGCAGAGATTCTTAAGCAGGTATTAGCGCAGAAGGACATTGTGTTGTAATGCATTGTTTAGTTGTTTAATTGTTGTATCGTATTAGTAAAGGGGGTAACTTACTGTTATTTCAAAAGCTGGGCCTTTTAATTTATTTCTCGATTGATGTAATGGTTTGAATTTTCTGTACAAAATTTATTTGCAATAATATCTACGCATCTTTTCATCATTTCATTAAATAAAGGTACGCTAAAATATGGGGTAGACAATGATGTACTTTGGTGAACTATATTTGGGTTGTTACAACTATTACAGTTATTTAAAAATAATATTCTAGAAATTCTGTCTAATGGCGATCATGAGCGATCTCGTGACAAAACTTTTACAATTGCTTAAAAAATAAAATTCTAGCTGTTCTACTTTACGGTTTACGATCACTTTTGATAAAAAAATTTTTTAGACAAAAAAAAAGATTTTATTTATGTAACTTGATGGTATTTCTTATTTCTGTTTGTAAACAATTTTATTGACCAGAGGGTTTTTCTAATGTAAATATTTAAAACTATATTAGTATATTTAAAATTTGATATTAATTAACTTCGTTGTTTAAGCGAACGCTTTAATAATTATTACTTTTGAAAATTATATTACCTTACTTTGTTGCCTTTAAAAGTATTATTGCATTCCTTTTATGCATAGAAATTATACTGGCTTACTTTGAAGCGTTAAAAATTAATTCACTTGAATTATTAAAACATGCACTTACATTGTGCGTTAAATTGACGAACAGTGCTCAGCAGCGGCAGGCCTTGTCCCTTTCAAATGGATTCTATTGATCCTGGACTCGTGTTGCGGTCCTGTTGTCCTCAATTGGAAGTGGTGATCCCTATGATCAAGTGGTCCCAATGACCAAGTGGTTCCAATAACCAATATTTGCAGTTGGAATCGACGGGGAGGCTTTCCGTACGAGAGATGTTTGTCCCTGATGACGTCCAGAAGATCCGGGATGGTAGAGTCGATGAACAATGAAAGATTGAAATCCAAAGGTGCGAAATTGGTTTTTAGTTTTCGAAAAACCTTTTAAGCTCTATTGTTCATCCGAACGACTGCGCCAGTTTAATAAAAAGGCCGTCAAAACGACTTTTTAAAAAACACTTTTATTTTACAGCGGCAATGCTGCTCGTTGGATAAAGAGAGGCAATTTCTTACATCTAACATGTACTCTAAGAAGCTGAAGATAAAATATCATGCACTAGCTTATATAGTATTTCTAATCAGCTAAGATAAGCTTGTCTTCCAAGTATGCTTCGAGACCGGATGCAGGTGCATACAAGGTTACAAAGTCAGCACTTTAAACAATGGATAATTCATTCTTCAAGGTTGCAAGATAAGCATTTCTAGATAATAGTGGGATCTGTTCCACACAATGTAACTCGTTATTATTTTGATATTTTAGCACATAAATTTCTTTCGCATTATTGATTTAGTGGGGAAACTGGCTTCTAAAAAATATACACTATCTGGAATGACCTCATTACTTTCGCTTGCTGACCCTAACTAAAGGACAGTATTATGACCACATTTTGTTTTAGCGAAACTTCTGCAAACATCAAACGCAGCTCACCAAAATTGTTTGAGAACTTATTTGTAAGTACTAGCGTCGCAGTCGCCAGGAAATAAACTTCTAGCAACCGAATGAATATGGAAGACTACGTAAATGAGAATGTACAAAAGAAAATTGTAGATTGTACGTTCTACAGCACTTAGGCCACTTTTCCGGACCCATTGTGCATACGAGTGCTACCACTAACTTAACCGAACCTATGGTAAGGGGCTTCCTGGAGCTGACAAAAGAAGAATACGCCTACTATCCTGCAGCTGTAAGTCAGGATGTGAAAATAATTGTGAATGCAAAAAAGCAGGCTTGTATGTAATAATTAAAACGGTATGGTATTGTGACTTATTTTGTCATATTTAAGCAAGCTAAAAGAATGAAACGAAACTGTGAGTATTAAAATCAAAATACCATTGTAGTCTAATCTCGAAAAAAAATCCGTTAATACCATGGGTTATCGAGATATAAAGCAGATATATAGTAGTGGTCTAACAACTGGCTACAATTCAGAGTTCTCCTAACTATTCCCGACGTCATACCCCCATTTACTGTGCTAGTCGGTGCAAATATCTGTGACCGACGGAGTGCGACACGCATATTAACCAAAACACGCAGCGGAAAATAAATCGCATTTATACAACAATAAATCAATGCAAATAATTCTTTCACAAAAATTGTCTTTATTCTTTTCTACACATTTCATATGCCGGAAGTATGCATTTATGTGCAATAGTTTTCAAAATACTTGAATGTTAAATTTTATACCACGTACTCTCGGTACGCTTTGTAGCATTTGTTCAAAATAATTCCGAGATAAATTTGGCACCAAAGAATAAGCTTTCCACTAGATTAAAAATCATTGAAAAATGTTCAAAAATAAGTTTGTAAATGCGATGTACGCATAAAATTAATCATTTTTCAGTAATAAAAAAAAATCAGAAAATATTTTTTCTGTTTTTTTTGAAATCGGAAAGGGAATGAAGCCCCCCACATTTAGATCAGCAAGATAGTTCCAAGGTAGTGTACCTTTTTTTAAAGCTATATCTTTCAATGCACACCCTATGATAGAATTTATGGTCCCTGATTATTGATAAATTTTTTCACAACATAATATACTGCACTGGCTACACGTTGCTGTGTCTTTAATATGTACTGAATCTTCAAGTATTGATATTGATTAGGTTTTTTAATTATTAATTGCCCTATTATATATTTTAATGTCAATAATAACTATTATCGATAGCTCCTGAAAACTCAACAGGGGTGGGTTCTTTTATCTAGTTACTTGCTTTCTAAAAGATTGATTTACTAATATTTTAAATATCACATGCATAAGTCAATACTTATGTTAACCAAATGTCAAAAAACAGATTTGAAATTCAAATGACAAACACCAGATTACCTCCCTATTACACAACAATATGAGAAAATGCAGTAAGTAATTCTTTGATAACTAATTCACTTTTATAGTCTTTTATTTGCCTTTTCTAGTAATTACCTTTCAATCTCTGCCTACTGCTCCAAGCTCTGACGCACTTTCCAGCAATGAAAGGTCCCTCCTATAGACAAGACGTCTCCAATTGTCCCAAATCAGTAATTCTAACCTTCCCACAGAATGCAGCCAATCGACCAAATCTGCAGATGCTGACTTCCTTTACCTCTACGAGAAACTTCCTTCACTGCTACTGCCAAACTTTCTTCACTTCCGCTGCCAAACTTCTGAACAGCCCGATGCAATCCAATTCAATTAATGTCGGACGTTAAATGTATTTTCCCAATAAACTTGACCTGATATTCTCCTCCAGTTATTTGCTTTTATAGATTAATTCTGCTTGCTTATTTTAAACCACATACTTGTAACCATCCTTAGTTTTATATCTTTTTATATGTTTAAACCTTCTTATATCCTTCACCACATAAATTCTAGTATTACCCTTTTATTATCCAAACATTTTATAATAAAATATGGTTAATTTTAAATACTTTAATGACTCCAAATTAAATTCGTTTAATTTTTTTACAAGTTGTTTATTCTTAATAAATTTAAAAAAATCCTAGCTACTACCAATTTTCCTTTTTATACACTCTAGTCTTATCTATTTGAGTAAAAACTACTTTATTTTATTTCAAATTAAGTATTTGTTATTCATTTTCAAACTGTATTTTATCAATATTATATTATTTTCAAATCCACCTGTTTTTTTCAATTGCTATGTTCCATACACATATCCGCCTTATCACCGAATAAATCCAAACCATTTCCAATCCACTGTAATTTGCCAAATTTAACAAATTTCATTACAATGCATTAGGGTATCATAACAATACATTTATGCTACTCCGAATAGTAAAGGCTTCTTTACTGAACTTTGTCTCTAGGGGCAAATATCCCATAAAGGGAAGCTGCAACGTAATTTGAATTTTTACTTCCCTCGTCTGAAAGACTAAGGAAGTATTGTAATTTGTAAAAGATTTACGATTTAGAATACTAAAACGTCGTACAATGCTCGACCGTTACTAAATTTTACGTGCTCACACGTATAACAAGCTCCCCCTTACTCGCTCTTTAGATACTGTCTAGCAAGTAAATTTCTAAGTAGTGCTTTTGCAATGTAAATTACTAGTAAAATTTGTCAGTCGGCTCTGGGCCACCTTGTATATATCCACAATAGCAGTAAGTCTAAAGTAATAATATCAAGCAATGGCATTTGGCTCCCGTTTTCAAATATTTGCTAGCAGGTAGATGGGTTTTCCTAAATATCATAAACTAGTTCAGTCAGCACTTACAGAACTGTGGATATAATTAATTTAACAGCAGGCTATTTTATAGAATCGCATGACCATAGGTTTATGAACATACTCGTAGATCTAAAATTGCGAAATAAATTCAAAAAGGACCACAACTAATGTGAGGTGAGGATATTAGAGACAATTGTTTATACGAGCAGCGTTTGAAAGCTTTACTGCCTGACACAAAAATTACGCTCGAATCGGCGTCTACTTTCGCTTTGTTAATATTTGATCTCTTGTATAGTATAACCTAATACTTGAGTTCAATCTGCCATATAGTGTTCGAATTACAGCTGGTTAAAGCTAATATTTCGGGTAATTTTCGTCAAAAATGGTAAATATTGAACACCGAGTTGTGATTAAATACCGGTATTGTAGCCTGTACTGGCTTTTTACATTTAATTTAGAAGATCAATGAGATTGCTACAATTTGCCTGGCTGATACTGGCTCTAGGCAGCTCAGTTTGCCAAAGGTAGCATTCTTACACTCAAGTTTCGTAAAACAGAGAAAGCACATAGAATCTCTTTATAAGCGTATAATTTTGTTAGCTATTCATAGATAAAATTATATTTAATTCGTAATGACAAAATAAAATGTGACAATGATTTAATCAAAATAAATATGGTACTCTTCAGTTAACGTAGCGGTCGGCTGTCCCCAGGAGGTGTTAGCGATTTTTGGAACACTTTCAGTCCAGAGTAGGTCTCGTGTCCCGTGCGTCCATTTGAACTATTAACATAAACTTGACAGTTCAGTCATGGCCGCGAACACGGCGGCGGTGCGTAAACAACATTCGATTTATTAACTTTCAAGCGCGTGAAACTAAGATAGAATTACAACAAACCAAGTTTGTACCTGATACTGTTTGTCGGATTTCCCACGTGTGTAGAACATGCGATAATTTCAGGCAGCCGTTGTGAGGTTAGCTTTGATTGCTTTTGCGGGCAATTTCGACGGAGGCTTTGAGAGCTTTTGGAACTGCAGCGACGCGGCGTTCAGGTAAGCGCTTGTATTTGAATTAATAACGGGCTTCGTAGACCGAGGCTGCCGGAGAGGGGCCTAAGAATTAAATTAGGCGAAATTTGAGTACGCCGGCTTGCTTCAATGTCGCCTTTCGTTGAAGATATGTACAGACTGGTCTTCCTGGCGCAAGCTTGGACTACGCTTGTGTGATGTCGCAGTGGTTTTAATAATTGCAGGTGCCGGTGTTTCGGCTCAGGGGAATTCACTGAAGGGTGCTAAAGCGTCCTCCGAGCGAAAGGAACCTAGGGAATTATTTTTAGGAGTCTTTCTAGCTCCCTTGAAAAGCGGGTCTAGGTGCGGATTAACCGGTAGAAGCCTCGTCGGTGAGACTTGATAGCCTTCCTGACGCGGGTCTAGGTGCGGATTAACTGGTAGGAGCCTCGTCGATGAGCCTGGGTCGCCCCCCTGACGAACGGGTTTAGGTTCGGAATAACTGGTAGGAGCCTCGTTGATGAGTCTTAGCAGCTCCCCTGACGAGTAAGTCTAAGTGAGGATTAACTGGCAGGAATTTCCTCGAAGAGCCTACAAGCCCTCCTGGGAAGAACTAGGTAAGGAGAAAGGTCCAGGAAAATTCTGCCTTACAATGTCTCTGTTTCCTCTTTATATAGCCCTAGCAGGCGTAATCAGCAGCTCAATCCAGTTCCTTAGAGTAGGAGATTTTTTCATCGAATGCGTGGCGGTGTACCTGCGTCGGTCCGTAGTACCGTCACTTATCGGTGTTCGCGCGGCCAATGATGCAACGCTCCGATTTCTAAAGTGCTTTACGCGCTGGGCGAAACGTTACAGTATAAAAAGGTTTAAAGTCTCAAGCTATTCATGAAGACATGTTTAACAGTTTGGGTAAATCTGCAACTCCGTACTCCATGGTTAAAAATTAGACAGAGCTTTTCAAATAAGGCAGAGAGTCTGAAGGACTACCCACGCAGTGGAAGGTCAGCGACGGCACTGACGGCTGAAAACATAGACAAAGTCCATGATATGGTATTGTCAGACCGTCGAGGGAAGGTGCGTGAGACAACTGAACCTGAGAGTATTTCAGCTGAAGGGATCAATTACATTTTAACTGAAGAAATGGGGTTGAGTAAAGTCTGCTCAAGATGGATGCAGCGAGTTCGACACCAAATTTCCCAGCAGTGTTTGGACGAACCTAAGTGATTTATCTTTTTCTTCTTCTATCTATTTTTGGATGTATGCCTCTTCTATCTCTGCTTTCCATGTTTGGCTATTGCTTGCTCTTCTCATCCAGTTCAGGCCCGCTGTTAGTTTTATGTCATCAACCCACCTCATTTGGGGGCGTCTACTGGTCTACGGTGTTTATATGGTCACCATGACAAAATTCGTGTACGCTATTTGTTTTTATTTTCTCTAGCGATGTGACCAGCAAATGATCCTTTCAATTTCGCTACATGTACAGCCACATCTATTACATTTGTTCGTTTTCGGATGTAGGTGTTTGTTTTTCGGTCTTCTAGGGAAATTTCCATCATAAGTCGTTCCATGGCCTCTTGCGTTATTGTGAGTTTATTTAAATTTCTTTTCGTCATCGTCTAATTTTCCGCCCATAGCACATTTCTGGTATAATACATGTGTTAAATATCTTCGTTTTCAGGTATAGTGGGAAGTTTTTATTATGAAGCTTAGTTTTCCAAAGGCGAACCATAACTGTTTGACCCTTCTTTTTATTTCTTGAGTTTGGTTTTCTTTCCCTAACTCTATTTCTTGTCCCAGATATACATAACTTTTCACATTCTCAATTGTGTTGTTCTCTATTTGTATGATTGCATCTTCTTTTGTCATTATTTTTGTTTTACTTAAATTCATTTTTAAACCGACTTTTTTTTATTCTTCGTTTAACGTTTCTATCATTTGTTGAAGTTCTAGTTTATTCTTTGCTATTAGCACGACGTCGTCAGCATACCTTAAGTGATTGTGGTTTTTGCCATATACATTAATCCTAATTGTTGGCCAGTCTACTCTTTTAAATATAACCTCCAGCGTAAGAGTGAATAGTTTCGGTGATAGACTGACCCGCTGTCTAACACCTCTTTGCAGTTAGACTGTATGTGTTGTAGTCTCAGTCAGGTGGTATGTTGCAGTGGCTTTGTTACTTATTTCTTGTAATAGTTGTATGTATCGGCTATCTATTCTGCAGTTTTGTAGCGCTTGTACTACTGCCCATGTCTCTATGCTGTCAAACACTTTTTCATAGTCGACGAATGCCAGATAGATTGGTATGTTATATTCATTTGTCTTTTCTATTAGTACTTTCAACAGGTGGTCTGCGGTTGAGAAGCCTTTTCGGAAACCTTCCTGATCTATCGGTTGGTATGAATCTAATTTTTTCGTTAGGCGGTTGGTTATTATCTTAGTTAAGAGCTTGTATATGTGGGGCAAGATACTTATCGGCCTGTAGTTTTCCATTTTTCTTTTGTCATTTTTCTTATGTAGTATAATAACTTTTGAATTGTTCCAGTTCTTCGGGATTTTCCCTTGTTGAATGCATTCGTTTAACAATATGGTTACACATATGATTAGTTCTTCTCCCCCTTCTCTTATCATCTCGTCTTAATTCCATCTTCTCCAGCAGTTCTGTTTGTCTTCATATTTTTAATTGCGTTATCCACTTCCCAAATTTCTATTTCAGGTAGTGCTTCTGGGCCTGTATCTATTATGTTTTTTTGTTGGTTACCAGTTTTCTCTTGTTTTACTTTGCTTTTGTATAATTCCTATAGAATTCTTCCACAATTTTTATTATTCATTTTTTATTTGTTAATATTTGGCCTTCTGTGTTCATTAGGGAGTGTATTTGGTTCTTGCCTAAATTTCTTAAACATTTCATTCCCTTGTTATTTTCTATTGCTTGTTGTATTAGTTTATCATATTTAGCTTTCCTGTGGTTTCGTATTTTCCTTTTTATTAATTTGTTAATTTCTTTATATGCGATTGTTCCTTTATTCATTGTTTTTATTCATAGTTTTTCTTTTCTCTATTAATTTTTTTGTGTCATTGCCTATTTCTGACTCTTTATTTCTATTTACTTTTTGCTTATTTCATTTACACTTTTTGTTATAATTCTTGTTATTTGTTCGTTCATGCTATCAATGTTGTTTTGGTCGTTTTCATTTATGTGTGCATTCATTAATTCTTTTGTTATCTTAGGTTGATATTCATCTTTGGATTTTTGTAGTTCTTCATTTTTTATAATATTTTTTGGTCGATGTAGTCTTCGTCTTTGTAGTTTCTTTTTTATACATATTATGGATCTGACTATTCTATCGTCACTCCCTACATCGAGGCTGTTTAACACGTTGACATCTTTCATTATGCTTTTATCATTCGTCATGATATAATCTATTTCGTTTTGGGTTTTTGCCATCAGGGGATCGCCATGTCCATTTGCAGTTTATGTTTTTCTTGAAGAACGAGTTTATCATAATTAGTTTATGTTCTTCAAAAAAATTAATAGTTTTTCTCCTCTTTTATTCCTCTCTCCGTATCCATATTATGCTATATGTATTTCATCGGGTTTCTGTCGTTTTTCCAACTTGGCATTAAAGTCTCCGATTAGAATTTGGACGTTTTTCTACTACTTTTCTTGACTCGCTATAAAACATGTCTATTTCGTCTTCTATAGGTCCGCTGGTTGGAACGCAAACGTGTATTATTTTTAATTTTATATTCTTGTTAATTTTTACAGTTAAATATGCTATACTATCTGAAACTGCTTCGTATGTTTCTATATCAGGTGCTATCTCTTTTTTTACTATGAATACGATTCCACTATATATGTCTCTTTTGTGCATTAGATGATTTCCGTTTTTAAAAATTATGTATTCTTTTCCTTTTACTTTGTAATTTGTATTTCACCTAATCCAATTATGTCATATTTGATTTTTGTCAATTTATTTTCTAATTTATATAATTTGTCATCCGATAATCCTCTAGTGTTATATGTTCCTATCCGTATCGTCGTAGTGTGACAGCCAGGTCCAACTCAGCGATTCTTAGCACCCTCTCTCTTTTTAGCTGTCCGATTGCTGTCGTGATCGGGGCTTCCAGGAGTGCTGGGGACTGAGGGCCGTAAATTTTGTTGTTGCAGATTCATGAAAATTTCAAGCCTTATCATTCCACGCTGGCCTATTGCGGGTTGGAATGGACCACTTTCACCTGTGGTATAGGGAGAATTGAGGAGGGATAGGTGGGATTAATGTGGGGAATAGATGGAATTAAGGGTTAGGACATTGGTAATTGGAATTAAGAGAGAAGTCACGGCTTACGTAGGCAGAGTCGCTTCCCTGAAGTAGTCTTCGCTGGGATTGCAAAAAAGTGCCTACCCGCTACCCCCTGATTTCTGCGAAGATTTATCACTACAGCTGAAACGGGTTTATCACTACAAGCCATAGATGAAAGAACAGTCTAAACAACGAGAGCACAAAGACTCTCCGTAGCCAAGAAATGCAAAGAAGGTCGCTTCGGCTGGAAAAATCACGGCTTCAGTTTTTTGGAATTCAAACCGCATCATCATGATTGACTACCTGCCAAAGTGCCAGACTGCAACTGGGGAATACTAGTTACGATAACTTATTAAAGAAATACCTGGTTTGGCGAATAAAAAGATGCTCATTTATCTCGATAATGCATCTCCTCACACGTTGCAACCACCAAAATTGGAGAACTGGTCCTCGAAATGATTCTGCATGCACCATATTCTCAAGATTTGGCCACATTAGACTACCATCCTTTTCCAAACTTGAAACAAACACTTGGCAAGTCAAAAACCTTTAATCAAATGGAGAAGTTATAGCGAGTGTAGAAGCCTATTTTCCGGACCTCGACGAATCGGACTACAAAGAGGGGATAATGAAGTTGAAACATGGTTTGAATAAATGCAATATACTTCCAGGAAATTATGAACTACTGTAAGTGTCAGAAGAGAACGAATAAGAAGATCATAACAAAGAAACTGAAGTTATTTGAAGAAATTGCAAAAGTTCTACTACAAATAGCTATTTGATGTTACAGTAAATATCATATGACAAGAAATCGGTGTTTGCTTTCTTTCTTTCTTTCTTTCTTTCTGTCTTTGTATGTTTGTTTGCTATCTTCTCCGAAGATACTGGACCTACTAAATTGTATGATGGCTTAAAATTTTTCTAATTTTTACTACTTTTACGATATTGGATTCACCCCAAAAGTTCGCAATTGAGTTTTCAACAGATCTTCACGTTTTAGGGTCCCGTGAACCCAAAAAACATGTTTTTGTTTATTGGTCTGTCTGTCTGTGTGTCTGTCTGTCTGTGAACAGAATATCTCAAAAACAGAAAGAGGTATGGCGTTAAAACTTCATATGTAAATTTTGTGTACTATCTAGATACGACAGCAAGCTTTGGAAGAAAATCGCATAACCGGAAGTACAGTGTTTACTCTTGTAATTTTTCACTTTTTTCGATTTTTTACGGAAGAAAATAGAGAGCTAAGGAAGGAAATGAAAAAGAGAGAAAAGGAGTTAACAATTGAGAAAAAACAGCTAATAGACAGAGTAGAAAAACTTGAAGACAAGCTAGAAATGATGGCAAAGGAGAAAAAGAGATGCAACATAGTAATTAAAGGAGTAAAATTCGATGGACAAAATAAAGAAAAAGCTGCAAAGCAATTTTTGACTGAAAAGCTGGAAGTCGACGTAGAAGTAAAGAGAGTGACTGACCTAGGAAATAAATCTGAGCTGTCAATAAACATATTAGAACTAGATAGCTGGGCATGGAAACAACAGATAATGAGCAACAAACATAAACTAAAGGGTACAAAAATTTATATCGACAACGACATGACTTGGAAGGAGAGGAGCGTACAGACGGAAATCAGAAAAATCGCAAAAGAACAGTTGAAAAAAGGAAACAAAATAAAAGTAAGATATAGAAAGATTGTCATCGATGATGAAGAATACATTTGGGACGACAAGGAAAAAGGAGTAGTAAAGCAGACAAAAAAGTGAGATGCCAAAACGGACGGACCAGCAAGAAGACGAAAATAGCAAAGAACAAGGACAACGATAAACGAAAAGAAAATCAGCCAAGATACGAAGAAACGACCACAGCTAGGAAAAACAACAAAGAAAACGATAAAAACACAAGAAATCAAAAGATAAATAAGAAAAGTGTCATAAAAATAGGCACATGGAACGTGAGAAGCATAGGTGGAAAAGAAACTGAGATAGTAGAGGAATTGGAAAAACAACAATTAGATTATTTAGGTATAACGGAAACGAAAAGGAAGGGTCAGGGCTTAACAAGAATAGCAAAAGGATACTGGCTTTACTGGTCGGGAGTTGAACAATCAGAAAGAGGAAGGTAAGGAGTAGGGCTGATAACACGACCAGAAAATATAGAAAGCATAGTGAAGGAAAATTTCGTAAACTCAAGGATGCTAACAGTAGATATAAAAATGGAGGCAAAAACAACATGGACAATAATAGTGGTATATGGACCAAACGAAGACGAGGCAAAAGAGGAAAAAGACGCATTCTGGGAGAATTTACAAGAAGAAATAGACGCAAGAAGAACAAATATCATTGTGATGGGAGACTTAAATGGAAGGGTCGGTAATAATAACAAAGGTATAGAGAGATATCTAGGGACACATGGGGAACCAACAAGAAACAGCAATGGAAAAAGAATACTCGAACTATGTATAGAAAATGATTTGGTAGTAGCAAACTCTAAGTTCCAACGTAGGGAAATTCACAAATACACACGCGAAGTATACTCAAGGCAAGAAAAGTCAATCATAGACTACTTTCTGGTAGGAAGAGAAGGCATGAGACTAATAAAAGACGTAATTGTGAAAAGAGAAGCGGAAATAGGAAGCGACCATTACTTGGTAAGAATGGACATGGAGGGGAAAAGAGAGATACCGCAAGAAAAAAGAAGAAGAGTAATAAGAGAAAGTATCCGAAGTTACAGATTGAAAGAAGCGGACACGAGAAAAGAGTATCAGAGAATAATAGAAAGGAAATTAAAGAACGAAACAAGAAAAAACGATGTAGAGGAAGACTGGGCGTATCTAAAGCAAAGTATATTAGAAGCAGCGAAAGAAAGCTGCGGAACAACAAAAGCAAGCAACAAAGACCAAGAAAACAGCATGGTGGTCAACGGAAATAAAAGAAAAAGTGAGGCAAAAGAAAAATAGATGGAAGAGATACTTACAGACGAAAACTAGGGAGGATTATGAAAAATATAAAGACAAAAGAACAGAAGTGAAAAACGAGGTAAGAAAGGCAAAACAAGAAGAATGGGTGAAATTCGGAAACAGAATGAAGGACAATTTCACGGAAAATCAAAAGTTATTTTACAGCACACTAAAACAGCTCAGACAAAAAAAGACCAGTAGTTTAAAAAACATGAGAGATAAACAAGGGGAACTACTCACAAAAGAAGAAGACATTATGGAAAGATAGAAGCAACATTTTAAGGAGGTGCTAGAGGATAGCGACGAAGAAGAAAGAGAAAGCAACAACGAAAATGAACACAACCACAAATGATGACGTAGACATTGAACCTATTACAAAAAAAGAATTACAAGAGGCAATTCAAAAGATAAAGCTAGGAAAGGCAGCAGGAGAAGACGGGATAACACCAGAGATGATAAAGTACATAGATGAAACCGGTAAGAAAAGGATATTAACATTAATGAACAACATAGTAAAAGCAAAAAGAGCCCCAAAGGATTGGCAGACAGGTGTAATTGTGTCACTATACAAAAAAGGCGATAGAAGAGAATGTAACAATTATAGAGGCATCACACTATTAAGCATAACAGGAAAGATATGGGCTAGAATATGGGAAGCAAGATTAAGGAAAAAACTAGAAGACACGATAGAAGATAGTCAATGTGGTTTTAGAAAAGGGAGAGGAACACAAGACAACGTTTTTATACTAAGGCAAATAACCGAAAAGGCCATAAGCAAAGGAAGAGAAATTCACATATGTTTCATAGACCTAGAGAAAGCGTTCGATAGAATTAAACGAAAGGACATATGGAAGGCACTAGAAAACAGAGGTATAACAACAAAAGAGATAGAGATGGTCAAAATATTATATAACAAGACAACAAATCTAGTGAGAACAAGAAATAAGGAGTCGAAAGAATTTGAAACAACGAGAGGGCTAAGACAGGGCTGCGTGCTGAGCCCGATACTATTTGCACTAATTATGGATGAGGTAGGTAGTCAAAAAAAGTAGAATGAAAACGAAAAAATATCAAGTCGGGAGATGGAAAATGGAAACGGTACAAATGTCGGAACTCCTATACGCAGACGATATGGTGATAATAGCAAGATCAGAGAGAGAACTACAACATAACCTGAATATATATAACAAAGCAATGAAAAAAGCAAACATGAAAATTAATATAGAAAAAACGAAGACAATGATAATAGCAGCAGGGGAGAGAAGACACAATATTGCAATAGAAAAGAAAGAAATAGAGCAAGTGACCAAATTCAAATATCTGGGGACATATATTAGTAGCAATGGGAAGATAGACGACGAGATAAGCGAACGCACAGCCGTGGTAGGAAGAACTTTTAACATGATAAAAAACACCTTTCTGGGAAAAACCGAAATACCAAAAAAGACGAAAGTAGAGGTAGTAAAAAAAGTGGTGTACCCGGCATTAATTTACGGCAGCGAATCGTGGACGGTCACAGACAAACAGAAGAGCAGACTGACAAGCATAGAAATGAGGTTCTGGAGAAAGATAGAGGGAAAAACTAAACAAGACAGAATCAGGAACGTAGCATACAGGGAACAACTGAACGTAAAGGCAGTGGATGCAGTGGTCCAAGAAAGGCAACTAGGGTGGCTGGGACACGTACACAGAATGGGAGAAGATCGAATGGTGAAGCAAGCAATGGAAGCAAGACCAGAAGGAAAAAACAGAGTGGGAAGACCAAGGAAGACATGGACAGAAGGAATAAAAGTAGCAGCGAAACAGAGGGGACTGGAATGGAATACAGTGAGACAAATAGCGCAAGATCGAAAAGAGTGGAAGAAGTGGTGCCAAAAAACACCAATCGACCAGGAGTGACAACAACCCAATCGACTTCAAGCCTTACACCTCACGGTAGAAAGGCTCAGGATTATGTATGTATGTATGTATTCGATTTTTTCGAAAACGGCTGAAACGATTTTTTTCAAACTTTTAATTTTTTATTACATTTTTAATGTGTATTGATGTGAGATAGGTGATTTTCCAATTGAATACCTCTAAAATGAGGTTCTTCGGTTTTTTCCATTTTTTTTTATTAACTCCTATTTTAAATAGAACATCCTGTATATTATTCCATTTTTGAATTCAGCTTAAGATTTTAGAAAAATTTGTCTCTTGAACTAACGCTCTATTTTGCACTTTTTTTGTAGAATTCGTAATTTTTGAAAATTTTTAACAAATGCTTAACAATTAAAAATCAAATTCTTGGCTAATTATAAAATCACCGTAAACTGAAGTTGTGTGCGTGTACCATAACACATTTTTAGACTTCGATTGTAGGCGGGATTTTATGAACGAGGTATTTCGATAAATTGTATTTATCGTCCGATTTGGATGATATTCAGAATATATGTTAGTTATGTGGAGAGAAATATTTTTACAAAAATTGAACCCGGTAGGTCGAGATATTTATGGTCCGACTAGCGAAGCGAAGCGTAACTCGGGTGATTCACTAGTAATTTATATAAAAGAAGCTAAACAAATACATCACGTTTTGTTCCCGAAAAAAGTAAAAGAAGTAGCAATACTGAGTAATAACAAGAAAAGGCAGCTTTGAACAAAAATGGGAGTTGTATCAAATCGAATCATATTCAACTTCTGCCAAAGTAGAATATGATCAGTAAATATATGAAGCTGAACTAAAATGAAAACTTATTGAACAAGCTATTTTATATTAAATTCAAAATCTGCCAATTGTTTCTTGCTTAGGTTACATATTTATACCTAAGATAACATTTAAACTCTTTGTATGTCTTAAGCACCATATAAATAATTGTAGAACAGTTTTACACGTTTCACAATTCAAATATCCTCTGCTAAATCTACGCCCACTAAATTATGGAAGTTATTGCAATATTTAGAATTGGCTTAAAAATAAGAAAATTTTTCCATAAACGGGTTTATGGGTAAATTAATTATTTTTTTATGCTGCATCAACTATAACTATTTTCCCTAGAAAATATATGATTAAACTGGCCTATTTAAAACAACATAGTTGATAATTTGTACCTTTAATTCGGTTTGATATTTATTTCAAAATTCCCATATGGTCACGCAACTACAAATGTCAGGATGATTAAACAAGGCTCTAGTTTAACATCAGTTAGAAACCAGAAGTCGATCGGAATGAAGGACAATACTAAGTATATAAACAGCAGTACGAGTTGGTTTAGGCACATTCGACAACCAACAAACTTGCATCATCGAAAATGAATAGCTTGGTAAGTTCTAAAACAATTGGCACCATTAATTATAGCCTGAAATATAATATTTTTCAATTCATAGGCCGTAGTATTGTGCGCTTGTTTGGCAGCAGTGAGCGCCAAACCTGGATTGTTGGCTGGACTTGGAGGAATTGCAGGAGTTGCAGGTATTGCAGGAATAGCAAGAGCGGTTCCAGCTGGACCTACCACTCTTAATGGAGCTTCGGGAGTAGTTGGTCCCAACGGTGCCGCTGGACCTGCCGGTATTGTTACCCCTAACGGCGCCATTGGACCTAACGGAATCGGAAATGCCATCGGACTTGCTGCCGCCCCTCTTGCCGCTGCCACTCTTGCCGCCGCTCCTCTTGCTGCCGCTCCTCTGGCCCTTGCTGCACGTGTTGTTCCCGCAGGACCCACCACCCTCATTGGAGCTTCCGGAGTTGTAGGACCCAATGGCGCTTCTGGACCCACCGGAATTGTGACTCCCAATGGTGCCATTGGACCTAACGGAATCGGAAACGCTATCGGAATTGCACGAATTGCTGCTCCTCTTGCTTCCGTTGCTGGCGCACCCCTAGCCGCCGTTGGAGTTGCTGCTCCCGCTATTGCTGCACCCCTCGGTACTGTAGGAGTCGCTGGGCCCGCCAGTGCTCTTGTCGGTCTTGGTGCTTTGGATGATGGTCAATGGCGCGGTGAAGGTCTCCTCGAATCTCAGGACTTAACTGGTCAAGCTGCTCGCGCTATTTCCGCAACAGCTGCTCTCCTTGATCCCGGTCTCCTAGCCTGGTGATTTCTTAGCAAATAACTTGCATCAGCAATAATGGATTTGAATGTCATGATTGAATGCATATTGTACAACGTACAAATATGATCAAATAAATAATATTTATTTTCTCTTCGTTTTTAGATTTTTATACAGCAAATTGTCGGGGTTGCATATTTCTAGTAATACCAGGCTAGTGTGATATGTTCATAGTCTTAGTACCAAAGAATATAGTCAAAGATCAAGAAAAGTTAATGTATTTAACTTGAAGTTTAAGACATGGAGTCTAATGCTTCTGTGATCAATTAGCTCAACAAATAGAAAATCGTTCTCAACCCTTCTTAAAAGCTCTCTGCAGCTAATGTCTATGTCGAAGCGGACACCAACCACTGAAAATATTTTACTTCAATTTTAGAAATAGAAAGTCACTTATGGATGAATACTCTCAATAAAGTGCCCGGAAATGCTACGTAAATAATACTCATTTCCATACACCGGGTGTGCGTTCTCAAACGCGAACATAAGAATCTAGCATTGCATTGAACGTTTTCGCTGACTGCTGCTCGCCAATTCAACTAACAGGAAAGGTAATGATATCGATAGAAAGTTAAAATTATTGCAAAGCAAAATATGATGCTAGTAATAATAATATTTACTGATATAGTATAGACAGAATGGCAAAGTACCTTAAAATTAAATACACAATGTTGATTGCCTATGTTCGACTGAGAGTGGACACCCAGTATATATTTTTTTATTTTTATGCTGATTTTCAGGTTGAATGCCAACATTTTGACCTGAACAGTTATTTTTCTAAGGAAGCGGGAACATAGTAGCCATAATTGCTAAAGATAGTAACAACGGTTACCGAGCATATTAGAAACATGGTTTAATACTGACAATGCCAGTTTAATACAAAAAAAATCCAATAAAAATTATTTATTTCTGTTAAACGTGTCTTCCATTACTTTATAATAACAAACATTATAGTCGGGAATCTGGCGTCTCAAACGACGCTTTTAAAATAATGGGTGTGCATTCAAAGCTATAGTTTAAAAAAAATTACATTATCTGTAGTAACCTTGCAGATCCAAAATGGAGACTCACTTTTTTGCGATTGCAAAAAACCAGAAATAGTATATTGTTTTATTAGAATTAGCAGTGACATTTGGTTTAAGGAGCAATTATGTTTGCATTTACAAGGCGAAGCGTAGCGTAGCCGAGCAAACGCAAAAACTTCAAGTCAAACAGGGCCACTTTTAATCCGAATAACACATACTATTCTTTCGGCAACCTAAAAAATTACAAAATATCCAAAAATTTAGATGGTTGATTACCTTTGACGTTTCTTATTTCAAAATCATTATGTCAACTACATCCTCAGCCGACCAAATGAAAGTCACTTTTAGTTCCTAGCAAGTATACGTACTGTTACTACTAGGAACTAAAAGTGTTGCATAGCAACATGCACTTTTTCTGTCAGTAAGAGGAACGTCAACTTCAATGGCAGATTTTGGTATTAGAAGTAATGACTTTTAAGCGTAAATCGCATTTACAAACTTATTTTTGAATACTTCTCAATGATTTTTAAACTATTAGAAAATCCAACTTTTCTAAATTCAGGTGATGTCAAATTAATTTCAAAATTATTCTTGACAAATGCTACAGAAATTGTTAAAATAAAGCCTTCCGAGACAGTGCGGTATAAATTTCAGCATCGAGGTATTTTGAAAACTATTCCATATAAATGCATACTGTCAGCTTATGAAATGTGTAAAAAAAGACTGAAGAAAATTTCAGGGAAGGAATTATCTGAACTGGTTTATTGTTGTAAAAAATAAATTAAACCATTTTCCGCTGCATGTTTATATCGGAAATAGTTAGGGAAAAGCTGAATTGTGGCCAGTTGTTAAACTACTACAAGAGATAATTTTTCCCAAAATGTCTAACCCATTCCCCCATGGTACTCCTCAGTGTCCCTTCGAACTGCACATATGCAGACTTTGAAAAGGTGCTTTACATTTGGGTAACCAATGGCCGTAACGGTGTAACTTTTTTGGCTTTATTCTAAAAGATTGTGCTAGAAAAATATTTTGTTGAAGTTTGTGCATTTTTATTTTGAAATTCAAAGTTTTGCTTTATCCTCCTACATTATTTAAAAATTACAAAATAGGTTGCAACATCATAGAGTTTTAATTGTTTATAGTGTATACAGTCAAAATCTACAAACACTACAGAGTCAAAAGGAGTGGAACTTTCTTCTAGAAAGACAGATGAGCGATGAGATGAGAAGTCTTTTTATGATTCCGCAATATTTTTCACATTCTGACTTACAGCGGCAGAATATGAGGCGTAGAAGTTGATGTGAGGCAAACGCCAGTGAGATAGCAATGTGTCTCTGTGCTTTCTTTTTTGTCCGTTTATTTTTACGTACTTATTCTATCTTTCATCGTCAATCGGTTGCTAAAATTTTATTTCCTAGCGACGATGCAACATGAATATAGATTCTCACACGATGTTAATGAGATGCGTATGTTGCATATACCGGGTGCTCACTTGCGCGATGCACCATACAAATTTGCATAGTACATTTATAATGTTCAATTATTTGCTCCTATAATTATTTTAGAGCTAAAGTGTAAATACATTTTTTGTAAAGAAAAAATACTGAATCCATTCATATTTTTGCTAACAATTTTCCATTTCCCGGAATCGAAGGAATGCAAAAAATCAAACTAACATTTTTACAAAAATCAGTGATGCATGGAATTATCTAAAGAAGCCAATGCACTTACATTTGTCTGTCATTGCAGTTGACATTATAATATTTTCAGAGAATTTTACTAAAGGTTGGGCTATTTTTCAGCAACAAATGGTGGCTGAGTTGAACATTTAGTTTGATTTTCCATTATTTTTGTGTTAAAATAAATAAAACTGTTTCCTATTATGCGTTTTATGGTTTTAGAATAACCCAAAATACAAACGCCAATTGTACTGACAAACAAATGTAAGTGTCCGAATGGCTGCAGTATTTATTTCTCTACCAAACTGTCTTCAGATCTAAAATAATTAGGGAAGCAAATAATTGAATATAAAGAGTTTACTATGTAACTACAAAAATATCTTTGTTGCCAGCGTGGCCGAACGGTTAGGGCGTCAGACTGCGATGCCACTGTACGGGGTTCAATCCCCACATCTGGCAATTGTCGGGTGACCCACCCAGTCGCTTTAAGAATTGGGTACCGAAACCACAGTTGTGGAAGTAGGGAAAGTAAGGCAGTCGTCGAAGGCGTGATACGAACCACATCACCCAGTACGCCGTTAACGTTGTGCCAGATGAATGGGCTTCGGAAAGAGATATTTCGGCGACCTGACTCGCCTCGTGTCAGGCCATGGTCCTACATGGAATAAAGTGCCCGAACTTTACGTTACTTTTACTAAAATATTTTTATGCTGACTTAGGTTAGGATTCTGAAATGAAAGTAGCGAGTTTCGGTCAGTGACTTTGAGTTTTTCCAACCCATAAAGCTCAAAGATAAAACCGTCACCTCAAGCTAAGAGCCAAGCGGGAATTGCTTAAGAAGAAATGTTCACCAGTGAGACAAATTTCATTTCTCTTGTTTGGGATAAGTAAATACCCATATTTCATAACGAAGTTTGCTCCTTCCGCTTGATAACGCTAACTAAAGGTCAGCATTAAAGCCAAATTTTGTCTTGGTGAAACTTCCTCACACATCAAACGCATCTCTTCAGCATGGTTTGAGAATTAAGTAAAAGCTTCACCGTAGCCAGGAAATGAACCTCTAGCAACTGAAGGAATACATAGGATAGAATACGTAAATTAAGATGTACACAAGGTGAATATCCCTAGTATCTTGCAGCTGTAAGTCAGAGTATGGAAATAATTAACTGTGGATGGAAAAAGCGAGTTTAAATTGCTCCGTAATGTGCAAGCACTGCAATGGATTGTCATATCACCACTCACCGATTTTTCTAAAAGAAAATGACTCTCCCTTTGACAAGTGAATCTGTATCTATTGTAAATTCTGACTGTATATACTGTAACAAATTAGAATTGTATGGTATTGTAACGTATATTGTCATTTTTAAACAAGCTACAAGTACAAAACAAATGTATTTCTTGAGACAAAGAAATACACCATTATGACTATTGGACTGGACAAAATTCAGCTTTTCACTAACTTTTCCCGACGTCATTCCTTTATTTCCTAGGTTACGCGGTGCAAAAAAAATAAACAAGGCAGCGGAAAATAAATCGTACTTTTTGCAACAGTAAATCAATTCATTCATTTCTACACATTTCATAAGCGAGAACTATGTATTTATGTGCAATAGAATATCTAGATGCTGAAATTTATAAAGCACATTCTCGGTACTATTTGTTTAAATAATTTCTGTAGCATTTGTTAGAAATAATTTTTAGCCCAATGTGACATTACCTGAACCTAGAAAGAATAACTTTGTACAATTTTAAAAATCAATGAGAAATATTCAAAAATAAGCTTGTCAATTCAAAAAATTCACCATTTTTTACTAAAAAAATCGGAAAATATTGTTTTCTGCTATTTTGCAATCCCAAAAAAGAATGGTGCTTTCCATGTTTAGACTTGCAAGGTAATTGCAGAAAGTTTACATTTAAAACAGACATAAAAATGCTTCTGGAATTTACCGAGAGAGAGTCAAAATAAGACGACGTAATCTAATTTACCCCTATGCATAGGTTATAGTTTAGGAGTATTGAGCAAAAGATGTTTCTTTGTGAAAACCCAAAAAAATTTATTTCGTAGAAAATGTAAGTAAAAAATTTCAACAACCTGTGTCTATGTCTGACATATGCATTCAGCATTTAGCTATTACTTTCGAAGATGGAGAAGAGTTTACAACTATGATAAGGGCTTAAATGTTTTAAATCGGAAGCGGGACCATAGTGACCATAGTTATAAAATTTTATACAAAAATATGTTTATTTCACTTTGGAACCATAATCTTGTTTATTGGTCCTCAATAGAGGGCGTAAAATGGCTTTTATAGCCCTAGAGCCTATAAAGTTGCTAAGCAGTGTAACAAGCACCAACAATGTAGTATAGCAACACCAACAATCTGCATAGAAACCATAGCACACCAGAAATGCACAGCACCAGCACAACGACGACGCAGTAGTCTGCAGCCAAAATACTGAATCCTCCAATTTTCTTCATTTTGAGGACTAAAATGTGCCTAATCACGATTATAGCTCTCGGAAAATTAGAAAGCTCTCCGCTTCGCGTCGAGCTTTAAGCATTCCCTCGTGCTATAATCTATTGATTACGCCCTTAATACATAAATAACTATTAAGTTTGTTATATTGTTCGAAAACAGGTGGCGACAATCTACCGGATAATCTTTTTACATTATCACCACCTTACCAATTTTTAAGGTGAATATAATTTGAAGTTGCCGTAATAATTAGGATAGACGAAAACAATATTTTCTTTGTAACGAGACAGACTTATGGCGTGGAGTAAATGAGCTCCCTAGTGTTTTATGACGGCCTCTAGTAATCTATAACCCTCTACGCGATGTATACTACTTTGGTAGAACTTTTTTTAATTAGATAGGTTTTGTAAAGCGGTTAAACAGGTTCTCTTAACGCGTGGGCCCTTATGATTTTTATGACACTTGTAACTGCAAGTTCTTTATTCAAGTAAGCTTACACACACACCTTGATGGAATAAAACGCCATAAACCCTTTATACATTTGTTAAACCAATAAACGTATAGCTAATTTTGACAAACCAAATTGTTTCTTGTACCTTCATCTAATTGGGCATGGTTTAACGGAAAATTTGTTGCTCTTGGATTGTTAGTGTAGTAATATATTTTTTTTTTGCAAAGAAAAATTTGATGGTTGGAGTGGAAAGGTTCGTAAAGGAAATTACGTATGCCAGCTCTCAATCTGCTGTAGCGATAAAATCTCCCTCTTATCGAATGTAGCGACAAGCCCGCAATATGATCAAGGAAATTACCTGAACATAATTAATAGTGCTGTTTATGTAAAGTATGATATAGAATAGGACCTTAGTGACAGAGGGGCCTCAGACGCCGACCTCATTAAACTCATGTATTACGATTATATTAATAATTAACAATGCCATGTATAGCACACGTCTTGCTGATCTGGCAATAAATTCTATATTAAAAAAAAAAATAAAATAAAATGGAAATTACGGACGACAATCATCAATCTGCTGTAGCGATAACATCGCTCGCTGATCGAGTGTGGCGACAAGCGCACAATTAGGGATAAACTAAACTACGTATATCAGCCCTCAATCTGCTATAGCAATGAAATCGCCCGCTTATCTAATGTAGCGAAGACTGGCAATTGGGTAAAGTCAATTACGGATGTCAACTTTCAAGAAGCTGTAGTAATGGAATCGCCCGCTGATCGAATGTAGCGACGAACACGTAATTAGAGATAAAGTAAACTGTCCCAACATTTGTGGCTTCTGATTCTGTCGAGGTCGTCATTTTTCGAAGTTTTGTTATCTTTGCTTAAATAGCAGCCATAGGTGGATATCCCCCCTCGGGAATACCCATGGTGCTTCCAACATACAACCAATCACAGTGTTCACGTTGGGTAATTATCCAATCACATTGTCTCCATCGTGATTGTAGTATCTCTACTGCAGTTTCAGTTGTATTGTAATACTTTCGGTTCGGATTTCGATTTGCCGGTATTATCAATACAACTTAAGCTACTACCTTCCTTGTTGAAAAACATGCGACCCATCTTCAGATATTGTAGGTATTTAAGTCATATTCAGATACAGTCAAACAGCTTTTTGATAAAGTGTTAAAATTGGTCATGTTAATTACACCCGTATCTTCGTCGGTAGCAAAACGTTTGAAAAACTATATGCGGTCTAAGATGAAACGTCTAAACTATATTGTATTCATGAAGTTACATCAAGAAAGCGTGGTTACTTTAGATATTGACGATATATTGAGACGGTATGAGGCTCACGACTTGACCCTGTCTGCAGTGCAAGATAATTGACCGATTCAATAAGCACAGAGTTGGGACGTTTTATCTAATTGAAAGTTTTAAAACTAAAGTAAAACAGTAAATGCATTGATAATGAGATGCGAGAAAGATTAAATTAGTTGGAGAAAGGTAAGCAAAGGCAAAGCAAATTTCAAAGGATTTAGATTGGCTTGTAACTAAATTAAGATAATTCGAATAAGGTTTGTGCACATGTAAAGCCAGACCAATTTATAAAATGTATTTGACACAAAAGGTTGTTGGCTGCATTATAAAAATAGCGTAGTTTGTTAAGTCAAAAGCAAAAGATAGTGAAATTAGTAAGCAAAGCAGAAATCTAAATTAAGCAGGATAATATAATAAAAATATTGCAAAAGAGCAATTCTACAAGGCAACAGAAGAGAAAAGATAATGACGCGAACATGGTAAACTCGCAAATCAGTGCATTTAAAAATAGAGTGTAATAGTGCAAAGCAGAGCAATGGCAAAATAAAAATAATAACGTTTGTGTGCGCAGCGCTACCGAACGATTTTGTTATAAGATTAAAGACATTAATTTAGTTTTAAGAAAATTGTACATATAATTTAGGTACTCAAATTTACTTCCATTTGTAACCTTTCTTTACCAAAATTAATTTCCTTTAACATAAGAGAATCATAGTAATCTAGCAACCTGATGCTTTGTTGTTGAAGAAAACAAGTAGAACAATTGAATGAATTTTTACATGAAGTTTGTCAGATTTGTGCTCCACCTTTAAACACATTTTTATACCATTAAGCGAGCATCTTACCAAGAAAAAAGAATTGCATTTTATTGTGCCTATCTTAGAGTACATGTAACAGTGTTTGTTAAGGTTTCCGCAGCACTAAAATATAAAATTCTCCAATCGCTTCTCCGAGGACATCGGCTGCCTTTCAGCTGCGGTTTCCGATAATCATTCCCGGCAAAAGTAAGAATCTAGAGCCAAACGCCTGCACTGCATTACGTAGGGGAGGACTGCAAGAACGTCACGGACAGCATCTGCAGCGAGGAGACCGTCTCCAGCAGAATATCGGAGCAGCATTCACAACGGGCGGCTTAGAGGTCTGCAAACGAGGTAGGATAAAGCCTGCAAATTTAAGTGTAGAGCATCGGAAACGCATTGAAACCCGAGGTCAAACCTTTCCGCAGTGGCTTAGCATTTTCCCGAGGCCCCATTTGCTTCGGTTTTTCCAAAAATCGAGTACCGTCGGTGGATTGTAAGAATTCGGCTTAGAACCCAAGCGAACAAAAACAAATGCATGTTTTGGGGTCCCTTGTACGTCACGAAACAAGCAAGGCGAGGCGTTCCTACGTATTCACTGAAACAAAACAGTGCTAATTGTTGCAAGCTCGAAAATTTGAATAATTACCTGACGCGTTTCTCACAGTAATTTCACTTTTAAAACATTCAAATACGCTGCCACCACTAGCGACATTTTATGTCATTTGTCAAATCACGGATTTTTTTATCTACCAAGAACCGCGCATTCGAACTACTGAATTCACGAATAAAATAAAGTCCGTTTATGATCCTAACCCAATGAGATTTTAGTTTCATGCTTGCCTTGTAGTTAGCCAAATCAGTTTTGCAGATTGGATAAAATATAAAAGGGGCATACAACCATTTATTTGTGTGATCATTTATTACATTTCGCTTTTCACCAGCCACAATTTATCTTATTGAATTTTATTGAAGATTCACAAACAGGTAACCATTTTATTACATTTATTGTCCCAAAACGTGGAGCTATAGACCCGTTTTATCACAATATCTAAGGAATTTATAAATTTTTTCTATAGAAAAAAATGTAGAATTTTAAAATATCTTTGGCTAAACGATTTTTCAAATTATGTGATACTAAGTATAAAGTTTATTTACTATTAAAACAATCATAATGCTCTTATTTGTTTTGATCTCTCCCCATAATCACAATACTTCCTGCGCCGCTGACTATTAACAGAAAACCGAAAGTAATTTAATGTAACACAACAGAAATGGTTATAATCGATGCGAACACCAGATGAAGGAATAAAGACAGCTCGCTCTTTTTAAAACGGAAAATTATCAGAACCATGATGGGTCTTCATTGAATTAATTCACAATGGCCCAGTTTATCTATATGAAAAATTAGTTGAGGTTTTTAATACCTGTTCAAATCATAATAGAGTGGCAGATTATTGGAAAAATAAATATATAACAGCTATACATAAAAAGGGCTATGAAAAATAATAATCGAAGTATCGATATATTGCAGTACTAAGTACAGTTGGTAGATTATATGTTAATATCATCAAAGCACATATTGAAGATGAACTAACAGATGTAGAAGAGCAACTGGATTCATAGCAGAACGCGTCAGCATATTTTGTCTACAAGTTATAAAGAAAGTAGTAGCAAGAAACCTGGATATGAATATCATCTAAGTTGATGTACAAAAGGCATATGACAGTGTGCAGTTGAAAAAATTATTAAATATACAAATAAAGTGATAAAATTGTACACCAACACAATAAGCCAAATAATAAAAGGTTTTCGAAAAGGATGCCCCCTGACACCGACACTGTTTAAGACATATTTCAAAGGAGCATTAAAGACATGCAGAACAAAATTCCTATAGGAGACATATCTTTATACGTTATTCTTCACTGAAGATCAGATTATATGTGCACAGGATGAGTTTGGAGCTCAAACGTGGGGTATGCAGATAAACATGAAGAAGACGCATTACATTAGAACAATCGTGCAACATGACGGGGGCAGTAAAGCTCAAATAAAAAAACACAACCAGGAAAGGTGAAATAGCAATACGACAATTACACATTGTAATATGGAATAAAACACGTTCTAAGCATACCAAGAGAACCATATATAAAACGATCATTGAGAGTATAAGTACATGCGGGGCGGAGCCATGGGCCATTACCAAAAAGCAATCAGGGAAATTAAGAGCAATGCAAAGTAGAGTACTGGAGACGAAGTTATGATCTGACTAGGGTCGATAAAATAACAAATGAAAAGTTACGAAAACTCGTTGAAGTAGATATAGGTAATGTAACAACAATAGAAGCAAAAAGGCTGCTGGTGTATAGATACAACGTTGGGGAATGAAAGATGGCCTAAGAGAATATGGTAGTGGACTTCCCCTCAGAGAAGAAAATGCCAACGTCCAAAGCAAACACGAAAGAGTAGCGCTACAGCAGCTATGCAAAAGAGAAATCTAAACAAGAACGACTGGGAAGATGTAGAAACCGGCAATGTATATCTTATATATTATGTGAAATAACATATGCCACTAACACAACACAATTAGGCCGGTGACACTGGGGAAACAACTTTCGTAAAACTTGTAGCTGAAACGAATCACATGAAACTTCGTTTCTTGTGAAAATCATCCTGGTGAAACGGTGGCTTCAAAAAGAACTATGGAAGTAACTCTTCCGATAAAGTTGTTTCGTTATTATGGTGGGTAAACCATTGAAAAAATTGATTAAGGAAAAAGACGATTTTGGGTGCATCCTGTCAATGTTTTTTTTTTAATTTATTTATTTGCTCTACAATCTGTGAAACATAGACATTCAGCAGTTAGTTTAACAAGTATAAATGGATAAAACATGGAGGTTGAGCCTCTAGTGAAAGCTCACCTATAGTAAACTAAAATTAATTTAACAAATTCTGACTAGCCTATGAGTGTACGACACTCACTGCATAGTTACTCAAATCTGTGTATGAGTTCGAGAGGTTTAAATGTTTTTCATCGTCGGTTACAAGTAATGACTCCACGAGGGCGTTTGGGTGACCACTAATCCGGTCTCGATAGCGCTCACTGAACCTTTGGATCTCTTCGTTAACTGTAGCCACTTCAAGATCGCGTCTTATAATTTCATTGGTGACGTACCATGGTGCGTTTACAATAATTCTGAGTACTTTAGATGAAATCTTCTAAGGATTTTGATATTGGATGTCTTGGCAGTGCCCCAGAGTTGTATTCCATAAGACCATATGGGCTTGATCATGGTTTTATAGAGGAACAGCTTGTTGTCCAGGGATAGTTGGGGTTGGCGCTCTAGTAGAAAGTACATTTTTTGTAGTTCCAATTCCATCTGTTTGCGCTTTGTTCATATGTGCGTTCTCCATGTCAGCCTTTTGTCTAGGTGAATGCCGAGGTATTTGGCACCATGGTACTGGGTGTTGTGGGGAGGTCCACCGTAAATAACAGGTACAAAATTGGGCTCAGTAGGGTTTTCTTGATTTTACAAAGCAGCCCTCAAACCAGACCTTGTCGAGGGCCTGTGTATCGTTCAAGAATACAGCGGTGCAGTATCTACGCTCCTCGAAGTCTTGATGGATTTTATCCACAACTCTGTGAACTTGTTCGATTGTCGCATGATTTGCTCGGAAGCCAAATTGATGGTCAGGGATGAGATATTTTTCTACGAGTGTTGGGTATAACCTCTGTAGGAGCATTTTTTCGAACACTTTGGAGTCGGCAGTAGGCTGATTGGCCTATAAGAGGCTTGTTGATCATTAGGTTTGTCTGGCTTTGGGATTAGAATGATGACAGCAGTTTTCCATTGCTCGGGAAAGTATCGAAGACGTAAGACTGCATTGAAAAGATGAGTTATGAACTGGTGCCCGTTCTGGGGTAAATTTTTGAGGATACAGCCAGTAATGAGATCTTAGCCCGGGACTTTGCATGAATTTACTTGTCTGCGAATGGTATCTTCTACCTGATGAACCCTGAATGTTTTAATTGGCAAGCTCATTTGATGTGGCGTGTCCAGTATATTACTGATGTCGTCCCTATTGTCTAATTCAGCCGGGAATGGCTTGGAAACGTTGACTAGATGATCAGCAAAGGTCAGAGCTTTTTCACGATCGCTTTTGACCCAGGTGTTGTTGGCAGTGCGGATTGGAACTTTGTGTTGCTGGGGTTGTTTTAGGTATCTCGTAGCTTTCCAAAGCGAGTAGTCATCTACTTCCAGCGGAGAGAGATGCTTCAAGTGGGTTTGCACATTTTGGTTTCTAATGCTAGAAAGTAAGTCTTTAAGCTTAGTAGTTGCATGATTTAAGGCTCTTTTGTCATTAGGATGTCGTGTTGTCTGCCATATTCTCCGTAGTCTGCGCTTCTCTGCAATTTTTTGTTTGACTATGACTGGGCAGTTTACCGGGCTAATGTGCTGAGTGTATTCCGGAATGGTTTGGCGAGCCGCTTCTTGGATAATTTGATTGAAGTGTTGTTCCGCTTCGTCCAAGTTCGCAGTTGTTTTTAATGGGATATCCATTTGTAGGGATGCATAGACCAGCTCTTGGAAACGGTCGCTGTTTATGCATTTATTTGTAAGTGAATGCACTTTCTTCTTGATGATTACTGTAGTACCCGTAGAGAGGTCAAGGCAAAAAGTGGCATTAAGGAAGTTTATGTTTATCCCTTTTACATAGCACAGGTCAAGTAGGTCCGGCTGTTTTCTCGGGTCTGTGGGCCAGTATGTGGGTTTACCAGTGGACAAGGGTAGTAGTCCCAGGTTGGTTACAGCTTTTAACATTTCTCTGCTTTTAGTGGTACTTAGCCTAGATCCCCAGCGGGTGTGCTTAGTGTTAAAATCGCCTCCTGAGATATATCTATTACCTAGAGTACTGAAATAATGCTCGTATGTTTCTTGTTTGTTATTATGTCTTGGTGGGAAATAAGCAGCTGATATTGTAAAACGGCCCTGCCAGTCTTCTACTAATATTGACGTGGCTTGTAGGTGCGCATAACTGTAACTGGGAAGTTTATAATGCTTAATTGAGTCCTTGACGAGTATGGCCGTGCCAGCAGGTGCCGTCCCATGCGTATGTAGCGTTGCATAAACTGTGTATTTTGGGATTTTGAAGTAGCTACGTTTTGTAAAGTGCGCTTCTGAAATTAAAACAATGTAATGCAGTGGTTTGTAGTAAAAGCCGTGAGTTCGTCTCTATGGTGGGACAGCTCGTTGGCGTTCCATACCGCAATTTTAAGGTGTTTGTCCATTATATGTTCGAGCTACGACTGTGGTTAAAAGGTTTAACATTGTGCTCATTTGTTCCATTAGTTGTTTGAGCATCTACTTTAGTTCAGCCATGTCGTTAGATTGAGGTGTTGGCCCTGTAGTTTATTGTTGAGGAGTGATATTGTTGGAGTGTTGAGCGTTGCTTATTAATGCTTGAGAGAATGATAGTCCTGGTTGGTAGGGTTTTGCGCTTGGGAGAATTTTTTGACGTAGTGGTTGGAACATTCTTTGCTGGAGTTCCTTATAGATAGGGTATCCCTTGTAGCTTGCTGGATGGTTTCACTTACAGATGACGCACGTCACTTCTTTGTATTTTTCTTTGTGTTCGCATTGTGTCCTAGGATGGGTACCTGTGCATTTTACGCATCGGGGAGTTCTGTTGCAAAAATGTAACTAATTTTTAATATAGTGCTCCTGTCGTTGGTGGTGCACTGCTGCAACTTTCTGAGAGGTTTAAAGAATTTTGAAGGACAAGCCAGCCCAGCTATTACCTACCCATACTACTAACAACTATGAATAGCATCTCAACTAATTTGAGAAACAGATCATGTCCTGCTACATGAAATTGTATATACAACAGTTTCCGCTCTTCTTTTTCAGAAATGTCAGCCTGCACCATCTCATTTGAATACATAAGATATGAGTTAATGAAACACGTTTTGTGAAACTAATAGCTGAAACGAATCACATAAATCTTTCTTTCTTGTGCAAATCACACTGGTGACTTGTTTCACTGAATTTTAATAAGGAAACGGTGTGCTCAAAAGTATGATTTTCGATGAAGATGTGTTTTGTCATTCCCCACACCGCTGAAAAAATTTATTAAGAAGAAATAGACGATATTGGGTGCATCTTGTCGATGTAATTAATTTTGAAAATAGTGCTTCTGTCGTTGGTACAGAAGGAGTCCCTTAAAACTATTGGCGTACGTGACGCATTTTTTTGGTATCAGCTCTGCAAATTGCCTTCTATAAGTCAGAAAAAGGTAAATTACTTTCAATTAAAAAAATCACATTTCTAATGTGTTGCTAAGTTACCGCTCAGTCCGTTAAAACCCATTAAGGTATTATTCCGCTAATCCGCTAAAATAGCATTCTGCCGACTCAAACAAGCTTATGCAAGTGTCATTTTGCGGAGTATATTTTGTTAAAACTGCCACGGTTTTTTCTTGGTACTGAGACTATGAATATATAAATCTACCCTAGTATTACTAGAAATATTAAAGATCGAGAATTTGCTATATAAAAAACGAAAAATGAGGCGACAATAAATATTATTTATTTGATCATATTTGTACGTTGTATAATATGCATTCAGTCATGACATTCAAATTCCCTATTGCTGATGCAAGTTATTTGCAAGGAAATCACCAGACGCGGAGACCGGGAGCAAGGAGAGCAGCTTTTGTGGAAACAGCGCGAGCAGCTTGACCAGTTAAGTCCTGAGATTCGAGGAGACCTTCACCGCGCCATTGACCATCATCCAAAGCACCAAGACCGACAAGAGCACGGGCGGGAGCAGCGATTCCTAGAGCACCGATGGATGCAGCAATAGCGGGAGCAGCAACTCCAACGGCGGCTAGGGGAGCGGCAATTCGTGCAATACCGATAGCGTTTCCAATTCCGTTAGGTCCAATGGCACCGTTGGGAGTAACGATTCCGGTGGGTCCAGAAGCGCCGTTGGGTCCTACAACTCCTGAAGCTCCAATGAGGGTGGTGGGTCCTGCGGGAACAGCACGTGCAGCAAGGGCTAGAGGAGCGGCGGCAAGAGTGGCAGCGGCAAGAGGGGTGGCAGCAAGAGGAGTTGCAAGCCCGATGGCACTTCCAATTCCGTTAGGTCCAATGGCGCCGTTAGGAGTAACAATTCCGGCAGGTCCAGCGGCACCGTTGGGACCAACTACTCCGGAAGCTCCAATAAGGGTGGTAGGTCCAGCTGGGACTGCTCTTGCAATTCCTGCAATTCCCGCTACTCCTCCAAGTCCAGCCAACAATCCAGGTTTGGCGCTCGCTACTGCCAAACAGGCGCACAATGCTAAAGCCTATGAATTGAAATATGTTAGGTTTGAAATTATAATATAGCTGTACTTATTCAACTTACCAGGCTGTTCATTTTAGATGATGTAAGTTGGTTGTCGAATGTGCCTACACCAACCCGTGCTGCTGTTTATATACTTGTTATTGTCCTTCACTCCCATGGAATTCTGATTTCTAAGAGGTGTCTTTGTGATGTTAAACCAGGGCTTGTTTAATCATCTTGCCATTTTTAGGTGCGCGGCCATATGGAAATTTTGAAATAAACATTAAACCGAATTGATTTCCAAATTGCGAAGTATTCTGTCTTAAATGGGCCTCTCTAATCAAATATGTTCTATCGAAAATTGTGGATCATTCAGAAGAAATTAATTGAATAATGTAATGCAACTAAAATACGCATATACCAGTATATGGAAAAGTTTTCTTCTACAACTCTTTACATTCTATATGTTACAGTAACTTGCATAGTAGGATGTATATGTAAGAAAATATATTTAACGCAACGCTTTGAATTATGAAACTTGTAAAACTGTTTTACAATTATTTAAATATGGTGTTTCAGTAAAACTGCAGGTTTACATATTCTTTAGAAGTGACATTATACAACCGATGGTATAAATATATCTCATGGAACAATGAGCAAGAAATGAGCAATGTAATCAAGGAAGTGAGAGAATGGATTCTGAGTTTGGTCTTCAATTTTTGTTTATTTCAAAATGATCTATTTAGCGAACATTATTTGATTCGTTACATTTTACATTTTTGTGTACAGCTATTAGCACTAATTATTATTCATGGTAAATTTATAAAAACAAAAGTAAAATTATCTAGTGATATAATTTAAAGATAATAACTGAATTTAGTTACACCACTGGCAAAACTTAGGATACCAGATACATGCTGGGTTAGTCCCTCGATTTTAAAAATTCAATCTCATTTTACCTGAAAACGTCAAGAAAGTCTAACCTTCAAGGCTATTTTGAGTCTATAAAGTTAAGCATTACACCAGTAGTACAGTAACATTTTTACCTGACTGCTATTACTGTACTAGACCGACCTGTTCACTAGTTTTTTAAACGACTGTCAAAATAACGTTTTCAAAATCTCAAGGTTATAAATAGTTTTTATGCTTTAGTTTGACTGTATGAGCGATTCAGGTAATATTTTATACATACCATGTCATGAACGTTATTCTGCTGAATTCAGGAGCTTAAAAATACTCGGCCTTATAGTCTCGTACAATATTCTCTTTCCACCAGTAAAAGATAACTTTCATGACTTGATATGTAAATAACTATTACAAGCGACAACGATAATAATATAAATATAGTAAATAACTGAAATTCGTCCTTAAGGGCTGTCATTCAGGTCAATCTTTCGGAATGCTCTATTCCTTTCTTAAGGTAAGCTACAATAAAGTTTACAGTTGCAACAATTAAACCGAGAAAACAATGCGCTTTACTTACGAGAAGTGAGGTTACTGCTTCATAATTGGCAACAAATAACTTAAACAGATATATCTGGTACATCAGGTTGAAGGTTAAAAACCAATACCTAAAGTAATCCGACTATATCAAAGTTAATTGATTCGTCAGTTACAGATTCAACAATTTTGCATATTCATGTATAATGACTAATTTTTGGATGGTAACTAAACAGCACAAAAATCACCGGCCAGTGACAAGCAGAAAAATTACTATTATAACTTAGCTCAGCACGATGAGATCGTTTGCTGGATGTTAACTTCAAGTAAACTCCATTCACAATTTATTTAGAGTAAGGTTGCCTATGAAAATTTCTCCATTTTAGCTATTTAATTGTGACTCGGCGTTGTTTGAAATGGCTTAAAATGTCATATTTCATTTCTATTACTTTTAGATGGCAATCCAAATGCAGTATTGTCATCAATCCATTAAAGATTCCTATGAACAGCATCTTAGTAAATTTGTGTTCCCATTTCTTTGGTGTAAGATTGAAACATCATTATAAGGAACACATTAGCAGTAAATTCCGGGTCTGGTATAATTTGTGCATGTCATGGTTTTCAAAGCACTGTTAATCCAGAAATGTTTTGCTTTGCATTAAAAATCAATCGAAATAGTACTCAAGTAGAGTTACGTAAGATTGCAAAATTATATAAATATTGAAATTTTAACCTGAATCAGTCACATTCAGAAGAGGAAAAATTAATATTAATGGCACAATGTTGGCACTTTATAGAATTCTGAAAACGCACATTTACCGGAAGGACAAATCTTTTGCAGGCGCACAAAATATTTAAAGTTTACCAAATCCTAATAGCGCGTGAAATACTGAAAGTATTAAAAATTTTATAAGAGTACGGAATTTCGAAAGTACATTCGAACCGTAAATTACTACTCTGGCCAAATAAAACAGAAAGACATGTACTTTTCTTATTAATTAACAATCATAGTCAGTTTAGCAATAATTTGAAAAGACTAATCTCTCCTTCCGTTTCATTTTATTTAACTTTTAATATTTTAAATTTTGTTTTCCATCTTTTTCTATTTCATCTACTCAGCGTTGTTCCGTGTACTTCTGCCCTTTCTCCATTAATGTCCACTCAATCAGAATGCTTTATCTGTCTTTGTCGCTCTCTACCGTTCGATATACCAACTACTCGGACTAAAAATGTGTAGAATTTTATTTCCGACATTTTTGGTTCAATAACTTTTTCTGTGCGACCAATGGATTGCGAGAAAAAAATATTTCAAAATGTTTTCAAGATGGCGGCTGTTTGGCAGGGGGTGGGGGCACCGCTTTTTGGTTCTACACTTGTCAATTTTTTAAGGTGACGGGGTGTTTGCCGACTATTTTACTGTACTACTTACTTCTTCGCGGATAATTTGTGGCTTTTCTGAATTAATTTAATGACGGTTTGAAACACCAATAAAATAAGGTCACTTGATGACGTGCTGCGTCGTCCAATAAAACCAGTAGTATAAGTATCTGAAAACATCGTCTCATTTTCTACTATGATGGTTGAATTTTTTGAAGTTATAATAAGCTGTGCAACAAAATAAAATAAAGCCAATGCTACAAGCCAAAAATCATGGCCAACCCCGCTCTAAATAAAATGCGAATGGACTATAGTTAAAAGAACAGATCGATTTCGTTTTCTCAATGTATCACAAGGATCTGTACAATTTGTATATTGCCACTAATATTGACAGTTCGAATAGAATAAATTTCACTAAACTATTTTAAGCACTTATACATGGATGACGCACAAAAAAACACATGAGTTAGGTTTGCATATAAGTTCTTTGTAGGAACGTCCTGCTTAAAGTTGGTACACTTAAAAAAGTATCATCAACAAGTAGCAACCCACCAAGTAATTAAGGGTCAATGTGTCTGTGCATACCCTAAACCGCGCTTAAGATATCGTTTCTTAAATCTACCTCTACTACTTTTTCCATTGTATTTACAATTATTTTAAAAGGTGCAGAAGAAATCATTTAAAGAGATCTGTTACCTGGTGTATATATTTTTTGCTCTCAATTAAAAACAAATGGTCAGCATCAGCCTCATTTTTCTACTAAAATATTGCATTAAGCAGGACTATTTCAAATCGTATTTTCAGTAATTGAGATATTTATACGTTTCCATATTTACTTCTGAAATATCGTGTGGCCATGCAACCAATATTGTCGGGATGATTAAATAAGGCTCTAGTTTAACATCAGTAAGACATTTCCTAGAACCAGAATTTGTTCGGAGTGAAGGACAATACTAAGTATATAAACAGCGGTACGGGTTGCTGTAGGCACATTCGACAAACAACAACCTTACATAATCCAAAATGAACAGCCTGGTAAGTTCGATAACTACCGGTATAATTATCATTTCAGATCTAACATAATTAATTTCATAGGCCGTAGCATTGTGCGCTTGTTTGGCAGTAGCGAGTGCCAAACCTGGATTGTTGGCTGGACTTGGAGGAGTAGCAGAACTTGCAGGACTTGCAAGAGCAGTTCCAGCTGGACCTACTACCCTTATTGGAGCTTCCGGAGTAGTTGGTCCCAACGGTGCCGCTGGACCTGCCGGAATTGTTACCCCTAACGGCGCCATAGGACCTAACGGAATCGGAAGCGCCATCGGACTTGCAGCTCCTCTCGCTGCCGCCCCTCTTGCCGCCGCTCCTCTGGCCCTAGCTGCACGTGCTGTTCCCGCAGGACCCACCCTCCTCATTGGGGCTTCCGGAGTTGTAGGACCCAACGGCGCTTCTGGACCCACCGGAATCGTTACTCCCAATGGTGCCATTGGACCTAACGGAATTGGAAACGCTATTGGAATTGCACGAATTGCCGCTTCTGTTGCTGCCGTTGCTGCCGCTCCCCTAGCCACAGTTGGAGTTGCTGCTCCTGCTATTGCTGCACCTCTCAATGCTGTAGGAATCGCTGCTCCCGCCCGTGCTCTTGTCGGACTTGGTGCTTTGGATGATGGCCAATGGCGTGGTGAAGGTCTCCTCGAATCTCAGGACTTAACTGGTCAAGCTGCTCGCGCCATTTCCGCAAAAGCTGCTCTCCTTGCTCCCGGTCTCCGAGCCTGGTGATTTCTCTGCAAATATGTTGCATCAGCAATATAGGGTTTGGATGTCATGACTGCATGCATACTGTACGAGGTACAAATATGATCAAATAAATAATATTTATTTTCGCATTATTTTTCGATCTTTATAATATCTAGCAGATTCTCGGTGTTACATATTTCTGGTAACACCAGGCCAGATTTATATATTTACAGTCTAAGTACTAAAGAATAGAGTGACAGCTTAGAAAAAAGTTCAAGTAATTATCTACAAGTTCAATACGTTTAATCTTATGTTTTTGTGACGCCATGAACCCAAAAAAAAAGGAAATCTTTCTCAATATGCTGAATAAAGTGTATGAGGAAGAAGTTTAAAAGAGCAATCTTTCACAACTATCAAGGCAATGGAATTGTGTGAACCGGCGCAGGGTCTGAAAAAATAGTACCTATTTGCTGAGCTCCTGTTATAGTTCCAGTTTGATAGCTTTTTAACTGATGAAAAGTAATGCAAAAGACTCGGTTGCAATGGTTCGTCCTCCTCGTAGAATTCTAATTATTACCATCTTTTTGAAATTTGAGAAACTAGGACTCATGAACTTGTTTAGTTACAATGAACCCCTAGATTGGATGATCGTTAAGATGCGCTTTTTGCTTTTGGAATAGCTCTCTGTCCTAGTAATTTCTTGGCAAATAATTAATATATGTAATAGAAGATTTGAATCTTATGAAAGAATGCTTATTATGCAACTTAAATAATTGTCATTTTCAGATTTATCTCTTTATACCTATGAAACCGATTTGTAGATTCTAACATTTTGATCTAAACAGTTATTTTCCTAACAAAGTCGGTAACTGCAAATGATTGTAACTGCTGGTCTCGATAATGTAAGTAACATCATTAGTGCTACAAGCAATTCCAGTTTAGTAAAAGAAAAAGATTTCTAAAGGGCTTATTCAAAACTTCGCTCAAAAGTGGATGTTGTGACACCAAATAACTTTAATTTAAAGAAGATAGGTGTAAAAAAACTTCGTTTGTAATAATACTGAAACAATAAAAAGTAGGTAAGTTCATTTATTTAGTATAATATACTAGTATACAGAAGCACCATCATATCTTGACTTGCTTATCATTATTAACATTAATATTGTTGTGGTACCTCCTTGAGATTGATAATTAGCAATTAAAAATTTACAGAAGTTGCAATTTAACAACCTTCGTTAATGCATTGAAAATACATTTTGCAATTTTCAAGTTTGGCATACAATTGTTCACGTGTGTATTATTATGATTATTATACGCCACGCGAAACGTTACTGCGAAGTTCTGCTGCATAGCAGATCAGTGATAAATAATACGTACAATAATTTTCAACGTTTTCAGCATCTGGTACACTTTCACAATCATTTTCTTTATGTAACTTTAGAAGATGTATTGCTTATATGAGTCATTCTTGTTATTACATTTATAGCTGTTTTAAAGGAGGTCTGAGAATTACAAGCCATCCGATCGGCGGCTCCAGATATTATTGTTAATAGTTTATTTGTTTACTCATGAAACGTGCTTTAATAGCAATTATAATAACGGTAGCAAAGACGCTTTTATTAGGAGGAACGGGGCAATGTAAAAAAGGGATTAGATGTAAATAGACGTTTGAGTTGTTTAGTCGATATGTATCTTTAGTTTTGTGTTATTTGTTCAATAAATATATTTTAAAAAGATTTGTTGTTTGGGGAGCTTTTACATTGTCTAAGCTAAGTAACTTTGCATTTTCCGTGCATATACATATGTGTATGTATTTTTCAGTCCCAATCAATTTTTTCTATCACAATCGCGCAATAAGTTTTAGAACAAACAGCTGATACTTAAAATCCCAACCCTGCCAGTGGCCATTACTATTATGCGAACACAAGTGCAAACGCGGAAAAGACCTTAACCCACGGAATATTATACATGTTAGATAAAAATACAATCCGACATGCTATTTACTATTTATTTGCAAATTTACAAATCCACAAAAGACCAAAAAAAATGCACATTTTCCTTAATTATAAATTGAGATCATAAGGTAATCCCAGCCTAACAACCTCATTCCGAACACTTTTAAAAACTACAATCGATCAGTAAAAAGTCTCCAAACAGCGAATTACACACAAATCTCGATTTTAAGGTTTTTCCTATAATTACATCATTTTATCCATTTTGCAAACCCTAAATCCACCTGGCCCAAAAACTTCCCACATTTCGAGTTCTCATAAAAATACAATCGACCAGAAGAAAGTCTCCAAACAGCGAATTTTACCCGAATATTCATTTTAAGGTCTTTCTGTTAATTATAACATTTTCCTCATTTTGCAACCCCGAAATCCAACTGGACCGCAAAATTTCCGCACTCCGAATTTTCTTAAAAAATACAATCGACGCGTAGAAAGTCTCCAAACAAAGAATTTCGCACAAATATTGATTCTAATGTTCCTCTGATAATTAGAACGTTTGCCCCATTTTGCAAACCCTAAAACCATCTGTGCTGCATAATTCCCACATTGCGATTTCTCTTAAAAATACAATCCACCAGTAGAAAGTCTCCAAACAGCGCATTACACACACATATTAATTTTTAAATTTTTCTGATAATTATAACGTTTTCCCCATTTTGCAACCCCTAAATCCACTTGAGCCGAATAACTATCACATCCCAAATTCACTTAAAAATACAATCGACCACTAAAAAGACCCCAAACAGCGCAAGAAACACACATACTAATTTGAAAGTTTTCTGATAATTATAACGTTTTCCCCATTTTGCAACCCCTAAATCCACTTGAGCCGAATAACTATCACATCCCAAATTCACTTAAAAATACAATCGACCACTAAAAAGACCCCAAACAGCGCAAAAAACACACATACTAATTTGAAAGTTTTCTGATAATTATAACGTTTTCCCCATTTTGCAATCCCTAAATCCACCTGACGCACATAATTTCCACATCCCGAATTTTCTTAAAAAACACGGTTGACCAGTAGAAAGTCCCCAAACAGCGAATTTCATGCAAATAATGGTTTTAAGGATTTTCTGATAATTATAACATTTTCCCCATTTTGTAACCCCTAAATCTACCTGAGCAGAATAACTCCCACATCCCGAATTCATTTAAAAATACAATCGACCACTAAAAAGACCCCAAACAGCTCAAGACACACACACACTAATTTGAAAGTTTTCTGATAATTATAACGTTTTACCCATTTTGCAACTCCTAAATCCACCTGAGACACATAATTTCCACATCCCGAATTCTCTTAAAAACACGGTTGACCAGTAGAAAGTCTCCAAACAGCAAATTTCATGCAAATATTGGTTTTAAGGTTTTTCTGATAATTATAACGTTTTCCCCATTTTGCAACCCCTAAATCCACCTGAGCCGCATAATTCCCACATACCGAATCCTCTTAAAAAATACAATTGACCACAAGAAAGTCTACAAAAAACGAATTAAATGCAAATATAAATTTTAAGGTTTTTCTGATAATTATGACGTTTTCCCCATTCCCCAAAACCACCTGGGCCTCAAAAATTTCCATATGCCGAATTCTCTTATAAAATTAATACAATCGACCAGTAGAAAGTCTCCAAACAGTGCATTACACACACATATTAATTTTAAAGCTTTTGTGATAATTATAACGTCTTCCCCATTTTGCAACTCCTAAATCCACCTGAGCCGCATAATTACCATATTCCAAATTTTCTTAAAAAATACAATTGACCAGTAGAAAGTTTCCGAATAGCGCATTACACACACATATTAATTTTAAAATTTTTCAGATAATTATAACGTTTTCCCCATTTTGCAACACCTAAATCCACCTGAGCCGCATAATTCCCACATCTCAAATCCTCTTGAAAAATACAATTGACCAGTAGAAAGTCACGGTGCATTACACACACATATTAATTTTAAAATAATTTTGATAACTATAACGTTTTCCCCAATTTGAAACCCCTAAATCTACTTGAGCAGCATAATTCTCACATTCCGGATTCTCTTAAAAACACAATCGACCAGTAGAAAGTCTCCAAGCAGCGCATTACACACACATATTAATTTTAAAAGTTTCTGATGATTATAACGTTTTCCCCATTTTGCAACCCCTACATCCACCTGAGCCGCATAATTTCCACATCCCAAATTCTCTTAAAAATACAATGGACCAGTAGAAAGTCTCCAAACAGCGAATTTCGTAGAAATAGGGATTCTAAGGGTTTTCTGATAATTATAACATTTCCCCATTTTGCCACCCCCAAAAACCACCTGGGCCGCAAAAATTCCCGCATTTCGAATTCCCTTATAAAATACAATCGACTTGTAGAAAGTCTGCAAATTGCGCATTACACAAACAAATATTAATTTTAAAGAATTTCTGATAATTATAACGCTTTCCACATTGTGCAACCCTTAAATCCACCTGAGCAGCATAATTCCCGTATCCCGAATTCTCTAAAAATATACAATTGACCATTAGAAAGTCTCCAAACAGCGAATTTCATACATATATTGATTTTAAAGTTTTTCTGATAATTATAATGTTTTCTCCATTTTGCAACCCCAAAACCACCTGGGCCGCAAAAATTCCCACATCCCGAATTTTCTTATAAAATACAATTGACTAGTAAAAAGTCTCCAAATTGCGCATTACACATACACAGATTAATTTTAAAATCGTTCTGATAATTATAAAGTTTTCCCCATTTTTCAACACCTAAATCCACCTGAACCGCCCGTTTCCCACATCCCGAATTATCTTAAAAACTACAATTGACCAGTAGAAAGTCTCCCAACAGCGAATTTCAAACAAATATTGATTTGAAAGTTGTTGTGATAATTATAGCGTTTTCCTCGTTTTGCAAACCTCAAAACCACTTGGGCCGCAAAAATTTCCACATCACGAATTCTCTTATAAAATACAATCGACCAGTAGAAAGTCTCCAAACAGCGAATCTCATAAAGTCAGGTAAAGCTCCCAGACCAGATGAGATATCAGTGGAAGTGATTAAGGTCATGGAAGTAAATTTTATTAGCATATTAATAGCAGTATACAATAAAATATATGACACCGGCATACTCCCAAAAGAATGGCTAGTCTCCACATTTGTTACAATTCCAATAAAGAACAACCCTAAATGCTGTTCAGACTACCGTACTATGAGTATAATGTCTCATATGTTAAAAATATTCCTCAAAATAATTCATGCACGCCTCTACACCAAATGCGAAGAACACATGAGCGAAACGCAGTTTGGATTCCGCAGTGGTCTGGGCACCAGAGAAGCACTTTTCGTTGTCCAAGTTCTCATACAGCGATGTAGGGACATGAACTGCAGCGTACATATGTGTTTTATTGATTATACCAAGGCTTTCGATCATTGTCTACACGCTAAGTATACTCCAAAAGGCGAATATAGATGGAAAAGATATAAGAATTATTAGTAACCTATACTGGAAACAAAAAGCAAATATATAGGTCGATCACATGGAATCCGATACTGTGGAGATTGAACAAGGAGTACGCCAGAGGTGTATTCTGTCACCACTATTGTTTAACCTGTACTCAGAAACTATATTTAGAGAAGCACTGGAGGATAGTACAGAGAGCATTAAAGAAAATGGAGAGATCATCAGTAAGATAAGGTACGCAAATGACACCGTGCTAATTGCGGATAGTGCGAAAGGGCTTCAGCAAATAACAAACAGATTGCATGACATGAGCCAGGAGTACGATATAGAACTTAACATCAAAAAGACTACGTACATGGTAGTAAGCAAGGAACCAGTACAAAGAAACACGCTTGATTGCAACAACAAAACTATACAAGAGTGAACAGTTTTAACTATCTCCGATGTAACATCAGCGAAGAATGGGATCATTGCCGAGAGATTAAAAACAGAGTGGAAAAAGCCAGAACAGTATTTGCATAAATAAAATCATTTCTCTGTTGCCGTGATCTGAGTAGGGCACTTAAAAAGAGAATGCTAAAATGTTACGTCTTTTCCACACTGTTGAACAGAGCGGACGTATGGACGTTATCTGAGGCAATGGAAAAGAAAATCAAGGCTTTTGAGATGTGGACGTACCGGAGAATTCTCAGAATTTCATGGGTGGAACGCATTACAAATGAAGAAGTCCTTAGGAGAATGAACTGCCATGCCGAATTGCTACAATGCATAAAAATGCGTAAACTGCAATATCTAGGCCACGTCATGAGGAATCCTAGAAAATACCGTCTCTTTCAACTAGTTCTGCAGGGCAAGGTAGAGGGACAAAGGGGTCCAGGCAGAAGAAGGATTTCCTGGCTTGCTAACTTACGCAAATTGTACGGAGTAACACCCATCGAATTGTTCCGAGCTGCAGTCAATAAAACACGCATAACTGTGATGATAGCAAACATCCGGAACGAGTAAGGCCGAAGAAGAAGAAGAAATCTACCTGAGCCGCATGATTTCCCCATCCCGAATTCTCTTAAAAATACAATTGACCAGTAGAAAGCCCCAAAACTGAGAATTTCATACAAATATTGATTTTAAGGTTTTTCTGATAATTATAACGTTTTCCCCATTTTTCATCCCCCAAATCCACCTGGCCCGCCAAATTTCCACGTACCAAATTCTCGTAATTAATAAAATCGACTAGTATTTTTAAGGTTTTTCTGATAGTTACAACGTGATTCCCATTTTTAAACCCTGAAATTCACATGAATCGCAAAATTCCCACATCCCCAATTCTCTTAAAATACACAATAGACCATTAGAAAGTCTCCAAATAGCGCATTTCACACAAATATTGATTTCAAAATGTTTCTAATAATTATAACCGCTTTCCACATTTTGCAACACCCAAATCCACCTGGGCTGCAAAATTCCTACATCCCAAATTCCCTTAAAAATTACAATTGACCAGCAGAACGCCTCCAAACGGCGAATTTCTCACAAATATTAATTTTAACGTTTTTCAGATAATTATAACGTATTCCTCATTTTGCAACCCCCAAATCCACCTGGGCCGCATAATTAACACATCCCGAATTGACTTATGAAATAAAATCGACCAGTAGAAATCCTCCAAACAGCGCATTTCACACAAATATCTATAATATAATTTTCCTTAATGTGTGTCCGTGTGTCCGTGAGTCCGTGGCACATCTAACGTTCCGGCTTCACAGATGTTTATATTTGTTTAGGTTTTGTTTTTCTTATCTGAGCGCTCGGCTCGGGGGCGTGACCTTTCGCGTATCCTATTTTACGTGCGCGTAGCGCGCCGTTTGCTTATTAATTTTAAAATTGATCTGATAATTATAACGGTTTTCCCATTTTGCAACCCCTAAATCCACCTGAGCTGCAAAATTCTTACAAAACCCACAGATTCATCCACATCCTACCAAAAACAAAATTCGACATTATTATTTTTTTCCTCCTGTTTATGCGAACATCCAGTTTGCTACAAAAGCACCTCAGCTCTCTACCGCTGTAACTTCTCCCCCGTGCATGGCAGACCCCAAAAACCAGCCAATACGGGTTGGTTCATGCTCTTTGCAACTAGTCCCAAATCACATTTGGATCTTTCAAAAAGTATGCGATGTAACAGCACCAAAAAATCGTTTTAACCCCCGTATTTCCCCCCCTCGAATCTTACATTTTCACAACTTCTCCAAAAAGTTCGCCATCGACGAGATCTTTAAAATGACATCAACAACATTCACCTGCGATAAATACAACTTGCAAAAATTCGCGAAAGCTGGCATTTTTCAAGTGTCACACAATTCGCTAGAAGAGCCGCGTACCAGCGTCACATCTCCAATTCGTTAAACATTTTCAATGTTAAAATCTGGTGTGATACACGCACACACCTTCCTTTCACAGTGATCTTATAATTACCAAAGATTTTAATTTAATTTTTAAGCATTTGTCAAAAAACCATACAAAACAGAGCGTTAGTTGAAAAGACATATTTTTCTCTAATATTTTAAGCCTGTTTAAAATAGGAGTTAATAAAAAGATACAAAGGAAATTCACTTTAGAGAGATATTCAACTCGAAAATCACCTATCTCACATCAATACACATTAAAAATATAATAAAAATATGAAGTTTGAAAAAATCGATAAAAATTCAAAATCACAAGAGTAAAAACCATACTTCCGGTTATGGGATTTTCTTCAAAAGCTTGCTGTCTCATCTAGATAGTACGCACAATGTATGTATGAAGTTTCAACGTCATACCTGTTTTCGTTTTTGAGATATTCTGTTCACACACAGACTGACAGACAAACTAATAGACAGACCAATGAACAAAAACATGTTTTTTGGTTTTAGGCGACTCTAAAACTTGAAGATCTGTTGAAAACTCAATTTAAAATTTTGGGGTGAATCCAAAAAGTTTATCATTAATTTGCATTTTTGACAATCATCGAATTCTTGGGAGAGAAAGCGGGGACAGAACAGTAAAAATTTTGAAGACCTTCTATAGATATAAATATGCGAAACACAGTCTTTAAGGATTCTGAATGATTACTACAAACATAAAAGGACCCATAAATATACTTGGACACAACACACAACCCACAAAAGAAGAGCTATATATAATCTATATAAAGGGTTTTCCAATAAGAACGATATGATTTTAAAGTGAAATAAAATAGAAATGATTTCAGATATAACCACACTTTTTATATTATCTTAAAGTACAATCGATAACGTTTATGTTTTGAATAGCACGTCGTTTAAATGTCCACCTCGGCTTCGTGTACACGAGTGAATTCGACGAATCCAATTTTCGACGACTTTGTGCAATACATCGGGCGTAATCTCACGAATGCAGCGTTCAATGTTCAATCTCAAAGCATCAAGTGTTTGTGGCCTGTTTGCATAAACCTTAGATATCGTGAAGAGTAAAATTACTTTCAAATTTCTTAACGATGCGACGAATGGAAAGCATAGAAGGACGATTATTTAAACCAAAGTTTTCGCGAAGTGCGCGAAAAGTGTTCACATAAGAACCACGATTTTCGTAAAATTTTTGGACAATAACCAAACGTTCTTGGAGCGAGTATTTAGCCATAATAAATTATTAGAGGTTAGTGAACTTAAATAACAACTAGTGACAGGTATAACTTTATTACCATTGTTACTAGATCATTACAAAATCATATCATTCTTATTGGAAAACCCTTTATATAAAACTGAAATTCCTGACTCACTCACTCACTCACTCACTCATTCAGTCACACAGTCATTCGCTCACTCATCAACGCCCAGCCCAAACCCTTGGACCTAAAAAGCTGATATTTTGCACAGAGATTCCCTTTATGATGTGTACAAGGAATAAGGAAGAATATTTCGAAATTCAACCCCTAAAGAGGTAAAATGGGGGTTCCAATTTTGTATGGAGAAATAATATTAAATAGTCATTTCGACTTGAAACTTCGTAGGAGTACTCTTAAAAACAAATAAGCAAACAGGTATTTCGTGATTTTTTGGAAATTAACCCCTTAGGGGGTGAAATGGGGTAAATAAACTTAAAATACGATATGGGTGTCGTTATTGAAGTTTTTTGGGACGTTGATTGCGAAAATGGCATTTATTTTTAAGTCCAAGACGGTGGACCTGATATAAGGGAAAAGATGGGACGGGACTGGGCGGGACGCGACAGGGCTGGACGGGACGGGACGGGACGGGACGGGACGGGACGGAACGGCACGGAACGGGAAGGAACGGCACTGAACTGGACGATACGGGACGGGAAGGGACGGGAAGGTACTGGACGGGACGGTACTGGACGGGACGGGACGGGACGAAACGGGACGGGACGGAATTTAACGGGAAGGAAAGGAAAGAGACGGGACGGGACGGGAAGGGACTGGACTGAACGGTACGGGACGGCAAGGGACGGGACGAGACGGGAAGGGACGAGACGAGACGGGACGGGACGGGACGGAAAGGAAAAGAAAGGGGAGGGGAGGGGACGGGACGGGACTGAACGGGACGGGGCGGGACTGGACGGGAAGGAAAGGAAAGAGATGAGATAAAAAAAAGAGGGGATGGGACGGCACGGGATGAGACGGGACGGAACGGGACGGGGCGTGACAGGACGGGACAGGGCGGGGCGGGACGGAAAGGAAAGGGAAGGGATGGGATGGAAAAGGAGGGGACGGGACGGGACGGGACGGGATGGGACGGTACGGAGACGGGGACGGCGAAAGGGACGGGGACGAGGACGGGGATAGGATGAGATGGGATGGGATGGGATGGGATGGGATGACAAAATAATTAGTCATTATTTAATACTTAAATAACGAACCTCGAGCGATAGAAGTCGCGGATAACAACTAGTTGATTATATTGTTTTAAACAACACACAAGCTTGACGGTATATAACAAGCGAGTATTTAGAGGCATGGACTGCAGTGGTGATAGGCACCTGCTAGCTACTGAGCGCATTTGATATAAAATATAGGAGATACCAAAGAAAAGAAAATTAAGTTTAGCCATAGTGAGATTGGATTAAATTGTAGGTTATAAACCTGTTTGTCATACAGTCAAGCATCTGTCATACTTGTTAATAATTATAGAGAGTGGCAATTGTGCTACAGATTTGGTGAACCTAATCTGAGATTAAAAGTAATTTCATGCTACATTGGAGCTTAGCCACATTTAATTTTCAAATAAATAGAATACAAAGGGGCAATAAACCATTCTTTTGGCAAGTCAAAATAATTACAATATTTTTAATTAGACCTGGCTTAATTTTTGAAACCACTTAATATTTTTATGTTAGGTAATTTTTTATTAAATCAGTCCTGAATATAAGGGCTTTGCCTATACTAATAAATGCTTCTATTATAATAATATCAACGTTCCAGGAAAAATGGTTGGATAAATGAACCTAAATTTAAATTTTTCAAAATTTGACTCATATGGCTGCCTCTGCTGCAAAACCCGACGCAGAATTCTTTAGAACTTTTTCTGACTTGATAAATAAAGCACACTGGCCATTTAGGAAAGGTGTTTAGCTTTTTGTTATTATTTGGGTCGAAACCTAATTGTATTGCACTCAAACCAGAGCAAAAATTAAAAAAAAGCAAGCAGAAGCCCAAAAGGTAAGGACTGTAAGGATTAAAATTTTAAGATTTCCATTAGGAATTACACTTGACAAACCAAAGAATCGATTAAAGAAAGGTGAAATATACACGATATACTGAACTGAACGAGAACCTCCAGAAAAAAAAATTAGAGAGATCATATCAACCGTATGAATAAAAGAATACTAGCTTGAGTATCCTATAATGCTCTCCAGGCTCTATGCAATTAAGACGACCAGGACGACCTCTCTAGAGATAGGTACAGAGGTGGATATCACATCCGCGGAAGAACAGTAAATATATAGTGGTACTTTGATAGCTGTGCCAGTGCGTGGTTTAAAATAAAGTGAAATTGATAAATAAATATTATGATTATTACACTTAAATATCACATGACCGATATCGTGTGTTTTGTGTAATAATTAAATAGCGGATGTTCAGGCACTGAAAATGTAGAAAAAGGCAGGCAAATAGGCACAATGAAAACACAAAATACTCATTAAAAGTTTCAAATAGGCATCAATAATTCACACATAATACAAGGTCCGGCAGAATGAAGTATCCATTTTAAATTGAGTTGTTTTTGTTAACGGCTAAATTTTTATTCAAAAATCAAACAAAAGGTACTTCAGGAAACTCGGAAATTTTATTTTTTAAACATTACATCAGTCAAGTGACCTCCTTCTCGCTGCTGGCACTCTTGAAGCTGCTCTTACCCTTTCAGCATTTTGTAGTATGCGTACAGAACGAGTTTGTTGCTTTTGCTTTTTCTTTGGCACATGAGGCAGTAGTGCGAAACTTGTGTACTCACTTTTAATTGTTATTCGACTAGGAACTGCATCGCGTGGATTTAAATAAAAGTAACGACGAAATAAACGCTGGGTAGTTACAACAGAATTGTTATTTTTTAAAATAAGCTTCAACCGCAAAATAACGTTGAGTATTTGACCAATGCTCTATATAGTCTATATTAACAGCTAAACTGACATTTCTCGCAAACGCTTTGGCAACTTTCTTAAATTTCCATTTATCGCGAAAGCATGGCGACTTGATTTGAATTTATATCGCATTATATTACGAAATCAATTAATTTGAAAATGGATACGTCATTCTGCCGGACCCTGTACATAATATACAGTCGCAGCCAAAAAAACCGGGACACTTTTTTGACCTAATTCTCAACATACGTCAACATGAGCAATTATTCTTCACTTTATTCGTATTTCCAATATGTGCTGGCTTTTTTCAGAATTGACTAATCACTTTTGATGACATTTATTAATTAGAATTGACAGTGTCAGTAATTATTTTCACATTTTGAGAAGTAGGTCAAGAAAGGTGTCCCGTTTTTTTTGCTGCGACTGTACAGTGAGAAGAAACCTAAAAATATGCGACTTAACTGTTAAATTTACCCTGACAATAAGCAACTAATACTTGTTATAATTGCTTTCTGTAAAATTATGCCTCCGATCCGACAAAATATATTTATACATTGAAAATAATCGTTCGCGTTTACGCTTGTTATAGGAACATATTTATATTTTATCAGATCAGAAACATTGACATCAAAGTCAACTTCTTTCTTTTTCACCACTAAGTACTTTAGATATCTTACTTAATACTCCTAGATCAGGATTTTTATTTAATACAGACTTCAGTTTGTTTGCTACATTCGATGTTATAAAGAGTCCATATTTTAATCTTTTAAATTTGTTCGCGGTTCTGTTCATGTTTCTTGCTACGAGTTGGTACCTCAGACATTCAATACTACTTTTCCATCTTCTATGCGAATCTGGAGCTAAAATTTAATCAGTCCGACGAAAGAACAGACAAAACGCACACGGGCAAACACAAAGAAACCAGATGAGACTCTGATTTACGAATATTACAAGATGAAGACACAACCTCAGTAAAGAAATATAGAGTACATGTATTTATTGATAAATCGGTAAAATTTCCTATTTAAATTAAGATTAGCTGTTAAACTGAGAGACCCTGTAAGTGGCACAGAGGAAGCTCGATACTGTAGATGAAAGAGTGGAAGACGAAAAAGTGGGGAAAAAAACCATAACTGTCTAATACAGAGGTAGAAACAAAGGTAAAAGAGAAAGGATACGTTATGTCTTCTTCTTCTCTAGCCATTAATCGTCCAACTTTGGACATAGGCCTCTCTCATTTGGCGCCATTGCAATCCACCTATTCTCTTCAGGTCATCCCCCCAGCGTATTTGTGGGCATCCTCTAGTCCGCTGTCCCATCCATGGCCTCCAATTTTGAATTTGATTATTCCATCGTCCATCTGTGTGTCGTGCGTTATGACCTACGAAGGTCCATTTTAATGTAGTGACATATTCTACAACATCTCTAACTTTCGTTTTGCTTCTGACCCATATATTTGTTTTTCTGTCTGTTAGCCTAATTCCTAACATAATTCTTTCCATGGACCTCTGTGTTTTTCCAATTTTATCCATGTTAGCTTTGCTAAGTGTCCACGTTTGGCAACCGTAAGTAAGTACTGGCAATATGCATTCGTTGAATACCCTGCATTTTTGGTATTGTTGCAGCTTGGGATTTTTTAGTACAAATGCTAATTTTCCGAAGCCTGCCCATGCTAATCGGATCCTTCGTTGTATTTCTGCCGTCTGGTTGTCTTTGCCCATCTTTAGGATTTGGCAGAGGTAAATGTATTCAATTACTTTTTCCAGTGTGCAATTGTCAATCCTTACGTTTCTATCTTCATGTGTGTTGGTCATTATTTTTGTTTTCTTCATTTTCATTTTTAAGCCGACCTTTCGCGACGCTTCCTCCAATTCTTTTATCATTATTTGTAGTTCTTCAAATGTTGCTGCTGTTAGTATGACATCATCCCCGTATCTAAGATGTGACATTTTTTACCTTTGATATTTATTCCGTATTCTGTCCATTGTAACGATCTGAATACATCTTCCAAGGCGTTATGTAAAAAACATATATTTAATAGCTATTTAAGTAACAAGGAATGTAAAAACCTATTAACATTTGAGGCAGGCAAGTACAAGCCAAGACGAAGTCGCGGCTTGTTGCCTGCCGAAAACGTAAGGAATCTATTGCTAATCGGTATCCCATTTTTTTTGCGACACCCTGTACATGGAGCACAACGGTCCAAATGCCATATCACATCGTGTACGAGAGAAGTAAGCAATTCAAAAATTAAATTATCTTCCATAGTATAGTGAAATAGCGAAAAGTACGAAGAAAAGCTGCTATATTCTAAAAGCTACCATGCATATATTTTGTTTTGCTTTGGCATTTATAACCTCACTTCTCAGGGCCATCTGCACTTGTACTTGTCTCGGCGCTCGTTACATTGGTGATTTAGCGGACCGACGTTAATCTTCTGTGGGGGAAAAGACGCGTCCGTCATGGTTTACATAAAGTCACAGTTTGGTACCTTCAAGTAGGTGCTTCGGAGAGGATCGGAGGCTTCGATAGGAAGATGCTGCTATTCATAACTATTGTGTCCTGTAATACGGCTTTCCACAGGGGTTTCTCAAGACCTTCCCCCAGTTTCACGTTTCTGCGTAAAATGTATTGGCTATCATACGTTACTATTACCAAATTCTTGTACCAAGTGCAGCAGCTCTTGGCAGGGGTCCCTCAAGCCTTCTCAAGTTTTAGTTGCTTATGGCAAAAATATCTGTCATTATGTTTAACCATTACCTAATACTTGATATAAATAGCGTTGCTCTTGAAAGGTACTCGTAACCCCCCCACCCCCTCGAATCTAGTTAGCTTGTGTAATGCTATTTGCCGTAACTCATTAATTTTTTTGTCCATTTCGTTTCGTGCTTTTGTAATTATGTGTTATCTGTGTTTAAGGTTCTGTTACTCAATTTTTGCTGGAGTACAGTCCTATTTACGTAGGAATAGTACTTTTACACAGGGTGAACGCTATTCTTTTAATGTTTGAGTTTTAAGTAGTGATGGGCATAACCGGACAATTTTCATAACCGAATTATTTGCATTCGAATGATATTAATAACCGAATGCTTATTTGAATAATCATTCGAATAAATTTTGGCTCTCCATTCGTTTCGATTAAGTCAGCATCGACATCGGTTCACCGTCATCTGCATCGACATCGTAACTTGCAGATAGCAGAGGAACCAAAACATAATATGTACGGTCGGCGCCTTAGAAATCGGGACACGTAATATGTTCTTCTAGTCTTTGGAGTATTGACAAACAATAAACAATCTGACGTAACAATTAAAACCATAATAACTGTAAAAACCCAGTTTATACACTTAAAAAATACATGCAAAATATATCATAATAGTGTGTAGTGCCCGATTTCTAAGGCGCCGACCGCACATTATGTTGTATGTATTGGAAATTAAGAGGTATTTATTAAGAAGTGTAGAAAGAAAGAAATATGCGGGCCTGCTTGCTGATCGCAATAAAAACAGTTGTAAAACGTTTATCTTTATCGATCGGGCGGGTTAAAGGCGCCGCCTCTTGTTTTGAACCTTTGGAGATGTAAGCAAATAAAAATTGCTTTATAGCTTGATGCGGCAGTTTTTAGGCGTTCAGGTTTCAAGTCCCCAGAATTAAAAATTTGATATTTTTTATGATAGGAGGTAGGTACGCGATAACCAAATGGTGTGTTCAGTACAACCTGATTTGTTTATAAGTTATGACGTATTTATATTTACAGAACTTTGAGCACTGAGTAGGTCGCTGAGATATGGCACGTAGTACCTTTGAATAGAGGTTTTATATTCAAAGCGTAGTACTTATCAGCATAAGGTTATTTTTCATTCGAATACTTGGAACGAAAACCGAGTTACATAGGTTATTTCAATAACCGGATAACCGGTTATTTTTCATTCGAATAAGCCCATCACTAGTTTTAAGCCCATAGTTGATATTACATTTCCGGTGATTATATCAATTGTTACCATCTGTCGTGTTATTGAATACTGCAAATCTCATGACTGGCTCTATGGCGATTTTTAGGTGAAGTAGCAACCAAATCGTTTTTTTTTGTTTATAAGTTCTCGTCCTTCCCTTTGCACATTTGTTACATTAAACACTTTTTTCTACGATCGTGTCCAAATGACAACTCTTTGCACAGTTTTTAGAGTCACAAGTGACGTTTGTAGTACTCTTAATATTAGAGCCCGAATTAGGTCTTTTTGGCACGTTGCCATTGGTGGCGTGTTTTAATAATATTTTAAAACACGCTTTGTCGTAAATTTGAATGTCAACATAACCTAGAATATCTAACAGAATGTGACGGAAAAAGTGTCACCGAACTTTAAGTTTTTATATTTCTGTTACGATCGTAGAAAAAATAGCGTATGGTACACGTTTATAACTGCCGCTTTGCGTCGTGCTCTTAAACTCGTCGCACCTGCTTTAAAGGCGTACTTATACACTAGTATCATAATATACTATTTGGCGCTCTCGTAAATTTTTTTACTAAATTTAAGCTTTGTATAAAAGCCCAGCTTTCTTTACTCTAGCTGATCGGCTCTCGACTGTGTCCATGTAGCCACTATGTAATTTGAAATACGTGATAACTTCCGTATCAAATCATAATTTTATATATAGCAGGAACTTCCAAAGTCACAAAAAGGGGCACATAGAAACTAGCGGCGATTGAAACGGATCTCTTCATTAGAAGTTACAGAATTCTCAGAATGCATCATATAACTAACTAAGAAATAAGGCGAATATTGAACATGGAAAAAGGGTAGTACCGCAAATGCTGACAGAAAAATTAAAGTGGTATGTATGACACTATTGATGTATGCCTCTGAAAATACTACATAGGGAGGTGTGGAAATGACAACTTGTGTGAAAAATGAAAGGAAGACGATCCCCAGAGAAATGGAGTAAGGGAGTAAGAAGAGACATGGAAGAACGAGGTTATTACATTTGCTACACACGGGAATTTATTTGCACGTAAAAAAAAATCATAAATACTTCACAGCAGCGTGGTACAGGAATCGTCTAGTCGTGTAGCAAACGTTTGCCAAGCTAGGTCCTGAGCAGGATGGGGTGGGTTGTCCGGAAGCGCCACTGGTTTGAGACGGTCCAAACCAGAAAACCTACAGGTGGCCGTGTAAATTCCTAAACCACTAGCTGTTTCATAAAAAAAAAAAATAAAAGACAGAAAACACCAAGACTCGAAATAACCTAGTTATTTATTTACAGTTTGTACACATTCAAAATTCTGTGTCATACTTGGAAAAGGCAACACCATTCTGTGATAATAGTATGTAAATGGAATAGTTTGTAAATGTAATCTTAGTGGTATGTAATGTACAAGATTTTATATTAATAAAGTCGAAAATGTAACTACGATAATCGCAATTCGTTCGAGTACCCGTGTATCAACTACGATAGTGACTTAAATATAATTAAAAACAGCGATACCGGAATGCGGGAGAATAGCAAGTTCTAAATCGCTTGATTAATTAAGTAAATAATCTATCTAGTCGCGAACCTCTTCAAATTGGTACCATTTCGCCTAGGGGAGTGCTAATACACATAACATGGTGTATTTACGGTGCTCATATTATGTTAAATGTCAAATTGATACTCCCGGAGACCTCGCCATAGTTTAAATTTTCGAACATTGACAAGTACTTGAAACTTGAACGCGACTAAAGCAGTACTACCAACGTAAAGATATTAAATGCATAGAATGACATTATTCTATTCTACAAAAGTAATTGCACGTGATGTACAACGAAGTTACACAATATTCCGCATGTAAAACGGCATGAATTTCGCTAGCATATACCTAGGTAAGTACAATACATAAAGTAAAGATCATAGTGCCATAACGAACGATATTTTCAGTTCAATAAACACCAAAAGGTAGATAACACTAGGTGTTGTAGATACCTGGATTGTGCACAGAAGGGCCGCTACATCAACAGCTATGGGGGATAGCTATTAAGATGTCCACCAGCTTGAATAACCTCCAAAGAGTCAGGCCTTTATCTAACTTTGCAGGTGAGAAACGTAGTCGAGTGCAGTCACCATGGGGAGAAGCCTTGCATGCGAACTACCACATATGCTGAGGGGCTCGGACTGAACGGAATCGTTGCTCCAGGTGCCTTAGCCAAATAACATCAATGCCACAGGCATAATAGATCCCGAAAAATCGGAGCACGATACAGCAAACTAGGACGAGGAGGCCTAAATACGAGACGTTATCGAAAAATGTTCAACGGCAACCATAAATTAACATACCAGAGTTGTAATGTGGCCTCGAGTAAGTAAATTGCAGAAATATATATTTATCCCAATACAATCGGATTCATTTTAGCAATATAACACCCATTTCCTATTTCTGGATGGCAGATTCCTCAAAGAAAAATGGAAACTACGTAATCCACTTAAGTGAAAATTTCCAAAGATCACATGCAGCTCCAAAAAGGAAAACTTAAAAAGTGGTCGCCGGAAATCGTACTATCAAAACAATCCTCAAAACTGTTACTCAAAATTCCCTAAAAATTTGCAAAAGTCCCAAAAATTGCAAAAATGAGTATGCAACCAAAGCTACACCTAACGTATGCAGGTGAATCTAACTACATGAATGTATTTAAGCTAAGAAATTATCCAAACAATCCTTAACTGTATCTAAATGTAAAATTACACGTAACAAGGTAGTCATCGCAATAATTAGATCAGTAAAGGACAATGACCACAAAGGCCGCAGCAGCTGTAAACAATAAAAAATTTGCCAATATTTTGTTTTCGGTCATGGCATGTGTTGAAGGCTTAATTAGTATATATAGCATTTAGATCAAAATAATAACATTCTCCTAACACATTCTTGTGCTTCGGTGTTCGGTTTATAAGAGTAATTGAGATTTATTTCAGCTCAGGAAATACGAATATTTACATGCATGAGCAACCACCACATTAGTTTTGGACCGATACTGTTGAGTTTGGATCTTTGTGGAATGTTAAGTTACACCATGCATTATTTTTAAAGGTATACATAGGGCACACTCGCATGTATACTAAAAAGAAAAATTTCCTTATTTTGCCACAGCATGCTATTTGTTTTAAACTAAAACTGTTTTCTATATAATGGGTTGCCTACATCTAGGGTAAGAAAATAAAAAATACCGGAATTTTTCTTTTTAGTATGCATACGAGTATCCCCTACGTATACTTTTAAAAAGAACGCATGGTATGTCTAATAATATATTCGAAATTACTATACCTTTCATAAGGTTATAAACCACTAAGAATGCATTATTTTTCTTAGTTATCATTTATTACAACAGTTATTTCGGTAACTATAGCGATATCGATTTGTTTGAAGTCTTCTTAATTTCTTTCAGTTTTTAGGAACCACCGCAGAAAACATAACTTGTAGATTGATAAATCAAGGCTATTATGCTGAAAGGGGTTGTAACTTGTTGAAGGGAGGAATGGTTGGATGGTAAGGTGTGAACGAAGTAGCCGGACCTAACTACCACTTACGACATTTATAGCCTATATCAATTTACAGATCAACACAACTCAGAGTTGAAGATTGTATTAAAGAATTAAGTAAAGTACACAGTTATAAATACAAAATATTGGTGTTGTGTTGTGCTTATTCTAGTAGAATCGGCAACCTAGTGAATTACTTGGTTTTATTGCGCGACCTAAAATATTTGTTAGTAAACAACAACCCTGCAGTTTGACACAGTAAAGTGACACCAATGATGATGCTTGCGTAAAAGTGGCTTGCAATAACGCATATTGTGAAGTACATTTGGATTACAGTAGGTAGTTTCCTTAAAACTAACAAAATTGTCTAATTTATGGTCAAACGTTAGTTCGAACAGATTATACTATCCTTTGTAAAGGGTGTTCATTAGAATTTGTGGTCTAGTCGGCTTTGGAACTGATGAAGTCATGTCGTGCATCAAATCATATGGCTGATAACTGACACAGGTGACACTGTCAGTCAATGTCAAATTCGAGGTTAGCAGGTTAGTGTTTGCGTTAGTCAAAACTGACGCAAAACCCTTTTTCTGGTGACAAGCCCTACTTAGTCACGTGAACGAAAGATATTGCTACCAAGGGCAGTTTGGAGATATATAATTGTCTTCATACTTTCATACAACTTCAAAATGGTGGAAGTAAAAACAGTCAGCATCTTATAATCTGAGCTGATTCATGCCCTGGTCAGAATAAAAATTTCAATCTAATATGCCTGATTTATAAAAGATATGTTAAAATCATTGACCATAAGTATCCAGAATTGGGACAATCCTTTCTGGACTATGATAGAGATTTTAGTCGAATAGAAAAACAATTAAGGAAGACAGAAACAGTTTATACACCTGAGCAATACTGTGCTGTCATAAAATCATTTAGTGGAAAAACCTCTGTTGTGGTCAGTATGGAGAATCATTCTAAAACTATATTAGAGATAACAGCAAAAATGAACTTATTTAATAAGAAAAAAATACTATAGAAGAAAAAGTAAATCTGAGAGACAGTATAAAGTGGATACGGGTGGACAAGTATGAAAGTTATTATTATAAAGGCACGTTAGTTGAAAAAAGTTGTAGAACAATTCAAGTTCCTGCAGTTGAGTTATAAGCCTATAAGCACAGCGATCTGCGAAGTATCTTTTAGAATTTTGAAATTGACTATTTATTAAGAAATGTGGCAAAAAGGTCACTAAAGTGGTAGAGTAGTAAGTCAGCAGTGAGATATAAAACAGCTAGTAAGATCAGAAGGCAAATGATAATATTATCCATATAATATGATGCCCGACCTACTAATTACGTAAAACACAAAAAAGTAGTACAAAAAGTTTGTCTAGAAAATTTTCCAAAACTAAGAAGGAACCGGATTTTATCGTCGATAGAATGAGGTGCAATTAACAGAAATTACATCATTTACAAAATAATCAGCCAGCAACCTTGACCCAGTCCCATTTGTCATATTTTTTTTTATTTTACCACAATTGTAATCCCTTGCAATGACGGTTGACAATTAAAAAAACAAATGTGCTGAAAATCCTAAATAGTCAGCCAATTCAAACTTGCAGAATAACTAAATACGGTTCCAGTTTAATATCAGTGTGACACTCCCTAGGAATCACAATTCGTTTTTTGCGAATGATACAGTTAGTATATAAACAACGATTCGTTTGTGTTCACGCACATTCAACAACCAACAACCATCAAAAACCAAAATGAACGCCTTGGTAAGTTCCAACACTACGTCACCTTTTACAAGTTTAATTCAACTTCTTTCAATTTTTAGACCGTAGTAGTGTTCGCCTGCGTGGCCACCTTCGCCAGCGCTGGACTCTTGGCTGCAGGACCCACCCTTGTCGGATCTTCCGGAATTGTTGGACCCAACGGTGCCGTTGGACCAGCTGGAATCGTCACTCGTGCTGGTGCCATTGGACCTGCCGCAATCGGACCTCTTGGACTTGCTGCTCCTCTTGGTGTAGCCGGTCTTGCTGCTCCTGCCGGTCTTGTCGGACTTGGTGCTTTGGATGATGGTCAATGGCGCGGCGAAGGTCTTCTAGAATCCCAAGACTTGACTGGTCAAGCTGCACGTGCCATTTCTGCCACTGGCGCTCTTATCGCTCCCGGTGTCCGTGTCTGGTAATTTATTAGTAAATACTAATATCAGCGACTAATTGATGTAATTTTTTGGCGGAAGTTTTAATACATTGTACCTATTACTTACATATGCCAAAATAAATAATATTTATACCAGCATTTTAAATAATTTAATCTATTTTGTCTTACTGCATCACAAAAGCATACAAGTTGTATAAAAATTTGAAAGTTTTACACAGGATTTAGCGTCACACTGGCTAAAAACACCTCACTAGGCAAAATATAGTTTCGCCACCGTATAGAACAGAACAATATTTTCCAGTGTTATGAAAAGTTACGTGCACCTTTACGAATTAAATATTCTAGTAAGAATCAATCAAGGCTTTACCAGATTACGCTAGAGTTTTATGCACTTTATTGTGCTAAAATTTATGAATTAATTCTAGGTCCAAAAATGTATGTAATTTAAAATTTCCCTTCAACAAACCAATATTGTAAATGTAAAAAAATTACTTTCTAGATTGGTTCAGTTCTTCAGATCTCGTAGTTCCAAGATAACGAAGAACAACGACTTACAGCGAAAGTAGATTTTTATCACTGTTATTTGACCACAGAAAGTTGACATTCGCCACTGAGCGAGCGTTTTCAGTACTTTGCCGCTCTCCGTTTTGGGTTTCCGCGTGAGCAAAATTGTAAGTCACGTAAGGTGTATCTTTGACAACGCTCGTCATTAATCTTTGTCTTTTCTTCTCTATATTGTCCATAATTGTTTCTTTGACATCCATCCTTCTTCTTATTTCAGCATTTGGGATTCGGTCCATTAGTTTTAAGTCTCAACTGCGCCTCCAATACATCATGTCTGTCGCTTTTATCAACTCCGTGTTTCTTTCTGTAATTTCTCCATGTTTCACTTCCGTATGTCACTATGCTCTATACAATCAACTCATGTATAATTTTCTTTGTTTTATTGATATGCTTTTAGAGCATAGTATCGGATCTAATTGTCTTATTGTTGGTTTAGTCTGCGTCATTCTTCTTCTTATTTCTTCTCCACGACCTCCAGAAGTTGTAAACGTTGTTCCTCAATATTTAAATCTGTTTACATGTTTAATTTTGCCATTATATAAACCCAGGTCCTGCTCTTCTCCTCCTACTACTATATACTGTGTTTTTCTGTGTTGACCTGCAGTCCGCACCGCGCATATTCTGCTTTTAACTTTCTAACCATGCAGTTGATATCCATGCTGTCTTCGGAGAACACCATCTGATCATCTAAAAAGTGCAGCAACTACAGGTAGTCATCTTGAATTTGTATGCCCATGTTTCTAAAATGCTGCTTCCATTGTGCTGACGCAGTTTGAAGATATATCTTAATAAAGTAGGGGCTAAACAGCAATCTTGGTGTAGGACCTTCGTTACAACAATTTTTTCTGATAATGCTGTTCCTACCTTAACTTGGCTCATAATATCGGTATATAGGTTTCTTACTATTACTTTAATAAATGTTATACAAGTTGCCTCAGAAAGAAATTCACTTTTAAAAACGCCATAACTTCTTTATTTTTAATTTATTTACATAGATAATTATAACAATTAAAAAAAGAATATTGGCAAATTGAGTACGAAAAATTACATTGGTTAGATGTTGCCCCTGATGGCGTATGCACGCTTTCAAACATACCCTTGCGTTTTCCATTAGTTTCTTGCTCCCCAACTTCATGGACTCGTAAGATTCAATGACGAAGCGTGGTTCCAGCAGGATGAAGCCACTAGTCATACGGCAGCTATTACGTACGAAACCGTACGATAACTTTTTCCAGAAAGATTAATTTCTAAAAGAAGAAACATTAACTATCTCCCAAGAAGTCCTGACTTGATTCCGCTGGATTTTTTTAATGGGGTAATCTCAAGAGCAGGGTGTATACTGTATACTGCATAATAATCCACGTGGAAATTTACAACATCTTAAGAACCATATTCGAGAAGAAATCAATGCCGGTGGAACTTTGTCTACGCATAATGGCAAACGAAAGGGTGTGTTAAGAAGAGTGCATACGCCGTCAGGGGAAACATCTAACCGATGGAATTTTTCGTACTTAATTTGCCAAGGTTCTTTTTTCAGTTGCTATAATTATCTATACAAGAAAGTGAATAATGAAGAAGTTATGGCGTTTTTAAAAGTGAATTTCTTTCTGAGACAGCCTGTATTTATGTTTGCATTCTTCATTGTAGTACATACTTTCTTTAAGGGCACGCTATCGCACGCTTTATATAGGTCGATAAAGGCGAGATGCGTTTCTAGGCACACACAAGCTTTTTTTCTAAAAGTTATCAAAGGGTAAACATATCATCAATGAAGGACCGTTCTGCTCGCAACCCACTTTGCTCTTCGTCCTCATTCAGGTTTGTGTTTATTCTCTGACTTATTATTTTAGCATACACCCGTCCAACAGTATTTACCACTGTAATACCTGTGAATGTTGGAGACATTTCCAATCTTCTGGTAGTGGATGACCTTGTAAGCATATGTTAAACAGCTGTGCCAGTCTGTCGAATATTTGTTGTGGTGCGTTGTTTGGTAGTTCTACTGGGATTCTATATGGTTTTTCCGTTTTTAAGTGCCTTTATTGTCGTTTAAACTTCTTCTTTGGCTGTTATTAATTCTGGTTCGTATTCATCTTCCACGTCTTCCATATTTTCTAGAAATTCTCTTCGATCTTCTTTAAATGATGTGTAGTAATAATTCAACTATTCATTTTTTGTAATTGCTTGTAGGTTTATCGTACTTTACTCATTGTTTCGTTTATTGAAAAATTTCCAACATTTGCTGGACTTGATTCCACCCATATAACTGATTATTTCAGTGCAATTTTCTTCCCACATTAGGTTACTCTTATTAATTGTATGCTTTTTGGTTTCTCTAGTCCGTCTTACAGTTTTTCGTATTCTTGCTGTTCAACCATTTATGATATACCACCTTCTTGTCTTTTATAAGACTCTCGTCCCTTTCTTTCCACCAGTATAGTTTATTTGCTTTATTATAAGAACTTCTACGTATTCCTAAGCTTTCACCTGCCGCTTGGTGAATTTTGTCCTTTATTAGATAGTACAATTCAGCTGGAGTTTTTTCATTGGCTGTATCCATATGTAGTTATGAATTAAAAGCCATTTAATATTTTGAGGTTATATTTTTTCACAACACTCACTTAGTCTGTCTCCATTTCCGTTTTCTATTTGTTCTCCATATTGTCGAACTACCTTACTCCATTTTTTGTGTCCCGTTCTCGCGTTGAAGTCCCCCATCAAAATTCTTTTCTATTCTGTAGGTTTTCAGTAAGCCTTGTTAGATTATCATACAACATGTCATTCTCTTCCTTACATACATTTTCAGTGGGCGCATAGGCCACAACTAAAGCTCAATCATAGCCCTTTAACTTTATATCTACTTTGACTATTCTGTCTGTTACCGCTTCCCATATGTTATGTCTCTTTTATATTTTGTCCTTTATAGCTATAATTCTCCTCGTTTTGCTCTTGGGTCATTGTTAACTCAGCTCCATAAATCAATGTAATCTTCAATTTCCTCGCATCAGCTTCCTTTCATTTTTGTTTTAGTTAGTACCGTGATGTTCATTTGATACCTTTTTAATTCTTGACGCATATCTTGTTGTTCCGTACGAAGTCCTTGAGTATTACACATTCGGATATTCATATTCCGTTTTCGTTTGCCATGTCGTTTTCCGGTTTTCCGAGCCCATGCTCGAGACTTAGTTTGGGGATTTTTGACATTTTTTAAAATTTTACGCTCCAACCTCCTACCAGGAAGATCAGGTAATGTTTGATCATGGTTTTCTACTACTAGATTGACTATCTTTCTTGGCTAAGGAGCCCAAATTGCCCCTGGATAGGGAAGTAGGAAGGATAAATGGGGTTTGGAAGCAGCGGAAATTGTGGATATGGTTTCCTTGAGATATGAGGAGTGAGGGATAAAAACCAAGTGCTCACCTGGGCAGGGTTGCTATGTCCCTGAAGAAAGTCTATCTTCACCGGGTTCTTCTTCTTTCATGGCGTTACAGTCCTAGTTGGACTTGAGCCTCCTCTATTCTCCTCTTCCAGTCCTCTCTTTCTCTTGCTGCTACTTGCCAGTTTCTCACTCTTAGTATTTCAGAAGCATCCTTTTTTATATTGTCTTGCCATCTTTGTCGTGGTCTTCCTCTTGTTCTTGCGGTATCGAACTGTGCTCTGAACACTTTCTTTGGTATTCGCCACTCCTCCATTCGTTCTACGTGTCCAGCCCATTTTAGCCTTAGTAATTTAACGTGGTCGACTATAGTCGGAGATTGGTATATATCTTCACCGGGTTAGTGAAATGATTTCTACTCGTTACCCGTATATATTTTTAATATAATGAAATATGATTAGTTTCGCCTTAATAATATGCTTAGTCATCGAAAAAATAGTATGTATATTTCGAGCTGAAAGCGCTCTCTCCTCTTTTGAATGATTGCTGCTTGAGGAGCAGCGCAAGCGGCAAGAATACACTTTCAGCAACGTCCAAACAAGTTAACAAGTAAGTTAGAAATATCTAGCAACTATACTTATTAAAGCAGTCACATTCACAACAGAACATATTAACTCTCCCCGTTTCTATATATCTTGAATAGTACATATACAGTGCAGCAAAAATTGTTACACTTACGAACATATTTTAAGAGAAAGTATTAATACTTGTTTCTGAATGTTATATGTTCGGGCTTAGCGTTTTATATAATGCTTAATAGAGCAACAATTACTTAGTTAGTCGCCAGAGGCGAAACTCTTCAGAAGAGTGATGTGGTTTACACGTAGAGTTGCCGTGCTCGTTTGTTGTTCATCCTGATAAGCCTCTTACGAAAGTTGAGTTCTTCGACATCAGTGATGAAACGGTCCAATCACGGAAGTCGTTCGTTACTTAATAATTGATGTATATTTATGTTTTTCTTGTTTTTGTTAATTAATTATTATATTGGAACATTAATAATTATAGTCTGCTCAATAAACACTATCATTACTATTATTATATCGAGCAGCTCTAGTCTGCCCACCCTTTACATTCTCATTTATGTTTGAACCATTATCGTAGGATTGCCCGTTACAGTTAGAAGTTGGTAAATTATCCTTTGCAAGCTATCCCAAATATTTATTGTCTATGCTTAGCCTGCTTTGTAGAAACTGATTCTATCAATCGAAGGAAACTTTCCCGAATTTGACAACTCTGGCCGTTAACAATCATCGGACGTCAGAAGTACAATCAAATAGAATGCGGTAATATTTTGGTCATTATTAGCTAGTTCAATGTTTGATTGTGATTTGTCATAATTTCAATAAAGTGATCTTAGATGTCCCAAGAAAAATATATTAGTTTGTGTTTCTTATATCGTTTGAAATAACTTATAAGAAGCTATGAGCAATGAAAACACATGTAAACCAAATTTAAAATGTTTCCACCGGACGAACGTCCAATAGGTGGAATTATCATATGCAGAAGAATTCACTGCGATATCCACTTCTGCCTCTGACTCAAAGCAGAGGCTCTGTAACTTCTTCAATGGTCCAAAAATATAGAAATCTTAGACTAAGAAAACTTTTACTTAAACCAACAATTTCTGAAATATCTTTCTCTAATGGATACACTGTGATTTTCCATAATTGGACCTTCCAAACATACATTATGCGCTGTGTCCTGTCTTTTATTTTTAAATTTTCATATTTTTTTTGTCAGTTGGAATATGCCTTTGCATGCTCACATTCGCGTAAAAATTTACAATGGCAGAACATCTTCAGCACAACAAAATAAATAACGCTGATCTTGTTCAGACAGGTTTTCGACTTGAAATTACACTTCTATTCCAAAAATGTTAAACACGAAATGCCATTTAAGCGTCTTCTACTTATCGGTGTGTTGGTTACATAGTACTAATGTTTAAAGAATCCAGAATGTATATTGCATGTGTGTCCAAAGTTAATGTAGCCAAGGATGAATTTTGGTTGAACAAACCTCGTAGTACTATAAGAAAAGAACCAATGAGGCGAAATTCAGACACCGAGCTTCAACACTAACTGGAATGCTGCTTTTACATTTAACCCCTCATACATGTGTAATTTAATGTCTATTAGCTGGCCATATCAAATAGCAATAGGTGTATGTTAAATATGGAGAACCCAGGCAGCAACCGTAAAAAGGTAACATTAACTTATGCTGTACGTTTTTCTTGTCAACTTAGAATTCAAACATTCTTTCTTAAACAATCTATTGTTAAATTATTTCAGATCCTCTGGCATGGAATTATAGATACTAGCAATATTATAGGTGAATAGGTGAATGTTCGTTTAAATAATGATGCTTTATGATAAGGTATATTAATAAAACTTTTATTACGAATGTTAATATAATGTGAATCTAAATTAATCTTTATATATAAAGAAGCTAAAAGAAGCTGCGTGGCGCAGATGGGTTAGCGCCAGGCTTGCATTAAGCAAGTCCTCGGTTCGAATCCCGCTGGGGTCGGAATTTTTCCGTATCCTTGGCGATTAGAATCGGGCTCAGTGAGACCATTCACAGTTGGGCACCAAATTAACTGTGCTCTACTCAGAACCACAGACCTAAGAGATAGAGTAACAAGGTCAACACATCACCAAGACACACACCTCACACAATGGTTGCTGCGCAAGCACCAAAGGCGCGATCCAACTCTGTATCCCGAATCCGGGGCAAGTTGATCATTGTACCGCCAGATGCCAGCGCATAAAGCACCAGCCTCGACACCGCAAGGTAAATGAGGTTACAGATAATACAATACATATATAAAGAAGCAAACGGCGCGCTACGCGCACGTGAAATAGAATACGCGAAAGGTCACGCCCCGAGCCGAGCGCTCAGATAAGAAAAACAAAACCTAAACAAATATAAACATCTGTGAAGCCGGAACGTGAGATGTGCCACGGACTCACGGACACACGGACACACATTAAGGAAAATTATATTATAGATAGACAAGAATTTTTTGTATATCCATATGATGTAAACAAACAGAACTGAATCTTCTTCTGTTATTGATGTTTAGCCACTTAACCTTTGTAATTTGTGGGATATATGTTGGCGTCTACTCCCATAGACAATACCACAGTAGTTAAACTGCGATAGCTCCATAGATTCACACAAAATAGTTTTATGACAGTGAAAATCGGTTTTGGAAAATAATTTTATGATTAAAAATATAATCTTTGCAAAATTCTTCAATTTTTAAAATTCTGAAATTATGGTGTAATTGCATATCATCAGCGTATGAATGATATTTATAACATTTTAAAGAACTTTGTAAATTAGTGATATATATTACAAAATGGAAAGAACCCAATAATGATTAATGAGAGACCCACGTGTAACTGATAAAGCTTCCTGTCTGGCATCGTTATAAATAACTCTTCTCTTTCGATTTTAAGATAGCTTAAGAATAATCAAGCATTATTACCACAGATAATTTTCTTGTGTCACTGATTTTCCTCGAGGAAAAAAACGACTTGGAAACATTTTTAAAGTAAGCAGCTGTGGTGCACACTTATTTTTGGATAAATCTAGAGTTTACTCGTTTCAGTCTGCAAGTAATAGTAAGGTCAATAGAATGTAAATATAAAATGCATCTTCCACCCCTCGCAGACAAAGACAGATTTTGACATCACGAGATCTATATATTTGGCATATGAACTGACAAAACCTATCATCAATAAAAAAACAACCTCCAATCTCCTATTCCAATGTAACTCATATGTCATTTTGCAAAACAATAAATTACAACATTACTAACTTCATTAACTGTTATTTTTCCTGGCTAAGAGTTGTTAAATTGGCAAAATTAATAAGATCGAATACAGACCAGTGATAAAATTCCTTACAAAACAAAGAAAATCCCCAAAAACCATTTCGGAAGAAATGTCTGTTGTGTATGGAAGTAACTGTCCTTCCAATATGTGAGTGGTCAAAACTCTTTAAACTTGCTCCAGAATCGTTAGAAGATGATCCCTGTGAAGGTCGCCTTGTTGAAATGATTACTTCAAATTTGGTTGAAAAAACAAGTGTGTTTGATGCTGGACGATGCGATAGAGATTGAAGAGTACCTCGGCATTACAAAGGTTAGTGCAAGATGGGTTCCGCAAAATTTCTCTCCATGCCTAATGCGTGCTCGCGTCTAGGCGAATGAACAATTTTTGAAGCTTTATGGATACGAGGCAGATGCAATCAACCGATTTGTCACTGAAAATGAAACCTGGGTCTATTAGTATGAGTCGATGCAATGGAATGTCAAGAGCTTTTGAACACCCACCTTACAGTCTAGACATCCAATCTCAAAAAGAAACAGTCAAGAAAAGAACATTGAGACAATCACTTGCTGCACTAGTGGAGGCTCATTTTTACAACAGGTTAAAGTTGCACCACCTGCATTCAAAGGCAGTGGAATGGCATTGAGAAATACATTTTTGCTACTGTTCTAGTGTTTTTTTGCCATGGCGAGTCCGAGTTCGAGAATATAAAAAGCCCCTTGTATTATTCGGCCAAAATATTCTATCTCTACTGTTTCAGAATTAAGTTTATCTTCACATGAAATAGGCAAATAATACGTACAGCATAATAATAGTTGTTTATTATACGAGATGTTAAAGCTAAATTCGATCTACGAGTGGATCATTTATCGTCGAGAGGAAGTGGAAGTCGAATAATGACTTTATGGTCGTGTATAATACAAAATTGTATTAAATTTTGAAAATTTCATTAATCAATGAATATCTAAAAAACATAAATTTTATATTGACAACCGTGAAAAGTCATAGTGGCAATTTGGAAAGTACCGCATGTGATTCGTGTTACACGTTTGGCAGTACTAAATTACTGAAGTCTATGTCAAATTTGTTATTTGACATAGACTAACGTAAAACTCAACCTGCAAATCTCAAGTTTGACATAGCTTGACAGTGTTACCAAGAATGCAGTGGCAAGTGACATAAATAGATAAAATTCGATTTTATGCTTCTAAAATGAATAGTTAAACTACAACTTTAACTGCAAGAATTGAATAATAGTATATGATGGGATAAGTGGTTGAAATAAAATTTCAACGTTGAGAGTGATTTATTCAACGAGCGAAGCGTAAGACGTTGAAGTTTTATCAGCCACGAGTTGCATATACCATTTTTTCTACGAATCTTTAAAATAAACTTTAATAAACCATTGTAAATTTATGTGGGATTCGAGGTTAGCAGGTTAGGTTTTGCGTCAGTCTTTGTCAATAGAATGTCAAACAGTTTGAAATCTCAGTAGTCCGAACATTTCAATCTCTAGTGGTTGAAATGCGATTTCAATAAAATTCAATACCAACTGATAGTAACGGAACAAAAACACAAGTGGCATAGAATGTTTGTTTAAACCGAGAGAAATTATATTTCCTGGCAGTGTGTAAAATGCGACACGAATTTGAAACGAAAATACAACGCTAGTGTTTGTTATAAAACATAGATTTAGTACCTATATTATCAAAGAACAAATGAAAATGACTACCGAAAATTGTTTTGACTCTAAGTAGAAAGACTTTAATTACAAAGCGATCATAAATATGTTTGGACAAGGTGGCTGTGAAAAACGAAATCAGTGTCTTACGTGAGTTCACGTACTTGTAATTAATTCATCATTCTAAACTTGTAATATCAAGTTGTGTGTATTAGAGTGGGTTTCTCCCAAATTGTTTTGGTTAGATAGTTTTTATCTGAATTTCAGGAAAATGGTGAACTATGCAACCGCAATCAAGTTTGTATTAAAGAACTAAAACAAAAATTCTTGATTATTAAGGTAAATGTTTGCAGCTGATTATATTTATTGTGTATGGTAAGTCGTGCAGTTTACAATCGATAGCCGATCTGTCTAAAACATGTTATTGATCGCACTGTAGATACAGAAAAGGCGTAAAATAACAAGCACCTGCACAAAAAAGTAAAGGAAAAATACATTATTATAAATCAATTACTATTTGAAATTAATATGCGACTCTCCTCACCGATGCTGATATGACATTTAGACAAGCATCAGTATAATATATGGCCATCAGTTACTGCTAATCGGTAACACGCTTTCCTGCATGCTATTTAAGTGGATCCTACATAATTATGTCCTGAAGCAGATTCAAGTTCTTACCTACAACGTGTCGAATAGGTGAGTGGACGGCGGATAGCTCCTTACTCAGGCAATATCTTTAAGATTCTGCTTTGGCGCTACAATAGTTACATCCTGTGTGCACCTTTCAAAATTATTTTCGTTTATACTATAAGGCGTTCAAATACAAAGTGTTGCACTATCATTTTTGTTCTAATAGAGCATCCACTATATTATGGCATTTTTGGAAAGCCACTTCATTGCTGATTAAATTGATACAAAATTATACCTATATGAATATTGTCAACCATTCTCTGGGTAGAAGGAGTTAATTTCAAATTTCAGACGCTTGTAGCGCCGAAACTGTGTGAGATATTGACATCGGGTTTCTACAGAAAAAAATATCTTTTAGTGCAGTTTTCATATACGTGTAAAGACTTTGTTTTTAATATACAGGGCGTGTTTAACCTTTACTATATCTTGCATATTTTGATCCTGGTATATTTACATTTTCAGAAGCTTTCTTATGATATCAGGTTTCTATAGGGTAAATTAAATAAGAAAACAGTTACTCATAATGGTTTTGTAATGTTTTCATGTTGTTATGGTTAAAAATAAAATATTATTTGTATTTTGTTTGCCTTTTTCATTATGTTTGTAAACCGGCCAATAACATTTATTACTTGTATACTTTTGAAAACGTGGAATACTGCAAGAATAATTGTGTTTATTTGAGTAGCGCGCCATAAAAGAATTTTTGATTAACGATGTGCAGATAATTCCCATTATAACTAATAATGTGCAGATAATTCTTGCTTTGACCAATTAAAAATATTAACGAATGTGCTATGTTCGAAATAGTTTGAAATAGTAAATTCAGTTTTTGTCAACATTTGGGTTAATATATGTCTAATAATGTCTGCATTTGCCTTGTCAGCGTAGAAGAGTTGTTGTTTTTATATACTTTCTTTGACACATCTTTACCATAAGTCTCGTTACCCGGTTCAATGCCAGGCCGTTCCATTTCAGTATTTCACTGACCCATGCCATTCCCTTGCTTCCCCTCTTCCTCTTTGTCGCTTGGTCAGGCTTTGCATACTTTCTTTGTCTGGCATACGTCTGCTAGTCCATTTAAATGCTTTTACCATCTCATTTGTACCATTTCGATGTACTTGTTGGTACTGTCGATTTCCAATTATTTCCTTATATCCCGGTTTGTCTTTCTATCCGACCTCGTATATTCGACAACTCTTTTTTTCATTTCGTCCGACTGAATCTTACATCTTCTTTCTTAACGCCTATGTTTCACTCTCGCTTAGGGATGGGTGCGTGACGTGAAAACAGACGTGTCACGTCGTGTCACGGCGTGTCACGTCGTCAACGTGACTAACATTTGAAAATCGTGACGTGAACGTGAGTGAACGTGAGTGAAAATTTTCAAGGCGTGATTCACGTTTCACGTTAATTTCACGTTAAATATTTAGTAACGAATAAACAACTGCAGGGTGCAGCAACTTTTAAATTCATTATATCAGAAATTGTGCCAAACAAGTTACATTATGTGGCTTTATTTTTGGACCCTAATTATAAATCCTTAAAGTTCATACCTTTACATAAAAGAGAAGATTATAATGCAAATAAAACTATAGATGATAATGATGAAATACTGGTACATCAGCATGAGATTCTTATCTTTCTACACTTAGATATAGCTCTGACGATGACACATGTAATTAGGATGATGTCGAAACAGAACTAAATTAGTATGTTAAATTAAAATTCGGAAATGTAGATGACATTTTAGGATTTTGGAAAAACAATGTAAATACGCCACTGTAAAAAAATTTTAAACATACCGGCAAGGTCTGCTACAAGCGAAACAGTATTTTCTACAGCTGGGCGAATTTTAGAAGAGCGCAGAATTCGACTTAACGCTGCAAATGTTGATTACATTTATTTTTAAAGCAACATTTTAATGTGTAGATGTGTAGATGAATAAAAGTAATGGTTTGTACTTTATACTCGGCTAACGCTGAAAATGTTAATTACGTTTTATTATTAAACCAAAAATGTATTGTGTAGATATGTAGATGAGCCTATTTTTAGAAAAGTACCTAATGTTTTGTTTTGTATACTCGACTTAACACTGAAAATGTTGATTACGTTTTATTTTTACACCTATTTATTGTGTACTTTTGTAGATGAACTTATTATTCTAATAAAAGTAATGTTTTTTTTTTGTATACTTGCCTTAACGCTGAAAATGTTGATCCTTGTACGTAAAAGTACTTTCAAACCTACGAATTAAAAGTGTTGCCTAGCAACATATACTTTCTGTACTCATACCAAGAAGAGAAACGTCAATTCCAATAACAGCTTTTGGTATTAAAAGTAATGTCTTTGAAGACAGCTGCACGAAATATATTTGCGAGAAATCAATATTTATCCCTTGTCGAAGTTATTGTAGTCAATTTTTCTTTTTTTCTTTTTATGTCAACTATTCTGATTGCAACATATCACGTAAATTATGTCAGGTGCAAAACATATTTTTAGTTTTCTTTAGGGTTTTTTCATTGGTTTTAAATTTGAACATTTTGTTCTATCTGAATTTAAATTTTGAAATAAAAGCTGCGTGTCACGTTGTGAGTGGCGTGTCATGCCGTGAACGTGAGTGAACGTGAGCGTGAACGTGCGTGAACGTGACTGTTTAAAGCAATCGTGAAACGTGCGTGACGTGAGCGAAAATTCACTCACGCGCCCATCTCTACTCTCGCTTATGAGGGTAGGTAAGTAAACTGTTCCTTATATCTTTAAATATGTTTCCTTGGATACTTCTTTCTTGTTTAAAAACCCATTATCTTACCGTGGTGGAGTCTTGCCGGTGATGTTATTTTTATATCTATTTTATAATTAAACCTTTCTAATGTTGCTTATAATTAAACTGCTTGCATCACCTTCTTTTCTTCTATCATTATGTGTGCATTGACGAAGTATTTCGAGGTAGTCAGTATTCTAGTCTTATCTGTGTTTATCGGCATATCCTTGTATTTCAGTTCATGCACTCTGACTTTCAAGTTGTGCTACAGGGCCTCCTCCATACTAGCTGCCAATGACACTTTCAGCGTCTAGAGGGCTGTGGATTTTTTTTTAAATTAAATTTTTGTTGGCAGTGATGAGTAAAGCGACTTAATAAGATAACCTATACAATTTTGACAGGTAAACTTAATTTTTATAGGATGTTTAATGCCGAGCACTAGGTGGTTCTGTGTATGGAAAATGCAGCAAATAATTTTGAATAGCTGTAGTTGTTTTTGTTACTAACATTTTTATATATTCAACCAGAATGTTTCTATTTGTTGAAATGACAATCCTGACATAACCTTAAACTGACAGATATAAACTTTCAATGTGACTTTTACTACTACGACTGCCAACAAAATTGTTTGACAAAATAATTCCACAGCCCTCTAGATGTTGAAAGTTTTCGATCATACTGTATAATCAACATGGCTATGCTCTCCAAATTGTAGTATCTGACCTTCGACTTGCTAGTTCCTTGTCTGTATTCTTTCACTATCTCGTCCATGAACAAAGTAAGTAACACTGGGCTTAGCATCCCTTTTTGTCTGACTTCCCGAAAGGATTCGATTGCCAGTAGTTCTTACTACGTTGTACGTTCTGTAAATGTGTATATAATGGAATTGTTACTTCGGTAAGGTTTTTCTGTGTTTCCGCCAGATATTTTCTCTTCGAACCTTACCAAGTCCCTTCTCTAAGTTGCCTCAAGGCACAAATGTGATGTTGGGTGCCATATCATACTGTAGATCCACTATACGATTTATGTAATTGGCCTTCTATTGATATTATTAATATTTTCTCTATGATAGTTTCTTAAACCCTTTCTACTGTACATAACAAAGGTATTTCCTGAATTTTGAGGCTTTCACGGCCATTGTCATTAAGTAACAAACAACTTCTGGGATTGGACCGTGTCATGATTGCGATCGAAGAACTCAACTTTTCCCCTACTTTCGTAAGGGGCTTCATCAGGAGAAAAAGCAAAGAGCACGGACATTCAACGTGTTAACCACGCCAGAGGCGAAACTCTTTGCAAGGGAAGGGATAGAAGAGCACGGTAACTAAACGTGTGAACCACGTCAGAGGCGAAACTCGACTCATACATACATATACATACAGTTTCTATCCCATCCCATCCAATATATTTTATCATTGTCGGCTGTACTTGTTCAAGTTGTGCAGCTCTTTCATTTTTCAAAGTTCTTACCTCAGCCTCTACAATATTATCCTGCTTTCCTGGTTATACTCTCTTGCTTATTGTTTATTCTTATTCCTTTCGTCTAACATCTTCTTTTCCAATAGTTTTTATTATTTTGTAGAGCAGTTTTTCTATATTGTTTTTCATCTTCTTACAATCCGTTACCAAAATTTTCTCGTTGTTTCTTTTTTGCTTTTAATAATTAGTTTTCACTACTTTTCGGATGTTTTTATACTCTTCATGTGTCATATCTTGTTATTATTAAATGGCTCTTCCACTATTTTCACACCTCGGTGTGTGCGCCGTTGATATTTTTAATGTCTGTGGTGCAGTTTTTCGTATGCGGCTTTTGTTTGAACGCGTCTCTTTTTTTGAAACGCCGTGATGGTGATTGATTGTAGCGTCATTGAAATTGCCCTGCTGTTTTACGGGCTTACAGACTATAGTTGTTTTGCTTCGTGGCTGCCGCAGAAGTTGCGGATTGTTGCAGCCCGGGCAGTTCTGTGGAGGATTTGTCTCTCGGGCCTAGTTGGCGGATTTTATATGCACTTCACCTGACATTCAGCGGCAAGTTGGTTTAAGTTCAACTGCAGTAGGACTTTTCGAAACGGTTTGCGCCGATTCTTATCAAAAGAATCCATGAGTCTGTTCGGGGTTCTCCTTTTTCTCTTAAAACGCTCTTAAAACGCATAGGTTTAGCATTGGCGGTGAAAAACCATCTCTGTGACCAAGCGCGTCGCCATATGCTTGGTTCGAACTGTTGTCACCTGCATTCCAACCTTTGGATATGTGGGCTTTCACTTGTGTTGATCATCACATATCCTGCAGAAGGGGCTCAAAGAAAGCTACAATCAGGTTTTTGTCTTCCTTTCTTATAAGTGAAATTATACAGGATGGGATCAGTGAAGCAGTGTTAGAGACTCACCCGAGTGCTACCAATCCGGACGTTGGCTGCTATTGTACAGTTCGCTTCACGAACTGCTTACCTGAATAATTGATTTCCCAATCACGGCGTCTAGGTTAATTGCGACCGCATTTAATTTTAAATTGTTGTAGATTATGTATGTATTTTTGTTAGGACTGGAAGTAAGTAAGTAAGTAAGTAAGTGTATTTAGTATAATATACTAGTACATAGAATCATTATTATTATATTTTATCTTATTTTTCATTAATAACATTAATATTAATAGTATTGTTTCACAAAGCTGCTTAAATATTTTTTAAAACTATAAATTTTGGTAATGTTTTTTACATCTGAGAAGCGAGTTATAGACTTTTAATCCCTTATAATACAGAGAATTTTGTGAACTCGCTTTATTTAATTTAGGCAGACTAAAATCAAATCGATTCCTTGTTTTATATTGATGAACGCCAGCATTTAGTATCAAATGATCTGACATATAATTTGGTAATAAATTATTAACAACTTTGTAAATCAAAACCACTGTATTAAAATAAATACATTGTTTGATACTTAGCCACTGCACCGTATTTAGCATTAACTTAATATTCGTGTATTTAGAACATCGTACAATATTTTGAATCGCTCTGTTTTGTTATTTTTGCAACCTTTGTAAATCCGATTCGTAACAAAGAACAAGGATACTTGCACAGTAATCAAAGTGTGGCGCAATAATGGTTTTATAGACTAGAATTCTAGCATTAATACTTAGTTTAGTAGCTATTCTTCCCAAAAATCTAATTTTTTTAGCAACTTTCTTAATGATAAAGTTTCTATAACTACAAAGCAAGTCTATTATCTAGAATAACTCCCAGATATTTAATTTCAGGCACTTGTTCAATTTCTAGACCGTCTAATTTCACTTTAACAGTTATATTTTCACTATTAATTTTATTTGACACAATTCTTCACTTTGTTTTGGCAATATTTAATTTTACTTTATTGATTTGTAACCACTGTGATATTATCTCAAGATCTGTATTTATTTTGTTGACGGCATCAGCGGCATTTTCCGTAGTTACCCAAACTAATGTGTCGTTAGCAAACAAATTTAGCGAGCAGTGTTTGATATTTTTTCCAGATTATTGATGTACAGTAGAAATAGCAATGGACCTAATACAGATCCCTGAGAAACCCCCAATGTGTTAAGAATTTCCGTCGATTTCTCTTCATTATACACAGTTGTTTGGGTTCGCGAAGATAGATAACTCTCGAACCATTGTTTCTCGATTCCCTGTATTCCATATTTGTCTAATTTTGTAATCAATAATCGATTGTTTCAAAAGCACGCTTATAATCTAGAAACACTCCCACTACACTTTTCTGTTGATCAAGTTCACTAAATCGAATTCCGGAGTGTCAAGTCCTCCAACCGGATCTCCGGGGAGGACAGTTTTGAGCGGATCCATAAATGTAAAACTAAAATACAGAGCCAAAATAAAAATATGTACGTGGAACGTCAAGACGATGGCAAAAGCAGGAAAGATCCAAAATGCAATACAAGAAATGAGAAGAATGCATATAGAGATTATGGGAGTGTCTGAAATGAGATGGCCAAACTCAGGAGAGATAAAAGTAGATGACCACGCAGTTTTCTACTCGGGAACAACCAATGGAGTCCATGAACATGGAGTTGGAGTTATAGTATCTGCTAACGTAGCCAAATGCATAACAAACTTTATTCCCATATCGGAGAGGGCTATGCTACTTCAAGTCAATGCCAGCCCAATCAATATCAACATCTTGCAAGTTTACGCCCCAACCGCAGATAAACCAGAAGAACAGGTCATGGAGCTCTACCATTCTATAAACACTATCATTGAGAAAATACCTAAACATGAGCTTCTCATTGTAATGGGGGACTTCAACGCCAAAATAGGAGCAGGGAGCAAGTCTCATCACATCGGAGAACATGGCCTAGGGGAAAGAAATAAACGAGGAGACCTACTAGAGACATTCGCAGAAAGCAGCGACCTAGTAGTCATGAACACATTCTTCAAACTCCCACCTAGAAGACTGTATACGTGGAAATCACCTCAAGACAAACCAGGAAGTATAGTGCGAAACCAAATTGATTATCTGCTCGTGAATAGAAGATTCCGTAACAGTTGTACATCTGTCAAAACCTACCCTGGAGCTGACATCGAGTCTGACCACGTACCACTCGTCGGTGTGTTCAAAATAAGGATGAAGAGAGTACGGAAGAAAATCCCTAAAGTGTACAATATGAGACTACTGAAAGAACCCGAAACAAAAAGGAAAGTCGAACTAAAACTGAATGCACAAATCAATGATAGGGAGGAACAACTGGAAACCGAACAGACAATTAACAAGATACAAAAAACTGTCGAAAGTATACGGGAAGATTACCTTAAAGCAGACAAGACCAACAAGAAAAAATCATGGATGACCAACGAAATAGTATAAATGATGGAGGAGAGGAGAAAATGCAAAAAAGATCCAGAAAAGTACAGAACAATAAGGAATGCCATCAGAAACAAAATAAGAGAAGCTAAGGAAAAATAAGCGGCAGAAAAGTGTGATGAAATCGAAGCTCTACAAAAGAAACACGACAGTTACAACTTGCATCGAAAAGTTAAAGAACTTACCGGCAATTTCAAAGACAAACAACGAGGAAATATCACAGACTCAGAAGGACGAATTATCGTTGACAAACAAACAAAAATCAACACCTGGAAAGAGTATCTAGAAAAACTGTTCGAAGACCATAGAGGAGAACACTTTGAGATGGAGGAGAATCTAAGCGGACCAGAAATCTTGCGAGAAGAAGTACAAACAGCCATTGCACAACTAAAAGAAGGTAAAGCACCCGGCCCGGATAACATCCAAACAGAACTCCTCAAACTATTTGATGAAAGAACAATTACGCTGATCACAAAATTGTTCAACAATATTTACGACACCGGAAAAATTCCATCAGAATGGCTGAAATCTGAATTTGTTGCAATCCCAAAGAAAACATGGGCAAAGAAATGTGAAGAGTATCGCACAATAAGCCTCATGAGCCATCTCTTAAAAGTATTCCTTAAAATCATCCACAAGAGAATATACAACGTATGTGAGAGCCAAATATCCCCGAACCAATTCGGCTTCATAAAGGCGGTCGGCACTAGAGAAGCACTGTTTGCAGTGCAAGTCTTGTTTCAAAGATGCCGAGACATGAAAACTGCGATGTATACGCATGCCTGATTGATTATCAGAAGGCATTTGACCGAGTAAAACACGAAATGATGGTCAAAATACTGAAAGAGACAGGTATCGACAACAAAGACCTAAGAATAATTGGAAACCTCTATTGGAACCAGATCGCTAACCTTAGAGTAGAAGGAGAACACACAGAATACGTACAAATAAAGCGAGGAGTCCGACAGGGCTGCATACTTTCACCTATTATCTTCAACCTCTACTCAGAACGCATCTTCAATGAAGCCCTAGACGACATAGACAAAGGAATTCTGATAAACGGACTCCGGCTAAACAACATCAGATACGCCGATGATACTATTGTCTTTGCTGACAATCGTGAAGACTTACAAGCCTTGATGAACAAAATCACCTATCACAGCAGTCAATACGGCCTTGACGTCAATGTAAATAAAACCAAACTCATGATAATCAGCAAAGAGAAAATCATGGGGAGCCGCTTATTCATAAACCAAGCTGCTATCGAAAGAGTTCATCACTACAACTACCTGGGAACCTTCATTAATGAGGACTGGAATAACGCACAGGAAATAAAAGCACGGATAGGAAAAGCCAGATCAACCTTCAACCGCATGAGCGCCTTCTTTAAAAGTCATAACCTCACCCTTGACATAAAAGTAAGACTCCTGCGATGCTACGTCTTCTCCACTCTCCTTTATGGTGTAGAATCCTGGACACTCAATGAAACCACAACTAAAAAACTCAACGCTTTCGAGATGTGGCTGTACAGGAGAATCCTGAAAATTCCTTGGACGGCAAAAGTGACAAACGTGGAAGTTCTAGGAAGAATGAAAAAAGACCTAGAACTTATGAATACAATTAAAGCCCGTAAACTAGAATACCTAGGTCACATCATGCGAAACGAAGGAAGATACGCTCTGCTGCAGGCAATCCTACAAGGAAAAATCTTTGGAAGAAGAGGACCAGGAAGACGAAGGATATCATGGCTCAAGAATCTCAGGACCTGGTTCAACAAAACATCCCCAGAACTTTTCCGGATTGCTGCAGACAGAGTCAGGATTGCTATGATGATCGCCAACATTCGCAACGGATTGGCACCCTAAGAAGAAGAAGAATTAATTTCAGTATAGATTTTTTTCTGTAATTGTAATGTAGTGATTATACACGATTTTTTTTTATCTTAATGTATGAGTAGGTTTATAGTTATTTTTGTATGCGATCTTTTGTCCCATGAGATAATTTGTCGAATGCGATCATTTGTAGCATGCGATCATTTATCGTGCGACATTTTGACCGCGATGTTTTGTCGCGCGACCTTTGGGCTGCGATCTTTTGACGTATATCCTATCCGCTTATATGTTTTTCATTGATCAAGGAACGTCAAATTCTACATTTTCATTGGTCACTTTTTGACGGATGACACGTGAATTGACTAGTCAAAATTATTTTGCATATATTCACCCATCTGCACCTAGTATTAGGGCTAACAGCACAATATAAGACACTGGTTGAAATTTGCCCTTATATCTTAATATCGTAGAGATGAAAGGCAGAACAAAGACTATATTCCGAGAATTCGTCATTAATGAAGGTCGTACAATAATAATATTATCCGAGAACTGGAAACCTGGAAACTCGGTTTATAAAGTTACATTCAAATATTACCTCAAAATAAACGAGACATTTTACAGCATAAGCAAAATTATAAACAGGAGTGATTATTTAGTTACTTTGCCAATGTCTGATTTCTCTTTATACAAAACTACTTTCCCTGGGTCCGCACACATTAGCATGTATTGTGGAACTCTTAACCCTATGTATCATAATTATAAACCTCTGTGTTTAAACTTGGTTTAAACACACATAAATTTTAATAACAAAATTTACGAAGCCAGTCAGAAGTTCGAAATGTAATTCTGATTTCATAAACAAACAGTTTTAACCTCCAGTTTTACTTCATAATTTCGCAAGTTTATACGTAATTTATATCTGTTTTAATCTTGAATTAAAACAGGCAAAATTCAGTTCCCATTTACGAAACCTTAAACGAATATTGTTTCGCCAACATTAAGTGAAAATGCAACTCGGCGACCTAGAAAAGCCAAGTTCAACGCTCAGCCTGCAAACCGATGCGGAAATATAAAAGCTTATCATGCTGAGTTGCGGTCTTTGCGGACCTTTAAACGCGTTCTATTACACTATTATGAACTTTGATATTGTTACTGCGTTAAGCATTTTTAGTTTTATATAAATACTAGTCTATTTTCATAATAAAAATCAATCTGCATTTAATGTTTGATTCATTCACTACCCTTTCTAAGCCATAATATTCACGGGGCATGAGGCTGTGCTCCGAGGGTTAGTGTCTCTACTGCCGTCCGTTTCAAGTACCATTGACTACATTGGTTTAAAACGTAAACACAGTCTTGTTTACGTGCTTGACGGATAGAATCAGCGCAAAGTAACGGAGTCCTGATACAGCCTCTCAGGCATCTCTGTTCATCTGCGTGCTACAAGCGACATGAGAGTTTCTATATTAGATTTATTTTATTATACAAACTTCTGTAACAGTTTTGTTGTCCACAACACTGGCCGGCAAATTAATCGATCACTTGTTTATATATCTAAAATTATTGACTACAAAGTTGTGATACTTCCTTCTTCTTCTTCTTCATCATCTTCTACTTCTATTTAGACACTTTGTCTGTTCTCTTAAGACGGGTTAGGAGAGCTTGTACATTTCTGTAATAAGCGAGGTGAATTTTTCCTTTTCGCCTTGAAAAAAAAATTTAGGCAACTGTAGATGCACCATGGTACTTTCAGAAGCTGATTATTTCTGTAAAAACCTTATCTGTTAATCTATTACTTGCGATGAAGGTTCTATTTATAACCGAGTTAGTTCAATACGTCCTTACGCTTGTTGCCAAATAGCCAAATTAAGGAACTTTAACTGAAATGTTCCCATGCAACTGATATGCTGTAATTAAGTGTAATTAAGAGGTTGCAGACCAATATAATTAACTATTTATAAGTAGCCTTCTTATTCTTTTTGCTCACATTATGTTTCTTAATAAATAGTTACGTATTATAGATTTAAAAATATAGTTATTGAACAAACTAAATTATTGTTGGTCAGTACCCTTTATGTTACATAACTGAACAAAACTTGGACGACAAAAATAATCCTTGCAATAAAATATAGGTAATTAGTAAAGAATTTGAAAACATCAATTACTACTATAAATGAGACACAACTGCTACGCTAGTGATCTTGATCTGCATTTAGTATCAGCTACGGAATTTCGCCTTTTGTTTGTACAGGTAGGTATGCGAGGTTGACCAGTTTAGGAGTAAGCAACTAAACGGTACAAGGCGATCTTGCGTTTTGAAATAATGATCACCCTAAAGTTTCCAGAATCAATTATTGTAATTAATTTTGCAAAAATAGATGATACATATTTTTGGCATAAATAATTTTTAACAAAATATGTTCAAAGCATGAGAGCTTACATAGCAGTATTTTTATAGTGTGAGTTATATCAATCTATCCACAACAAACTGCAAATACATAGGTATGTATTGTACGAATTACCGATAACCATATTTTACCTTGCGGTGTAGAGGATGTTGCTTTATGCGCTTGCATCTGGCGGTACAATGCTCAACTTGCCTTGGATTCGGGATAAAGAGTTGGAGCGCGCCTTTTGTGCTTGCGCAGCAACTATTGTGTGAGGTGTGTGTCATGTTGATGTGTTGGCTTTGTTACTCTATCTCTTAGGTCTGTGCTTCTGAGTAAAGCACAGTCAAGCAAATACATAAGTACGCTTGAAAAACTGTTATGACGATTTATAGTAACGCCGGTAAATAATATCAGGTTTTATCAGAAAATTAAAAAGTGCTTAATAGTAGTAATGACATTACACAAAATTTCGTTTAATATGGATTTGTTTGATAATAGAAGATCAAGCATTTGTTTCAAGGTCAAATATCATTTTAAAAATTTTGGACTTATATATTTATACGTAATTATCTTTCTTTATATATATAATTCTTCTGTACGTGTGTATGTCACTGAACTCCTCCTAAACGGCTGGACCGATTTTGATGAAATTTTTTGTGTGTATTTGAGTGGGTCCCTGAATGGTTTAGATTCACAATTGGACCCGGTAGGTGGCGCTGCAATCGGGTTCTAGGAATTTTTTTAATTTTTTTTTGACAAATTTATTTTTTATTTTTTTTTAAAGATATCTCGCTTATCAGAACATATAACCCTAAAATTTTACCCCCCCCCACCAACCCTCAATATTTTTTAAAATAAAAAAAATCAAAAATTCGAAAATCGAAAAAACCTTTGCTGAACCTGATAATAGCAGGCAAACCAACGTTCGGGCAGGACAACGTCTGTCGGGTCCCCCATAATTTCCGGTCCGCTACCCCTTAGGGGGTGAACTGGGGTAAATAAGCCTAAACAATCGATATGGGTGTCGTTATTGAGGTTTTTTGGGACGTTGATTGCGAAAATGGCATTTACTCCAAGACGATGGACATGACATAAAATTAAAACTATAGTGGTGAAACGGGGTTTCAGAGACAAATTATTTTTGGGCAGAACAACGTTTGCCGGGCCAGCTAGTTCCAGTATATAATTGTATAATTTGCCTATATTATACAAAAACTAATAGTGGCAGTTTAATTAAGGCATATTAGAACAAATTGCCGTAAAGTAATATGCGAGTAATAGATAGGTATTTTAGGTAAAAGCGAAAAGTTTCTGAATTTTAATAATTGTAAACAAATATTTATGAGATACTTATCATCAGCTGAAACTGCCCTTTGATCAAAGTTGGAAAAAATAACAAAGACAAATATGTAAATCTCTCATAGCGAAGAAACATTTTAAAATGGTGAATGGTACTTTATTTGATTCATGAAAAATGGCAATAACTTGGTTGTTCAAAAGTAATTTCCAATTCCATCACACTTAAATTAATAAAGGAGATTACATTTTACTAAAAGTTGTTTTTTTGCATATGCACACCACACCCTCTAAAGATATTTACGATTAGAATTATTTGTAGTGCCAAGGTACGATTAAGTATTGTAAAAAACAAAGAACATATTGCTCTTTGGTAAAACCAATTAACATGTCCGCCACAACACGAAGTGTACGAAGTATTGAAATTCCTTCATATCGAAAACCACTCTGACTGAAATATTTATCTCTAAAATTTCGTATCAACCGACTAATGAACCCACTATACCAAATCTCTGCCTCGCCTGTGCGGAATTTTGGTGAAGACCTCAGCCCACTAGAACCTTTCCTCGTATTGGGGGGTGCCTAAACGTGCTGTGCGGTGTAAGTGTACACATGCGAACGTGTACACGATTCCGGTCGTCAGGAACTTTCCTGAAGTCTTTGATCTTTTTCATACGATAGGTCCTCCGAAAATGAAGGCAACATCAACTTCTGAGGTATGGTTGAAGGCAAAACTCCAAAGGTATCGCACTTTCTGATATTTTTAATGCGATACTAAAACCTCGCTAAACAGACATATAAATAAAAATCAAAGTCTCGAAATACCGACATCAATTCAGAAATGACAGTTAACCTATTCGAAGTTCCCAGGTGTGATCCACGTGTCATAAGTGTGACGCGCGTACATGGGTGTGAACCACGTGCCATGGGTGTGCCCACATGCCATGAGCCAAACAATAGTTGCCAGCTCTCAAAATGTCCGTATACGTCCGGTTGTTGTTATTTTCCTTAATAATAATCACATGCAAATATATATGGCATATCCACTGATGATGATTACATTTTTTTAAAATTTAATTAAACTTGTTCAAAGGTCCTTTTATATAACGGTTTCTTAAGAATCGCACACAGCACATACAAAGAACGCTGGGACCCGTTGATTATCATTTTTATTTGCGCATTTTTTCGTATAAAATTTATACATACAGGGTGACCCGCGTAGGATGTATGACGCCATCGATGTTTTTTTAATGGCAACTCCCTTTTTACTTCCCTCACCTGAAAAACAAGATTTCTTCATATCTTCACGTTTCAGGCTCCCTAGATGACGAAAAACAGATTTTCTCAATTCCGTCTCTCTGTCTGTTTGTCTGTCTGTCTGTCTGCCTGTTGGCGGTATAACTCAAAAAATATTTGTCGGAGGAAGACGATATTTTGCATACACATTATACATATACCTGGAATGAAACCGGGAAAATTTCAGACAAATATATACAGGGTGAGCACCTTAAAAAATAAAATTTTGTTTATCTTTTATTCAACTTAGTAATAGATACAAGTACTAATTTGTACATAGTGCAGGCTTTATTCTTACCAAAAATGGGAGTCAATAGATACAGAATATTTTTTTTACAATACAAAAACGAGGCACAAATTAGCGCGTTACTAAATATAGCTGCGACGCAGAAATTCTAGAGGTCTGTCTTCCGTGGGGCAGGTAGGC